>OY728121.1:1947232928-1948432928 GCA_963277665.1 Viscum album | reverse complement strand
TCTATGATATCCCTCTAATTAATTAGGTATGGAAGTTGATAGTATGTTTATTCAATTTGTAAGAGTGATTGTAAGGGTGATATAGAAATGATGTCCTAAGTAACCTACATGTTTTATCTATGCTTTATATGGGTTTCTATAGAAATATTATGATTTCTCAAGGTAATATAATGATCTTATGTTTAAAGGAAAGTATGTGATACTTTTTAATGGTTAAATTTATAACTTTGTGAAAAAGTTATTATGAGTTTTTTTTATTTCAAAGAAACCTTTATGAGTTTTATTTTTCCTTTAAGATCTCTTATGAAATGTTTTATGAAGATATTTGGGCATATAAGGTGATTTATTGGGTATTAAAATGTTTATTTTGAGCCCAAAGTTATTTTAAAAAATGAAAAAATTTATATGTATTCATGAACTAATGGTTTATTTCCTTCTTTTTAGGTCTCTTACTGAGATTTTTGTACTCATACCACATTTTAAAATGTTTTTAATAGGATTATTAGGTACAAGGATGAGTTAAAGATGAAAATTTTAAAGATGTTTCATAAAAATAAAATATATTTCTTTTTTAAAAGTTTTGTTTGGTGGAAAAAAATTGATATTGAATAAAAGTGTCCACTTTGTAATATATGGGTTTATTATATAATATTTATGACCAAACTCTCTAAAAATTTAAACCTAAAATATATTTGTGATTGTAAGAGAGTTAATTATAGTTAACGTCACTAGAATATTTAATTTTTAAGGTTGGGTACTTATAATTGGTATGAGAACATGGTTTAGATAACTTTAGAGGTTAGGATTTTAATTGAGAATAATTTAAAAGTATACTATAACCATAATGGTTACTATTTTTGGTATAATTATAGTTATTTTGGATAAATCTAAAGATTTTTAGATAACATGGTTAAGGATGTCTTAGTGTTTTCCCTCTTCATAATATGGTTTATTATGATTTTATTAATATAATTACACTAAACTTTTTGGTTTTAGTAAATGGATAGATCCACTAGGAACCAATTTAATGATAGGTGTAATGGAAAATATGGTGGTTTTATATATTAGAAACTGAAAAAAAAAATGGGATATGTAGTGAAAACTCTTGTGGTAATTCTAAACCATTTATCACAAGATATGACTAACAATATGAACCTAGGTGAGTTTCCACACACATCAAATAAGCGATAAATGAATCTTCATGGAATTTTAGGTGATAAAGATAATAAAGGTAAAAATATTCAATGACCTATGTGTTAATAATATGGTAAGAAGCACCTATAAAATGTCTTAAAAGAATGGGAATATTTTTTGTATGTGGTAAAAGAGGGCATAAAGTAATAATCCTCCACGGAAAAAGGAAGTGTCTAGTTAACTCCATGAATATGAATAAATTTATTCCCAAGGAATCAATTGAATGTTTTAAATGTGGGGAGTATAGGAATTATGAAAATCTATGACCTAGAATGAAATCTCAATAATGGGGTTGGCAAGACCAAAATTTCTATCAATATCTAATGCCATTATAGTTGAAGACGAGGGAACTGAAAATGAAATATGAAAGGTATGATTATTTCATGAATTATGTTTTGATATTGATGAATCTTAGGATATGATTCATATTTTATTTTTAGGAATGAATTATTAAAGAATAATATATAAAATCATGGCTAATAAGTAACATTGAATGATTATGGTTTCTACATATAGAGATTCAAGAGTTATGATGTAGTGGTAGATTTAAGGATGATCATAAGTTTAAAAGCATTAATACTCTTTTGATGTTTTAAATGGTTGGATTACTTTGGGATACATTTATTTATTATTGATAAATTTTTGGATTATATGTAACCCTTATGTTTAAAATGTGAAAAGTTATTTGAGGAAGGATCCTCTTTTCTTTTTGTGGACATAAGTTTAAAATTATTGATAACCTTTAGGGTTTATATGATATTTAATTATTAAGGTTTTATTTAGTGTGTTCATAATTATTTTGGTAATGTTATAGGAATTTTATTTTTATGGTTTTATTAAAAGTACAACTCATAAGCTGAGAGACAACCCATCACATTCGGAAAGGAAGCAGTGATTGAACCCACAACTGAAGGGAAACAAAGGCACAATTCATACCATTGGCCTATGTAAAGTACTGGTTAATATGAAGAAGTTTTTTTACTAAAAAGGTTTTATAGATAATTAATATTTTGTTTTTTAGAACATATGCTTTATAATAGATATAACCATGGGATTGAAAAGTGGATTGGTGATTAGGTAATTAATATTATTTCAGAAAAAGATCACTATATTTTGGGAAACTTTATATAGTTAAGGTAAACAGAACCATATGGGATTTTATTTCAAGATTAATGGTTGAATTATATTTTTGGGATATATATTATTTTTATATGGATTTATGTTGATTCAGGTTATTTATGGAAATGAATAGCACTTTTTGGAGATTATATGATTATGGAATATACCTTTTTTAGTATATAACTTTATGAGAAACTAATGTTATTTGGAGATAAATATTAAATTTATCTTTAAAGAATATGTGATCAAATCCTTTTAATATTTGTGTTTTAATCTTAGTTAGGTATTTTTGTAAGAATTTTACGGATAGTTATTTATAGTGTGATTAAGTTTGAAATTTGGGTATTACTATTGAATTTTAGAGATTCATATATTATTTATTCATATGAAGTTTTATTCATTTTAGTAATTATATTACCTTATGCGAACCATTATGGTTTTGGTTAATGTATAAATACTAGAGTTATGGCTTGTTATCCATCTATAGAAGTATACGATCCGATGGAAGTTTATTTTAGTGCATCAGACATAAAAAGTCATTTTTAATACTAATTGTTTGGAGTGAAATATGAGTTTGTAGTGGAATATGATTAAAGTATGAAATTATACTTATCAAGTAAGTATATTTCCTTATGTTCTTAGTCTATATGGTAAGAAATTCCTCAACTCTAAGAAGAATACCTTAAAACAAAAAATTTATCCTATTACTTTTTATTCTAATGAATTGATGGTCTTTTTCACACCTATTTAGTTTATGGTTTTGTGGTCATTGACTTTCTCTTGACCATTCACTTTCTTGTGATCAATGATATTTGTTGTTCTCCATCATTATTTGAAAAATATTATTTTCTTCCATGTCTATATTTTCACATCCCACTAATGTTATTTTTATTTGGAAACCTAGCATGTATTATCTCATATGACATATGTACTTCCCTTTCTCTCTTTTTAAGAGGAAGTATTATTTAACATTTTTATGATGTGGGATTTCAAAAAAGGTATTTTAAAATTTCAAACTTTTATTACTAATATAAAGTTTAAAATTATGAGGCTACAGTTTCTTAAAGTATGGGGCAATGTAATATCTCATGATTTTAAAAAATGACTACGTTCGATAGTGTATAAAATACGCAACACTAAGTGTAATAAAATCGTGAAATGTTATTATTTAAATATGATTATTATAACCAAGCCATTAAATTTGAGGGTATGAATAGGATTTAATAATTTTTTAAATCCATATTTATACATATATATAAAGTTTCTAATCAGTAAAAATGTTTTGATTAATTATTAGGAAATAAGCACTCAATTTTTAGTAAACCCATTTTATTCTTTAAAGACATGTTTTCTTCAAAAATTATTTTTTATTTATTTTTATGAGTGAATAATATAATTAATTTTTGGAAAATTTAAAAGTTTTATTTTTTCAAAATGGTTTTTATGAATGTATTTATATGGACATTAATGTTTTAAAATATGAATTTTTCAATTTCTCTCAAATGTTTTAAAGGGGTATGGTACTATTTTATTTAAAAATATATTTTTTTAAAAATTAAATGGTTTTTGAAAATTTATTGGTTATTAAATAAATTGAAATGTTTTCATATGAGTGAAAATGAAATTTTATGAGTGACATGTTTATAATTGAAATATTTTATGTGTTATGATTATATAATGGTGCTTGGAAATTATATGGGTGGTTACGTGATAAACCAAGGAAGTATGGTTCTGTGATAAACTAAGGATGAGTGGTTACATTATAACCTCCAATGTATTGGGTATAAAAGTCAGACCTATGGCTATTCCATTTGTAAGAGTGACATGTATGGAAGTTGACAGCATGGTTATTACATTTTTGTATAATTATGTCCCAAGTTATCTACTTATCTTTAATATTCTTGATTATTATTTTTCATGAAATTAATTTGATTTTAAAAAGTTAAGATAATGATCATTTTGAAATTATGATCCCTTTTTTAGGGTAAAAGTGTCTATTTTTTAAGGAAATGTTTTGTGGGTTTTCACTGGACTAATGGTTTCCTTTATTTTAAGTACCTTATAGAGTTTTTTTATCATACCAAGTTTTAAAAAAAATAGGGTTTAAAGAAGATTTGGTTCAAGTATGAGATCAAGGGAAAATTGTGAAGATATATCAGCATAATAAATCATATATTATTTTAAAGTTTTTTGTTTTTTGAAAAAAATGGATATTGAGTATAAGTTTCCACTTGTAATGTGTGGGTTTAATAAGTAATATTTTTCCCTAATTCTGTAAAACTCTAAACCTAAAATATCTTTGTGAAAAGAATGTGATTTATAGTTTAAAAATAAATAGAATATGTAACATTTAAGTTTGGGTACTTATAGTTGGTATCAGAGTAGGGTTTAGACAACTTTTTAGATTTGGATGTTTTCTTAATATATATTTATATAATCATGGGTTTATAATTTTAAGTTTTATCATAAGACTAATGTCTTAGAAACCCCTTTTTAGGCTTTAAGTTAGGAAATTTTAAGGTGATTAACGGTATTTTTTGAGGCATTTATTTTTTAGGTAATTATGGATTATTACTTTTTGGGACAAAAAATTAAAGGTATGAGATAAACTTGGAGGTTAAAACAATTTATGGTTATTTTTTAGGAATTTATCATATTTTGGGAATGTAATAAGATTTAAATAGTTTTAAAAAAATGAAAACCCATAGGATTGGTGATAACCCATTATGTATTGAAAGGATGAGGGGATCGAACCCACAACCAAAGGGAGACAAGGGTGAATCACCTAACACTGGCCTACATGAAGTCCTGGGTTATTATGACTTTTATTTTTAGTTAAAGGATTTAATGGATAAAGGATAAGTTGATTTTGGGAATATATATTTTATCAAATAGATAACCATGGGATTGAAAAATGATTTTTTGATTAATTGATTAATGTTATTTCGAAAGACATTCACTATTTTAGGAACCCTATAAGATCAAGGTAAAAATAATACTATGGGATTTAATTTTATATGTAAATGTTGAATTGTATTTTGGAATAATCTATGATTTTATTATGTAATTATGGTTATTTGGGTTATTTATGGAAATAATTAGAATATAATGGAATATTATGTGATCAAATACTTCTTATTTTTGGGTTTTAATATTATTTATAATATTTTTATATAATTTTAAGTATAGTTATTTTTCTATGTTGAACATTGGGTATTACTGTTGAATTTTTGAGATTAAAAGTAATTTTCCATAATATAATGGTTTGTTTTTTTTTTAGAATTATTTTATCTTATTATAACCATTTTGGTTTTGTTTAATGTTTCAAGACAGAATAAATATAAAGTTAATCTTTTATGGATTATGTGAGTCTCTATAAGTTTATTCTAGTGCTTCATGTATGAAAAAATGAACTTAAATACTCATTTTTTAGAGAAAATATGAGTTTGTGGTGGAAATTTATTAATGGATGAAACTCTACTTGTAAAGTAAGTATATTTCCTTATGTTCTTAGTCCAGGTAGTAAAATAACTCCTCAACTATATGAAAATATTATTGAAATAAAAAATGTTATCTGTTTTCTTTTCTTACTGAGAGATCAATGTCCTTTTTAACCCATCACATATTTATGGTTTTTTTATTTTTAACTTTCTCATGAACATGTTCCCTATCACTCTACATCAGAACTTGATAGTTTTTTTTTATATTGTATGTCCATGTTTTCCTATATGGAACCCTAGAATGTGTTATTTTAGGTGACCTTCGTACTTCCCTTTATCTTAAAGTGGAATTTTCATTAATACTTTTTCCGATGTGGGATTTTAAAAAAGGTATTTTGAATATTCGAACTATAGTTACCAAGATTGGGTTCAAATTTTGTGGATTCAATTTATTAAAGGGGGTATTATGTAAGATCCCAAGTTTTTAAAAGGTAATACTATGTTCAATATCATACATGATATGTTACATCAAGCTTAAATGAACAATTAAATATTATTATTTAAACGTTACCATTATAACCTAGCCATTAGAATAGATAGAATGAATAGGATTAACAAAATTATGAAAATATGGTTTACATATGTATATAATTAATTATTTGGTTCTTAATTGATTATAAATGAAAATAAAACCCTTTTTAAAATAAAAGGAAATGTTTTTATGAAGAACTATTTAAATGCGAACAAGTGTGTTTATAAAATAATTAAATCACTCTTGTTGGATTATATTAATGAAATATATATATATATATATATATTATTCAATATAATTTTAAAAATTCATCTTATATTTTTTCTATACATGATATCAGAACAAATCCAATTTTATATATAAAAAAGTATATTTTTTAAAGGCACTTTTGCCACCACTTGATGGTGCACTTATTTTAAATATATTTTTTGACAATTTTATAAATTATATTTTAAAAAATAAACATATTATTTTAAATTTGAATATAAAAATTTACTTTGGTTGAATTTTTTATATTTTTCTAATAAGTTTAATGTTTTAATAAATAGTGAAAAAATACATCAATTTAATTGAAAAGATATTTTTCATCTAAATAATTTATACTATTAAATTATATTTTTTATTGGATTTAGAGTATAATTAGATAAATTTTTTAACATTTAATCTAATTTAGGTCATTGGAATTAATTTCAAATTGAAATTGGATATAAAAACTTTGTGAACTTTTGAATTTTTTTACTTTAAAAACGTGTTTTCTCATTCCGTCAACTGGATTAATTTTTAATTAATTTCTACAATTTATGTATTTTAAATTTTAAAAAATGGATTCAATATTTGGAATAAAAAGTTAAAAATTTATTAAATTGGTACCTTTTATTTCTTTACAATATGAATAGTATCTTTAGTAAAAAAAATATTACCACAGTTAAGGTTAAATTAGGTAATTAAGGGTAAAAATAATATTATAAATGCTATAAAATTACCCTAAAACTTGTCCTAATTTTATTTTATAATTATTTTTCATCACTAATAATTAAATAATATATTATGATACCATTTATGTCCTTTTATATGATAATATAACCTTTATAATATTATATTCAAGGGAAAGTCAATTTTTTCATACTTTTGTTTTTAACAAGAGAAATATTTTTAATATGGAGTTATATAAGGTATATGCTTGACTATAAATAGTATTTTTAAATATAAAATGTTTATCTATATCATGTTGAATTATTTATAATTTTTATTTACAAAATTATTACCTTAAATGGTGACATAATGTTGATGTAGTAATTATTTAATTAATGGAAGAATAAAATAAATAATATTAAAAATACTAAAATAAATATAATTTGAGATGTTTAATTTCATCCATAAACATTTTAGATTAATTTTACCTATTATTTATGTTTTATAATTATTGGTTTGAATTTATCTTCTTGTTATGATATTTTTAAAAAGTTTGGTAATGAATAGTGTCAAAATTAACATTATTGATATTTTAAAAAAAAATATTAAATGATATAAAACTTATAAAAATATAAATTTCATCCAAATTATTAGTATAAGTCTTAAAATGGAATAAATTAATAATTTTTTGGTTTTTTTTTAATTTATCGTAATTATATTAACCCTGAAAGTGTAAATTACATGATATCACAGTAAGAGTTAAAAGAGTTAAATAAGAGTTAAAACAAAAACATAAGGATTACAAAAATAATAAAAACTTGTCTGATTTTTATTAGATGAATTTATTTCAACCCAAAATCATTCTATATTATAAATAAATTATTTTTTATCCATTTATAATATAAAATTTATTTATATTAATTTAATAATTTGAAGAATTCCAAGAGTGCCCCTCCCCTCTCCTATAAAAGGAAACTCATTATTATCTTTTATTAACACTTAAAAACCTATTTAGTTCAGACAATATCTGCCCAAATACCTTCCTTTAATCCCTCCCCATATTATATAGGCCTTATTTTAGGCATAAAAATCACCTTAGAGGTGTTAAGTTGTTAATTAAAGGAGATCATCCCAATAAGAGGTGTCGTTTTTAATTAAGTGTTTCTATTTTATTTATTCTTAAAATTCCTTAAAATATTATTCAACCATGGTGAAATAATAATTACAGTATAATAAATATATTGAGATGTTATTATTTTAATATCATCACCTAAATCCATCTCCACTTCCATCAAATGGTAAAATAATTAATCGTTTATCTGTATGACAGAATACCACCTCGCGAACCGATATAATTCATTTTCCATAACCATTTCTAAATAATGGTTATAATGATGTAATTAATGATTATATATTATATTAATTAAATATTTATCATTATTAAAGTATAATATATCATTTAAGTTCTTACATTTCCATGCACATGAAAATGATAACATCGTTCATGCGTATGTGTGAACTATCACCTCCAAAAAGTGATGTGATTCTTTTATCATCACCACATCACATGGATGATATATATAAGTATATTTTAATGATTAATATGATATTAATTATATTATAATCATTATGAAAATATAAAATTATTCTTACCTTATTTCCATAATGATCGTTGAAAATGAAAATGTTACTCATGCATACGTACGGCTTACCGTATCCAAGATTATAATGTAGTTCATTTTTTCATATCCATTTTTAATGGATGAATTTAAAATTATAATTTATGTATAAAAGTGATTATTATTTCATAAATATTATTCTTTATATGATGGAATTATGTCCACTTTGACTTTTTTCATCATACCAAGTTCATTTTGGACTCAAGTACCGAATATAGACAAAATGTCCGACATGAACTTAAATAATTAATTAACTATTATAACATGATAATAAGTGATATAAAATGAATATTAAACTTGAAAAAAGGTTCTAAATTAATTAAATAATTAACCTAATTTTATTATTTGAGAAGATAAATAACGTACATGATAAGTCGGACTCAAGGTAAGGGACACTTTATGTAAAGCTTTGTTTTTAATGTTTTAAAGATTTATTCTTCTAAATATTTCTATTTCATGTAAATGTTTTCAAAATGGTTTTTATGAATGTATTTATATATATATAATGTTTTAAAATGTTAAATTTCTAATTTATCTCATATTTTTCAAAGTGGTATGGGACACTTTGATTTAAAAATATCTTTTTAAAAGTTTTATATGGGTTTTGAAATTGGATTGGTTATTCAATAACTTAAAATGTTTTCATATGAGTGAAAATGAAATTTTATGAGTGAAATATTAATCATTTAAATATTTTATGTTTTATGATTATATAATGGTACTTGGACATTGGATGGGTGGCTATTTGATAAACCAAGGATGGTTGGTTCTGTGATAAACCAATGACATGTGGTTACATTATAACCTTGAATTAATTGGGTATGGAAGTCAATCATAAGGCTATTCCATTTGTAATAGTGACATGTATGGAAGTTGAACAAATGTTTATTACATTTGATTATAATTATGTCCCAATTTATCTACTTATATTTTATATGCTTTCTTATGATTTTTCATTAAATTCATTTCATTTTCAAAAGGTAAGATAATGATTGTTTTGAAATGATGATCCCTTTCTCAGGGTAAAAATGTATGTTTTTAAGGAAATGTTTTATGGGTTTTCATTGGACTAATTTTTTACTTTATTTTAGGTCCATTATTAAGCTTTTTTACTCATCCCATGTTTTAAAAAAATCACAGGGTTTAAGGAAGAGTTGATTCAAGGATGAGATCAAGGTGAAATTGTAAAGATATATCAGCATAAGAAATCATATTTAATTTTAAAGATTTTCTTTTTATGGAAAAATGGATGTTGAGTATAATTTTCCACTTTTAATTTATGTGTTTACTAAGAAATAGTTTTTCCTAATTATATATAACTCTAAACCTAAAAGATATTTGGGAAAAGAATGTGATTTCTGGTTTTAAAATAACTAGAATATGTAACATTCAAGACCGGGACATTACACTTGTCACAACCCGACCCTACCCGGGCTCGAGCCGCAACTACCCAAAGCCCGCCTCCATAGGCCAGGGGCTGGCGACCAGCGCCGAAGGCACAACAACTAGGGGAGGCCTTTTCCTAAGTACCTATACACACACACGCAGTACACTCAATGCAACAGTGCAGAGTAAAAGAAAAGACGAGTAAAGAAAAGGGCAACTGCTATAAATAAACCACAATGTGCATTGACCTCTAAAAGTAAAAAGCAAGTACAGAAAGTAAACTGAAAAGAAAAGGGGGCAAACACGCGCCCAACCAGAAAAGTTCCATAACCCGGAAACAGGTGAACAAAAGTAAACAGCTGGAAGGGTTCCCCGCCTGGTACCCGACTCCGACCACCGCACGCGGTCCAAGCTCCCAAGCTCCTAAGCTCCTCTGACGTCACGACCAACTTGCCTGTCATCTGAAAGGGCACACCAAGTGCGGGCAAAGCCCAAGCAGGGGTGAGTATAAAAATACTTAGTAGGATAACCCGAAGGCTTGAGAGAGCAACAAATGAGGTACCTATGGGTGAGCAGTAGAGAGAACAGGGAATAGTAGAGGAGTACAACTGAAAGTGCAGTAAAGAGAACAGTGAAGAGTCTAGATCAACCCAACAAGAGGAAAGAAGGTAGACTCGTCCAGACACAAGGAGCTGGAAATGGTGATAAGATGAACTTCCCGTCGAGTCTTCGCTACCTATAGCAGGAGAGTAGACTAATCCAACCACGAGAAGCTAGACACGGAAAGCACATGGCGTACCTCGCACATCTTCGCCTCTCCTGGAAGGAGAGTAACCAAACCCAAGAAGTGGGTACTGTAATAAGGTATATACATATCCTTATGCTCAGCAAAAAGCCCAAACAACATCGTAATGGGATCTCTGTCCCATAGCTTAGAAAAAGAAAACGAGTAGCCAATGGTCCCAGAAGTAAACTCCATCGATGCCCAGCATCCCGCACGTCTGCCCCGAACCGCAATCCAAGGGGCTCAATCACCGCACCTTGACACTATCCGCTTTGGGTGGAACTGAATCGCCTGCACGGTTTTAGATCGCGTCACAAGAACGCATCTCAGTGGGGAAGTTCCCCTTGTACTTCAGAGTTCTAGGGAAAGTCAAACCACACCTCGTCACTACCCTACAGTCGATAGGTCTTCTCAAATTCAAAGTCGTCACAACACTGACCTGTATAACCAAGGGTCCCGCTCCGGTAATCATAGAGGAAAGCCACAGAATAGCCTAGTCGAAAGGACTGAGCCTAGAATGCCAACAGGTGTCCCACTGCCCAGCCCTGCTGGAGGGTAATTCATAACTAGATATCGGGTGACCCACTGCCCAGCCCTCCTGGAGGGTAAACCCTAATACATCATCTGGCGACCCATTGCCCTGCCCCGCTGGAGGGTAGACCTTAATACATCATCAGGCGACCCACTGCCCATCCCCGATGGAGGGTAGACCTGAAATAAGTCGACAGGCGACCCACTGCCCAGCCTTGCTGGAGGGTAGACCTGGAACTAGACGACGGGCGACCCACTACCCAGCCCTGCTGGAGGGTAGACCCTAAGAGGTCATCGGGTGACCCACTGCCCAGTCTCTGCTGAAGGGTAGACCCTAAGTGCGTCGGGTGACCCATTGCCCAGTCTCTACTGGAGGGTAAACCCTAAGAGTGTCGGGTGACCCACTGCCCAGTCTCTACTTGAGGGTAAACCCTAGAAGTTAGTGAGAAACTCACTGCCTAGTCCTTCTAGAGGGTAAACCCGAAGAAGTCGATGAGTAACCCACTTCCCAGCCCCGCTGGAGGGTAAAACTCAGAACTGCTCTGGCCATCTCTAATGGAGGGTACACCACTGGCCAACCGAACACGTAGTGGGTATCGCGCAACCACCCAACTCCAGCACAACTCACCCAAATGGGTTCACTGCCTGTTCCATCACTAGGTGTCACTAGCACCGCTACCGGCCGATACATTGAGAATGAAACTAGGGGCGACCACTCAACCCTGCTGGTCAAACAAATGAGCACAGAGGGACCCTCTACGTCACGAGAGGTCAAAGTACGCAAACCAGAACATGACACACACCTGGGGCCCACACGACGTGTGGCCCCAAGTTAACCCCAACCAAGTGCACAAACATCTCAGGTATAAACCACACGTACCTCAAAGCGCTCCCGTATACTCCCAGAGTATACCTCACTTTCAGCCCAAGGGTTATCATGCACACGGCACCCAATGTCAATGCGAAGGCATGACATAACATCTCCAACTTTCCACCTCAATGACTGGGGCACGGCCAACCACATCTATTCAAGAATTACTTCACTCACACGGGAGTGCACGCAATCACACAACAAGGGTCCGCTACGAACACAGTAGAAGAACCGCCCTCGGGGCACCTTCACATTTCCACATGTAATAAGATTGCGTAAGAGGCTCCGCACAACCAAACGGATCATACCGTTGTAACCCTCGCGGAAAAACACACGAGATCGACTACTTACTCGCCTCCAACGGATATCTGACGGAAAAGTCAACAACACCGCCTCACGCTCGAAGGGCGTCCCGTGATCCTGAGCCTCAGCCCCAAAAATAGTCGGGTGCATCGCACAATTGTGATCCCCTTGGGAAAACACGTCAAAAGCACTACTCACAAGAGTGCAACGGATATCTGGAGAAAAAGGTGCATTCCGACGCACCGCACACGAGCGGTGCTTCGTGGGACCCGTAACCCGATCCCTAAACAGAATGAATGGATCGCACCATTGCAATCCTCTCGAAAAATCACACAAGATAGACTATTCACTTGTCCAAAACGGTCGTCTGGTGATAAAGATGGAAAATCACCGTCGACGCCCAAACGACCCTCGTGGGCCCCACACCATCATGCCTAACTAGAGCAAGCGGATTGCACCATTGAAATCCCCTCGAAAAATCATCCAGAATCGACTGCTCGCACACCCCGAACGGACGCCCGGTGGGAAAGTCGCTAAACGCTGCCCGCAGCTCAAAGACGGGTCGTGGGGCCCACACCTCAACTTCGGCCTCAACGCCTAAAACTGCCCTGGAAAGCTCTGTCTCGGTGCCAGGGTCCCAGCACCACTGACGGCGCTCAAAACGAATGCCAGACGTGTCTGCGCCGTCCAAAACAAGAATTCCCGGGAAAACATCAATCCCCTCGACGTACGTGTCGCGCCACCGAGGCCCCTATATCGGGAATTATAATTTTCCAGGACCATTTCAAAAATACTGTCTCGCTGTTAGGACCGCGCTGCCGCAGACGGCGCTCAAAACGGATGCCCGTAGCTCGAAATACGGGCGTCCAAAGTAGGAGGGGGAAAACCCCTTAGGCCGGACCGGCCGCGGGTCCGGTTCACTGCGTCGCGGCCAGCTGGCCGCGGCCCGCTATCACCAACCGGCCATCATGGCCGGTCCTTTTTCCCTGTAGCGACCCGCGTTACGTGGGTCGCAGACGCGCCGCACGGGGCCACGCCCCTCGCGGCCCCCTCCCCCCTTGTGCCCTATGCCGGCGAAGCGCCGCCCGGGACCCCGCCTGTCGTCGCCCTGAAGCCGGCCGCGCCGACGCCCTCGCATGCCCGGCCGCCTCTGCTGGCCGCTCTCCCGACCGAGCCGCCTCATCCAGCCGGGAACCACCATCGCCGCCTGGGGAAAACCACTGGACCACCGTCCCAGCTCGTCGGATCCAGAGAAACCCGCCGGAAACTTCGAAAACCCGCAAACTTTGGCGGATGATTGCGGACGTCACGGAGCTCGGAATTCGAATCTGAAAGATGATTTGGAAAGGGAATAAACTCTACTACGTATTCATGGGGTTTTTTCGAAAATTTAACAATAAATCGATGCATAAAATTGAATTAAAAGGGAGGTTCGGAAATAACAATGCAACAAAAACCTCCTACCTCATGGGCGTTGCCCGGAGCTTCGCGGGGAGTCCCGTTGCCGCACCGCTGCCTTGCTGGGGTTGCCTCGCCAGAGGTGCCTCTCCGGAGTGCTTCTCCATAGATGGAGGAGAGGGGAGGGTTTGAGGAAGAAGAAGAAGAAGAAGAGGGGAGGGGATGTGTTTAAGTAGAAAATACTTAAACGCCCGCCCGATAGCCCCGAACCCGAAATTTCGGCGGGGTCGGGATTAAGGCTCCTCTAGGCTAAAAACCACGCTTCGAGCATAATGAAGGTCTCGGAATTTTAATCTGAGGCGCTGTTCAAAAGTTTCAACAATCACGCCCGAGGCCGCCAAATTATGAAAACGCCCCTGGGGCCATTTTTAACAGACGGCCCGTGCCCGCAGAACTTACACACCTCCTAGGGTAAACGGCATGCTCCAAACTCAACGGTTCCCTCGTTTTTCCAATCTGAGCCACCGTTTAATAGATACTTGCGTTTCAACATTAAACGAATAAATTAATTAATTTAATTATCCGTTTAACGTTCCGATAGCGGGCGAGGGGTCCAAACATCCTACGCCAAAAAGTTTTATGTCGTTCCTAGGGTAAAAACCCCATTTCGGACCCATCCGTACACTCAGATCTCTGATCTGGATCACCATTCAGGATTTATCCCATTTATTTTGCGGTTCCAGCGTGAACGCACTGAAAATTTAATTCTGGCCACTCCGGGGCTCAGAATCGCACGCCGTCTGAGGGCACTGCACTGGAATATCATCAAGAATATTACAAAGTCTTTCACAGAAAAAACCGGGTTCTTACTTCATTCCCTACTTCAAGCTTTTCATCCCTGAAAATCAAAACCAGGGAACAACTCAGGGTACTAAGTCCACACTTGGCTCTCCCGTACCCAGAAGAACTCACGCACAGCTCTGCGTCACCACACACAGACCAAAGGATTTGATCTATTCACGCGAGGTCGGACCTTGCCGATGTCGTGCATAGGAGCACGCACACTTCTTCTCGGGTGAGTCATGTGGGAGACGTCATGCACCCACTCAAGACTTTGGGGTTAGGGAAAGGCGGTAGACAACCTCTCCATCCCTTTTCACGGTCTCAAACGACCCGAAGGCTCTCGAGGGTAACTCACCTCCCTGACCAAACCTCCCCGTCGCACGCCACGACTGGAATCACCACCCGCACCTGGAACAAGGCCAGGTGATTCCCTCCTTCAGAATATCCATATGGTTAAACACCCAAGGATATCTGGTTACGCGAGATTTCACAGTCGATGTCTCTCAACCAAGACTCTCTTACACGCTCGAAAGTGAAGGAGTCAACACCATTGACTAAAGAAAAAAGTCCCATGCCTTTTACCTTACCAACACAGGGTTACACCGATGCCCCACGTCACCCCGGTAACACCTAAAGCAAGGAGCAGGGAGGAAAACATTCCACACACAGAGTCTAACAATTCTACTGCAAAAATTATAAGAGCTGTGGAGTGTACCTCTTATCACCTCATGCTCTGTAGGATCGTAGACATCCAAAGCTCGCGGCTGTCTGTGGTCCCAACTATCAGCTCCCGGAGCCTGACGTGGACCGCCTAGTGGTGATGGGAAGATCTCGTAAAGTCGTCCCCCACCACCAGCTCCCCCCTCTCCTCTTCTAGCACCACCTCTCTAGGTACTACTCCGATCACGGCGCTGCCTCCATCATGGTGGTGCACCTGCTGCCTGTCTGAAGCTCTCCGCATGCCTGGTCAAGCAGTCCCGTGCCAGGTGACCTCACCCATCACAAGCATAGCACCGACTCTCCCTGGGCTGCACTGGTGCCCTCCAGCACCACTGTGGTGTACGAACATGCCCCTGAGTCCGGTTGTTATAAATCCACCTTCGTTGAGGTACTGCT
The DNA here is from genome assembly GCA_963277665.1 of Viscum album. Taxonomy (NCBI): domain Eukaryota; kingdom Viridiplantae; phylum Streptophyta; class Magnoliopsida; order Santalales; family Viscaceae; genus Viscum; species Viscum album. The sequence continues at coordinate 1,948,416,820 of OY728121.1, read as the reverse complement.
TGCCGACTCCCGCTAGCTGCGACAGACGTCTCGTCTCCAACATGCCTGCTGCCACCACCAACTCTAGAATGTGACAAGAAGCTCTCTGTCACCAGTGCCTACTCTAGAACCCTGGAATATATGGAAATTCCCAAGGGTACTATGACAACACGAATCTCTCAGCAGAGACCCTGCTCAAACTTCCGTGCTCGGATGTTGTCGTCATGGACCAAGTCCGGGTAAAAGCATGCAGGGTCTGCAAAACTAGTCGCGTACTCAACCACCGCCATCCCTCCCTATTGAAACTACAGGAGATTCTGAATCCGAATGGAGCGCAAGCAGGAGGGGAAAAACTCCTCACGAAACAACAACTGAAAGTCGCCCCACGAAAGCGACGACTCGTCTAGAAACTGAGTCACCAAACTCCACCAACGCCAAGCTGATCCATGAAAAAGGCTGGCTTCCAAAGCCACTCTCTGATCTGTCGGCGTCTGCACAAGCCTGAAAAGGCTAACCACTGCCTCGAGCCAAGCCTCTGCTGCCTGAGGGTCTGGCTCACCACTGAACCTCCACGGTCTCTGCCACTAGAACTCACGGAGCGTGCTCAACCTGCGCTCAAACTCATCCTGTTCTGCTGAATCTGTCTACTTCTCAACAGGTGGGGGTGCTGCTACCGACCCACCCGGAGAAAGGGGCTTGCATGATGGGTCCTGGACTGTGGCCTCGTAGCTCGTAGGGTCGTTGTCACGAACCAAAGCTGGTATCCCTGCTAGTTGTCTTCGCAGATACATCCTGAATATTATCAAGGAGTGTCGCAGTCAGATGATCATATATGTATATACCAATAACAACGATGGGGAGCTGAATCAATAAGGACAGTCAAAGACTCAATCCTATGTAATGAACAATACAATTGTTTTTCCCTGCAAAAAGTGTCTCAGCATGCCGAGTCGACAAGCGGGTTATCAAGGTTCTGGTGAATGGATACGTCGGCCACCGCACCATCACTGGACTCTCTGGCCTGAGAGCCGCTCTCGAGACACGTTAACATTGTTTCCCTAAATCCCAACCAATTACTCTTTTAGGGATGTCCGAATAATGTCCCAAGGAACGAACCACCTCTGATACCACTTCGTCATGACCCGACCCTACCCGGGCTCGAGCCGTAACTACCCCAAGCCCGCCTCCATAGGCCAGGGGCTGGCGACTAGCGCCGAAGGCACAACAACTCGGGGAGGCCTTTGCCTAAGTACCTGTACACACACACGCAGCACACTCAATGAAATAGTGCAGAGTAAAAGAAAACACGAGTAAAGAAAAGGGAAACTGCTATAAATAAACCACAATGTGAATCTACCTCTAAAAGTACAAAGCAAGTACATAAAGTAAACTAAAAAGAAAAAGGGGGAAACACACACCCAACCAAAAAAGTGTCACAACCCGGCAACAGGTGAACAAAAGTAAAAAGCTGTAAGGGTTCCCTGCCTGGTACCCGACTCCGACCACCGCATGCGGTCCAAGCTCCCAAGATCCTAAGATCCTCTGACATCACGACCAACCTGTCCGTCGTCTGCAAGGGCACACCAAGTGTGGGAAAATCCCAAGAAGGGGTGAGTATAAAAATACTTAGTAGGATACCCCGAAGGCTCGAGGGAGCAACAAAGGAGGTACCGATGGGTGAGAAGTAGAGCAAACAGGGAATAGTAGAGGAGTATAACTGAAAGTGCAGTAAAGAGAACAGTGAAGAGTCCATCTCAACCCAACAAGAGGAAAGAAGGTAGACTTGTCCAGAAACAAGGAGTTGGAAACGGTGAGAAGATGAACTTCCCGTCGAGTCTTCGCTACCTATAGAAGAAGAGTAGACTCATCCAACCACGAGAAGCTAGACACGGAAAGAACATGGCATACCCCACGCGTCTTCATCTCTCCTGGAAGGAGAGTAACCAAACCCAAGAAGTGGGTACTGGAACAAGGTATATACATATCCTTATGCTCAATAAGTAGCCCGAACAACGTCGTAAGGGGATCTCTGTCCCATAGCTCAGCCCAAGAAAATGAGTAGCCAACGGTCCCAGAAGTAAACTCCATCGATACCCAGCATCCCACACGTCTGCCCCGAACCTCAAGCCAACGGGCTCAATCACCGCACCGCGACACTATCCACTTTGGGCGGCACTAACTCGCCCGCACGGTTTTAGATCGCATCACAAGAATGCGTCTCGGTGCAGAAAGTGCCCCTTGTACTTGAGAGTTCTAGGGAAAGTCAAACCACACCTCGTCACTACCCTGCAGTCGAGAGGTCTTCTCAAAGTCAAAGACGTCACAATACTAACCTGTATAACCAAGGGTCCCACTCCGGTAATCACGGAGGAAAGCCATAGACTAGCATAGTCGAAAGTACTGAGCCTGGAATGCTAACAAGTGTCCCACTGCCCAGCCCTGCTAGAGGGTAATTCGTAACCAGATATCGGGTGACCCACTGCCCAGCCCTGTTGGAGGGTAAACCCTAATACATCATCCGGCGACCCACTGCCCAGCCCCGCTGGAGGGTAGACCTTAATACATCATTAGGCGACCCATTGCCCAGCCCCACTGGAGGGTAGACCTAGAATAAGTCGACAGGCGACCCACTGCCCAGCCTTGCTGGAGGGTAGACCTGGAACTAGACGACGGGTGACCCACTGCCCAGCCCTGCTAGAGGGTAGACCCTAAGAGGTCATTGGGTGACCCACTGCCCAGTCTCTGCTAGAGGGTAGACCCTAAGTGCGTCGGGTGACCCACCGCCTAGTCTCTGCTGGAGGGTACACCCTAAGAGCGTCGGGTGACCCACTGCCCAGTCTCTGTTGGAGGGTAAACCCTATAAGTCAGTGAGAAACCCACTGCCTAGCCCTGTTGGAGGGTAAACCCGAAGAATTTGATGAGTAACCCACTGCCCAGCCCCGCTGGAGGGTAAAACTCAGAACTGCTATGGCCATCTCTACTGGAGGGTACACCACTGGCCAACCGAACACGTAGTGGGTATCGCGCAACCACCCAACTCCATCACAACTCACCCAAAGGGGTTCAGTGCCTATTCCATCACTAGGTGTCACTAGCACCGCTACCGGCTAATCCATCGATAACGAAACCAGGGGGAGACCACTCAACCCTGCTGGTCAAACAAACAAGCACAGAGGGACCCTCTACATCGCGAGAGGTCAAAGTACGCAAAGCAGAACATGGCACGCACCTGGGGCCTACACGACGTGTGGCCCCAAGTTAACCCCAACCAAGCGTACAAACGTCTCAGGTACAAACCACATGTACCTCCAAGTGCTCCCGTATACTCCCAGAGTATACCTCACTTTCATCCCAAGGGATATCGTGTAAACAGCACCCAACGTCAACATGAAGGCGTGACGTAACATCTCCAACTTTCCACCTCAATGACTGGGGCACGACCAACCACATCTATTAAAGCATTACTTCACTCACACGGGAGTACATGTGATCACACGCCAAGGGTCCGCTACGAACACAGTAGAAGAACCTCCCCAGGGGAACCTTCACATTTCCATATTTAATAAGATCACGTAAGATGCTCCACACAACCAAACGGATCGTACTGTTGTAATCCTCGTGGAAAAACACGTGAGATCGACTACTTAATCGTCTCCAACGGATATCCGACGGAAAAGTCACCAACACCGCCTCACGTCCAAACGGCGTCCCATGATCCCGAGCCTCGGCCCCGAAAACAGTCGGGTGCATCGCACCAATGCGATCCCCTCGGGAAAACATGTCAAAAGCACTACTCACATGAGTGCAATGGATATCCGGAGAAAAAGGTGCATTCCAGCGCACTGCACATGATAGGTGTTTCGTAGGACCCGTAACCCAGTCCCAAAACACAATGAACAGATCGCACCATTGCGATCCTCTCAAAAAAGCACACAAGATGGACTATTTACTTGTCCAAAACGGTCGTCCGGTGATAAAGATGGAAAATCACCATTGACGCCCAAACGAACCTTGTGGGCCCCGCACCATCGTGCCGAATTAGAGCGGGCGGATTGCACCATTGCAATCCCCTCAGAAAATCATCCAGAAATGACTGCTCGCACGCCCCGAACGGATGCTCGGTGGGAAAGTCGCTAAACGCTGTCCGCAGCTCAAAGACGGGACGTGGGTCCCGCACCTCAACTTCAGCCTCAATTCCTAAAAACGCCTTGGAAAGATCTGTCTCGGTGTCAGGGTTCCAACGCCACTGACGACGCTCAAAACAGACGTCAAACGTGTCTGCACCGTCCAAAACAAGAATTCCTGGGAAAACGTCAATCCCCTCGACGTACGTGTCGTGCCACCGAGGCCCCTGTCTAGAAACTTATAATTGCCCGGGACCATCTCAAAAAGATTGCCTCGCTATTAGGACCGCGCTGCCACAGACGGCGCTCAAAACGGACGCCCGTAGCTCGAAATACGGGCGTCCAAAGTAGGAGGGGGAAAAACCCCTTGGGCCGGACCAGCCCAGTCCGGTCGGGCCGCGGCCCAGCCGCAGGTCCGGTGCACTCCGCCGCAGCCAGCTGGCTGCGGCCCGCTGTCACCGAACGGCCATCATGGCTGGTCCTTTTTCCCCGCAGCGACCCACGTTACGCGGGTCGCGGTCGCGCCTCGTGGCCCCCTCCCCACTTGTGCCCTACGCCGGCAAAGCGCCGCCCGGGACCCCGCTTGTCGTCGCCCTGAAGCCGGCCGCGCCGACGCCCTCAAACGCTCAGCCTCCTCCTCTGGCCGCTCTCCCAACCGATCCGCCTCACCCAGCCGGGAACCACCGTCACCGGCTGGGGAAAATCGTTGGACCACCGTCCCAGCTCGCCGGATCCAGAGAAACCCGCCGGAAACTTCGAAAACCCGCAAACTTCGGCGGATGATTTCGGACGCCACGGAGCTCAAAATTCGAATCCGAAAGATGTTTTGGAAAGGTAATAAACTCTACTACGTATTAATGGGGTTTTTTTGAAAATTTAACAATAAATAGATGCATAAAATTGAATTCAAATGGAGGTTCTGAAATAAAAATGCAACAAAAACCTCCTACATCGTGGGCGTTGCCCGGAGCTTCACGGGGAGTCCGCCGCCACACCACTGCCTTGCTGAGGTTGCCTCACTGGAAGTGCCTCTCCGGAGTACTTCTCCAGAGCTGGAGGAGAGGGGAGGGTTTGAGGAAGAAGAAGAAGAAGAGGGGAGGGGATGCGTTTAAGTAGAAAATACTTAAACGCCCGCCCGATAGCCCCGAACCTGAAATTTCGGCGGGGTCGGGATTAAGGCGCCCCTAGGATAAAAACCACGCTCCGAGCATAACGGCGGTCTCGGAATTTTAATCCGAGGCCCCGTTCAAAAGTTGCAACAACCGCGCCCGAGGCCGCCAAATTACGAAAACGCCCCTGGGTCCATTTTTCACAGACGGCACGCGCCCGCAGAACTTACACCCCTCCTAGGGTAAACGGCACGTTCTGAACTCAACGGTGCCCTCGGTTTTCCAATCCGAGCCACTGTTTAAGAGATACTTGCATTTCAACATTAAACGAATAAATTAATTAATTTAATTATCCGTTTAACGTTCCGATAGCGAGCGAGGGGTCCAAACGTCATGCGCCGACAAGTTTTATGTCGTTCCTAGGGTAAACACCCCATTCCAGACCCATCCGTACACTCAGATCTCTGATTCAGATCACCGTTCAGGAGTTATACAATTTATTTGGCGGTTCCAGCGTGAACGCACTGAAAATTTAATTCCGGCCACTCCGGGGCTCGGAATCGCACGCCGTCTGAGGGCGCTGCACTGGAATATCATCAAGAATATTCCAAAGTCTTTAACAGCAAAAAATGGGTTCTTACAACACTAATAGTTGAATAAATTTTATTTGATAAATATATCTCATAAATAGTCATACAAAGTTCTAATATATGTATTTTTTCATTTTTATGTGATTATTACCTTTATAATATTTTATTTAAAGAAAAGTCAAAAATTCCACACTCTTGTTTTTAATAACTATCATGTTTTTAACATGGGGATAACGAGAGACTATGTTCAGTTATAAATATTATTTTAAAATAAAAAATATATATCTTCATCATAGAAATTTAATTTTAATTTTTAGTGAATAAATAAAAACCTTAAATTCTTACACAATGTTGATGTGGTAATTATTCAATTAATGGAAAAATAAAATAAATGATATTAAAAATATTAAAAACGGTATAATTTGAAATAATTAAGGTGAAACATGAATTTTATAGATAAAAATAACTTGTTATGGATGTATTAAATTATTTAATTATATTTTTATTTTTTTTATTGATATTATAAAAGTCAAAGTAAATGAATAGTTCTAAAATTGACATTATTGGTATTTTAAGAAAATAATAGTTTATTAAATGATATAAAATTCCTAAAATACTATATTTATCCTAATAATTAGTATATGGTTTAAAATATTAATTATGATACATTTATGGTTCATTTTTCTATTTATGGAAACTATATTGACCCTCATAGAGTAAAAAACATTGTTATCACGGTAAGTGTGAAAATGGTTAACGGGGGTGCTAAAACAAAAATATAAGGATAAAAATGTGATCCAAACATGTAAAAATTTTATTATATGGGATTATTTTGAATAATAATATTATTATATTCTAATATTATCCATTTTTATCCATTTGGACATCACAATTAATTTAAATTAATTTAATATTATAATAAATTCCAAAAGTGCCCCTCCCCCCTCTTATAAAAGGGAACCACTTCTTCTCATTTATTCACACTTAAAAACCTATTTTTCCAGTTAATATATAACCAAATAACTTTATAAATTCCCTATAAATGTTCTTCAGGCTTTATTTATGGTATAATATCAACCCTAATGGTCTTAAGGTGCTAAGAAAAGGAGATTGTTCAAAGAAGAGGTATCGCTCCTAACTGAACATTTGTGATTTATTTCTTCTTCCACCTCCTTAAAATCATCCTTAACCATAATAAGATAATATAACCAGTGTCCTATATATATTTATATGTTATTATATTAATTTAATAACCTATATCCATATCCTCTTCCATCAAATGGGAAATGAAACCATTGTTCGTGTGTACGGTGGACTACTATCTTACGAACTGATGTAATTCATTTTCTATCACCGTCTCTCATAGATGGATTATAATGATGAAATTAATGTTTATATATGATATTCATGAAATATTTACCATTATTAAAATATAATATTTCATTTAAATTTTTACCCTTCTATTCACTAAAAATGATAACATCGTTCGTGCGTATGTGTGGACTACCACCTCCATGAAGTGATGTGATTTTTTTCGTCACCGCATCACATGGATGATATATATAAGTATAGTTAAATAAGTAATATTATATTTATGATATTATTATTATTTAAATATAATATAATATTTACCTTCTTTAAATAATGATCATTGAAAAATGGAAACGTTACTCATGTGTACGTACAGCCTACCGTCTCTATGATTGTAATGTAGTTTATTTTTTGTAACCATGATTAATGGTTGGATTTAAAAGTATAATTGATTTAAAAAAATGATTATTATTTAATGATTATTATTTTTTAGCTGATGTAATAATGAAATATTTTACCATAGTCAACTGTCAAAGTCATTTTGGTCTTATGAACCGAATATCGTCAATAGTTTAACATTAACTTAAAAGATTAAGTAATTGTTATATAATGGTAATAAATAAAATAAAAGAACTAGTAAACTTGAAAAAGGTTCTCAAGAAATTAAATAATTAACATAAGTTTATTATTTAGTAAGATAAATAACATATATGATGAGTCATACTTGAGGTAAGGGATACTTTACTTTAAAACCCTCATTTTAAATGTTTTCAAGTTTATTTTTTAAATATTTATCTTACATCTCTATTTCATTATAAATTTTTTAAGAAAATTATTATTTAATACTTAAAGTGTTTATAAATTTCATTTTTTACCATATTTTACTTATTTATAATTTTTTTAAATGAAATAATCTTTTTAAGATTTTACGTAAGGGACATTATTTTAAAAATCCTCTTTTAAATCTTCAATTAAAAATATCTTTTTTCTTCTATGTCCATATTTTTAAAATTATTTTATGGATATTTTTTTATGTACATAAAATAATTATAAAGGAAATTTGGTTATGTGATAAACCATGTATAGGTGGTTACATTATTAACCAATGACATTTGGTTCTGCAATAAACCAAGGACGGGTGGGTTTATGATATCCCTCCAATACATTGGGTATAGAATTTGATTGTATGGTTATTAAATTTATAAGAGTGATTTTAATAGTGATATGGAAATGATTTCTAAATTAACCTACATTTTTTATCTATGATTTATATGGGTTTTTATGGTATTATTATAATTTGTTAGGGTAAGATAACGATCTTATATTTAAAGGAAATTATATGCTACTTTTTAAAGGTGAAAATTATAACTTTGTGAAAAAGTTATTATGAGTTTTTTATGATTTCAAAGAAAAATTTATGAGTTTTATTTTTTTACTTTAAGATTTATTATTAAATGTTTTGTGAAAATATTTGGGCATAGAAGATGATTTCTTAGGTAATAAAATGGTTATTTTGAGAGAAAAAATTATTTTCAAAAATGAAAATTTGTATAATTATTCATGGAATAATGGTTTATTTATTTATTTTTATGACCCTTACTGATATTTTTTGTGTCCATACCACATTTTAAAAAAAATAACAAGATTATTAGGGAAAAGGATGAGTTAAATATTAAAATTTTGGAGATGTGTCATGAAAATAAAACATGTTTCTTTTTTTAAAGTTATGTTTGATAGAAAAAAAATGGATACTGAATATAAGTATCCAATTTGTAATATATGGGTTTTTTATATAAGAGTTATGAACTAACTCTCTAAAACACTAAACATAAAATATATTTGGGAATGTAATAAATTTAATTCTATTCAAATTAACTAGAATATGTAATGTTTAAGGTCGTCTCCTTATAGGACATGCAGTAACTGGTGGGGCCTATTATAGATATCCCTTAGATGCATTGATATGTCTCCTAGAAAAATTAGTTAGTTATAATTAATTGGGGTTCTATTTTATATCTACCCATATTTTTAAACTATATTTGTGCAAGGTATTTATGGTATGGATATTATGATGTATGAGATCATGATATCCAATATTATGCATTTCCTTTATTAGGAATTTATTTATTACTATCCATGAGATTATTTCATTAATATTATCCATGGATAAATTTCATGCTCAAGTTATTCATTAAATTAAATGTTTTTTAATTTATTTACCGTTCCATATTGATTATTCCTTATTTATTATTAATAGATTCCATTGTACATGACCCTTACTAAGCATCTGAGATCACCCCTTTAGTATGTGTTTATTTTCCCCAGGATGCCACAAAGTGTATTATGATTGATATTTTGGGATAATATAAAGGTAATAATGGTTTTATCAAAGAAAATACTATATTTTATTTTAATATTTCAATTTTAATGTGAAATTAAATTATATATCTAGTTTTCCAATTCTAATAAACTATTCAGTCCTTTGGGATATGATTTTTTTATCTTATGCCAATGTAATAAAGTAACCAAAGGATCTAGAACAATGGGATCTAGGTCTTTAAAGTTGGTATCAGATCAAGTTTAGTATAAATCATGGGAAATAGATTTAGTAAAACATATAATAGAGAAAAAAACCTGATGACTGACTTTGAGGATAATTATATGTATAGGATAACATCCTAATGTTTTGGTAAGGTAGATATTATGTGGTTTTTCTAAGAATTCATATTTTTCAGGTTACTATAATTGTATGTGGATCTGGTATTGTTGTAACTAAGTTTAATAACTCCTAAAAGGTTTTATTAGTATTTGACTCAATCATTACCTGGTGCATAAAAATTGATCTTACTGCAGACCTGGTTTGATGCTACTAGGGGATATTCTTGTGTTAATTCACATTTTCTTTAAAAACCATCATGAATGATTTGAATAGGTGGTGAAAATTAATTACCTAGGTTAAAACTAAGGTTCCTTAATTTAAAATAAGGTGTTGTGATTTAGATATATCATAAATAATTATATGTTTTTCCATGATGATGATGATTTCTCACACTATACTTTTTGGTTTTATTCAATGGCTAGAACCCAAAGGAATCGTGTTAACATTGAATATGCGAAAATTATGTGATTATGAGAAACCAAATGGGATGATTATTATAGTGAAATATATCATTATTATTCCTAATAATTCATCATGTTATGTGATTAACAACCTAAACTTTAACCAACTCTCAGACTCACTAAAGAAGTGAAGAATAGAGTTCATTGAGAGCTCAGGTGGTGGAGACCATAGAGGAAAGAAGGATCAATTTTCTTAATGTTAGAAATGCGGAAAGGGATACCCAGGAGAATATATAAAAGAAATAGAAAAAAAATTGTGTGTGTAAAATAAGGAAATAAATAAATTATTTTTTGAGAGAAAATGAAGAGTATGATTCATCATAGGGATCCATTTATAGTTCATTTTCATAAATGTGGGGAACCTGGGAATTATCTGATTCAATGCCCACTTCTAAAGGTTAACTCCTAGACCAAGGAAGGACCTGTGTTATACCAATAATTAAAGTGATATGGTATAAGTATTTATGTATTGGTATTCAAGTATTATATTGAAAAAGTAATTTTATCAAAGGTATTTTAGAACATATAATGATTATATTAATTTTTGGAAGTATATATGTCTTCATCTAAGATTAACTTAAGAGTTATGGATATTATCATGGGTTTATTATTTTAAGGTTGATCATAAGTTCAATATCTTAGACACCAATTTTTAGGTTTTAGGTGATGGTATTTTTATATTATTAATGACATTTTGGGAGACATTTTATTGGGTTGAGGTATATGTAACCCTTAGGTTCAACATAAGGTATTGTTTTATAAATAATTATATTTTTATAATTTTAAAGTTAATTATAACATTTATGTTTAATATGATCATTAATGTTAATTTAATAATAATCTATCAAGATTATTTTATTTCATAGAAAAAATAATTCATATAGAAAAATTTTGAGGTTAAAAAGTGATTTAATGACTAATGTTATTTTTTTGGATGTTCATCATATTATTGGGAACATTATATGAGTTATATTAATATATTTTTAGAAAAATGATTGCTCATATGTCTAGTGACAACTTGTCTCTTCCACCAAGGATGTGGGGCTTGAACTTACAACTGAAGGGCGATAAGGGTGCAGTTCCTACTACTAGCCTATGTGATTTCTTTGTTAATATGAAATTTTATTTATTCAAATGATATGATGGATAAATATTAAGTTAAACTTTGGGTGTTATTGTTGAGGTTTAGATATTAATGTATTATATTGGATAACTTTTGATTATCATTTTAGATTTGGTAAATATTTAGAGAAATGTGGAAGGAAATTTCACTCCTTTATGGATCTTATGCTCTGTTAAAAGTTAATTTTAGTGCTTTAATAATAAAAAAAATTATCTTTGATACTCATTTCTTGGAGTAATAAATGAATTGGAAATTGATCACAGCACAACTAAAGGATAAAATTATGATTATGAAATAAAAATGTATTAAGTAATTATATTTTCACATATTATATATCATGATAGTAAAAGAATCTCCCAACTTTATTAAAAGGATTTTGAAATAAAAAAATTATCCTTTTACCTTCATTTCTGATAAATTGATTTTCTCTTCACCTATCATAGATTTAAGGTCTTATGGTTGTTAACTTTCTCCTTAACATGTTTCTATCACTCTTTATTTGTCTTTGGGCATTAGTTTTCTCTTACATGTACATATTTTCACTTCCTAGTAATGTTTTCCTACTTGGAAACCTAGTTATATGTTATTTTATATGACTTTCATACTTCTCTTTCTCTCTTGTCAAGAGGAAGTTTTATTAACCCTTTTTACAATATGATATTTCAACAAAGTTATTTTCATAAATTTAAAGGATGAAATTTATTGAAGGTGGATAGAATGAAACACCCCTAGATTTTAAAATAAGAACATTGTGTTCGATAGCATATACGACATGCAACATCAAGCTTAAACGACCCATGAAATATATTATTTAAAAATGATCATTATAACCCATCCATTAAATAGATGGATATAAATATGAATAACTAAATTATAAAAAATTTATGGTTTAAAAATTTATAAAATAAATTCATTATTTATCAATTTATTATAAATAAAAAATAAATCATTTGAATGTAAAAGAAATATTTTTTTGAAAAACTATTTTTATGCATGTTGTGTATTTTTATCTTAATAATTTAAATTAGTTACTATTGGTGAATGATTTTAATGAAAATTTTATATTATATATTCTATAAAATATTTTATTATTCATCTAATATTTTTTATAATCATTGGATAAGAATAAATCCAGTTTTATGTTTAAAAACTGTATTTTTCATAAAACAGTTTATTCCCATTTTGGGTGCTTATTTTAAAATTATTTTTTTTCAATTTTAGAAAATATATTTTATATAATGAAATTAATTTATAAAATCATTATTTCAGAATTATATTAGATTTATTTTTTATAATTTTTTGAAAATATTAATTTTTCTATAAATAGGGGGAAAGTGATTTTTATTAAAAATTATATTTTCATTTAAAGATTTTACAAAGTTAAATTTTGTTTTAAATGGTTTTAAAATTAATATTATATAAATTATATTTTTTTTAATCTAATTTATTTCATTGGAAACAAATTTATGTATAATTTTGATATAAAAACTTTTTATAATTAAAAAATCATTTCTTCATAAAACCTCATTTTCGTCACACTGTGATGTTTAATTTTATATAAAATTATACCAATTTTTGAATTAAATTTGGTAAAATGGATTCCATATTTATAATAAGAATAATTAATATTATTTAATAATTTAATCTTAATTATTGTTCATAATGAATAGTAAAGATAGTAAAAAATAATTACTGTAGTTAAGGATAAAACAGGGTTTTGTGAGTTACATGAAACTATGTTAAAATTAATTTTATATACACATATTATATTTATTTGATAAATTAAATTTCATATTTAAAATCAATGTTTCCAAATTATATAATAATGTTCATTTATTTTTAGGCTTAAAATATTATTTCCAAGGTAAAAAAACTAGTTACCGTGGTGAAAACTAAAATGGTAAAAGTAAACTTAGAGGATAAGGGAATAACATGTTTAAAAAAGTTTATTTTTTATGTTAGAGGTGTGGATAAAACTTAACTTACCTCCAATATATTATTTATCAATTTTTTTAGTCACTTTTTTTAGATTGACTTTCCATTATTGAATAGTTTTGGGTATTTACAAAAATGTCACTCCTCGATTATAAAAGGGAACCCCTCCCCTCACTCTTTCACACCTATAAAGACATTTATCTCAATAAAAACCTCCAAAAATTTCTCCAAAAAATCCTTAGTCACATTATAGAGCTATTGGTATTCTTAAAATACCAACCCTATGGTCCTTAATAAGATATCCAAAGGAGGTTCTTCTAAGCGAAGGTAATTGTCTTCACCAAGATCTTTCTTTTTACTTATTATTTTACCACCTTAAATTATGTATTAACATTTTAAATATAATAAAATAAGTATCTATAATATACTAATATTTTATTATGTTTATGGAATAATATTTATCTATCTCCTTCTCCATCAAATGGGAAACAAAGTCATTGCTCGTGTGTATGGTGGATTGCCACCTCACGAATCGATGTAATTTTTTTTCCATCACCGACTCACATGGATAGAAATAATGATGGAAATAATTAATATATTTGTTTTATATGAAATTATATTAATTATATAAAATTAATATATCAGTAAATTCCCTACCATTTCACACATTAATGAAATGATATCATCACTCGTATATATATACGGTATACCGTCTCCACAAAACGATGTGATTCATTTTCTATGTCCAATATTTAAGAATGGTTCTAAAAATATATATAATGAATAAATGTTACATTTATAACACTAATATAATTCTATATATGATGTATCTATATCCTATACATAAGAACCAAAACTTACGTTGTAAACCATGCTTGATAAAATGAAGTAGTTAACACCCGAAACAATGGTAGTAATGAAATATTATTAATGAACAGGTGGTAAGATGTTATAAGAGGATTTTATATGATATTATTATTATGAATATGGTTCTAATTCTGGTGTAAAGTAATAACATATTTAAAACCATTATAAATGTGGTTAAATCACATTCAACTAAAGGCAAGAGTGAGGTAAGGTATTCCATCGCAATTTCCTTTAATTGAGGATATTTTAATGTTATGCTCCAATTTATATTATATGGTTTATATATTGAAATTTTACATGTTATATCATGAATACTTCATACTTCAAGGTATTTTATGTTTCAATTCAAATTATTTCATCCAAGTGTATTTGATTTGAAATATACCAAGTGGTAAATTATTTCATAACTCAGTGTATTTTCATCATGTTATATTACATATTCATTATCTTTGGTTTTATAAGATTATGTGTGTTATAAGAACCTGGATTTTAAATCAAGTATGTATCCTTTAAATTTTGTTCTAATTCTTTATTTTGTACCTAATATGAATTCCTAATGGGTTATTGAAGGTCTCGGGGGTTTCTTGGGCTTGTTCGGAGCCCAAAACCTAGATTTTTGGGAGAAAAAGGCTTGTCGCACAGTTAATCTAAACCGTGTGTGGTAGTCCACATAGTGTTTTTAAACCATGTGAGACTAGAAATTTTGTTGGTATAGGGAACACAGTTTTCCTTAATCATGTGACTTGGGCCGCATGCCTTTACGAAAATTTGTAGACAAATTGTAGGGGAATTTCACATGGTTAGTGCACAGTTTCTTTAACCATTCATCTTAACCATGTGTATTCCCATTCCTATAGCTATCTATGCATGATTTTCACATAGTTTAGCAAAAATGTTGGGGCAAACTATAAAAAGGGTAAATTTGGATGAGAAGTAGGTTTTTTCCTTAAAATATCTTTAAACTTAACTTATCCTCCCATTTCTATTTTCTAATGGATAGCCCCTCCCATTTCTCCTCCTTTGATCCCTTTTCAAGCCTAATCTAGCTTTTGAGATCTACCATCCATCCAGAGTCTGAATCAATCATCGTTCATCTCATTATATCTGCACCGGTATGTTCTTGATTCCTTTTAAATCTTTTATCATACTTCTTACTATCAATGATGTTATTTAGATATGGGATCATATGCCCTAATTTTAGTGCATTTCTATGTTATTTAGATCTAATCCAATCTAGGTGAACTAAAGGCTGATACTGGATGAGGAGAGTTGTACGAGCCTAAGGTAGGTGTTCTATAACTCATCCCTTAATTTCCATCATTTTATAAATTGTCGTATCATCACACCAATTTCATCAGGTATCATCTATTGAATTTATATGTCATTATTTTAGTCATTAGGTTTATGTTATAAGACTCATTCCATATATGTAATTCAATGTTGGTGGTTATGTCCCCAACTTCAACCACCCCATGTAGGGTGTTTTACCATAATTGTGTTTTTTTTTGACATGTTTGATCCACCGTTCGGGTGTGCATCAGCTTAATCCTTCTATTGGTAAGCCTCCCTATATTAAATGATTATTTAATCACTAATAGTTAGCCTTGGTATTCTTACTTTACCCGCCTTAGGTAAGTTCTTGAAATTGATTAATCAATTGTAAATGAAAATGGAGAGTATATTGTATATATATGAATTTTCCTAATGATTTGTAATCCAACACCTTAGTTTCATGTCACTAGCACCCCTTTCCATGTCTAATGGAAGGTATCAGAGTTAACCCTATTAAATTATTATGACTTAAATGGATTTATTAAATGGTTTCATACTCAATTGGCCTTATCACACTAATAAAAGGAAGTGGATTTAACCTTATGAAATGTTAAATGGATAGATTACCAAATGTCCTAATTAATTAAATTAATTTAAATGTAAGGTTCCTAATTACATTTATACCTTGACATAATAATTATAGGATTATTTTGACTCTATCTCACCTTGTATTCCTTAGGTAATTCCTTGAGCTCTCAAGGACACCATTTTGATTCAAGGATATTAGTTGCCTTGGTTGAGACCCACCTTGGAACACGATCCTTGTCTATCAGTGGATGCCTGGTATGACATCATAGTATCCCTAAATTAATATTTTAGGATTCCTTAGATACATTACTTAGATCCAGTGTGGCTTCTATGGACATGAGGTCCTTGGTTACATCCATGTACCAAGCCATAACTTATAACATTGTACCTTAGATGTATTCCTTTGACTCAATTAGATCATACTATTGTGGAATGCCTTGGATGATTATCCTTATATTACACTCTTACCCCTTAGCCAGGATACAATTACAACTAAGTTGGTGGCCCTTAAGGTCTAAGTTTCCTTGGTCTTTACCTTGGAACCCTTTTATATTATAATCATCACGGCTTCCTTGTTACGTCTTGGAACCACTACTACTATTATCACGAGGTGATATCAGTTCTAGATTTTCCTTACATGACTTAAATATATAAACTAAAACTTAATTAATTTATGAACTAGTTACATGTTCTGACACTGGTCGAGGGCTGAAGTAGGTACTTGGGTGTTTATGTTACCATACTTCTTACTTTTATATATACATGCTTGCACACTCTTTTAGTTTATATTACATGGATAGGATTTTATAGACACCATTGGTGGTGGACTAATGATATTTATCTCACACCCTATCTAGTATTCCATTGTTAAATAGGAAGACTATATGTATACAGGTGTTGATAAAGGGAAGTGTGTCACTTCAAACACTTGATTTCTTACTATTTAGGATAGTGCTAGTAGCAGATGACTGATTTGGAGCTTGGGATGATTAGATATACTTTTGTAATCATTTTTTCTAATTTTTTATAGAATTATTTCATGATTATTTGTATCCATGTTTTCCATATTTATAGTGACATGACATATCATCATCAATTTTTTATATGAGTATTAGTTGTTCAGTTGTTTATTACTCCTGTTTGTTTCTGCTCTACATTATGGATGTTTTCATACTACTTTTGATATTTACTATATTTTTTATATTTATTTTTTGTGCTACACTCTGGTACTAATGGAATAGTCTCCCCATGGACACACCCTAGGCCCTCAATGCTAGTTAGAAGCCTCTGGCATTTTAGGAGATGCTCTTGAGGCCATGTGGCCAACTAGGCTTGGGGAACCTTCCATGGCATATGGGTTTCAGACATCACAAAGTGGTATCATAGGTTTTCCTCTATTGATTTACTATTTGGAGACAATAGTTAAGAGATTAGAAACACTTGGAACTTGGTTATAAGTCATTATTGGGCATCAAAAACCCATGTTCGGGGTAAGGGTCGAGTTTCCAGAATTACAATTATTCTTCTTTTTTTCCTATTATAGTTGATATCATTTCAACATTGGGTGACTCACATGCTATGTGGTGTTTTTTATTATTATTTTGAATGATATTACACTTCATCCTTGGCCCAATGATAATATGGAAAGGATCATTATTACATGAATCATCGTAGGCTCCTAGAAATCGCATTTCATGCATATTGTCATGCCATTATAGGTGTATTTCACCTATTTTCATTAATTGATATGTCTGTGATTATTGAGTGATGTTTTGGTAGTTATATTATTCTTGTTATTTTCCTTGGCTATGATAGAGTGATTTATGGTTTCAATTCATGAGGTGTTATAGACCCCTGTGGGTTGTAATTAGTAATTTACTGATTCAATCCATTATATTAAAATCAAATGGGTCTCATTTTTAGTGATAACGTGTATGGGCCCTAATTTACTGGGAATGGAGATCCATTTTAAATGTAATTTGGTATAAGTTATAAGAAAATGTAAACCATAAAAGTGAATCATGGATTTTAAAATTAAATGGTTTCATGTATTTATCCCGTCTTTTGGTGTTTATAAAAGGTAAAGGAGTGAACCTTATTAATTAAATATTAAATGAATGAAATGATTTCCAGTAAATGATGAGGAAAGGTGTTATTGACCCTTCATCTACTGGAACCCCTAAGACTAATACTTGAGAAATAATCATTTCCTGGCCTTCTAAGAGGGTAGTTGGGATAGTATACCATAAGTAGTGATCCCTTTATTACATTCATCTTCCGCTAGTGTTGCTATTTGTATGCTTCTAAGCTTGTTCTAATGTGTGTTCTTGGCATTTTTCGAACAATCCCATCATGAAATCCTCATGTCATACACCAAGAGGGTGGTGACAACCATGATCTAGATGTGGTGGGCCCTAATATTCCAGTCTTACCTCTAGGAGTTCTACTTGAGGAACCACTTTCTGTACCTGATGTGGGAACAGACACTCAAGTCCATGATATTCTTCTATGTCTGATTCATTCTATGCATGGTGCTCCATGAGATGCACCTATAATGGATAATCTTACATGTTAGTACCAACAATAACATCCTCCTACCTTCTCAGGGGATGGTGGTCTACAAGTTGATGAATCTTGGATAGAGTACACACTGTCTATCATTGAGCATCTAGATGCGCATTTGGATCGGAGGGTCAATCTTGTTGTATACATGTTGAGTGATTCATCCAAGCACTGGTGGGATGTAGTTACCAAGGATGGTCACCATCAGGGCATGGTATGGACTGATTTTCAGACTACTTTCTATGATCAGTTCTTTCCTCAGACTCTAAGAGCTAACAGATCTATAGAGTTCATGCATCTTAAGTAGATTTCTATGTCATTTATAGAGTATTCAGCATGTTTCACTAAGTTACATCGCTTTTCACTACTTCTAGATAGTGATGATCTATCGTGTGCTATACACTTTGAGGATGGGCTTGTGTATGCCATATGTACTTAAGTGAATATATTTTTCCTTCCTACCTTCTCTAAAATAGTAAATCATGCTCTTATCACTGAGAAAAACCTGAGGGACGACGATAGTACTAGGAATAGAGGACCAATTATGAGTTAGTCCAGTAGTTCCTCCAGTATCAGGAAGCAATCTCTCAAGGTTTTTCTTCAGGAAAGTGGCCTCCATAGTACACGTACTAGTAGATCCATGGTGTGTCACCAGTGTGAATTATAAGGGAACCTAAATCCTTAGTGTGATAGAGACCCTCTAGAGTACCGGGATTTTGGCTGTGTGGGTCATCTTCAAAAATTCTATCGGACCTTTTCGTTAGTTTCTAGTATAAGAGGTTTTGTACCAACTCTAACTTTAGGGGAATGTTCTTTTATGCCATGTCAGGTAGGGAGTCAGAGTCTTTAGTTTTTCTTCTATTGTTTACCTTGTTTTCGGTTTGGCTTATATAGTATCATACTTTGGTGTAGTTTTGTTATAAATATTATGGTTGAGTTGTCTTGTTTTTATCATGCATCGTATAGTGTTTGTTTGGTTATTGTTGTTTGGGTATTGGTTTATTTCTTAAAGGGTAATTCATCCCACACTTGTATTTGAAACCCTTTGGCATTTATTTCCAGCCTTTGGCATCTTGGGAATGTCTCTTAAAGCCTAGTAATGATTTGTTGTGTTCTCAAGCCAATGAGAATAAGTGGGTCATTATAAATGGTATCATCTTGTTCGGTCCTTTCCTAACAAGTGGTATCCAATTTCTTGGTCCTGGAGTTGAATTCGTTCTTATCTATTCCTTGGGTTGAAATCTTAAAAAGGATTAGACTATTAGGTTTTTAAATAGAGAGCATAAAAAGACATATCTAACCTTTTATGTTGAACTTCAAGTTACCGGGGATTTGGGTACATAAGTGTTTTTGATACATTTATTGGATATTGGAATCTCATTATCATGGGTCTAGCCAATGAGATGAGCATGACATACATTATAGGAATGACTTTCCACTAGGATGGAATATTTCATTTTTAGAAATGATATATGATTTGATAAATTTTGTTGATTTTTGAAAAATGAAGAAATTGTTTTCAAATGAAAGACTTTGAAAAGAGCATGGTTGGTATATTTTGAAAATGGATTGATTTTCAAAAGAGAGTAGAAATTTTTCTAAAATGGTTAAGCATGGAAAAGGTTTTTTTGGTAATAAATGATGTGATAGTTGATATGATATAATTTTAAATGAAAATCCTTTAGTTTCTAGAGATTTATCCTTACAAATTTTGTTGTCTGTTTAGAAAATGGAACCTGATAGGCGTTGTAGAAACCAACAGGAAGAAGTTACAGAGAATGTAGTTGCACCTGAACCACAGGTGAACCAAGAGATAGTTCAGAGTATCATTTAATCATTCCAAGATATGGATATGGGGAATCAGTGGGATGATCCAAGGAATGTGGATTATTCCATCTAGTTCATGAAGTATAATCCACCCATTTTATGGGGTGATTTTAAACCCAAAAAGGCTGAGGTGTGGTTGAATAGGATGAATTGTATCTTCAATTTCATTATCACACCAGTATAGATGAAAGTTAAAATTGAAATGTATATGATTGAGGATCTTGAACGCCAGTGGTGGGAACTAGTGATGCATGAAAAATTGGATCAAGGCCTGATTTGGGAGGATTTTGAAGAATTTTTTAAGAAAAAATTCTATCCTCACACATTCAAGATCTAGAAAATGATAGACTTCTTCATCCTAAAGTAATAAAATCTCTCTATCATAGAATATATATCTGAATTCATGAATTTAGTGCATTTTTTACCATAGGTTTCTACTAGTATGGCCTTAAAGTCACGTATCTTTGAATCAGGGTAAAGATATGAGATTCGCTAGAATATTTTTGTACTCTGTATTATAGATTATATAGAGATGGTGAACAAAGTGATAGTGGATGAACATGATATCTCAGGAGTTATGGGAGGAGGAAGTATGATGATACCCATGGGAAATAGTGGGAACTCAGATGTTGGAAGCAAGAAAAAGAGGGACACTTATTTCCAAGATGGGAGTGGGACACAAAATCAAACAGTTAGATCAATGAACCTTCATCCATGACCCAAGAGCAAAGAGGGTTGTTTCCAATGTGGTTCTCTTGACCACATAAATCAAGATTATACAACACAACCTAGAAAATGTCACAAATACAACAATATGGTCCACATTCAATGTTATTATCACAGTGCTCTGAGTTTAGGTGCTTAAGACACTTCTCAGGTGTCTCAAGCATATTATGCTTCAATCGAAAAAGGACAATAGAATCAGTCTCATAAACAGAGAAGATCTATCCATGGTGATGATAATAACACCATGAATCCTCAGTAAGGTTAATCTCAGTAAGAAAATAAATATTAGAGTGCAGTGATGAAGCAATTGTATGAAGCCGGTCATATGGTTATGGATGATCAGGCTCGACCATATACGGTGAGAGGTATGATTCTTTTGAATTCTACCCTTATTCAATACTGGTGCATCATATTCCTTCATTGATTCTAGTTATTTTGATTTTATATGTTTACAACTTGAGATGATACCCTATGTGATAAAATTTTAAACTCCTCTCGGGGAAAGAGAATGTTGAGCCTTCTGATGTAGAGCATGTTCTATAACTATTGATAGAGCTGAGATGAAATGGGACTTCTCAGTGTTGGAGATAGATGTCTATGATGTAATCCTAGGTATGGATTGGTTTAAAATTTTCAAGTCTCGCATCGATTTTTATATAAGGATAGTTAATTTCACGAATGAGGATGGCATTGAGCATCTCTTCAAAGGAGAAAGGGTTGTAAAGGAAGCTGCAATGGGCTTGTTGGCACTATAAATGCGAACAATATCCTACCAGTTTGCAGTGTTGAACTTGGAATAAATGGAATAGATCGAGGATAATAGTTTTCTATAAATTTTGGATCAATTTTCTTATGTTTTTTCCAATAGTTTCTACAGGTTACCACTGGTAAGGGAAGTATTGTTTACGATTGATCACCTTTCAGGGATCATTCCTATCTCACTCATGTCTTATCGAATGGCACCAATGGAGTTAAGGGAACTGAAATTGTAGATTTAAGAGCTGGAAAGAAAAGGTTTCATTTGGTCAAGAACGTCTTTATG
This sequence comes from Viscum album, assembly GCA_963277665.1. Taxonomy (NCBI): domain Eukaryota; kingdom Viridiplantae; phylum Streptophyta; class Magnoliopsida; order Santalales; family Viscaceae; genus Viscum; species Viscum album. The sequence goes on along the minus strand of OY728121.1, from coordinate 1,948,394,645 downwards.
GGAAGAACCGTCATTTTTCATGAATAAAACAGATGGAACTCTAAGGTTGTGTATTGATTATCATAAACTTAACAAATTTAGGATAAAGAACAGATATCCACTTCCACACATTGATAATTTGTTTGATCAATTTAGGGGATCTTGGTGGTTCTCTAAAATTGAATTTCGATCAGGATATCACTATTTAAAATTTCAGAAGGAGGATATTCTGAAGACAAATTTTAGAAGAAGATATGGCCACTAAAAATATGTAGTCATGCCTTTCGGTCTTACGAATTCACCAGTGGTCTTTATGGAATTGATGAATCAGATATTTTAGATATATCTGGATTCTTTTTTTGTGGTGTTTTTGGATGACATATTGGTGTATTCAAGGACAAAGGATGAGCATGAGAAACACTTATAGATAGTGTTGGGAATTTTGAGAGATCACCACTTGTATGAAAAATTGTAAAAGTGTGATTTTTGGATGTAGGAGGTATGCTTCATTGTCCATGTTATTTCTGAAAAATGTGTTTTTGTTGATCTAAAGAAGATAAAAGTTGTTATCTCTTAGAAAACACTAAAAAATGTCTTTGAGTTGTGAATCTTTCCTATTCTAGCTGGTTATTACTGATTCTTTATGTGTGACTTTTCATGGTTATTTTCACCTATGACAGCTTTGATGAAAAAGAATGATCTATTCCACTAGAGTGAGTAAATTCCATAAGTCTTTTCAAGAGTTGAAAGTTCATCTTACATCATCACCCATCTTGATTTTTCCAGAATCAGGATAGGGGTATGTGGTGTATTGTGATGATTTGGGATCTAGGTTGGGATGTGTTCTCATTAAATGAGACCATGTTGTTTCTTATAGTTCAAGGTAGTTGAGAGTGAATTAGAAAAATTACCCAACATGTGATTTGGAGTTAACTGTGGTTTTCTATGCCTTAAATACTTGGTTTCATTATCTCTTTGGTGAGAAATTTATTATGTTTATGGGTAATAAGAGCTTGAAACACATTTTCTCACAATGGGATTGGAATATGAGGCAAAGGATATGGATGGAGTATCTTCAGATGTTTGACTTTGACTTGATGTATACATCGTGAAAAGGTAATTCAGTGGCTGATTCATTAAGTAGAAATTCATATGATTAGTTCGAAAAGAATCTCTGGATGAGTGGTAGTTGATGTCAGTCTTAGACAACATACATGTGAAATGTAAATACCAAGTTGATGTTGTGGTTTTCTTTTCAGTCATCTTGGTTCCTAATTTGGTAAATATGGTCAAATAGGTCCAAACATATGATGCGGAATGCCTGGTTATAAGTTCAAAACTCAATGGTGGGGAAACAATTTAAGGCTAGAAACTTTGTGGGAGTTCATTTTTGTGGTTCATAGATTGAATGGTTATACCTATGGCTTGTCAGGAATAACTTATTCATACTTACCATCATTAAATATAGGCTATTCATCTAGGAATACAGAATATGTATAAGGTGTTGAACGTGTATTTTTGGTGTATTGGTATGAAATGGAAAGTGGATGAGTTCATTTCAAGGTTATTAACTTTTCAATAAGTTAAGGCAGAACATCAACAACCAGCAAGTATGTTGTATCCTTTACCTATCCTGGTGTGTAAATAGGAGAATATATCCATAGATTTTGTTATAGGTCTCCCAAGAATGGTCCATAAACATTATGTCATATGGGTGAAAGTGGATTGACTCATGAAGTTGATCCATTTAATTCCTATTCATGAAACTCATATGGTAGGGGGTCTGTTCAAAATCTATATCCAAGAGGTGATAAAGAGACATGGAATACTAGTTTTGATCATTTCAGATAGAGATCTGAGGTTCACATCTCGTTTTTGGAAATCCTTACAAAGATACCTTGGGACTTAGTTTACTATGAGTATGACGTATCATCCTCAAGTGAATGGGCAATTCGAAAAGATGATACAGGAATTGGAAGACATGTTACGAGTTTGCTTCATGGATTTTAGTGGCTCATGGGATGAATGCATACCCTTAGTAGAGTTCCCATATAATAACAACTATCAATCTTCGATACATATAGATTCTTTTGAAGCATTGTACAGTCGTCCTTTTCATTCTCTACTTTTCTAAGTGGAAATAGGTGAGACTTCACTAGTTGGGACAAGCCTTATCCAAGAAACAACATAGAAGATTCAGTTGATCAGGAAACAGATAGAGATATCTCAGAGTCATTAGAAATCATATACAGATCATTATCTAAGACTGTTTTCATTCACAGTGAGTGATCATGTGTTCTTGTGGATTTCAACTAGGCTTGGACATCGTCGTTTTGGGAAGTAGGTCAAGTTATCTCCTCAATACATTGGTTCTTTTGAGATATTGGAATGAGTTGGAGAGGTGGAATATTGTTTGGAATTACCACCATAGTTTAGTTTAGTACATAATGTGTTCCATGTATCTTAACTGAAAAAATATTAGCCTGATCCTGACCATGTGATCAGATGAGATCACATCGACCTAGATCTAAATGCTTCATTGGTACATATCTCGGTATGGATTTTGTATAGGTAGGATAAAGTCTTATGTGGAAAAATTATTGGTCTAGTGAAGGTTTTATAGCAACATGGTCATATTCAGGAAGAGAATTAGGAATGCGAGAAGGAAATAAAATAGAAATGGATGGAACTCTTTCATGGCAAGGATGATTTTCTACTTTCTAGGGATGGAAATACCAATGGTGGGGAGAATATAGTACCCCCAGTTTCTGGAATGTAACTCTTTATTTATTTTTTTATGTATATAAATTTTATGGATAAGGTTTGGGAGATTTTTTTTAACTTTTAATAAGTTTTTGGGGGATAAAGGAAAGTCGCACGGGTTGTGCATGGGTTGTCCAAACTATGTATAAATCCTAGGAGAAACCATGCGCAGTAGCAGGTTTGAGATAATAGATTCAACACATTTAGTGCATGATTAGGGAGACCGTGTGAGGAGGTTGTGCGGGGATATTCTTGAGGTAGTAGCTAATGCACAGTTAGAACATGGTTTGTCTAACCTTGTGACTAAACCACGCACGGGTTAAAAACCACCTCCTTAAAAAGTGGATCTAGGTCAGCCTTGCCTTTAATCCACTTTTTTCCCCCAAACCAGTTCTAACTCAGGATTTTTCTTCTCCTAAGGCCAAAGAAGGTTATCCTGTTGATCTGGAGGCAATATTATGGCTTCTATTGGTGATTAGAATCCATATTCTTGAGGTATGACATCATTATTCACCATTCTTGTCATGTTTCCTTATATCTACTTAGATATTCTTCTCCTCTATTCTTGGATTCTTGAATCTATGCCTGTTATGGGTAGATCTAAGATTGTGGATACCAAATATGTTCGATATTTGGTCTCTTTGTTGTTAGAGGAAGAGATCTAATGTGTTTTTGTGGAGAATTGACCTGGTTTTGTGAATGTTCTTTGTCCATTTTTGATTTTCATCAAAACGGTTGAGGTAGGTGGCTTCACTCTCGACCCATATTAGTAAAACTAAATGGAATGGTTTCAAATTTATTTCTTTGTGTGGATTTTATTGTGAATTGTCTGCTTTATGATTAATTCAAACCCTTTTTGGTGATGGTTGTGGAAATATGGAAAATTGGTTCTTGTGAATAAAGTGTTTGATTCTTGATTTTAAAATGAATTTTTGAAATGGGATTTTGATAGAATTATGAAAAATTGATTTTATGAAATGGTTTTCAATAAAAGGAATGGTTTTATTGAAATGGAATGGGTGTTTGGAATTGTTTTGTTTAATGGTTTTCAATAGAATAATGGTTTTATTAAAATGGTTTGAATTGGTTTATTTGAATGGTTTTTGCATATATGGTTTGTGTGAGTTCATGTTCGATGTACCCCTGAATAAGGGAAATGTATCATTGGGGTAAAATGTGTGTGAACCTGGATCAGGTATGTGTGTCATTGGGATATAAGGTAATTGGATAAGAGACCACTCATGATTATGGAACTGTTAAATAAGCATGCATGTGTGGGTGTGTGGTGAACAATGGAATTGTTATGACAAAATGATACTAAGAAATGGTTTTGAGACTTTGTTTGGTTAATTTGTTTGGAAATATACTTGTGTACTTTTGGAAAATTGGAACTTGTTTCTATCCTAGTGGCATGAGTATGGAAGTCATTGGGGAAAACCTACTGAGTTTTATACTCACCCCTGCTTTGGAACATTGGTGCTTTTGTAGACACTATCTTTTGAGACATGGGAAAAGGTAAAGTATCACATGTATTTAGCACCACCTTGTGATACTTGGGTTGTTGGTGATGTTGGAGCATGAATCTATGGAGAATGGAGTCTTATGGTCATCTTGGAGTCTTTATTTATTCTTATCTTGTTTACCTTGTTTTTGGTTTGGCTTCCATTATAGCATAATTTTGTGTGGTTTTGTTATAAAGATGATGGTTGAGTTGTCTTGTTTTTATCATGCATCATATAGTGGTTGTTTGGTTATGTTTTTTTGGGTAGTGGTTTATTTCTTAAAGGGTAAATTTTCCCCCACTTTCATTTGAAACCCTTCGAAATTTATTATTATCCTTTGGTATCTTGGGGATGTTGCTTAAGGTCTAGTAATGATTCGTTGTGTTCTCAAGCCAATAAGAATAAGTGGGTCATTACATTAATAGATGAAGAAGGTTTCTAATTGGTCCATTTTAGGAATTCTATATCAGCTATTGAGCTTAGACAACCTTCACCTCCTATTTCTTCAAGTGATTTGGATTTGGTAACCTTGGTGTTTCTCTAATAGGAGGATCCTCCATCAAGTATTCCTACTTGAAAATAGGTTTTCACTACTTTGTCTGAGGTTTTAGGTGATCCTACACCCTCCCAAAATCATGTGTAGGTAATGGGAATACCATGAAAAATATAGGAAGAAGAGGGCCTAGTGCATAGGATAGGTGATGAAAGGATTGATACATTGACCAGTACAGGTCCTAACCATGATTTTTCAGCACCTAGATGCTCTTCTCCTTTGGATGAGGGTGATTTGTAATTTAATGTTCCAGACACACAGGAAGCTTTAGGTGATGCACAGGTATCTACTTGTAACCCATATATAGTGTTGGACTCTATTGATATGCAAGAAAGTGAATAACGTGTTGTAGTTTAGATCCCCACAGTGAAAGAATCTGAAGTCACCTTACCTGAGAAGGTGGAGGCTCAATTAAATGTTGAGAGTTCAGACTCGGAGAGCACTGACATTAAAGGGCTTGTGAAACAAGTGAAAACTTGGAGGAGAGGCCGATATCCCAGAGGTTGTGGATGCAGGCATGGGCACAGACGATCTGATTGGAATGCTATGTGTGATAAGGAATATAGGATTAGTATTAAGATTAGAGAAAAATTAGGTCTTCGATGTTTCATTGATGAGGGAAGTATTGCCTTGTCTGACCCCATTTTTTGTTTTTCTCTGTTTTCTTGTTTTTAATAATGGGGCTTTGTCCCTACCTTTTCAATATATTTATTTGTTTGTTTTTTTGTTTTTTTGTTTTTTTGTTTGTTTATTTATTTATAATTATAATTATAAATAAATATATTTAAAAATATTTATATATAATTATAAATATTTATATATATTTATAAATATATTTATATTATTATATGTATTTATATTATTATATATATTTATAAAATTTAAAATATAAAAAATAAATTTTTCATTTAAATATATTTATTATAATTCTATAATTATATGTATATATATTTATAATAATTTTATAATTGTATATATATATATATATTAATTATAATTATAAATAAATATACTTAAAAATATTTCTATATAATTATAAATATATTTATATAATTATATATATGTGTATAATTATATAAATTTATATCAATATATAAATAAATATAATTATAAATTTAATAACAATATTTATTATTTATATATATTTACTATAATTTTATAATTATTTAAATATATATTTATTTATTTATAATTATAATTATAAATAAATATATTTAAAAATTATTTACATATAATTATACTCAAACGGTTCAACCATGGGTGAAAAACCCATGACCCCAAAAAGTATTAGTAAAATAAAAGCATGCAAGGGATAGAAGATGCAAGCCAAATAAGACATAGATGCCTGCCTCAAAGGAGAGGTCTATGAAAGAGGCATTCCATTCAATTCATTCTAGTTCCTAAATTCCTAGGATATCTTCCTATACCCTTTCCATGTCTACCTATCTACCATGTCTTGACCCTTGGTAGTGATTCCCAATTTTCACCTGATAATGACTCAAATGAAACCCTTAGAGTGGAGCAAATCCAGAATTTCCAAGATAAATTTTGGAAGTCCATCTCTAGACTAGCTCTAAGTCCATCCTCAAGGTTAATGGATAACAAATTTTGCACTGCTACATATCCATTGAATCCAAATACATTTGGATCCATCATAGCGAAGGTAGAATCAAGTTTCAAGAAATACCATTCTGTCACCTTCTCAATGATGCCTACAATGGGTCTTTCACCTTCTAGATCTGCTGGAGGTATAATACCAGATTTTTTTTCCTGTGCACTAATGCATTCTTCATGTGAGACCTTTAAAAAAGATTCATATTCATTTTTTTATTAAAGTAGTAAAATTGGATGGATAATCCCACTCTACATTTTCAAGATTGACATCACTCTTGTTATTTCCAACCTGCATTTGAATTGGAGAAGATACAAAATGTGCAGTTTTCAATTATAGTTCATATATTTTGGATTTCCAAGGGATAACTAGTTAGAATCCCTCTTTATCCACTAATTTTTTCTTACCTTTGAACCCTTTCAAATCCAAATCCCTTTTCACTTTCTTTAACAGTTGATCAGCCATCTCCTAAGCATTTTCTTCATTAATGGAAAGTTCCTCACTAGAGGTATGAGAACCTATGATAGAAGGAGGATCAGAAACAGCCTGTGGTTGTTGAACATCCACATTAGGAGGAAATGCAACATATGGGGTCAAAACATCCATGATGCTAGCACAGCCATATATTCCCCTTTGGTCATCAACATATGGCATACCACATTTATTCGTACCTAAAACCATCTCATGATTCTTGTATATCTATTGTAGAGGAGGACCATCAAGAGTCTGATTATCTTCCATACCTGGTAGAAAGATCTGGACCCCACCCTTATCTATCATAGGCATCTCTAAGTCAACAACACTAAGAGGAGAATTATTTTTAACATTATTTTCGGGGCCTGAGACAACCAGATCACCAAAGGATTTTTTACAAGTTGCACCATTATCTGCAGTAAGAGCACCACTTCTACTTTCATGCCTATGAAACCTGCCACCACCATCCTTCTTGACAACATGTCCTACAGAATTCTATTAATCAGTGGGAAGGTTATATTTACAATCCTCAGCCCAATGCTCGTGCTTCCTGCAAGTGGATCACCTCAGGCCCCTTTGACAATTAGCTCTAACATGACCAATTGACATGCATTTGTGGAAAAAGTATGAAATAGATTCATACTCAATGACCAATTAAAACTTAAACTCTCTATCATTTAGATAAAATGTCTCAACCAATGTTGAACTGAGGTCAAACTCAACCCTAATTCTCACATGATGACAATATCTATCCAATTCAGTTTCTTTGTCAAACTTAATTGGGGATCCCACAACCCAGGAAACATCCCATAGGATGTGCGGATGCCAAAAAAATAGTTAATCCCTTTAATTCTAATCCAGGATTAATCCATAATGTTCCTAGAATGATACGGATCAAACCAAAGGTCTCAGTCCTAAAAGCGCAGGACCCCTGGTTTGAGACTCACAAATCCACAACTCCTAGCATGCAATTTAATCTCTTGTGAAGAGATGGAGATATGGAAGAATCTCATACCTAATGAAATGATTCGCCAACCATCAAAACCCCAAATCTACAGTAATTGATTCCTTAGGTCACCATGCTTCCATGGATCATTCCTTGAGAAGGGGGTGAGTCGGGCAATGATCGAATGCTTGCATTCCTCGATACGATCTTCAAAAATTTTGGATTTGTATATATTTATATATATTTATAAAATTATAAATATAATAAATATATTTTTATTTAAATATATTTATTATAATTTTATAATTATTTAAATATATATTTATTTATTTTATTTATAATTATAAATAAATATATTTAAAAATATTTATCTATAATTATAAATATATTTATATCATTATATATATTTGTATAATTATATATATTTATATCATTATATAAATAAATATATTTATAAATTTAATAGCTATAATTATTATTTAAATATATCTATAATAATTTTATAATTATTTAAATATATATTTATTTATTTATCATTATAATTATAAATAAATATATTTAAAAAGTATTTACATATAATTATATATAATTATAAATAATATAAATATATTTATTATTTAAATATATTCATTATAATTTTATAATTATTTAAATATGTATTTATTTATTTATAATTTTAATTATAAATAAATATATTTTAAAAGTATTTATATATAATTATAAAAATATAGTTACAGGTATTATAGATATATTTATTATTTAAATATATTTATTATAATTTTATAATTATTTAAATATATATTTATTTATTAAAATTTTATAAATACTATTTTGAAAAAAGTATATTTATTTATAATTCTATAATTAAATATTTAAATTGAAAAATTATTAAAAAAACCATTTAAATAGATTAATTTTATAAATTTCAAACATATTTTAAATGTTAAAAAGTAATAAATAAAAACGAATAAATATTATTCATATAAATTACAAATATATTTAAAATATTACATGTATAGTAAAAAAATATATGTATAAATAAATATTAAAAAATGATTAAATATATTTTCAAAATTATTAATGAATATATAATAATAAATGAATAAACTAAATTAAAAAAATTATAAAAACTATTAAAAAAGTTATTTTTTAATATTTACATGAATTACAAACATATCTCCATGACATCTATAGATCTAGACAGCAAGTCGAATGCAACCTGGTGATGGAGGAATCTTTGTCGCTAGGAGACAACCCTTGGAGGGTAGAGGTGGAGAGCACCCAAGAGCACCTGATAACGGATTTAGGTGCGGATGATTTCTATATGTCTCAAATTACTTATAGATTTTTTTTTGAAAGTATCAAAACAATTTTAATGTGTTTTCCTAGTTTTGAGTATGTCACTTGTGTTTTTTACTAAAATGTCCTTTTAAACTCGAAACATGCACTTTGAGTGATACCAGTCACATCGTGTGTTGGTTTGATGTGAGACTGATTCCTACACATCAAAAATGACTTATAAATCATTTTCATAAATTATCAAGACAATCCGAGTGTTTTTTCTCAATTTCCATTGAGTGACACATGTTTTGAACTAAAATGTCAATTTTACAATAATAACAGACACTTTGAGTCATACCAAACATACCGTATATCAGATGGAGGTGTTACTAATTCCTACACATCAAAAATAACTTATACATTGTTGTCATAAAGTATCAAAATGTTCTAAAAATTTTTTCTTGGTTTTGAGTATGTCACCTGTCTTTTTTAATAAAATGACAATTTTAAATAAAAAGAAACAATTTGAGTCATACCAATCACACTGTATGTTAGATTGAGGTGTGGATGATTCCAACACATTATAAATGATTTATGAATCATTTTCCTAAAGTATCAAAATAATCTGAATGCATTTGATTGGTTTTGAGTATGACACTTGCGTTTTTACTAAAATGTCATTTTAAACTAGAAACACACACTTTGAGTCATACCGGTCACATCATGTGTCAGTTTGACATGAGAATAATTCCTACACATCACAAATGACTTATGAATCATTTTCCAAAATTATCAAGAAAATCTGAGTGTGTTTTCTCAGTTTTTAGTGAGTGAAATGTGTTTTGAACTAAAATGTCAATTTTAAACTCATGAGGGACACTTTAAGTCATATTGGGCATACCGTGTATCGGATTGAGGTAAGGTTGCTTCCTACATATCAAAAATTATATATGTATCATTTTCCTAAAGTATCAAAAAAATCCAAATGATTTTTCTTGTTTTTGAGTATGTCACTTTCCTTTTTAAATAAAATGTTGTTTTTAAATAAAAAGACACATTTAGAGTCATACCGGTCACACTGTGCATCAGATTAAGGTATATATAATTCATATATGTCACAAATAAATTATGGATTTTTGTCCTAAATTATCAAAATAATATTAATTTGTTTTCTTGGTTTTGAGTATGTGATGTTTGTTTTGAACTAAAATGTAAATTATAAACTAAAAACATATAAATCGAATCATACCGATCACATTATGTATCAGATTGAGGTGTGGATGATTGAGTATGTGATTTTTGTTTTGATTTAAATAATCTATAAAATGATAGAAAAGAGATAACATGTTTTATTCTGATGGAATAGGAAACCCCATGCTTCCTCAAATACTTTGAGGCACCACGGGGTTTCCTCTTCCATCAAAAAGGAATATGTTGTATCTTTTCTCACTTATTGTATATAGTTGAATGAAAAATATGAATTCCCAAAAGATCTATGAAAAAAATAAGCATTAGATAAAAATTATAAGGAAATTAACTTACAAATAGTAGATAAAATGATGAAAAATTAATTAAATAAGTAGTAGTAATTCACCTTTTCATAATGGTTTTATACATTCTTGACTCGTTTATTTATTATCATTTTCTCAGTTGTACCCTCAAAGTCCAATCTCGAACGAGCATGAACAACTTTGAAAAAACCACCCTAACCTGAGAAAAATAATCCACTTGTATAATAAAATAATTCTTATATTAGTAATACTATAATGAAATAAATTAAACATAAATATGAGATAATAAATTAATAAAATGTCAATTTTAAACTAAAACCATATAATTTTAGTCATACCAGGTACACCATGTATCGGATTGAGTGCATGATCATAGTACAGGAGTGAATTATCCTTGTTAAAAAATTCATTTCTTTATGATCACTATAAAAATTAACAAAATAAGTATCAGATAGAAAAGATGTGTAAATTAACTAAAAAAATAGATAAAATGATGAGAAAATCAACTAAATAAGAAGTAGGAAGTCACATATTCATGATATGTGTGTACATTATAACATTAGATATGCTACCCATTCATTTTTAAACAAATCTATTTCATCTTGTGAATATAAGGATTTTAAAGACTCATGGTAGTATTTAAAAAATATGAATAAACAAGGGATTAATAAATATTTTAAATGAAATTGTAATTATATTTGAAAATACCCCTTCTAGGATGCTAGTTTGTTGATGGTATATGATATTTATCATAAATTTACAAACATAATAACCATAATCATTTCCATTTGTTTGTTTTAGAAACTACAGAAACATTGAGAAAAATAAGTAATTTTTTTATATGTGTTTTGATAGTGAAATGTTATTATATATACCCTAATACTTATCCACTTATAGAATTATATAGGCTCTTTGTGTACATGGACTATCCTCATGCCATGATTTTGATGATATTTAAACATTGGATTATCATAATAGAATTTTTATTAAAACATAATATAAAATATATAACTTTAATTTTAGTTCTAAAACATTGGATGTATTGTATTAAAAATTGAAAAACATCATCAAGTGTGGTTAGTTTTTTGGATATCAATGTGGTGAGTCCAAAAAATAAATCTATGAGGTATCTAAATTAACCGAAATGAGTACCCAGTATTTCCTAAAAAGGGAATAAGTAATGAAAGGAATGAAAATATATTTATATGATTAAATTATAGATTTTTACCCCTAAATAATTGATATTAAGAAGAGTGTGTCATCCATAAGTTTTCTTTCAAACAATGTGGTCATTTTTTCCATTATTTCATCAATTTTAACTCATTCTATTTTGGTTCAGTCTCTAAAAGTGATGTGAGGACTAATGAGTCCATATTTATGTTCATGGGTAATCCCTTCAATTGGTATTCATATATACACCTTCAAAAAATATGAATTGTATTTATTCATAATTAACATAATATATCGGTTATTGGAAAAAAAAACCTGAAAACATACCTTATGTATACATTTACAACTGAGACTCCTAGCCATTCCTACTTGAGGATTTCATTTACATTCTCAAGAGTAATGTAGTTTGTAATGGCCTCTATGTACATTTGTTCTTTAAAATAAACTATGTGATTACTACCACATTGTAACCTTGTATTTTCATGAACCTTCAATGTTAGTAAATGCGAATATTGAATGGGTGGGGTAAAGGTTATTTCTGAAGATATTTTTGATTGGTTGGTTGATCCTTTAGATGTTTTTGATTTGACCTTTCATTTCACCTCCTTCTCGTTTTCCATTTGTATTGACATTCATCAGTTTAGAGCTTTTTTCATTAATTGTTAAAGGTTTAGAATGAAAAATAAATTACAAATGAATACCTCCTTATCAACATGTTTTTTACAAGATTTTATAGTCATGCTATGAATGTTCCAATATCTTTCTTAACCATATGAATATCCGGGTCATCAAGTGGAACAGGAAGCTTGGAACTCATCTCATGAGATATGGTAATCCACACTCTCACATGACCATATGGGATTTGTTTGTTATGTAGATTGTCTTCTAGTATACTGAACACGGTAGCCCTCACGATAAGGAGATGGGTGGATTTTGATAGATATAAATCACAGTCATTTTCACCCTTTATAATATCAGTACAGGAAAGTTATTAGTGTCTATTAAATTCACACTTCACAGAAAAAAATTTGATAATATTGATTACCTCATATAAAGTATCTCTTTATGGGTAATGGATCACCTCAAAGTTGGTGGGGATGGGGATATCTTCATGCAGTGGTTGTTCCTGAGTTGTTTCTTCTATTTTCTTCCCCCCATAACATTATCAAGTAACTCAAACTGCTAATGAAATTTTTCTTCAAGGGAATCTAATCATGTCTGCATCTCTTCCATTTGTTTATCTTTACCCCCTATTATTTTCTTTTCTCAAAATATGTTTGGGGTGTCACCCCAAATCTCTCACCTCGGATGTGACCATATTGTTATAAACACTTCAAGGACACTGATAGTTAGTGTTCATTTGGTGTAGTTGTTGATGATTCCTATGTCTAATTCAGATATAAAATATAGAAAAATAATTGATCATTGTTACGTAATAGTGATTTAAAGGAAAACAAATTTTTATTATGTCATATTTACACATTATTCCCACACTTTTGTGTGTTTTCATCTATTAGTATCCCCTCTTTGTTTACATGTGCCTCCTTCCATAACATATGATATGGGATGAAAGTGGTTTTATATTTGGATTCATCAATATGTATATAAACAGATTTAAATAATTATGTTGTTATTTCAGGTCACATAAAATTATTACGGTATATTTAAACTATGTACCATTTTTTTTCAATTGAAGCATACCCCGTCCTTACTTTACGGTAGGGGTACATTGGTTTTTTTACTCGTAACTTATTTTCAGGACTCAGTTGCTATTTTATAAATTAAAAATTCTCAATAAAAGTGATTAATTAACGTATTTTCAAACAATTTATTACCATACATAATGTACCTAAAAATATATCTCTTTACAACATCCAATAAACACACACCAGACTACTTGGATTTTCAGGTGTGCATACATATGAGGTGGGTGTGGGTTTATTTTCCCTTTGGAATATTTAAGATGAAGTTTCATTAGAATTGTATGAAAGTGTCCATGAGCCTTTATAGAAAGCAATAATAAAAATTTCATGTGGGATTCATCTACTATAAATTCACTCTATAAGGGATGATGAAGAGTAATTCAATGTTTCATTATTTTATTTTTTAGTAAAATAAAGAAATTATATAATAATGTTACCCTAATCTCTTCCCAAATCAGTGTATTAAGAGTAGGAAAAACATGGTTCCATGAATCTAAATCAATTTTCACATGCTATCGAGTTATGAGCCTAATGAAACAATTGAACATAAGCTTATTGGGGTTAATAGGTTGGCTGCACACATTCCATCTAACCTCAAATTTGATGCCTTTTCTTTTCACCTTAATAATTTGTTCTAACATTTTCACACTACGGTGATCTTGTTTTTTCTTAGACATTATTTCTTCACTATATACCATTTCCTTAGGTTTAACATCATTAATATATTATTCATATAGATTTGTATTATCATCATGTGCAAAATGTTGTTGTTCCTTTGCACTGGGACCAGTAGAAGGTTGAGAAACCTAATGTTCCTTAGGATTGGGAGCATCAACACAAGAATAAGTCGTTATCTACAAAAGTGGTTCAACATTTAATTTAGATTATTTAATTATAGTAGTGAAAAAATATTAACATGAGGTTACGCAATGTATATTACAAAAGAAAATATAACCTGATTCTTGAACTCTCTTTTTTTAAAGGTTGAAGGGATTTGACCCCTCTATCGAGTATCCAAATCCCTTAATTGGGGTATCCTATGATATATAAGTCCCCATATATATTGGGAATACTAAGAAATTATTTTAGCATCCCAATAAAAGGGGCATACTTAGTTGAGTTTCCATCTAACACTTTAACAGCTTTAGTCGATAACAGAACAATTAACCACTTTTGGTTTACAGTATCTGGAACCTAAAATACTTATACTACCTATGATTCTGTTATAAACAGTTCATCTTTGTACCCTTTCTTACTAAAATCCACTTTCATGAATCTCAATTCATCTATTTTAATAGAACTCCTGTTATCAACCCACTTACATTGAAATATCAGCACTTGTAATGTTGTATAATTCAAATTCCATATTTATTTGATGATTCCAAAGTATGACATATTCACATAAATTGTATTTTTATCCTTGGTACCGTATGGATACATAACTTTATCCATAAGTGTAACTCCACTATTTTTCATGGTATTTCCTTCATCATGTTCATTTGTATAGAATATATAACCATTAATTACATAACCATTATAAGATAATACATGTACACTTGGTCCTCTATCTAGACATTAAATTCGTTCTAAAATTGAATCCTAAATTTTATTTAACTCCTTAAAAATATGGTCTTGAAACCATCCAATAAACTATTGGTTATGTGTATTTGATATCCATTTTTCAACCCTTGATGGATTCAAATGCCTAATAATTTCTTTGTGGGTTTCAATATATGGGTAAACCTTTAAACTATTATGAAAAATGTAATGGTGGCCCTACTCTTGATCTATAATAGTGATTATGAAAACATCTATTATAGAAATTCCTTCACCCACAAGCTACCCAGTGTGATGAGATTTTGGTAGACCAATGTTTTCCACACCAAACAGGTAGTCATTACAGAATTCAATAGCTTCCTCAATAATATATCACTCTGTAATATGACCCTCAAGACGACTTTGATTTTTGACATACCCTTTCCAAACCTTCATGTTCCATTCAATAGGGTACATCCATCTATAATATACAGGACCACATAGTCAAATCTCTCTCACCAAGTGAACCATCAAGTGAACCATCATATCAAATAATAACAATGGGAAGAAAATTTCCAATTCACATTATATGATAGAAATTTACTTTTCCATAGTTTTCAATTTCATTGGGTCTATAACTTTGATGTAGATAGATTTGAAAAAAATAGAGCTTGGTTAATGTATGATGGACATTCTTGGGGAAAGTGCAATGTAAATATACATGCATTAGATATTGCATAAAAACATGATAGTCATGTGATTTTAGAACCTTTAACTTTAAATTAGTCATTGACATGGTATTCTTGATATTCTATGAATACTCCTCTGGAACCTTTACATCATTCAATAAGTTTAAAAACTTATATCTCTCCTTCCTGGAAAGAGTGTAAGCGAATAGAGGAAGAAAATCCCATATCCACCCTTTAATAACACTATCTCTTCCTGTATTCTTATGTCAATCATGTCCAACCTAGCCTTAATTTAATCATTTGTTTTTTTGTTTGTATTTAATAACATTCCAATGAAACTATTGCATACATTTTTTTCAACATTAATAACATCAATAAAATTTATAACATACAAAAAATTTCAGTATGTTAATTCAAAAAAACTAATATCTTTTTCCAACCAATTTTCGTAAGGTTTTTCAAAAAAGGTTTACCAAAAATAATGTCTATATATTTTACTTTCTCAAATAGTTGATCACCTGTTGGTGGAGATGGTGTTGTATGTTCTTATGAACTCCCATTAAATAATGTATTCCAAGATCATTACTTATGTCATCGGGGTATAAATTTATGATGTAGAAGAAACACATTCTTTAATGAATGTTTCAACCTAATGGACTGTGTATCTTGTTCACAAATGGGACACCATTGAGTTCCTTTAATTCTATATCCTAACAAATTTCTATAAGCAATAAATTCATTTATCATCCCGTACAACATGGATCTCAACATGAAATATTCATTTCTATAAGAATGATACAATGTAATACCTAAATTCTATAATGATTTCAAATATTCAATAAATGAATCCAAATAAACACCAATATCATTACTCGGTTATTTTGGTCATGATATAAGCATAGATAACATAATTTATTTTCATTTCATGCATAACCATGATGGAAAGTTATAATTTACCATCATAACCAACCAAGTGTTGTGAGTGATCCTTTGAAAACCAAATGGATTCACTTCATCTATATATAGCACAAGACAAATGTTTCTCAACTCATTTTAAAATTCAGGATACTTGTGATCAATTATCTTCCACTGAGGATAGTATGCCTAGTGATGAATTTTTGCATCTTTATTTATTGTATTTTCATGTCACATCAATTGCCTTATAGTCTCCTCACTTCCATATAGGATCATAAACCTTATAATGATTGGAAAGTACCACATAACTTTCATAGGACCTGATTCATATTTCTAATATTTATAAGAACCAAACTTTTGGAATTCTTTAAGTGATTTATAGTCTTTCTGAAAAAGGGTACAGTCATTTGGATAAGAATGTATTCTTTCTGAGATCATACTCATTGAACGTAGCATTCATTTATCATCATATGTTTGTCTAGGAAACTCATTATCTTATAGGATAATATCATTCAAGAGAGAAAGTGGTTCAGTAAAACTAATTTCACTCCATCTGTTTCCATCTTTTAAATTATACAACTTCAGTATGGCTGAAAATACTGTGTATTTAATACACCCAGCATACAATGGGATTTTTTCACAAATCTTTAACCTTTAAAACAATTTTGGATAATCATGAAGTTTATCTTCAATTATAATTATCATTTACTCAATGTGATCTTCATCATTCACACATGTAATCACATCCTCGATACAGTCTTATTTATTGTCCATGCTTGTAATCATATTATATGATCCATAAAATACAGTGTTATCCCATTCACTAGCTACATTCACTTTTACCTCGTGTTTAGTCCAAAATTTATAAATTAGATCTATTCCATGATAGATAAAGTAGTCTTCTAACTTATCTAGACTAATTATTCTTGAATAATAAAAACATAAACGTAAATAAGGGATTTGAGAAGGATTATATGCATGAGATTTTGCAAACATGATGAACTCTTTCACATCATCTTTATTCTATTTTTTCATATGATTGGCATCCATCCATTTTTTATTCATATCCATTCAATTTTATTCAATAATGTTAATATTTAACAAAATAAATAAATGCACAAAAAGGGGCCTTTAAAATAATGGGAACTCAATATTTGAATGTTTTAAATAATTTTATCATACTTTGACAAAAATGGGTAATTGAATTTAAGAAAATAATTACTCCAATGGTGGTAGATGTTATCCTCTAAATTTATCCACATTTATCACTAGTACCTGGTATGAGATGACTACTACTAAGGATAATTCAAGCAATATAGGTGTATGTCCAGAAGGGATGGGGGATGACTCTTAGGCAATAAAATGCAATAATAATTGTTTGGAAAATAAAGCTGATGAGGATGAAAATTTTCTCCTCAAATATAAATAATATCGGGATAGGGAGTTAGAAAAGTAGTGGAAAACATTTCTTAGTTTTCTATATAGAATTGAAAAGGAAAATTCTTTTGGTTTAAGAATTGAATTTTAGTAGCGATTAGCTTACTCTAAGGTCGAGGTTGCAGGAGTGGGGTCATGATGAATATCCAATGGGTTGGATGGACTTAGTGACATGCCATTTTTAAGGTGTTATTATCAATCTATATTATGTATGAGGTGAGATTCTGTGTATCTAGGAGGTATCTAAAAGTTAATATGATCATATAAATATAGATATCACCCTTTTTCCTTACACATGATTTCATTTATAAATATATATACCACTCATCCTATTTCATTTATAAATATAGATACCACTCAATGTTTTGAAAAATATTTTAAATATTGATCGAAAAGGAAAAGAAAATGAGTAAGTGAGTGGATCAATACTTTAATCAATAGCATAGGTTAATTTCTAAAGAGTAATTGTAAAAGAAAAATTATATCACTTATTTATCGCCCCTTCTCAGTAATAAATTATCACTATCCTATAACCTTCAACGTTCCTTTGGTTTGGTTGGAGTGGATGGTTTTCTTGGATAATACCAAGGTAATACATTGTTTCACTTTTCTAGTTTCATACTTTATATAAAAAATAAACCAATCCATAATTTTATTGATGTATTTTGATAAGAGGTCAATAAACAAAGAGAAAATATAATTCAAGTGGGTGATGTGGGAAATTAATTCAACTTACGTTGTAACATAGAAATTCACTTATGTAATAGACATCTTGATCATCTTAGTCAAAAAAATATGAGTAGAATCACTTAAGTAGAAAATGTTTGTGATGTACCAATACTAAAAAAAGAAAGGAATGTGATGTTTTAGTGTGTGGGATGACAATTTAACTATTGCACTAATAAGAATTACAATATAGTGGGGGTTATTCCTAGTTACTTTAAATTGTAAGGTTTAGTGATATTAGTTACTAATTAATTAATAAATATTAAGAATAAGTTATAATTATTGTTAACTAATGTGATTTTAATTAGTAATCTGTTTTAAAATTAAGAAATTAATAATTAAGGATAATTATTATTAATTAAAATAGTCATAATAATTTTTAATTATTTTAATAATAATTAATTATTATCAATGATTACTAATTATTATTAATTATTAGTTAATAATGTTTATGAATAAAAAATTATTACTAAATAGTAATTATTTAAATTTTAATAAATTAACTAATAATAAATATTGATTATTGTTAGTAAATAAGTAATAATTACTATTAATTACAAAATATAATACATGTTTATTAATTAAATAGTAATTAATTAATAAAGATTAAAACTAACTAGTAAAAATTATCTACTAAGTGATATTCAATATGAATTAATCCATAATAATTTTTAAATTACTAATTAAGAGTGCTTATTAATTAATTACAAATTATTAATCATATTTATTAAATATTTAGTAATTAATTAACAATCAGTAATACTAACTTATAATTATCAACTGCTAACTAATATTAAATATTAAATAATCTAAATTAATTATTAAATTACTAAGACTATCTATTAACTAATGACATATTATTATTC
This sequence comes from Viscum album, assembly GCA_963277665.1. Taxonomy (NCBI): domain Eukaryota; kingdom Viridiplantae; phylum Streptophyta; class Magnoliopsida; order Santalales; family Viscaceae; genus Viscum; species Viscum album. The sequence goes on along the minus strand of OY728121.1, from coordinate 1,948,374,982 downwards.
ATATTTATTAATTAATTAGTAATTAATTAATAGATGTTAATATTAACAATTATTTCCAACTACTAAGTGATATTAAATATTAATTAATTTACCCATAATAATTATTAAATTTCTCAGACTAATTATTAAGTAATTATAAATTATTATCCAAATTTACTAATTAATTATGACTTAATTAATAAATATTATTACTAAATAGAAATTAAACCATATTAAGTAACAATTAATTCATAATAATTATTAAAATAAATATATTTATTATTTAAATATATTTATTATAATTTTCTAATTATTATTATAATAAATATATTTATTATTTAAATATACTTATTATAATTTTATAATTATTTAAATATATATTTATTTATTTATAATTATAGTTATAAATATATAAATATTTATTTATTTATAATTATATTTATAAATAAATATATTTATAAATATTTGTGTGTAATTATAAATATATTAATATAATTATATATAATTATATAATTATATACATATATATAATTTTATATATTTATTAATATATAATTATATATATTTATAAATATAATAAATCTATTTATTATTTAAATATATATTTATTTATTTATAATTTTATAAAAAAAATAAAATGTTATATATATATTTGAATTATTAATATATATATAATTATCAAATTGTAATTACCCATGGACAAAAATATCAAATTGCATAGACTAAAATTGATTATATAAAAAACTCTAATTATACATAGACAGATCTCAAATTGCAATCTAGGCTGAAAAAATAATGGTGAATCCAAAAATGAGATAATTTTTGAAAATTCATGAAAACAATTAATAAAAAAATGTTAAAATAATTATCCAGAAAAAAAACCCCTACAACTGGGTGGTTAGACAACTGTAATGGAGGGAAGAGATGGGGTCTGATCAATTGTCGACGGCTGACAGATAGCAAGGGAGGTAGGAGAGGGGATCCGATCATCGGTCAGAGGTCTTCCAGGAGCAAGGGAGATATGGGAGGGTGTCTAGTCATCGTTCAGTGGGTGAGGTGTAAAGACCTGTAAAATTCAAGGGAAATTTTTTCTTAATTTTCTTTGGGATTTTACAAGAACGCAGTTTCTGACGGCACTTGATTCTGAGGCCCGGTGTGCCCGGAATTTCTATCTGAAGTTTAGCTCGGGTACGTTCAGTGAACGAACGAGCGGGAATTCCTATCTTTTGAACCGGTGCTCGGAATCAAATTCTGAGGGCACCGATGGAACCGCAGCACCGGTATTTGCTTATGAACGCCTATTCCAGAGTTGCGTTTACTCGAGAGAAGTTGATAAAAATTGTGGAAGTTAAAAATAAAAAATTAACAACAATTTTTATTTTACTCTAAGTGTTTAATCCTTTGGAAGGAAGTTGGGTAACTACCCAACCTCCCTTGGGAGGTTATGAGGGTGGTGCGGCCCACACGAACCCCACCCCTTCATATCCTATAACCCCCTCAACTCACCATTAATATTGTTAACTTAAGTTAATAACTTATGACATTAATGTAGTGAGTTTAATGTGAGTTTTTGAAATTCAAACACTTGAATTTCAAAAGCCATGTTGAGTTAATAAATTAAGTGTGTCTTAATTTATTTTGGGTTAGTTCCTTTGTTGCTTGAGAGGACTTGGGGGAAAAAAGAAGGCAAGGAGCTTAGAGATCATCTTCTTCATCTTCGACGAAGAACGCGAAGAACGAATGATTCCCAACGAAGAACGATGAGCCCTCGGAGACCGTTTACCGCGACACCATACCCGCGACGCGCCACCCTTCATTCTTCTCCCCACGTCAAAGGAAGGGAGACGACGTTCCATCTCGGACAATCTCCTTCAACGTCTTCGAATCCTCTTTCTACGACGTCTCTTCCCGCGACGGTTTCTCTGCGACGAATTTCTCCGCGACGAAAATCTCGTTCAAGCCGCGCTCGAGGTAGGGGGTTTACGTGATTTTTCCTTACGTGATTCTCTTCCGTCTTTTATCCACGTTTATTTGGACCACATGATATTAGTTAACGGGAGGAGGCCGGACCGCACAAAAATGGCCGCCCCCCTCCCTATTGTTTTTCTTGTTATTGCGGATCGAATGAAAGTGACGTGGTGCCGTCACACCGCGTGGGATTGAGCGGCAAGAATGCGCAACGTCGTCACGCCGCGCATTCAAATTTTTGAACCAATTCCGCGGCACCGTCGCGCCATGCCGAAGAACCGCAAAAGAACTGCGGCCGGAGTCGGGCCGCGGCGAAGGGGTGCGGCGCCATCGCGTCGCGCCGAAAAACCACAAAGACGGTACGTTTTGTTAATTGACGTGCGGATTGACGGGTGACGACAAATGGGGCCGCAAAGTATTTTTGAATCTTGCACAGTAAAGTTCGAGACCCGAGATGAACACCAGATCAGACGGTTTTGAAAATGGACCACCGGAGCAACTCCGGTGGCCCGCGGAAACACCCAGAGGCGCGGGTCGCCGGCGCGGCGCCGCCGGCGACCGGGGGCGGCGGCCGGAACCGTCCGGCCGCCAGGAGGCGGCGGCGCCCGAGCGCGCCGCCGGAAGATTGGTGGCGGCGGATCCTCCACTAGAAGATTGGCGGCGGCGGATCCTCCACCGTAAGATTGGCGGTGGCGGATCCGCCGCCGACCTCAATCAACGGCGAGGGCGGGACGCGCACCCCCCCCCCCCCCCCCCCCCCGCTCCGCGACTTCGGCTCGGCCACGCTGGCCAAGCCGCGGTCGGCCGATCGGGCCGGGTCGGGCCCAGCCAGGTCGGACCCGGGTCGGGTCGACCCGGTTCGGGCCGACCCAGGGGGCCTCGGGCCGGGGCGGTCCGGGCCCGAAACCCCCGTTTTCGGACCCTCTTAGGTATTTCGCCCATATCTTGAGCTGTAGACCTCCGATCGATGCACCGTCAGCGGCAATGAGATCCTTGGATCGAGACGGGCATTTCGGTATATCTCACTCAAAGTTTCGGAACACTTTGGGTTCGGCCGGGTTGGTTCGGATACGAAACCAACCGGGCCCTCGGAGCGGAAACGCTTATATCTTGAGCTTCGGATGTCCGATTGATGTGTCGTCGACTTTGATGGATTCCTCTAAGTGAGACGGATCTTTTGGCTTACTCCGCTCGAGGTTTGGATGTCGTCGGAGTGCGGTCGGGTTGGTTCACTCACGAAACCAACCGGGCCCCTGGAACGAAAAAGCCAATAACTCACAGACCGGGCGTCCGATTGACGCGCCGTCTATCTCATTGAATTCCTCTTGATGAGACAGAACTTTTGGCATACTTCGCCCGAGTTTTGGTTATTGTTGTATAGTGGCCGGGTTGGATTGTACCCGAAATCCAACCAGGCCCTTGGAACGAAAAAGCTGTTATCTTTCAGACCAGACGTCCGTTTGACGAACCATCAGTGGCGTTGGGGATCACGTTGAGAAATGGTCCCTATGAGTATACCCTATGAGATTTCGGGGTACAGTTGAGATACGACCGGGTTGGTTCGCTCACGAAACCAACCGGGCCCCGGGGCCGAAAAGGCTAATAACTCACAGACCGGGCGTCTGATTGACGCGTCATCTGTTGCATTGATACCCCTATGACGAGGCGGTTCTTTGAGATACTTCTTCATGGGACTTTGAGATACTTGGAGTATCGACCTATAGCTCATGGAGCGGACCCTCCTGGAGATGAGCGTGCGGAGTACGGAGACCGTGTAGCCGACTGAGACCTGACGACTGCTTGACCGACTCGACTTGGAGTGAGTCGACTAGCCCAGTGGACGGAGCACTACTTTGTTTGGGTGCAGACCCATGGCGGACGGAGCACTACCTGTGTGACAGTGTAGACCCGCGGTACTCGTCCGGAGAGTACCTCAGCAGGCTATTAGGGGGTGTGCACTACTGTGTTTGGGTGACATACCCCGGCGGGAAGCACTACTGTGTTTGGGTGGCTGACCCGCGGTACTCGACAGGAGGAGTACCTCAGCTGTCTTAGGTTAGTGAGCAGTACCTCGGAGTCGTGACAGGACCACTGTACACTCCAGAGACGGAGCTCTTCAGCAGTTACAGTTTTGATAATGAAAATCCTGGTTTGATCTGAGTCTATGACCTTTTTGTTTACCTCATGATTGAGATGGGTCACTTGATAACTTAGGTATATGTATGGGCATATACCTAGGTAGTGGTTATCCGTTGATTTCATAATCTTTGTGTTTCCTCATGATTGAGATGGGTTACTTGATAACTTAGGTGTATGTATGGGCATATACCTAAGTAGAGGTTATCTGTTGAGATCTTCTTTGTGGTTACCATGTTGGTTTTAGTGAGACCTTGAGGGTCTCGGGGTCCCTACTGAGTATCGTTATACTCACCCATGCACGGGCTATGCCCGCACCTCGTTGTGTTGGTTGCAGACGACGAGCAGAGCTGAAGGAGGCCGAGTGTTCGAGGACTAGACGGTACCCAGAGGTGGACCACACGACGAGTCAGTATCTGGAGGTGGAATTCACAGCGAGACGACACTCAGAGGGGGTTGACGGGCGAGATCATTGAGGAGTTGCGCTATCTGTACCTACCCTTCAGGTAGGATCCGTGGCAGACGATCCAGGAGCTACGCTATCTGTACCTACCCTTTAGGTAAGATTCGTGGCGGACGATCAAGGAGATGCGCTATCTGTACCTACCCTTCAGGTAGGATCCGAGGAGGACGACTCAGGAGCTGCTTCCTTTCTTCCAGCTATTTGTCTTTTTTTGTTGTACTATCATTCAGTTGTAGTTGTACTTTCATTAGGGTTTGTATTCTGGCCCATTGACCTTTCAGCACTTCTCTTTGTACTTAGTGTTTTACTTTCGCTTGTACTCTGTGGTGTTTTGTTTTCTTTTATAAAGTCAATGCCTTCCCAGTTATCGGTATTTACGCCTTTGGTGCTAGTAGCCATCCCCTGGCCTATGGAAGGCGGGCTTGGGGTAGTCACGACATGGGCCCCGAGGATGGGTCGTGACATAAGGCATCAAGGGAGGGAGGGGAGGGTGTCTGGTCGGTAGTAAGGGAGGGAAGGGTATTGGTCATCAGTCGGCAGGTGAGGCAAAAGGAGGGAGGGCAGAGGTCGGTCATTAGTCGATAAGCAAGGAAAAGGGGGGAGGGGGCAGCCAGTCGTTGGTCGGTAGGTGAGGCAAAGGGAAGGAGGGGAGTCTGGTCATCGGTCAGCATCCAAGGCAGGCATGTACGAACCCTTCGGATTCTAGAAGAAGTAGAAATCGGGGTGATAAGTACAAGGGTTTCAAATAAAACCATATATCTGGAGACTAAAAAAATAAATCAACACATATACCTTATATTTGGAGAGGATTGGTTCGTTGAGAAAGAGGATGACAGCGATGATGGGGGTTCAGTGAGAGCGGCAGCACTAGGGTTCTATGAGAGCTTGAAGCGGTATAGAGATGATGAATCTATTAGGGTTATTTTTATAAGAACTCATAAGACTTTTAACAGTGCTTTCAAAAAAACACTGATAAATAGTATTTTTATCAGTGCTAAAATATAAAGCACTGATAAAACTAATCTTTATCAATGTTTTTTAGCATTGATAAAGACCAATCATTATCAGATCTAATAAATCAATGATAATGATCTAATTTTAATAATATATATATTTATTTATAATTATATATATATTTACAATTATATATATTTATATCGATATATAAATAAATATAATTTTAATTTTAATAACTATAATTATTATAATTTTATAATTATTTAAATATATATGTATTGATTAAATGGGATCGAGATCGGCTCGAGAGCCTCTCGCTCTATGCTTTCATGGATTCTAGGTATTTATTCTCATGGCATCTCCATCTGATCCACCACTTGCTAAAATATTTATAGAATGAGGTTATTTCGATTCATGCAAGAATGCCTCCTCTATGATGTATGGTCGAAGGGTTGTTCATGGTGGGCTTGATTCGGTTTCTTCACCTCTCGATAGCATTGGAATTCATTCCTTCTCTCTCTACAAGGAAAGGGTTTTTGGTGTGATTCTTCGAAAAGGCAATGTTTCCCATGTCAAATATGACACTAATGAAACCTCCGAGCATTTATAATTTGGTAAGCAGTCTATTATCACACGAATCATCTTGCTGAGAGGATCTAAGACATGGAAGGTTGGTGATTTGGTCACACAGCTTTCTAAAGTGCGGGGTTTTTATAATTGGAAATGTGTATTGATGGGTTAAGGGATTTTTCATATCCTTTTTCCCATGGAAGATATGAAAATGTGGGTTCAGGGTCTTGGATTGATCTCTCTCAGGTCTGGAATTATGCATATCCATGTGTGGGATCGAAATTTTAATCCAATTGAGGTAAAAAAATCCTTTGTTCAATTGTGGGTCAAAGTGTTTGGATTAAATTGAATATTTTGGAATCTGAATATCCTATATGATATTACGCTAGAAATTGGGGTACCAGTTAAAATGGACAAAGAGACTTAATTTTCCATATTTGGGCACTATGTCCATTTTCTAGTGGAGTAAGATTTAGGTTCTACACTGGTTGATAGAGTTTTTATCTCTACTGAATCTGATGAATTTGATCTAAATATTTAATTTGAAAATGTTCCATTATTTTGTATGGTCTTTAAATTGATTTGTCATGAAATTTAAAAATGAAAGAGATCTTTAGTCTGTGATTTTTGTTCACCTCATGGGAATGAGGAAAGTTCATGCTTTAAGAAGTCTCATTAAGTGAATTACCCTAATCACGATCAAGGTGTGAAGGCTGGAAATGGAAATATACAAGGTGGTGGTTCCTCTAGTGGGCCTTGTCACTCTTTACATATGGAGCAGCATCCTGGGATTGGTGAACAACCAAAATCTTCAAATCTGGTTGGTCCTACGGGAATGGAAATAGAGGCTATAATATCCCCCAATATGGAACTCTCTCACATGGCCAAAAAAGGTAGTTATGAGACCTCAAGCATGCCTCCTTATGCGCTAGTGGTTGTCAGCTAATAATGAGGGTGTGAATCATATACTGGGTATACTACACCGCCTAGTATGAATTGTCATAATAGTAGAAAATAAACCATATAAATGAAATAAATCAAAGTATAAACATAGATAAAAACAACAATAAGATCCAAATGTATAATCTAATAAATAATAAGGAATGATTTAATGACGTGCTAGAATATAATTAAATTTCATGCTAGAAACAATACAATCAAAATACTAGAATACTCAAATAAAGACTCAAAAGTCCCTAGTCTTTAACCCCACATCGGTCCTATCACCAAACTCCAGCTCATCAAGTAAGCAAGAAAGCAACTGCAAGGTCCTTTTCCCTTTTCCAAACCTGCATCCATGTAATCTAATCGGGTACCAAATGGAATCCCAAATTGGGTGTGAGTACAACTTAGTAGGTCAACTGTAGAGACCCATACTTGATGTGCATGGACATTACATTACTTTTTCGGAATACATAATACATAACAAAAATAGACACCAAAGGACCGTAATAGTTTAGTGTCTTTGGAAACTTGGAACATAATATTCTAATCTTGGTGAAAGATATTCAACATCTCCCATAAAGATCTTCCCTTTTTTTCTTACCTAAAACCTTTATTTATATCATGGGGAAAAGAAAACATATAAAGGTTGAGCTCAAATGCTCAGTAAGGGTAAGCATGGAGAAAATAAAACAAACCATATACATTTGAACTTCAAAACATGAACATAAATTTTAAACATCAAAATCTTGAGTTGTGAAATAAATCTTGGAAGTACGTAAGGCATAGATCATAAAGGAACATCAATCATGATAAAATAGCATGGTAATAAAACATTGAATTATGGAAAACCATTAATCACATGATATTATTTCCATAGTAGCCAAGGCATTGTTGCCAAGACCATCTTAGTGGACAAATTCCCTTTATGAATCAAGTCCACTCCTCGTTCCAGTCCTGTATCACTGAACCATATTAACTTACCGTTCCAGTCACGTCTATCTCATGAGATATAAATATTTACCCAATGCATTGGAGGGAGATATAGGTCCCACCCATCTCATATTGAAATCATCCTTACTTGTGCCACAAAACAATCATACATCATTCATCATAACCCAAAGAATAAAATGGGTTTCATAAACATCATCCCATCATAACATAATCCATATAAAACAAATGGATATCATTTCATCATAAGAATAATCAAACCATGTAAATAATAGATACATTATACTTGAAACATAATCATACTAAATAATGTCATCTTATATGGAAAATAGTTTTGATAAAACACTTGAAATGAATTCTTGAGGAAAATATCCTTTCTTTTTCAAAATCATTTTCTTTTCACAAAATGCCATGCAATTTTAAAAGAAAATGATTTTGTTGAAAATAGTCATGAAATCTTGTAGAGTAAGCTTTATTAAAAAAATGCGTTATGAAACCATAAAAATCCGTTCATGTCGTATAAGTTAAAAAAACATTCTTCTCGTACTTTTTCCGGAAAAGTCAAAAAGTACCTTATATGGTAAACAAAAGAAAGATTCCTTCCATAACACAAAGTAAAAGTAAAAGAGGGGTAAAAATGAATTTAAAAATACATGGAAGAATATTAAAAACTTTATTAAATACATTTTTATGGACATGGATGAAAAATATAACCCCAGTAAATACTTACATACAAGTAATCTCAGATAAAAATGAGATTTGAAAAATTATCCCTTACCTTAGGTCTGATATGCTTCGTACATATCTGAAACTCCTGTATAATGATTTAAATAATTTCATTTACTTATTAAAGAATCATATTCATTGTTATGATATCATATATGGTTCACTTATGACTTTATATTACCCGTTCTTTTGTAAATTCCATGTTAAAGCAGCGTTTTGGGTAAAATCATTTTATTTATCGTACGTATTTGGCCTTGTTGTTCTTGATATTATTTTTACTTATGTCATGATTTACTTAATTCCAGAATTTAAATAATGATTTATATATCATATATATTTAGTATATATATATATATATATAATAGATAGATGAATGAAATGAAATACAACGTTCATGGAGACGGTAGGTCGTACGTACGCATGAACGTTGTTTTCCTTTCCTTATTGACTTGAATGGAAGTATATGACATATATATATATATATACATAAATCCAGTAGCTTAATTATTTCATATATTTCATTATTATTCATTATATATACTTTTTAATCATTCTTGAATGGTTAACATGGAGAATGAATCTCATCGCGTCGTGGAGACGGTAATCCGTACGTACGCACGAGCGATGATATCGTTCCCATAATTATTGAATTGAATTATAGTGGATGATATAATATCTCAGAATAAGTATGATGTTATAATAACCATATATAGTTATTCTTTACACCATTATACCCATACAAGTAAGGTGGTGGTGGAAAACAGATTACACCGCGGCGTGGAGACGGTATTCCGTACGTACGCACACGCGGTGATTTTGTTTTCCGTAGGATGGATAGAAGGTGAAATGGGGTTGTTTCATATTTATAATAACATATCAGTATATTATTGATACTGATGTTATTACTTTATAATGAAACAACTAAAGAAGAAGAATTTTAAGAAGAAAGAAACTTGAAAGAATCGGTAGAAGAGATTACCTCTTCTTTGACGCACCTCCTTTAAGCTTCCTCTTAAGGGACTAGAGTTGGTCTTTTAAGAAGACTAGAACTTCCAGAATGTTTCTAGTGAAGTGGAGAAGAGAAATGGGCAGGTTTTGGCCGAGCTTGAAGGCTCAAAATTTTGTGAAGAGGAGAGGGAGGAGGTTCCCTTTTATAAGGGAGGAGAGGGGCACCTTAGGAAAAACTTAAAATATTATTTTATAATAAAGTCATATTCGGTTTATAATTGATCCAAATTGATTTATTTATAAGATAAAGTGGGGATGGGTCTAAATTCTCTCATCCAATAGGTTTTAGACAAGTTTAGGTTACTATTTTAACCTTATCATTTAGATTTAAATCTAAGTTAAATAATTTAACTTTTACCGTGTCTTCTTATTTTATTACACTATATGGTTAATAAACTTACTATAACAAGCCAAAAAAAAACACAAGTGGTTTATTATTATTATATATAACCTTATATAAGTCATTTGCCCGAACCTTAGATTTTTAAGAATAGAATAAAAATTAATAATATAATATTTGTTTTAAAAACTATTTTATGTCAATTTTGACACTATTTGGTAATTGATTTTTTTGAAAATAATAACAGAATTATTAGTTCAAAAAAAATAATTAAATAAATAATAACATGTCATATTAACCTATAAAATTATTTTAATTCATGAAAAGTCTCAAATTACATTTATTTGGGTATTTATAGCATCAATTATGTTAATATTTCGTTAATAAGGTAATTACTGCATCATCATTGTGTCATAAATAAATTAAATTATTTGATGTATAAAAATTATAAATAAAATACCATTATGTAGGAAATATTTTTATATTTCTAATGAATATTTATAGTCGAATTTATCTTATGTATAACCCTATATTAAAAAAAATTAGTTATTAAACTTTAATTTTAACTCTTTTAACTCTTCTTTAAATAAAATAATAATAAGTGTCCTAATCTAATCCAAGTGGACCTAAAGGGTGATATTTTATTCCTAAGGTTGTTTTTGGTCGAATTACACTTATCCAATAGAATTAGTACATGTTTTAGGGTAATAATAATATCATTTTTTACCCTTAATTACCCTATTTACTTTTAACTGTGGTAAATAAAAGTAAAAAGTTACTATTCACAAAAAAAATATTTTTATCTTATTGAACCAAATTTTACTCCTTGATATTAACCATGTCTCTTGGATTTTTGAAATTCCACTCACAGAAGTGGTAAAATTAAGTTTTATGTAAATTTTCAAATTCTCCTAGGAGGTGGGTAAAAGACGGTGAAACATTCAATAAACTTTTTATATATCTAAAATTATTATAAAATGACTCCAATGAATTATATTGAAATTATATAGGTATAATGTATCAATTTTGACCTAAAATAAATTTAAATAAAATAAATAATTATAAAAATTCGGTTTTTAAATAGTAACACAGTGTTTTCACTATTCATCAAAAATTGAAAGTTTTTAGAAAAATACCAAAAAATCACCCTAGGATAATTTCGATATTTTGAATCCAAAAATGAATTCCATTTTGAAAGAAAAAATTTATAAGATTTAAAAAATTGGGTATTACTATTCATAATGGCTAGTTTATATAATATTTTAATAACATATCGTTGTTTAGTGAAACTCGGTATTGTGTACAACACATGTTGGATCGAATATGTAGATGTATATGTATATTAGATGGAACAATACAAGAGGGGGTGAATTGTAGGTTTAAAACTTTGTTTAAACACTTAAGAAATTAGTTTAAATGATCTTAAACTAATACAATTCACAACAAGAACTAACAACCACAATTGTATTGAATATAAAGGTATGATACAATGTAATACTATAAGAAATGTAAAACAATTGTATTCAAAATAATACAATCATCAGAGTAATGTAAAAGTGATATTCTATCATAAAGCGTATAGAATCTAACAATATAAAAGGTAATAGTATAAGTGTAATTGGAACAATTACAAATGTATATGAAACATAAAAGGAAACAAAACAATTTCCTTTCTAATACAATTGGCAGTGAAAATGTAAAAGTATTACAATTCTTTTAACCCAAAGAGAAGGGTTATCCTTTTCCCTAGGATAAGAGGTATGTCTTACCACCACCTTGGTAAGCCCTCGATACAATGATCGGTACGTCTGTCTGCCTATCCCTGGCAGCCCTCGATACGATGATCGGTTCGTCTGTCTGCCTATCCCTGGCAGCCCTCGATTTTGTAGGTAATCGGCACCTCTGTTTTTCAATCACTTGAAACCCCTCGATACGATGATCGGTCGCACAAAGCACAAACAAAGAACTTATATAAATACAAAAACTAGGAACGAGTCGTTCATGTTTTTGGGTTTCAAGGCTTTCGCACGAAGCAGGAGAGAAGTCACAATATCTCTCTCTAGAACTTGATAGAAAAAAATGATCAGTCTCATACACACACTATTCTTGACTTCAAATGACCTCCTATTTATAGGCCTCAGGTTCCAATGGTCATATTTCCTCCAACGGTCATTTTTCTCCGTAAAACTTGGAGGGACTTGGACACCTGGAATTATAACGGTCATATTGAAACAGAAAACACGATATCGTTTTGATTAGTTTATAACTAACTCCACGACATCGTTTTGGTTAAAACAAAAGATATATAAAGATGATAAACATGAGTACGATTAATATGAAACATGTTTTTGAATAAGAACCAAAACAAGAAAGTAATGAAAGAAAAGTATGAGTACTATAAGTATTACTATGTAATGTTTTGAAACGATACAAAGTGAGTAGATTTATAAGACTTAGTACGATTAACAGAGTCAATACAATTTCCAGTCAGTACGAAAATTATAGTCAGTACGATCAGTATGGTCAGTATGATCAGCATGGTCAGTACGATCAGCATGGTCAGTACGATTAGCATGGTCAGTACGATCAGCATGGTCAGTACGATAAACATGGTCAGTACAATCAGCATGATTAGTACGATAAGCATGGTAAAAGACATTTGTGATTTCCAAAACAAGATATAAAAGTCAAAAGATAACTTTTGAATCAACAACACACGCTATCGTAGAAGGTCACGATTGTGTATAATGTAATCCAAGTCAGGGTTGCGTGTAGTGTAACCTCCTTTTGGTGTAGCGTACAACACAAGACATCAATGAATTTAAAAAGAATAATTCTCATAAAATCTCAGGTTGTTACATCAACACCACCATGTCTAAACAAACCAGTCTGATAAGAAGTGTATGCAATAAATCAATAAACATATGTATTAATTAATTCAATAATTAATAAAAGACAACAATAGCCTGCGTTGGCTCTATGATGGAATATCTCTGAGCATGTCTTACAACTATATCAACCACAACCATATAACCAAGGTAAAATAACCTTCTTTGGATCCAGGCCAAAATATCTCAGAGCATGTCTTATAACCATGCCAACCACCATATAACTATGATATGGTCACAATAATCTGGGCCAAATCCCTATAATCATTACAATATCCAGTTCAAATACTTATAATAATTATGAAATGGGATTGGGAATAGACTACACTCTATAATCATTACAGTATGTGACTGGGCTGAGCCTACTCAATATCAGCATTACCTCATACAAGTGTGCAAGTGCTAGGGTCAAGCCTGAAATATAAGCATTTCAGCATGGAACACAAGTCTTGTCATACAGTATGGATATCATAATATCACATCATATATCTCAACGATTAATTATGAAAATTACCATTTATCTTTCAATTACCACTTTCAATTTAAATCACAATTTATTAATAGTTATATCAATAAGAAAAAAATCCACATCTTAAGGATTCTATATCAAGAAATCATCTAAGGTCACATGTCATTCTAAGCACACTTTAAGCAATTAGCCAATTCAATTATATTCATGGTTCACTCACCCCATGGGTGGCCATAAGCTAGGTTAGAAGTCAATTGAAACAAAATAGATATCAAGGAATAATATCATTCATTATTTAATTGATTTGGGTGCATGTTACGTTGGCGCTATCACAATATTGCATAAACTTGACAATTATCAAACCATAGGGTTAATATTTAGACCCCCTACCTTAACTAGCAAAGAACGCAACACTTCCAATAGAAAATTCCTATGAGAAGGAAGGTCCATATGATTACAAAGAGGATCCTAGATCAAAACTGGTCAAGATCAAAACCAAAAACACAATCAGTCAAAGGATTTCACTACAATGGTTGGAAAAAGAAAGGAGAGAAGGGAAGAACCTAACCAAAATGGATTACCAAGGATTTCTCACACAAATGAGACATCCATAAGAGATTTTGGAACTCAAAAATCACATAGAGGATCACACTAGGTCTAGAGGAGAGAATATTTAGCGAATTAGAATAAAAATTCAGCTACACAACATGTTTAAAATAGCAGGTCGGGGAATTACATGGCATGTAATGTGGTTACACATCATGTAAATCTTTTTAATGGAAAACGTTGAAAAACTTGTTGCCTCAGAATTATTTTATTAAAAAAAATTGTACATTACACAAGGTGTAATCCCTTTACACGGCATGTAAATGTTTTGTATATGGTTTTTCATCCCATTTTCCCTTTAAAAAAACAAACCACTTTTAAATCTTCTCAACTTACCAAGAACCCATGTTAATGCATAACCCATTTATACCCAGACTCTATTAATTCAAACAAGCATACATCCCTGAATTTTATGTCATTTTCCCCAAAAAAAGATCTAGATCTCCCAACAAGACTCATCCACCAAGGCTCAAATGAAAAACTCAAGGAGGGACATACCTAGAAAAATATGAGATATTATAATCTCTCCACCTTATAACAGCTCATCTCTGAGCTGCTCCAAGCATCACTGTGAGGTTTCTATGAACAAATATAGTCACTATGTTTGCATATCGAACACCCTCTCCCAGGTCTCATCCTGAACTCTCCCATGCTATCATTTCACTTGGACCAATGGTATAGTCCTACCCTAAAGATATTTCTCACTATGATTCAAAACCTGTATCAGATGATACTCAAAGGAAACATCAGCACAAAGCTCTATGTATACTATGTATATCATGTGGGAAGGGCCTGGATGATATCTTTATAGTTGTGACACATGGAACATGTCACGCATGGCACTGTATCACTGTAGAAGGGATAAATGGTATGCCTAGTGTTGTTAAAGGGGGTTTGAGCACTGATAATATGGTTGTCACCTCCGATTTTTTTTTAATTTATAGATTTTAAAAAAAATGAATTTTATCAGTTCTTTTTTAGCACCGATAAAAGGGGCCTTTATTAGTTATTTTTGTTAGCGCTAATAAAAGATACCCCCTTTTAACTGCGCTAATATTAACAACACTTTTTTAGCACTATTGATGCCTTTTTCTAGTGTTATTAAAAGTTTTTTTGTAGTAGTGTATACTCTACCTATTAAAATTGATTTTTTTGGTGGAACTGAGATTCATGATGAGGAGTATGACTCATTGATAATGGATGATCAGGATTGCACATGGAAAGTGCCTAAGAAATGGAAGATAGATGGACATCTAAGAGGTTGGGGTGGCTCTCGAAGGGGCGGAAGACTGAAAAGAATGTGATTTTGATTTTCTTTTTCTGTGGCGTTGTTGATATCACTATTTTTCACTACAAACCCCACCTTTCATTTCTTGTGTATTTTTCATTTTATAATAAATTTTTGGGATCATGGATTCTAATCCATGGTCTGCTCCATTCTGAAAAATATTTTTTATTAAAAGGTTTTATCAGTGCTATGAATATAGAAGTCAATGACACCATTAGACAGATGCAGCTCTAGAACCACATCCTATAACACACAATAGCCCATCCATAGCATCAAGATCAAAGGAAACCAAGGGTGACAACCCAACAATATGTCAAACACCATATCTCCATGACATCTATAGATCTAGAAAACAGGTCGAATTGAGGAATATTTGCCACTGGGAGAAAACCCTGGGAGGGTAGAGGTGGAGATCACCTAAGAGAACTTGGTGGCACATCTAACTAGTATCTTATAGTGTTATGACTATTTTTGGAGTGAAAAAAATGATTTTTAATGGTTTACATTATTTTAAATTCAATGTTATCTATTGAGAAATGTTTTTATGAATATTTTGAAAATATAAAATTGAATTTATTCACTAATTTTACTCGATAATGTATATTATATTATGAGGTATTAAAATTGTTTTTAAATGGTTTTAAATTCAGTATTTTGAATAAAGAAGTTAAATTATATCCCTTCCTTAATCTCTGAGAAAACATTACATTTTTAAAGGGTTTAAAATTTTAAATACATGTATAATAAAATATCTTATTTTTCCATTTCAAAATAACAAATTTAAAAAAGCACAATGATAAACAGACCTTCTATTTTCATTACAAACCAAAATAACTAACATTATTTTACAACTATTTAATAATAGAACATTAAACAAATATGGGTGTACAAAGTATTATTAATTTTTATAGCTACATCCAAATAAATTTGAGTACCAGAATGTTTTTATTCATTATATGATTGTTTGTAAGTTGATATAACATCACGAGATCCATTTTTTTGGTGTCATGGATATTGAATCTCTAGGTATGTCACAAGAATGATTGTATATTTAAATGTCTCAACATAGTCGATCGTGTACATGTCACATTTAATTTTTAATTTATAAGGTTATTTGGGTTCAGATACGAAAGAAAATTATTTTTAAAATTAGATAATTTTATAAATAATGTTATCATGTTAAAATTTTAACTACTGAATTAAAAGTAATTGAATATAAAAAATAAATGAAAGTTAAAAAATATATAACTTTGTATAATTTATCTTACGTGAAAATATAATTAAAATTTAAAGTGACACTAAAAATTTGAGTGTGGCTCTCCAATTTAGTAATATAGTAATAGACATCATATCTTATTATCATTACTAAGATACTACAAAAAGGAACGACTAAACACATTTTTTCCAAGTAATTTTATTATCCATTTCAAATTATAGAAATAAATGAAATTTATTATCATCTAAATAATTAATGCTCTACAACTCATCCTTTATAATTCATTAATTTAGACTTTGTAGTATAAAATATGTTGACATCATGGGAAGTAAATAATAAGTTTATGATATGTTAATGATTTTTTTAAATTATCATGGGTTTAATTTTAAAATTTTGAGTTCATGTTTTATAAATTTTTTAATGTTCTTGAGACACAATAAAAATAAAAATGGATTTTAATGAAATGAATGATAAATGACTGGGTCCAAAAGTTATTAAATATTGAATTTTTATGATTTCATTTATTTCCATGGTTATAAGAAAAAAAATTATCTCTTATGAGACAAAATGAAATCGGTACTACATAGAAATATATAAATCCATAATAGATTTAATGTAATATGGTTAATGATTTTATTTTTCCAAAATATCATTATAATGAATCTATATTCTTGACATGCCATTCAACAAACCATGTAATAGTAAAAAAAATACATAGAAAATTTTATTCTAATTAATAGAATGATAGAAGTCAAAATACAAGTTAAATCAAAGTATTTAAATGAAATATTTTTATGAAACAAAGGATGAAATTACAAATTTACTACTCAAGAGATGAAATATGATTTTTTAGGCTATTTTACCTCACTACCATAGATACACGTAAGGGATGTGTCGGTTTTTATCAACGCTAAGCAGAAAGCACTGATAAAAGTCACACCTTTATCATCACTAGCTAAAAGTGATGATAAAGGTAATGTTTATCAGCACTGAAAATAGCACTAATAAAGGTGTATAATTTATCAGCTCTTTTTTTAGAGCTGATAAAGGATATATTTATCAATGTTATTCTTAGCACTGATAAAAGTTTTTAATAAAAAATATTATTAATATCTAAAAAATTATTATATTTATATTCAAAAATAATGTTGATTTATTTACATTAATTAAAAAACGCATGTTTATAATTAATATATTTTTTTTAATAATTCAAATATATATATAATATTTTAAAAAAGTATTTATAAGCTTATAAATATATATATATATAATTATAAAACTATAATATTTTTTTAAAAATAATAAATATATTTATTATATTTATAATTATATATAAATACCTTTTAAATATATTTATTTATAATTATAATTATATAAATATTTATTTATTTAAATAAATATATGTCTCCAATGAATTTGGTAAATATATATATATATATATATCAAGAGATAATGATGATATTCATGGACATAACTGATGTTATTTATGTTCATACATTAATACGTGAGTACGTATAATTGACATTATATGATCATAAGTTTATTTGTGGACATGATTCTAGGTTGTTATGTTCTAAATGTTAAGATTACCTATATTATGATGATGCATGCATATGTTATGTATTCATTACTCATGAATGTTCATTTATACATTGACACCCTTATTAATTATGTTTTCCATATATATATGACGACTCATTTTTTATAATCTATACCTTATTAGGTATGATTCATCCATGTTATACCCATTAACTTATTATGTTCCTATAAATACTTATTGAATTACAATAAATATATTTAAATAATAAATATATTTATTATATTTATAATTATAAATTTCTAATTATATATAAATAATTTTTAAATATATTTATTTATAATTATAATTATAAATATATATTTATTTATTTAAATAATTATAAAAGCACAATAAATACATTTATTATCAGTTTATAAATATATATATACATATTTATATATTAATAAATATATATATAGATATATTTATAATTATATACAAATATTTATAAATATATTTATTTTTAATTATAATTATAAATATATATATATTTAAATAATTAGAAAATTATAATAAATATATTTATTATGTTTTATAAATATATATATTTATATATTAATAAATATATAGATATAAATATATCTATAATTATAAAAAAAATATTTATAAAAATATTTATTTATAATTATAATTATAATTATATATTTATTTATTTAAATAATTATAAAATAATAATAGATATATTTATTATATTTATAATTTTATAAATATATTTATTATATTTATAATTATATAAATATATTTATAAATATATAAAAATATTTATAATTATAATTATAAATATATATATAAATTTAAATAATTACAAAATTATAATAAATATATTTATTTTTTAGAATTTTATAATATATATAATTATATAAATATATAAAAATATTTATAAATATATATATTCATAGTTATAATTGTAAATATATTTATTTATTTATTTATTATATAATTTTATAAATATATATAATAATATAAATAAATTATTTACATTGGATCTTTATCAGTACTAAAATTATAGCACTCATAAAAACACATTTTATCAGCACTTTTTTAACACTGATAAATAGTTATCTTTATCAGTGCTAAAAAAGAATTGATAAAGAGTAGTTTTATTAGTGCTTTCTATATTAGCCCTGATAAAACTACCATTTATCAGTGCTTTTTTGAAAGCACTAATAAAAACTTTACGTATTCTTATAAAAAACCCTAATAGATCATCATCTTCACCACACCTTCAAGATTTCATGGAATTAGAGTGATGTCTCCGCCACTCACCTTCGCCTTCACGGTCGGTTGCCTTCACCCCCGATTGCCTTCACCGCCTCTTGCCTTAACCTTCACCACTCACCTTCACTGCTTGCCTTCACCGCAATCTTAGCTCCCTTTTGTCATCGCTTTGAACCAAACCTGCACCTTTCTTCATCAATGAATCATCGTCACTCTAAGTTATGAAATTATGGCTTCTCCATTTTGTAGATTCATGAATTTTTGTAGTCATGTACTTTTTGGTTTTGGGGTATTTGAAAATGTTATGGTTGGATCATTGATTATCCATGTGTATTGGGAAATCAAGGTGTTAGGGGTAGCAGTGTAGGCTAGGAATTGAGTCTTAGAAGTGGCTCAGTTTTGAGGCTGAGTTTACTACAATTTTTCAATAGTTTTCAGGTTTATAAAAAGTGTGTATGTGGTGAAAAGGGTTTGGAAATGTTTTGGGGTGAATTTGGTCTTATTTTTAAGTTTTAGAAGTTTTATGAAAATTTGGATTAGTCAAAAATATTTTATATTAAAAAAAATATAATACATATGTGGTCTGAATGTTATAATTTTCATACTATCTAGTTGTGTGAAAAAAAAAATTCAATTAATTTTTAAAACTACCAGAAGTAAATAATTCATAATTTATCTTCTAATCCTGGATGATGATTATGGAGTGGTGTAGCCAATGCCCATATGTAAGAGTCTCATATATAAGAGTCCCTATACATAAGAGTCTCATTTTTTTCTTAAAATTTAGTGTGACAAGTTTGGTTTTGATTTTATAAAATATGGATAAAATGTTTACAAGAAATATATAGAGGTTTTAGGCCATTTTGTCCAAAATATTGAGATCACTCCTTAAATTGTTCTCTCATTCCTATTTTCTTCTCCAATTGAGATATTCATTAAATATTGTTAGATCTTCATGTCATTTATTGTAGGTAGAAAACATGGGTGAGGCTATCATTCCTTAAGCATCTATTCCATGGTTTTTGTCATTGTTTTTTAAATTTAGGCAAATTAATCTCATTTGTACCTATTTTAAATTTTTTCTCTATTTTTCTTGATTTTAGTCGTGTGTAACCAAATCAACCAATGATATTCAATGAGAATCACCCAACATGAATAAATTAGATGTTCCCTAAATTATCCTTCAAGGATACTCTCTTTCTAGGTGCGTATGATGTATATTTGTGTCTACCTGATGTGTGATAGACCTAAAAATTTAAAAAATGGTATATATATTATTTTCATATGGAAATTTTGTTATTTAGGTTGTGAGGGGTTCACTAATAAAATTAAATCTTATATTGTTGGACACTAAGAAATACATTCCTTGTACTAATGAGAAAGGAATTATAGGAGGCAACCCGAAGGGTGACATAAGTGAATTTGTTACCATGTAATACAAAAATAGATGCCCTATGATAATCTCTAAAATGAGAACATGTGGTAAAATGGGTAAGAAATTTGGTAACCCTAGTTGAATATGGATATATAACTTTGGTTGGGAAAGTTCCAACCTCTTGAATTGAATATTTATATTTTAATCTGGGATGGAATTATGACCTATTTATAACTTGGTTATATTTAATTTTGAAATATAATTGAGATATCAAATTGTCTTGTGCTTACTTAACATCTTCTTTTTGGGAATTTTAGATTGGGAACTAATCCTCCATGATATTTTGAGGATGGTTCTAGGGTAGGGTGTTATTCCCTATGGGTGATAAGTAAATGGCATATTGAGATGGTTCTGGGGTGGGACTCTCCTCCCCCAAAGGGTGATGATATGAGATGGTTCAGGAGTTGGGATCTCAAATCCAAGGGGTTTTTGAAAAATACCTTTGTATCCTAAGGTTTTTCATAAAAATACTCTTCCCTGTGATTTTTAATAAATTACACCTATTTAAAATTCTCAATTTATATCAAAAAATTTCAAAAATAAAATATTTCCCTAGATTTATTCAAAACCATCAAATTCAAATTTAACTTCATAAAAGAGTTATAGAAGTATTTATGTCTATTTAAAATTCACTTGAAAACCCCTTCTTAAATTTCAACTTCTAGTTTTCACACAACATTTTAAATCTAGTCACTTTTTTCATTTAAAAAAACATTTACTCACATCGCTGTATTAAATCCTATGGGTTGCATGTAATAAACCATATTTTCTCAAAGGTACAGATTTTTGTTTTAAAGAATATAATAATTTTGTTTTTTTATTTTTAAAACCATTATTATATTCAATAAACATATTTTTTATTATGAAAAGGGTTTTCAAATAATATAGATTTTATTTTTTTCCATTATTACATTCAATAGTTGTATTTGTACATTTACTTCAATAAGTTTTTATGTTTGATCATGTGGGATGATAAAACATTTTCAATTTTACATTATCTCTCAAGAAATTCATAAGATCCATATTCAATTGAACATATTTTGTGTATTTATTTTGTTAAATATTAATATTACTGGATCAAATATAATGGATATGAATAAAGAATGGATGGATGCAAATCGTATGACAGAAGAGTATGAAGATGGGGTGAAAGATTTCATCAAGTTTTCAAAATATCATGCATATAACCCTTCTCAAATACTTTTTCCATGTTTATGATGTTTTTATTCAAGACTAATTAGTCTATAGGATTTGGAAGAATACTTGATATATCATATAATTTATCGAAGTTATAAATATTGGAATAAATATAGGGGAAAAGATAATTTAGCTAGTGATTAGGATAACACTGTGTTTTATAGATCATTTGATATGATTACAAGTGTGGACAATGAAGAATACTGTATTGAGGATGTGATTATAGGTGTGAATGATGATGAATATTGTATTTGGGAAATGATAATTACAATTGAAGATGAACTTTGTGATTGTCCAAAAAAATTGATAAGTTAAAGAGTTGTGAAAAGACACCATTATATGTTGGTTACACTAAATATATATAATTGTCCGTCATACTGAAGCTATATAATTTAAAAGTAGGAAACAGATGGAGTGAAAATAGTTTTACTGAACTACTTTCTCTCTTGAATGATATGCTCCCAGAAGATAATGAGCTCCCTAGTCAAACATACAATGCTAAACAAATGCTATGTTCGATGGGTATGATCTCTGAAATAATAAATTCTAGTCCAAATGACTGTATACTATTTTTCAAAGACCAAAAATCACTTAAATAATTCCCAAAGTGTGGTGTTTATCAATACAAGAAAGATTAATTGGGTCCTACGAAAGTTGTATGGTACTTTCCAATCATTCCAAGGTTTAGGTACCTATATAAAAGTGAGGATACTACAAGGTAATTTATGTGACACACAGATATAAGAAATAAATATGGAAAACTTTTTCACCCAATGGACTCTCCTCAGTGGAAGAGAATTGATCATGAGAATCCTGAATTTGGAAATGAGCTGAGAAACCTTCATCTTGAGTTATCTATAGATGGAGTGAATTCTTTTGGTTTTCAAAAAAGTTCTCATAGTACATGACTGGTTATGTTGGTAAATTATAACTTGACATTGTGGTTATGCGTGAAATGAAAATACATCATGTTATCTATGCTTATATTAGGACAAAAACAACCGATTAATGGCATTGATGTTTATTTGGCTCCATTGATCGAAGATTTAAAATTATTGTGAGATTTAGGTGTTATGTTTTATGATTCTTACAAAAATGAAGATTTCACGTTGAGATCCATGTTGTACGGGATGATAAATGACTTTCCTACTTATGGAAATTTTTTAGGATATAACATTAAAGGAACTCAAGGGTGTTCCATTTGTGAACAAGGTACACTGTCAATTAGGTTAAAACATTCATTGAATACTATGTTTCTAGGACATCACATATTTCTACCCTGATTAAATAGGTATCGATCTTGTAAGACATCATTTAATTAAAGTTTATAAGAACATACAACACCATCTCCACTAAAAAGTGATCAACTATTTGAGAAAGTAAAAGATGTGGACACTGCGGTTGGTAAACCGTTTTTGAAAAACCTTTTGAAAATTGATTAGAAAAATAGATCATTTTTTTTAATTACCATACTAGAATTTTTTGTACGTCAAAAATTTTCTTGATGTCATGCATGTTGAAAAAATTATATGTGATAGTGTCATCGGAATATTACTAAATGCATCTAGAAAAAAAGGATGGAATTAAGGCTAGGTTGAATATGGTTGAAATTAGAATACGGGAAGATTTGGTGCTAGTAAAGGGTGAAAAATGAACTTTTCTTCCTCCAACAGCTTACACTCTTTCCAAGAAGGAGAGATATCAATTTTGAAACATCTTTAATGTTGTAAAGGTTCAAAGGGGTATTCATCGAATATCAAGAATATCATGTCAATGAATGATTTAAAGTTAAAGGGTCTGAAATCACATGACTGTCAGATTTTTATGTAAGATCTAATTACTATAGCTTTACATTGCATTTTTTCCAAGAATTTCCATTATACATTAACCAATCTATATTTTATTTTCAAAGTTATATGTAGAAAATGTATAGACCTGATGAAATTACTGACTATGGAAAGGTAAATTTTCATCATTTTATGTGAATTGAAAATGTTCTTCCCACCGTCATTCTTTGATATGATGGTTCAATTGGTGATAAAAAATTCAACCATGTTGTCATGTACACTATAGATGGATGTACTCCATTGAACTGTAT
Source organism: Viscum album (assembly GCA_963277665.1). Classification (NCBI taxonomy): domain Eukaryota; kingdom Viridiplantae; phylum Streptophyta; class Magnoliopsida; order Santalales; family Viscaceae; genus Viscum; species Viscum album. The sequence goes on along the minus strand of OY728121.1, from coordinate 1,948,350,948 downwards.
AAAAATATTTTGAAAGTGTATGTTAAAAGTTGAAGTCATCTAGAGGTTTGTATTATAGAGAGATATATTGTTGATGAAGCTATTGAATTTTGTGCTGACTACCTGTCCGATGTGAAAATCATCGGTCTACCGAAATCACATCACATCGGGTGGCTTGTAGGTGAAGGAATTTCTAGAAGAGATGTTGTCATAATCAATATTATAAATCAATAGAAAACCCACATTTATAATTTTCATAATAGTTTGGAGGTTTCCCCATATTTTGAAACCCACAAAGAAATTATTATCCATTTTAATCTATCAAGGACTGAAAGGTGGATATAAAATACGCATAATAAATAGTTTATAGAATGGTTCCAAGACTATATTTTTAAGGATTCAGATGAAAATATGGATTAAATTTTAGAATGAATTTGATGGATAGCCAGATGACCAAGTGTGTATGTATTATCTTAAAATAGTTATGTAATTAATAGTATATGTTCTATAAAAATAATCATGATGAAGGTAGTACCATGAAAAATAGTGGAGTTACACTTATGGCTGAAGCAATGTGTGTTTTTGTTACTAAGGACAGAAATCCAATTTACACAAATATTTCATACTTTGGAATCATCATACAAATATGGGAGTGGTATTATATAGAATTCAAAGTGCTAATTTTTCAATGCAAGTGGGTTGATAACAAGAGTGAAATTAAAATAGATGAATTGGTATTAATGAAAGTGGATTTAGGTAAGGAAGGGTACAAATAAGAACTATTTATAATGACATCACAGGTAGTACAAGTATTTTATGTTCCATATCCCTCAAACCAAAAGTGGTTAATTGTTCTGTTATCGACCAAAAACACTGAAGGGTTAGATGAAAATTCAAATAAGGATGACCCTTTCACTGGGATGTCACAATAATTTCACAGTGGTCCCAATGTAGATGGAGTTTTTTATGTTATAAGAGACCACAATGAAGGGATTTGGATACTCGATAGAGTGGTAAAATCTCTTCAACCTTAAAAAAGTAGATTTCAATAATCAATTTATATATTTTTTATAATATACACCACATTACCTCATGTTATTATATATTTTCTACTGCATTTATGTAATCTAAATTAAATGTTAAAACACTTCTGTAGATAATAACTTCTGTATGTGCTGATGCTCTCAATCTTGAGGAACAATAGGTTTCTCAACCTACTACTACTCCCAGTGCAGAGGAACAATAGGTTTATTAACCTGTTATTTCTCCCTATGTAGAGGAACAACTAACTTATGCACATTCCAATGATACCAATCCAGAGGAAGAACATATTGATGATGCTGAATACGAGGAAATGGTAAGTGATAAAGAATCGATGTTATAGAAAAAATAGGATCACCAAAGTGCGACGGTGTTAGAAAAAAATATTAAGGTGAAAAAAGGAATCAAATATGAGGTCATATGAAATGCACGTGGCTATCATGTTAACCCCAAAAAGGCCATGTTTAGTATTTACATCTGGCTCATCACTCAGCAATGCATTCTGATTGATGTAGATTCATGGCACCATGTTGTGTACACAATTAAGGCACTTATTTGGGAAGATATTATGGTAACATTATGATATCATTTATTTATTTTACTAAAAAATAAAATAATAAAACATTGAATTACTCTTAATAATCCCTTTAAGAGTGTATTTATAGTATATGAATCCCACAAGAAATATGTATTAATGCTTAAAAGAATGATTTAGAGATACTTTCACACAATTCTAACAATATTTCATCTTAAATATGCTGAAGGGGAAATAAATCTGCACCCACCACTTATGTATACATGCCAAATAAGCTAAGAACCATTGGATTTGTTTACTAACCTTCGTGCAAAAATGTATTTCCAGGTACATTGTGGCTAGTAATACATTAATTGACAATACATGTATCACTTTGATAATTTTTTATTTATGAAATAGAAACTCAGTGATGAAAATAAGGAAGGATCATAAAAACCAATGAACCCCTACTGTAAAGTAAGGATAGGGTATGTTTCACTTGAAAAAAAATTGGTACATATTTTAAATCTACCGTAATAAATTTATGTGACATGAAATAATAATATAATTATGTTCCTATGTTTATATGAAAATTGATGGATCCAAATCCAAAGCCACTTCCATCCCACATCATGTGCTACAGAAGGAGGTACGTGTAAATAAATATGGGATACTAATAGATGAAAACACGCAAAAATTATGGGAGACAAGTGTATATATGACATAATAAAAATTTGTTTTTCTTTAAATAACTATTACATAATAATTATTACATATTTTTCCATATTTTATATCTGACATAGTCACATGAATCATTAACACCTGTATCAGATGAACATCTATTATCGGAGGCCTTGAAGTGGCTAAAAAAGTATAGTTGTGTCAGAGGTGTAGGTTTTGGGGTGACACCCCGAACATATTTTGAGAAAAAAAACAACATAAGGATAAAGATAAATGAATGGTAGAGATGAAAGTGAGATTAACTACCCTTGAAGAATAATTTCATTGGAAGACTGAGTTGCTATCAAATTTTATGGGGGAATCAAAAAGAAGAAAAAACTCAAGAACAACCATTGTGTGAATATCTCACCCCACCCCCACCAGCTTTGAGGTAAGCCATTCCCCTTAAATATCTATCTTAGTTGAGGTAATCAGTATTATAATAATTGTTTCTGTGAAATGTGAATCAGATAGACATTGATACCTTTTCTATACTGATATTCTATAGGGTGAAAATGATTATGATTTATATCTATAAACACCCACCCATTGCCTTGTAGTGAGGGATAAATTGTTCAATATCCAAGACAATCGTCTACACAACAAACCACTTCCAACATGTCATGTGAGACTGGGGATTAGTGTAGCTCATGGGCTAACCACCAAGCTACCTGCTCCAATTTATGAAGAAGATATTCATATGGTAGACCAAGATATTATAACATTCATCACATGGCCATAGAATATTTTAAAAAACATATCAATAAGGAGGTATTCATTTCCAATTTATTTTTCATGCTAAACCTTTAAAAATTAATGAAAAAAGGTTTGAACCAATGAATGTTATTACAGATGGACAAAGGGAAGGGGGTGAAATGAAAGGTAGACTCAAACCATCTAAATAATCAACCAACCGATTGAAAAGATCTTCTAAAAACACCTTTACCCCACCCATTAAATATCCACATTTACTAACATTTAAGGTTTATGCAGATACAAAGTTATGAAATAGTAGTAGTCACATAGTTGATTTTGAAGAAAAAAAGTACGGAGAGGAATTTACATACTACATATATTTTGAGAATGTAAATGAAATCCTCAAATATGAATTTCTAAGAGCCATAGTTGTAAATGTATACATGAGGTATGTTTTCATGATTTGTTTTCCAAAATATGATATGATATGTTAATTATTACTAGATACATTTTATATTTTTGCAGGCATGTATATCAATAACAATTAAAGGGATTGCCCCATGAAAATAAATTTGGACTCATTAGTACTTGTGTCACTTCTATGGAACAAACAAAAATAGATTTAAAAAAATAGATAAAATAGTAGCAGACCTGGCCAAATTGTTTTAAAGAAAACTTACGGATGACAGACTCTTCTTAATACCAACAATTCAGGGGTAAAACTATACAATTTAATCATATCAAATAAATTTTCATTTATTTCAGTAGTTATTCCTTTTTGTATTTTTAGGAAACATTGGATGCTCGTTGTAGTCAATTTGGATACTCAAAAGATTTATTTCTTGGATTCACTACATGGATACCCAACAAACCGACCACACATGATGACGTTCATCAATTTGTAATACACTGCATACAGCATTTTAGAACTAATATTCATGTTATATATTTTATATTATGTTTTAATGATAATTATTTTATGATAGGGTGGTGTTTAAATATTGTGAAAATCATGGAATGAGGATAGTCCATACGCAAAAGGAGACTAACAAGTTCTACAACTAGACAAGTATCAAAGTATATATAATAATATTTCACTATATAAACACATATTAAAACAAATTAATTATTTTTATCAACATTTCTTCAATGTATAAAATAAATAAATGGAAAATATTTTGGTTATTATGTTTTTAAATTTAAGAGAGAGATCATATTCCATCAATAAACTAGCATCCCTAAAGATGTATTTTTGAAGATAATTACTATTTCATTTAAAATATTTATTAATACTTTGTGTATTTGTATTACTTCAGTACTACTATGACTGCTGAATATACTCATATTCACAAGATGATATATATTTTCTCAAAAATTAATGAGCAGCATACCTGATCACAAAATGTACACAAATAACATGAATATGTGACTTCCATAGAAGTAATGGATTGTTTCATAATTATGTTTTATTTATTTATTTTTCATATTAATCACATAAGAATTGTTTTCTTATATAGGTGGATTCCTTTATTTGAGTTGGGGTGGTTTTTTTGAAGCTACTTATGCTCATGAGTGATTGGACTTTGAGGATGAAATTGAGATAATGAAGAAAAAAAATGGATCAAGAATGTATACAACCATCATGAAAAGGTGAATTACTACTAATTATTTAATTAATTATGTCATAATTTTATCTACTATTTTTAGGTTATTTTCCCTATCATATTTATCTAATACTTATTTAGTTTTTCATAGATCTTTTGGGAAGTCATATTTTGCTTTCAAATATCTACAACAAGCCATAGAAGAGATAATATGTTCCTTTATGCCAATGTTACCATGATTTACATTAATTTTCTTTATTGATATTTTAACACTTCATACTTAGTCAATGTTCTTAGCTGAAAAACCTTTCTCATTGTAGAAAACTAGAAGAGTAGAGGAAGGTTTTTTGACTAAGAGCATTAACTAAATATGCAGTGTTAGTAGTTAGATAAAGTAAAATAATGGAAATCCTGGTAACAATGGCAATTCAGATTGTTTTTATACTTGAATACCACAATCTAGAAGTCATTTAGGACGTGTAGGAATTATAGGAACCTCAATATGACACATGATGTGACCATTACGACTCAAGGTGCATCTTTTTATTTAAAATTGATATTAATTTTAGAAAAAAATACAAATTACATACTCAAAACTAAAAAAACATTTGTATTGTTTTGATACTTTAGGAAAATGATATATATGTCATTTATGACATGTAGGAATTAGACTCACCTCAATCTAATGTATGGTGTGATCGGTATGACTCCACGTGCATATTTTTATTTAAAATTGACATTAATTTTAGTAAAAAATAAAACTCACATACTCAAAACTATGAAAACACAATCAGATTATTTTAATACTTTAAGATAATGATATATAAGTTAATTTTTACATATAGGAATCACCTGAACCTCAATTCAATACACGATGTTCTTGGTATGACTCAAAGTGTCTGTTATCAATTTAAAATTAACATTTTAGTTCAAAAGTGTCACTCACATAAAACCAAGAAAATGCACTAGTATTTTCTTTATAATTTATTAAAATGATTCATAAGTCATTTTTTATGTTTAGGAATTAGTATCACATCAAACTGAGACACGATGTGACTGATATGACTCAACGTGTTTGTTTCCAGTTTAAAATGACATTTTAGTAAAAAAGACAAGTGATGTACTGAAAACTAATAAAATGCATTTGGATTATTTAAATAATTTAGTAAAATGATCCATAATTCATTTGAGATGTACAGGAATCATTTTCACCTTAATCCAACACATGGTGTGACTGGTATGACTCAAAGTGTGTCTTTTTATTTAAAATTGACATTGATTTTAGTAAAAAAGACAACTGACATACTCAAAACTAAGAAAAATCATTCATATTGTTTTAATACTTTGTGAAAAAAATATATTAGTTATTTTTTACATGTAGGAATTAGCCTCACCTCATTCTAATAAATGATGTTCCATGTATGACTCAAAGTTCTCGTTATCAGTTTAAAATTAACATTTTAGTTCAAAAAGTTTCACTCACTAAAAAATGACAAAAAATCACTTGGATTTTCTTTATAATTTATTAAAATAATTCATAATTCATTTTTTATATGTATTAATTGGTCTCACTTCAAATCAACACATGATGTGACTGGTATGACTCAAAGTGCGTGTTTCCAATTTAAAATGAAATTTTAGTAAAAAAGAAAAGTGACATGCTCAAAACTAAAAAAACACATTTGTATTATTTTTATACTTTATTAAAATTATATTTAAGTCATTTGGGATGTGTATAAATTATTTTCACCTCACTTTGACGCGTGGTGTGACTGGTATGACTCCAAGTACGTCTTTTTATTTAAAATTGACATTAATTTTAGTAAAAAAAACTAACAAACTCAAAACTGAGTAAACACGTTTATATTATTTTGATACTTTAGTAAAATGATGCATAATTCATTTTTGATGTTTAGGAATCATCTTCACCTCAATCTGATACATGATGTGCCCGGTATGACTCAAAGTGTCTGTTATCAGTTTAAAATTGACATTTTAGTTCAAAAAATATCACTCAATGAAAACCAATAAAACAATATCATATTATCTTGATAATTTAGGAAAATGAATCATAATCCATTTGTGACGTGTAGGAATTAGTCTCATGTAAAACCGATACATGATGTGATAGACATGAATCAATGTGTGTGTTTCCGGTTTCAAATGATAATTTATTAAAAAACACAAGTGACATACTAAAACTAAGCAAAAAAATTCATATTATTTTTATACTTTAGGAAAATTATCCATAAGTAATTTTTTATGTGTAAAAATTATACATGCCTCAATATAATGCACGATGTGACCAGTATAATTCCAATTGTTTCTATTTATTTAAAATTGACATTAATTTTAGTAAAAAGAATAAGTGGCACACTAAAAACCAATAAAGTACATTTAGATTATTTTTATAATTTAGGAAAGTGATTCATAATTCATTTATAACATGTAGGAATCAACATCACCTCAGTTCAATGCATGGTGTGACCAATATAACTCTAAGTGTTTCTTTTTATTTAAAATTGACATTAATTTTAGTAAAAAGAATAAGTGACTATTGAAAACTGAGAAAATGCATTTAGATTATTTTGATACTTTAGGAAAATGAACCATAAGTCATTTTTGATGTGTAGGAATCACCCATATATCTATCTAATGCACGGTGTGACTGGAATGACTCCAAGTGTGCCTTTTTATTTAAAATTGACATTAATTTTATAAAAAAGAACAAGTGACATACTGAAAAATGAGAAAACACATTCAGATTATTTTGATACTTTAGTAAAATTATTCATGATTCATTTTTTATGTGTAAGAATCAAATACACCTAAATACAATGCACAGTGTGACCAGTATGACTCTAGGTAAGTCTTTTTATTTAAAATTCACATTAATTTTAGGAAAAAGAACAAGTGATATACTGAAAACTAAGAAAATGCATTCAGATTATTTTCATACTTTCAGGAAAAGATCCATGAGTCATTTTTGATGTGTAAAAAACAATTTCACCTCAATATAAAACATGATGTGATGGATATGAATCAAAGTGTATATTTTTTATTTTAAATTGACATTGATTTTATAAAAAATAACAAGTGATGTAATGAAAACCAAGAGAACACATTTGGGTTGTTTTGATAATTTAAGAAAATGATATATGAGTCATTTGTGACATATCTGAATCACCTGCAACTCAATCCAATGCATGGTGTAAGCGGTATGACTCAAAGTTTCCATTATTAGTTTAAAATTGACATTTTAGTTCAGAATATGTGTCACTCATTGAAAACCAAGAAAATATGCTCCGGTTGTCTTGATAATTTAGGATAGTGTTTTATAAGTCATTTTTGATGTGTAGAAAGTATTATCATATAAAACTAAAACAAAATGTGACCAGTATAACTCAAAGTGCATGTTTCCAGTTTGAAATGACATTTTAGTGAAAAACACAAGTGACATACTGAAAACTGAGAAAATGCATTCATATTGTTTTGATACTTTAGTAAAATGATCTAAAAATAATTTTTCACATGTAGGAATCAGCCACAACTCAATCACACGTACAGTGTGACCAGTATAACTCTAAGTGTGTCTTTATTTAAAATTGACATTAATTTTATTAAAAATAAAAATTGACATACTCAAAATTGAGAAAAGAAATTCATATTGTTTAGATTATTTAGGGAAATGATCCATAACTCATTTGTGACATGTTGGATTCAAACACACCTCATTATGATACACAGTGTGATCGGTATAACTCCAAGGGTATTTTTATTTAAAGTTGACACTTTATTAATGTATTCTTTTATATTGATGTTTAATTTATTTCTTTATAATATTACTAACATAAGATTTGTTTTCTTATATATGTAGATTCTTTTTCTTGGGTTGAGGTTATTTGTTCGGAAACTGATACCATGGGCGGACTTTCTTGAGAGGGGATCACAGGTTCCAAAGATGATGAAACATTAATGTTTTTAAATGTTTTTGGATAGTAATTGTAAATGTAATTATACAAAACATTTTTTTAAATGTATATAGTAGTGTTTTTTTGTATTCGTGATTTAAAATTTATTTCATTTAAATTATATATTTTGTATACAGTTTACAGTTTGTTGCAATGTTCTATTATACAAACAGCACATTGCAGCAGGTGGGGCCTTTATCATAACTTTTTTAGCACTGATAAAGGGGACCCCCCCCCCTGAATAGATCTTAGGATAACAATGCCTTTTTAGCACTGTTAAAAGACTTTTTTCACTCTGTTAAAGGTCATATCTGTAGTAGTGCCTCTAGAAAATCATATATAGCATAAAATCCAAAAATTAATTCCAAATAAGAATATCTATATAAAATTTTGTTAAAATGTTCCTATTATATCTAAAAATCATTTATTTTATTAACAATAAAATTTGATCAACCTGAAATTGTAAAATCCTTATACTTTAGATCATTTTTACAAAAATCGAAATGAAAATTTATAAACAATACATATCTTATGAAAAATATTTAAATATGTACACCCACGAGTTATCAAAAATTATAAAAATAGTAAGATTTTTATTATATATTTTAAAAGGTAAACTCAAATGTGATGTCCTTTAATAAATCATACTTAGTATTTTGATTTTATAGCAAATCTAAAACCAAAAATTTCATGATGTTGTCAATTTTTAATGTTAAATCATGGATGTGTAAGTATAATTAGAAAAAAATTATAATGAAACAAGATATCTTCTTGAAATACATATTAGTTATCAATTTTTATCACTAAATTAGTGTTTTATGATAAGTTAAATAAAACATTTATTATAACTAAATATAAATAATAACCTATTACATCACGTTATAATCACGAATAACGATAGAAATATGAGATAACAATTGCAAGATTTATTAGGCTTATATAAATTATGTCTATTGTGGGTTATGAAACCCATATGAATTTTCAGATCATATCTAATTAATATGGATGTTTTTTTAAAATATTTCTTCATTTTATAATAAATTTTCTTAATATAGTCCATATATTTCAAAATCAATAATTTAATAATAATGTTATCAAAAATTCAAATAAAATATATGGCATATAAAAATATTAAGAGGATTTGTATGAAATAATAAATAATATTTTTTTCATAAAATATATTGACTGTAATCTTAGTTTAAATTAATTTATTATATTTGTTGCAAATTTAGGTGAAAATTTGAATATAAAGGTTTTAATTATTTTTTTCTATCGCAATGTGTTTTATAAATTATTTTGAATAGTTATGGATCTTTGAATTCGTTTTTGGTGTATCGTTGAGGATTTAGTAATAATTTTTTGATTTTGTATTATGTTTTGAAAAAATATATATTATAGTTAATGAAAAATCTCATGACTCTAATCAATATCCCTTCAAACATATATAAATAACAAGTTATTGTTTCAATAAAACTATAATTCATTTACTAAAATAATGTTCGTAATTAAATACAAATGTAAAAGGTAATTTTTAAATATATTAAGTATATAATAATAACTAAATATAACGTATTGTTGACTCTTCATATAATGAATGACATCCAAATGTGCATTATTCAACAAATCCCTATTAAGGGAATTTATATGTGTAATGTCTCGTGATTTTAACATAGATTTTCCTCTAATTTAGTAAAATATAATCTATATCTTACTCTATATGAAACACCAAACTAAAATTATTTCAAACATACTAGATGAATATTATTATTAAAGTTACAAGAACAATAAAAACCTCTGGTAAATAAAAGTATATTACTAATCCATTTTTTTACATTTATCATATACCAATATTAAATAATATTATATAATATTTTAGTATATGAAATAATATATTAGAATTCTTTAAATTAGAAATTGATATGAAATAATATTTGAAACACTTGATGTTTAAAAATGCCACTTTTCAAAAAAAAAGTTTTTCTTTATATTTTGTATTTTCAATTTAAAATTGAAATTATAAATTTTAGAATTTGAAATAGATAAAAAAAATTCTTGGATTAATAATAACAAAATTATATTTACATGAATTTTTTAGATTTTTTTGAAATAATTGATTATTAGATGAATAGTAAAAATACCAATTTTGAAAAAAACATTATATCAAACCAACCCAAGTTGACCTGAAACATCACCAAAGCTGGCTGGTCATAAGTCATGAAGTACATTTCCAATCTCCACAAGCTAGCAACAAGAACCTATATATCAATATACAAAACCTTGGGAGTGATTTCACCTTGAAACATGATGGAATAACTGCCATGTATAACAAGATAAGGGAAAAAACAATAGTTCATCGTGGAAGAAGAAATAAAAACCCATGATACATAAAAAAACAAATCCAAAAGGCTAATACTAGATAAAAAAGAAAATCCAAGACCAAAAAAATAACCAAGCCTTGAAGTGACCACCTATCACCAGTATCTAAACCTATCATGAAGCAACATGATCCAAGAGTAGTCGCCATGATATATGACACCCTTCCATTTACCTCTATCCTAAAAAACCAATTCTACATCCACCCCAAGTCATATATAGGTTATAAGGAAAATTACAAGTAGGAAACCACCATGAATCTATACAATATCTTCCACCATGCATCTATTAGTTCTATCTTTAAAATGAAATAGGTTTATAAAGTAATTTCATTTGGAAGCATCATTCAAAAACATCCTTTAATTTCCTTTAAATAATTCCATATTCTAATAAGCCAAGAATGTGACAAAAGTATATGAAGTTAATATAGGTAAATAGTCAAATCCATCCAATAGAGTTAAATATTATTAACATGCGAGCAATAAAACATGAAACAATACTATCGTGTAAAAATCAATCACAAGTTGGGATCTAGAATATGTGAATTCTAACTAGGACACACAAGGAACACCAAGCCAACATAATGTGAATCCAAACGATATCGAGTCCTGCCATGGTCTATCGATATCACAACCAAAACACCTAGTGGTGCCACACTCACTAAGGTTTTTATATGCCTATGACCCAATGCACCCAAGGATCCTAAGTGTAATGTTTTCACAAAACATTCAATTAAAACATTCTAAAAATTTATAAAAAAAATCAAAAGAAATGAATCGCCGCTACCATGATTGAAAATATAGTTTATAGTCAAACCCATCTTTGAGTAATTTCATCAAACACATTAAGTGTGTGATTTTTTAAAATAAATCCCATTTCTAATCCACCAAATATTCAATTTCATCAAAAACTCTCTTTGATATCAAACCAATCATTTCCATAAACCAAACCATTCGAATTTACATGTACATTAAGAAAATAATGGGATATAATAATTGTATAGATATACCTACCTCGACAATAGAGGGACCCTAATTGCCTTCAAAAATAGGAATTAGGAAGAAAGAGATATAGTCCTCACAAGACTAGATTCATAAGAAGCATCATAAATTCCCCATCAAACCCTCTAGATTTGACAATTGCAACACATTTGGATTCTTACAAAGTGAGGGGAAGAGAGATTAAGAGAAGATATTCAGAAAATAGGTGAAATGAGAAGAAATTCATATATACCTTGAAGATATCCTTCCACCCATATCGATAGTGAATCATCAGGAGACCAAGAGATAACCTCCTAAAGCATCAAGGAATGGCTGGGTTGAGTTAATTAGAGATTGGGAGGAAATTAGAGGTCATCAATGGTCTCAGATTAATTTCAAAATTCTACAAATCCAATATGTAGAGAACAGTTAGGTTTCATGGTTAAACAAAAAGTGTACCAACTATATTATCCCTACTCTCCTTTGAAAATTAAACCACATAATTATGTGGGATAAGCCATACGGTTAGTCAAATTGTTCTTAAGCTATGAAACCACTTATAATACATCCATAAACTTTTCCTGGTGACTCGCACAGTTACAAAAACTTTGATCAAACCATGTTTAACATCACCAAAGTTTACAAAATAGGCTTTTCTTTTCTTTTTTCCTCTTTAATAAAAGAGGGCTTGAGCATCAACCATTTAAAAAAAATCACCAGGGTGGAAAAATTTCATATTACATGATTACCACATAGTTACTACAAATCATGCATAGATTTTGAGCCTAGGAAATTTATCCTAAATTTCTAAATTCTTGACCCTCAACTCTTAAAAGCCTCTAGAACCTCAAAAGAGATCATCAAAGCCAAAAATAAGGCATATCCTCATGAAGGGTTTCATTGATATATCATCAATTGGTAAACATGAAACACATCATGAATAAATATAAAATGAGATATAAATTTTAATCAATAGGCCTCATTTCCAGGTTGTTCAATGATCTAGAAAGTTCCAAAAAACCTCGGTGCCAACTTATCTTGTCTTCCCAAACGATGATGTCCCAAATGAGGTGAAACCTTGAGAAAAACATGATTACCTACCATAAACTCTAATATATGATGACAATGGACTATATAGGATTTTTTGTTATGTTGATATGTCACTAACCTTTTTCAAATCAACTACACCATTTATGCCATCTCCTGAAATAGACTCGGTCTACCTAAAGATAGTTCTCCCAAATGCACACAATACAAAGTACATTTACATGGATTCCCATACAGTGCTTTAAATGGTTACATTTTAATTGATCAATAATAACTATTTTTATAGGTGAACTCAACAAAAGTTTAATGCTTTTCCCATAAACTAATAAACTCAATAATACACGCTCAAAGCATATCCTCATGAATATTAATGGTTCGCTCAGTCTTTCCATTTTTTTGAGGGTGATACTTCATGATTAACTTCAATCGAGTACCAATAACCTCTTGAAAACATTTCCATAACCATGATATAAATCATATATCACTATTTTAAATAATAAAATAAGTAAATTCAAGGATCCTTGATATATTTAGAGTGTGTATTTTTAATAAAAAGTACTAAAAGAGGGGGTTGTTTTGAAAACAGTTTAAAGAAAATAACTTAATTTAAAGAGTTTAATAGTTAAAGAACCAAGTGAATTTTGAAAGGTATGAGAAAAAGGGTTTATTGTGAGTTCACTACACACATTTCAATTTCATAATTCTTGTATATTAATTAGGATTTTATGTAAGTATTTTGTTGAAATTAATCGGAATCTCGATTACTTTCTAAGTTTTTATATCAAAGCACATTTAGCCAAACATTGACATAAATATAATATAGCTAAGGTCTAGATCTCGTGAATGGTATAATAACATCCAAATAAAATTAAAATCTCAAATAAGTGGGTAAGAAAAGGATTCTTGTGTTGTATAATTAGAACAACACAAGTCACACCCTTAAGGCTTCACACCAATCAGTTAAAAGTAAAGAGCATTCCATTCGATTCAATCAAATAAAGAATTCAAACATAAATTAAAGTAAGATAATTCTAAATGAAATGTTTTAAAACCCAAAAAACATTAAAACAGTAGTATTAAAAGTTCTAAAACTCCCTTTACAATATGTGTATCTCCCTCACAACGAACACCCACCATTTAGCCCAACATTGAGAGGAGGAGGAAAGTCGGGTGGAAATCCTTCTTCATCCTTGATCCCCATATAAGGATAGGGGACTCCATAACTTATAGGATGAGGATAGGAATAATATGGAACTCAAAAATGGTAGAGATTTTATTTTGGTTCTAACTTGAAAATGTGGAGCCCAAGGTATCATTTTATAGTAAAATTGGAAGGTGGTTTTGAGCCCTCAGATTTTGAGAAACCATTTGGACCATGGTTTTCGACCTTCAGATGGTATTATCTCACTTTTAATAAAATTAAAAAAAATTATACCCACCTTATTAATATCGCCACAAAAAAAATTGGATTCATTCAGACACCTACATCTTAAGATATTGACAAATCACAGCACACCACTTTTGACTTCATACATATTTAGTGTGCTGGACAGATTAGGTCAGTTGAGCCACTTAATGGAAAAATTGGGTTTGTATGTATTAATAAGAGTTGTATACCATTGAAATTTGGACCATAACACAAAATATCAAACCATTTTTATGCACTTATTTTTTGTAACACAATATTGGACATGTGTTCATGGATCTCATGCAATTTTGGCCCGTTTTTCTTTGACTTCATCCTGGGACCTCCAAATCACCTCTACCTATAATGAAATCATAAAAACACGTATAATTACCCCTTTTAATAGTAAGATAAATATATGATAATTTTTAGGCAATATTTTCAGGAATCCCCTATAACCAACCCTTTAAAAAAGAACCTTATTATCCATCCAACCCTGGGTGGAAAGAAAACCAAGCTTATAGGCAAGGGGGTATTCAAACCAACCTCAAAAACCATGGTACCAACCGGGGTAGAGTATCCATCCACCACCACCCAAAAATCCTCAACCACCCCAAATGACTTTCCAATAACCCCCTATAAAACCCAAGCCCATCCATTGTGGTATATGTTCTTCTAACACCCACTACTCTGACTAATTTCCTCAATTGAGAGAAACGTTTGAGAGTTGTGAGACAATATTTTTAGGTCGACCCTATAACTAACCCTTTAGGAAATAGCATTACTATCCATCCAAACCTGGATGTAAATAAAACCAAGATTATATGTAAGGGGGTATTCAAACCAACCTCAACAACCATGGAACCAACCAGGCAAAGTAGTCATCCACCACCACCTAGAAATCCTCAACCACCCCAAAGGCCTTTCCAACAACCCCCTCCAAAACCTGATCCCAGCCTATAATACATGATGAAACAAATTTAATCCAACAATATCTAATTCTAACAAACCACTCAAGCTTCCATATAAGACCTAAAAACCCAATGAGGTTAACCAGCCAACTTAGTGGGGTAAATCCAAAGTTATGGATCAGGTAAACTACCTTCTCAACCATTAGTTAACCCTAAGGATAAGGGAAATGTTAGTTCCATCACCCTTAGAAGTGGAAAAAAACTTAAAATCCAAATGATACCTTCATTAGAGTCATCCTCTCCTAAGGAAAACACCATCCCAACCATTGAAAATGTTCCAAATAATGAAAAACATTATCTTGAGATAAGTCCTTATAAAGGAAAGAGTGTGTTTGTTGATGAGTCGCCTTGCCTAACCATTTCTCTTCTATTTCACAAAAGGGACACCCAACTAAGAAAACCAAAAAAAACTGAACTCGATAAAGAAATCTTGGAAATTTTCAAAAATGCAGGTTAACATCCCCTTGATCGATGTTGTAAAGAAAATTCTAAGATATGCCAAGTTTTTGAAGGAGATGTATACACATAAAAGATGACTTTGAGGTGATGAGAAGTTGATATTGGGGAGGAACATCTCAGGATTGATAGATCCATCACTTCCCACTAAATTCAATGATCTAGGAACATTCTCAATTCTATACACTATAGGGGAGTATTTTTTTTCCAATGCTATGCTTGATTTAGGTGCCTCTATAAATGTGATGCCTCACTCTATTTACTCTTCATTGTAGGTCAGGGAACTGAATCCCATAGGAATTGTTGTTCAACTATAAAAATGGATTATTACACACCCATCTGGTGTGTTATAGTATGTTCTTGAGAGGGTGAAAATTTTAATTTTTCCTACTGGTTTTTATGTGCTTAAAATGGAAGATGATAGGATGAATGGACATGACCCGATTATTTTGGGGATACCTTTTCTAAAAACTGCCAAAACCATAATTAATGTCCAAAATAGTACATTATCTATAGATTTTGGTGGTGACATTTTTCACTTTAACATCATTGATTCCATGAAGCACCCCTCAGAAGAACATTCCCCTCTCTCTCCGTTAACTCTATAGATGTACTCCCTTCCATTGAAAAATATTCTTTTCATTACCCTGATACCCTTTTGAAGTTTTCATCATTGATTGAAATGTTAGGTAATGAATAATGCATTGAATGTTGTATCGGTTTAGAAAAATGGCATGCATGTTTGTTAATTGATGATTTCTTGAACACTAAGGATCACATGACCATCGATGATACTGTTAAGATTTTAAAAGCACATTCCTCATATGAGGATGATACCATTGAGTAGTTATATGAGATTAGTGACCTCTCACTTTCACACACACTCCCATAAATCTAAAATCCATATAAATTAGAACTAAAACAACTATCTCAAGATTTAAAATATTCCTATATTGAGAATGGAAACAAGCTACTTGTCATCATTGATAGTTCACTCCCTCTAGAGCATGAATTATGACAACTTAAACTTTTGAGGGGGTATAAACAAGCTTTGGGATGGACACTTACTAACATTCCTAGAATTGGAACATCAATTTGTACAAATCATATATTGTTAAATGATGAGGCTAAACCAGTGAGGCAGACACAATGAACACTAAACCCAAAACTCCTAGATGTTATAAAAAAAGAGGTAACAAATTTATTGTCTACTGGAATCATTTACCCTATTTCTAACAGCCAATGGGTCATTCCAATCCAAGTAGTTCCTAAAAAAACCGGTCTTGTAGTAATAAAAAATGAAAATAATGAATCAGTTCCAACTCATGTGAAGAATAGTCGGCAAATCTATATAGACTATTATTGACTAAACAAACACATTAGTAAGGACCATTTCCCATTGACATTCATTGAACGGATGCTAGATAGGCCAGCAGGGAAGTCCCAATATTGTTTCCTTGATGGGTATTCTAAATATTTTCAAATTTATATTTCCCCTGAGGATCAGGAAAAGACAACCTTCACTTGCCCCTTTGGAACATTTTCATATAGGAGGATTCCATTTGGTTTGTGCAATGATCTGGGTACTTTCCAATGATGCATAATTAGTATTTTTTCAGATTACCTGGAGAATTGCATAGAAGTTTTCATAGATGATTTCATTGTTTATGGATCCTCTTTTGATGAATGTTTGAGTAGTATTGGTTCTGTCCTACATCTTTGTATTGAAAATAATATCATATTAAATTATGAGAAATGTCATTTCATGGTGTGAAAAGGTATAGTATTGGGACATGTAATTTTTGGGGATAGTATCCAAGTAGATAAATCAAAATTGGATGTCATTTCTTTCCTACCATTCCCCAAAAATGTATGTGATGTGTGTTCTTTCCTAGTTCATGCTATATTTTACCATCATTTCATTCATGACTTTAGTAATATTACACTCCCCCTCTCTTGATTACTCTAAAAAGAAAAATAATTTGTTTTTTATAAAGAATGTGAGGATGTTTTTAATAAATTAAAATGGAGTCTCACATCACCCCCAGTAATTCAGCCACCTTGGTGGGATTTACCATTTCAGCTTATGTGTGATGCCCCTAACTATGCAGTTAGGGCAGTCTTATCATAAAGGGTCAACCGAGCTCTACATGTCATTTCCTATGCCTCACGTATTTTGGACCCTACCCAATAAAAATACATCACAACTGAAAAATAATTCCTTACCATTGTGTTTTCCTTGGATAAATTTAGGCCATAGCTTTTAGGGTCTAAAGTCATTGTGTTCTCAGAACATGTAGCCCTCTGATATCTCTTTAAGAAACTAGAAGTCAAACCATGTCTCATTTTTCGGATGCTCCTCCTTCAGGAATTCAGTACAGAAATCAGAGATAAAAAAGGAGTATAGAATGTGGTGGTTGACCATATCAGTAGGATCCACCCATCATTGGACACCTTTTTATTCCCATAAATGGCATGTTTCTAGATGATCAATTATACTGAGTGCAAGATTCTAATCCTTGGTATCCTGAAATTGTAAATTTTTTGGAAGCATCTTACATTCTTGCTGATTTCAACAAAAACCAAGCTGAACATCTAAAACATGAGTCTCATTGGTAAATTTGGGATGACCCCTACCTTTGGCACACTTTTAGTGGTCAAGTCATCAAGAATTGTGTTCATGATAGTGAGTTTTATTCTGTACTTAGGTTCTACCACACTCTTGCTTGTGGGGGCCACTTTGGTCCCCAACAGACTACTCGCAAGGTCCTTGATTCTGATATCTTTTGGCCAAAACTTTTTTTAGATTCCCATGATTTCTTTAAATCTTGTCCTCGTTGTCAAATAATAGGTAATGTCTCTAAAAGAAATGAAATTAAAAAACAACCCTTTATCTTCCATGAGATTTTTGATGTTTGGGGAATTGACTTTATGGGGAAATTTCCCAATTCCTTTTGAAACTTGTACATTCTCATGGAAATTGATTATGTGTCTAAATGTGTAGAGGCATGAGAAACAAGGACTGATTATTCCAAGATAGTTTTGGAATTTTTGAGAACCCAATTTTTTTATAGGTTTGGATTACCTAGGTTCATCATTAGTGATCAGGGTTCTCATTTCTACAATTGAACAATACAATCACTTTTTGCATGAGTGTGGGGTTGGTCATCAAGTGTCTACTGCATATCACCTACAAACCAATGGTCAAGTCGAGGTGTCGAATATAGAGGTAAAACGGATTATTGAAAAAACAGTTCAACCCAATAGAAAAGATTAGAGTATTAGACTTGATGATTCATTATGGGATTACTATAATGCTTTCAAAAATTTCATTGTTATGTCATGATATCAGATAGTTTTTTGAAATATTTGTCACCTTCCAGGTGAGATAGAGCACTGGGTCATCAAACAATGTAATTCTAATATTTCTGGTTCAAGTGCTCAAAGTAAGTTGTAGATTCATGATTTTGAGGAAATGCGTATAGATTCATATGAGAACTCCATGATTTATAAGGAGAAAATAAAGGCTTCCCACAACCGTCTCATCCTTCATCGTCAATTCCACACTAGGCAGAAGGTCATCCTTTACAATGCAAGGCTAAAGTTTCATCCATGTAAGCTTTGTTCCCGCTGGTTTGGACCATACACTGTTACTAATGTTTATCCATTTGGTGTTGTTCAGGTTCAAAATTATGAAATAAAATAAACCTCCACTATTAATGGGAAGCAACTGAAGCACTTTCATGAATCCATTATGGAGTCCTCGATAGAGGAACTTCGTGTTCAAGAAGAAACCTATGAATAACACCCAATAGGTTTTATCCTTCCTTACCACATTCTCTTTTATTATAGTGAGGTCACTGCATACTCTAGGTGTGGGGGGGTGGGTACATTCCTGGGTTAGTTATGAATTTTCATCATCTTTCTTCTTTTTCTCTTTTTAGCTTGTTGAATATTATTATTACTTCCCCCCCCTTTCCCCCACCCTCACTTTTGTTCCAGAATGTTACTTTTTGATGCTGAATTTATCATGTAAAAATATTCCTATTTAATCATGGAAGTTATTGAAAATGAATGGGGAATTTCTGTATTTCATATTGTTTTAACATTTAAAAAAAATCTGATGAAATGTGAATTTCAGCAAGAATTCAATATTGTGGTGTGACTTTCTCTTGAAATTTGGTTGTTTGACAATGATATAAATGGTTGTATAATTTTTAAACCTTTGAGAAGAATGGTACCCTTTATGTGAGTAGTTTAAGGAAAAAATATGTCACTTAATTTCTTCACACACCTTTGCACCCAACCATGAAGTGTGAAAAGTTCTTACTTAATAGAATGTAAATATAAGTTAGGTTAATTTTTCTCTACTTTCCAAAATTATTTTTCCATATGTTCATTCCTTATCCGATCAATTTCATTACTATACCTGATTTACCTATGCATTTGTACCTGTTATTCAACTATCGTATGCCCTAAAAACCCTAAAAAATAAAAAATAAATAAATAAACATTGAGGGGAGTGATGAAATGTAAAAAATATGAGGATATCTAGGTCAGGAGCTTATGGTTTGACTTTTGGGAATGTTTAAGTGAGTAGGTCTTGAAATTTGATTACAAAGGGTGTAGGGTAGGTTTAGTGGAAAATATCATGTAAGTAGACAATTTTTAAAAGAACTTATATTTACTCGATAGAAAGTGGAAAGAATAGCATGAAATGGTTTTCACACACACACACGTGGATAATTAGTTACATGATTAAATTTTGAATTATTTTCTTTTATTGGTATCATTAATCTCTTGTAATTTCATTCTGATACAAATTTTGAGATATCTTTTTCCATGATCACTGAGAATAACTCCTTGGTGTGATTTTTTCTTTGATCATATTTCTATCAGAAATTAAATTTTCATTGAATGTTAAATATTTATGAAGTTTTAAATATCTACATATATAATTTTTTAAAATATTACTTTTCCCATGAGTGTAAATGTTTAGGTGTGGGGGTGTGATCGCACCACAATTCACTACTTTATTTCACTCTTACACCGCTATTTTAAACTAACTTTGTATTATAAATTCAAAATTTAATAAAAAAATAAACTTAATGTTTTATTCCATTATTTAGTATTTATCACCTTTAAAATGAGAAATTATAATTTTTTTATGATTTCATTGTAGGTGGAGGTGATTTGGAGGGCCCTGGATGAAGTGGAAGAAAAATGGGCCAAAATTGCATGGGATCCATGAACACATGTCCACTATTGTGAATGTTAAGAAAAATATGTGCATCCAAATAGGATTTTATTTTGTGTTATGGTATATATTTCAATGGGATACAACTATTATTAAGATATCCAAGACCAATTCATCCATTAAGTGGCTCAACCGACCTGATCTATCCAGCACACCGAATCTATATAAAGTCAAAAGTGGTGTGTTGTGATCTATCCATATCTCAAGATGTAGGTGTCCAAATGAAGCCAAAATTTAGGTAGAGATATTTATTAGGTGGGTATATAACTTTTTAATTTTCTCCAAAGTGGGTCAAAACCCATGGGGAAATTTATTTCTCAAAATTTGGGGGATCAAAACCACCTTCTAATTTTCCTATAAAATGATAACTTAGGATCCACATTTTTAAGTTCTAACCAAAATAAAGGCTATTCCATTTTAGAGTTATATAGGAGTATTATACTCATCCTAGAAGTTCTGGAGGCCCATATCCTTATAGGGGTCAAGTATGAAGAAGGAGTTCCACCTAACTTTCCTTCTCCTCTTGATGTTGGGCTAAATGGTGGGTGTTCATTGTGAGGGAGCTACACATCTTGTAAAGGGAGTTCTGGAACTTGTAATACTATTATCTTGATGTATTTTGGGTTTTGAAAACATTTAATTTATAATTATATTACTTTGATTCATGTTTTAATGTTTTGTTTGATTGAATCGAATGGAATGCTCTTTACTTTTAACCAATCGGTGTGAAGTCTTGAGTGTGTGACTTGGTTTGTTCTGATTAGAAAGCACAAGAATCCTTTTCTTACCCACTTATTTGAGATTTCAATTTTATTTAGATGTTATTATACCATTCATGAGATCTAGACCTTGGCTATACGATTTTTATGTCAAGGTTTGGCTCAGTGTGCTTTGATATAAAAACTTGGAAAGTAATCGGGATTTCGATTAATTTCAACCAAAGACTTACATCAAACCCTAATTAATCTACAATAAATATGAACTTGAAATGTATTTATTTAACTTAAAATTAACCCTTTTATCATACTTTTCAAAATCCACTTGGTTCTTCAACTATTAAACACTTGAAATTAAGTTATTTTCTTTAAATTATTTTCAAAACAACCCCCATTTTTAGTAATTTTTATTAAAAATACACACCCTAAACCTATCAACTCTCCTTGAGAGATGACCTAGGGTCTTACCTAGACTATAAATACTTTTTAGAATCAAAATCAATTTAATGTGTCATGACAGCACAATCATATGTACATAGAGGGAAAATATTTAGAAAATAAATCTTTAAAACATTTAAAATGAGGTTTTAAGGTAAAGTGTCTCTTACCTCAAGTCTGACTTATCATGTACAACATTTATCTTCCTAAATAATAATCATATATTAATTATTTAATTTCTTAATAACCTTTTCATTCTTATTTGTAATGTCCCAGTTCTGAAAGCCACCTAGAGGTGCCTCGTACCCAGTTGGTCACATGGCCTCAAGCGCATTTCTCCGAATGTCAAAGGCTGCCGACTAGCAGCGAGGATCTTGGGTGTGATAGTAGGGAAACTATTCCCTCATTGGTAGAGTAACACAGCGGAAGTAAAATATGTAGCAATAGCAGAAGTAGTAAAACATGCAATAGGTAAACAATGTAAGTAATAAACAACTCGAGCACACACACACAAACACACACACACATATATATATATATATATGATGAAAGATAAATATGTCGAAGAAAGCAGCCAAGCAAGTCACAATGTTGGAATACAATACTAAACCAAAGTACAATAGAAAACAGAAAAAAAAAACTACACAGCATCGCAAGCCTCAGCTTGGTCTCATACTCCCCAACTCCGCAGCAATCAAGTACCTGAAGTATAAGGGTGTTTCCCTTATCTATACCTGCAACAATATAATCTGTTTGGGCCTAAGGGTGTAATTTTGGCTCTGCCCGGCCCGGCCCGGCCCTGACCGAGTCGGGCTGGGCCGGGCTTACCCTGCAAAAAATCGAGCCGCTGACCACTATTCAGGTCGGGCCGAGCCAGCCCGAACAACCTCATGGGTCGGCCCAAGCTCGGCCTCAGGCCAGGCCAAAACTTCGGGTCAGGCCGGGCATTTTCGGGCCAGACCGGGTTTTTTCAAGTCGGTCCATGGTGGGCTTTTATTATTTTCAAAATAATTGTTTATTTTAAAAAAAATTAAGCCTTTTTTTAACATTTATTTAAAACATTTTTTTACATTTATTTTTAAAATGCATGTTTTGTAGATGCATTATTTTAAATGTTTAATATGTTTTTTGTAAAAATGTTTATTTTATTTTTTATTAACATTTTATAGTGGGTGGATATGTTTGTTTTGTCTAAATAGATTTATATATGTGAATCTATATATATTATGTGCAAATTGTAAAAAAAATTAATGAGGGGTTTGGGGATTCACAATAGTGGGTGAGTTTAAAACATTGTTATTTAAACATTTTTTTAACTTATTTATAATTTTTTTAAGCGTTTGTGATTTTTTTATTTAAACATTTTTATTTAAACCGTTTTTTAATATTTTTTTAAAACATTTTTTTACATTTATCTTTAAATGATTAATTTAAAATGTTTTTAAATTTTATTTAACACATGCTTTTTACATGTATTTTTTTAAAAAAATTATTTTTTTAAAAATTTTAATATAAAAAGTATTTTTAAGTGTTTGTTTAAAAAACTTTTTTAAAACATTTATATAAAACAATTTTTACATTTATTATTAGACATTTAATTTAAAATGTTTTTTAACGCATGTTTTTTAAAGGTATTTTGTTTAAACATGTTTTATGTATACGCATTTTTTATTAACATTTTACAGTGGGTGGATATGTTATTTTTTTCAAAATAGATTTATATATGTGTGTAAATTTATATATATTATGTGCAAATTGAAAAAAAAAATAATGAGGAATTGGGGGATGTGCAGCAGTGGGTGGGTTTAAAGTGTTGTTATTTAAACATTTTTTACATTTATTTTTTTAACATTTTATGAAAAGTATTTTTAAGCATTTGTTTAATTTAAAACATTTTTAGAAAAAAAATTAATTTTTTTAAACACATATTTTTTTACATGTATTTTTATTAAGAATTCAACATTTTTTTGTAAGAACATTTATTTTCTATTTTATTAACATTTTACAGTGGGAGGATATGTTATTTTTCTTCTAAAAAAATTTATATATGTGAATTTATATATATTATGTGAAAATAAATAATGAGACTTTGGGGGGTGTGCAACGGTGGGTAGGTTAATTTTTTTTTCTAAATAGATTTATATATGTATATACAGTATATATAATATATGCAAGTTTCATCATATTTAAAAAATAATAATGAGGTTGGGGGTGTGCGAACATCATTGGGTGAGTAGTTATTTTTTGTTAATATATATATATATGTGTGTGTGTGTGTGTGTGTGTGTGTGTGTGTGAGAAAATTATAAAAAATAATTAGGGGTTGGGAGGTGTGTCGTCGTGGGCGGGTTAATTTTTTTTCTAAATAGATTTATATATAATATATGCAAGTTGCAACATACTTAAAAAAATTAATGAGGTGGGGGGCGTGCACCAACATCATTAGGTGAGTATGTTATTTTATTATTAATATACAATAAGTTATTATATATACAATATTAAATCATTGATATATATATATATATATATTATTAATAGTTTTGTTTATATATATATTATATTATATCATTTATATATATATATATATATATTATTATTAATGGATTTTTAAAAGTCGCGCTTAATTGATATATGTATTATTAATGGATTTGTTTATATATATATTGTATCATATCATTGATATATATATTATTAATATATTTATATATATATATATACATATATATAATATGCAAGTTTTATCGTATTTAAAAAAATTAATGAGGTTGGGAGTGTGTACGAATATCATTGGGTGAGTGTGTTATTTTTTTGTTAATATATAATAAGTTATTAAATATATATAATGTTAAATGATTGATATATATAATATGAGAAAATTGTAAAAATAAAAATTAGGGGTTGTGGGGTGCGCCGCAGTGGGCGGGTTAATTTTTTTTCTAAATAGATTTATATATGTATAGTATGTATAATATATGCAAGATGCAACACACTTAAAAAATTAATGAGGTTGGGGGACGTGCACGAACATCATTAGATGAGTGTGTTATTTTTTTAATTAATATACAACAAGTTATTATATATACATAATATTAAATCATTGATATATATATATATTAATAGATTTGTTTGTATATATATATATTATATTAAATCATTTATATATATATGTATATTATTGATGGATTTTTAAAAGCCACGCTTAACTGATATAAATTATTAATGGCTTTGTTTATATATATACATATATAATTATATATCTTTATATATACACACACACACATTATAATTATATATAATAATAGTTATATGTATATATATTATTTTTTGTTAATATATAATGATATATATATATATGTATATATATCATTGATATATATACATATATATACAGTCTGGTGATAATATAACAGGCACAACGCATGGGCCAGTTGGTCCAAGCGTAGCCTTGGAAGCCTGAGGTAGGGGGATCAAATCTCCCTACCAACAGCTTCCCGTTATATTTTTTTAGAGTGGTATGGGCTTCGTACGGGACAACAGGGTGGGCTTTTTCGGGCCGTCCTGGCCCGCGGGCCTTCTTGGACAAGCCCAAGCCTAGCCTGATGAACCTATAGCCCGAGCCCGGCCTGGCTCGATGCGGGCTTTGCCAGGCCGAGCCGCTCGGGCTTTCGGTCCGGGCCTCTCGGGCCGCCGGGCCAAAATTACACCCCTATTTGGGCCCAAAAGCATGACCCATACAAGGTGTGAGACTAAATCTCAGTAGGCGACCACCCAAAGATTTGTGCCTAACAGTCAGTGAATATATATGGCAGACTATAATCAAAATGAAGCAGTAAACAAGGAAGTACTCAAAGTAAACAATCCTATAGTTTCAAATGCATTCAATTATCAGATATCAAGTAAGCAGCTAAACATAAGCAAAGAACCCTATGGGAAGTACTCACAGCCTAACCCCTCTGGTCCAACCAAAACAACCACAAGCAACCCTCTGGGAAGTACACACAGTCTAACCCCTCTGGTTCAGCTTTTGCACAGACTCTCCGAGGAAGCACTCGCCGTCAATTCCCCTTATAGTCTTGTATTAGTAACTAAAAGGCTCTCTATGGAAGCACTCAACATCCAATTCCCCATGTGTCCCACATCGAGAAACTACAAACACTCTGAGGAAGCACTTACGTCCATTCTCCCTATAGTCTCACATTGTAACAGTAAACAGACACTCTGGAGAAGCCCTCAACGTCCATTCTCCCTATGGTCTACTACACCAGGTTATCACAGACATGTGTACATCAATCGAGCACAGCAATATATGGCAGCCAAATTATACCTCAAGAACTACTTGGCTAAATAGTCTACAACATGATAGCATGTCAGATAAATAATATTAATCCATCCTATCAGTACTAGGAATAGAAAGCAAGCAGCCTAATAGGCTAAGCAAGACCAAACGATCATAAACAATACAAGCATGTGCAACACATCCATAGCATAGAAATTAACCCTATTCACATTCAATTGACCTTTACTCAAGCATATAAATCATAGCAGGCAATAACAGGGTTAAATCCGTAAACACGCAATACCCTGAATGGGGTATTAGGCACTCTTGCACATATAACTCAAAGACTATCTACGGAAAGACACAAACCACCTACCTCGGTGTTGTATGATCGATATACGTGAACCTCAAGCCTTGAATCGACCTAGAACGTTGTAGATCTAAAAAAACATTAAAAACGTTCAACTGAGGATAACTCGCAAGAGAAGAGAAACTAGGAAATGAGGTTCAAGAAGAAGAGAGAACTCACCGATGTGATTCCAACGTAACTAACGGAGTTCGATTCGGAGAACAAATGCTCGATCGAGGGCTTGGGGAAGGATCGGTGTCATACGGATGCTCTCAGTCGAAGAAGGTGAAGAAGAAGACACTTCTGCCAATTAGACATGACCCCGGTCCATTTAATGAAAAAAAAGTACACAACATGTACTTTAGAAGTACACGACGTGTAATTTCCCTTACGGGCCCCCACATTAGGTGGCCTCTAGGTCACCACACACGGCTATGTGCTTGGTCGTTACACGGCCAGCACACAGTTACGTGCTGCAAAAGAGTACACGGCGTGTACTTCAAAAATTTCGAGAAACTCCTCTTTTTCACAAAAACACCAGAAAAGAGAAAAACATACCTGAAAAGAAGATCTAGTTTCTTACATTATTATTCCTTTTATTTCACTTATATCTCTATTATACTTAATTACTTAATCGATTAAGTTCACATCGGATGTTTTGAGAACATTCGGCTTATAAGTCAGAAATTGATTGGGTAGGTTTATTATGTTCAATGGGGTTATTGTTAAATCATCTCCAGAATATTAATCATGAAATGATTATAATTTTTATTCATTGAGTATAGTTTTATATACATCCATGAATGGTGTCAAGGAAAAATTAATTACATCACTTCATGGAGATTGAAATGCACATATACGCACGAATGACATTATCATTTTTCAGTGGATGGAAAGTTAAGATAATAGATGATATATTATAATTAAAAAATAATAATTATGTCATAAATATCATATTTATTAATTAAATATTTCATAATAAAAATCCTTATGATGATGTGATGAAAAACGAAACACATTGATTTGTGGAGGTGGAAATCCACACGTACGTACACATGATGTTTTCATTCCCCATAGGATAGAAAAGTAAGTAAAAAATGGTTTTAACATAATCATAATAAAATAAAATTATATGGAAGATACTTATTTTAGTATTTTAATATGGTTAAATAAAATTTATAGAATGTAGAAGAATAAAAAAGTTGAAATGAGTCGGTTATGACTTATACCTTCTCCTCGGGTAACCTCTTTGGATTACACATTAATCCTTCTAGGTTTGTCCTTTTAGGGAGACCATAAACTTTATAACATATAGAGGGATTCTAAGTAAATATTTGGTTAGGTATTGGATGAAATATAGTTCTCAAAAGGTGAAACAAATGGAAGATATGAGGTTTCCTTTTATAAGTGGAGGTAGGGAAAACCTTTAAAATACTTAAAGTATTAAATTAATATATATTAATTTTCATGTTTATATAGAACCAATTTGAAATATATATAATATAGGATGATTATGTTTCAAAATTATCCTATAAAATAAAATTTGTAAAAGTTTAGTTGATTTTTTCAATCTTATCACTTATTTCTAACACCCTTTTAACCATTTTGATGATTACCACGATATCAAAGTTTTTTACTCTATAGGAGTCAAGAAAGATACTATAAATAGAAAATTGACCCATAGGTGTAAAATGGTTGATATAATGGATAATATTCCTTTAACCTAACTAAGGAAAAGTTTTTTATAATTTTTAAATCATTATATACAATATTATTTAACATAATATACCATTAAATTCATTTTCATGACTATTCACATTGTTTGGCATTAATGACATCAATATGGTAATGGATTTCGAATATAAAATTTTAAAAAATAAATAATATGTTATATTTATCTATATAATTAGTGGAACAAAATAATTCATCCATATTTTAATAATTTTAATGTTTTTTAAAAATTATTTACTTGATTTTTCTATTACTTGAAAAAGCATTGTATCGGTGTACCATAAACATATAGGGTAGTTATTAGATCACTAAAAATTAAAAATAAATTTAATTGATAAATAAATTCAGTTATATTTAAAATAAACATTTATAATATAAGATAACCTCTTTTATCAATATTAAAAAATATTAGAGATATTAAAACAAAGATAGTGGCATTTTGTTTTCATTCTTTAATTAAAATAGTATTAAGGTCATTATCAAATAAAAGTGGAAATATATTTCAAAATTTTCGAACTATATATAGATAAAAACTCGTCCAATAATATAAATATAGGTTTTAGGGATATTTTTAGGACTTATCTCATAGTTTTAACCCTATTTTACCCATTTTACATTTACCAAGGTGGCAAATATTCACTACGGTTATTATTTATAATGACAAAAAAAAAGGAAAATATTTAAAACATTTAAAATAATGATTAAAAATATGTAATATATTTTTCAATATTAAATTACTATATTTGAAAAAATCAATTTTAAAATAAATACAAAACACAATGAAAAACAGTTTTTAGAAAAATGATTTTTTAAGAAAAAAATGAACTTATACCAAAATTAAGTATAAAGATTATTAATATTTAATTAATTAAATTATTTCTAAATAAAGGATACTTATTTTATTTTAATAACAAATTAAAATAATAATG
Source organism: Viscum album (assembly GCA_963277665.1). Taxonomy (NCBI): domain Eukaryota; kingdom Viridiplantae; phylum Streptophyta; class Magnoliopsida; order Santalales; family Viscaceae; genus Viscum; species Viscum album. The sequence continues at coordinate 1,948,321,495 of OY728121.1, read as the reverse complement.
AGAAATTTTAATTAAAATAAATGATAGTTTTACAAAAATCTGTATTTTTTACTATTCACAGAAAAATCAAAATTTTCAGAAAAATACCAAAATATCAGCCTAGGATAATTTTGATATTATGAATTAAAAAATGAAATAATTTTTACCAAATAAAATTTCAATAAATTAATTATAACATCCATGCATAAAATGTAATAAAAACCATTTTGGAAGAAAATGTATTTTTGAAGCATAAAATGAATTTATAGCCATTCCTTATCTAGTAACCACCATTAGATAAATGTTAATATATTACTTTATATGTTTAAATATTACATATTTTCCCAATAATATTTCAAAACTAACTAATTTATTGCAATAAAATACACAACACCTTAAAAATATTTCTTAGAAAAAAATATGATTTTAACCCTATAAAATATTTTCTTTTTATAAAAAAATTACTGGTATTATACCAAATAACTATATAAGAACAATGGTCATATAGGTACAATTAATATATAATACTAATTAATATATGATCCAAATGACTATATAATTCCAACAACTATATTTCCTTCCTATATAATCTCATATAAATCCATAAAATCCTTAATTCTCTCTTATCATACCAACAATAATTTTAATTATTATCCTTCTATGTATAGTTTTTATTGGGTTTATGATCTTCATGTAATATCATGGGGGTAAAGATTATATTCTCATGGTATTTTTATATATTTTTCATTTATTCTAATTGTATTTTTCTTACCACTAATTATTATATAATCCTTATAATGTATTAATTTTTATCTGTAATCATAATATTTTATCTCAATTAAAGTATCACGATTCATTTTAGTTGTATATTTCATGTTTTAAAATATATCTAACATAATATTAATTTAAACTAAATTTTTAGGGTGTTAACTTCTACCCAAATTAGAAAAATTATGTACTCACAAGTTTATCTCATTCTTAATAAAAAGGGTATAAAATAGTCTTTCCAAATCAGTACTAAGGAGTATAAGATAAAATATATGATCACGAAAATAAAAATATTTTTAATATCTAAATATAATTTTTAGAAAGCCCACATCATAAATATGGATATTAAAACATCATGTTGAAAGGAGAAAAAGAGAAATATGCAGGTCGTTAGGAATAACACATAATCAGGTTCCCAAATAATAAGAACATTAGTGGGAACTAAAAATATGTACATGGATGAAAATAAATTCCAAGAAATAATATAGAGTGGTATAAAATATGGTCATGATAATTATAATTACTATAAAACCATAAATCAATAGGGTATAAAGAAGACCATCAATTCATTTGGAATAAAGGTAATATGATAACATTTTTATTTCAATATCCTTTTCCTAGAGTTAAGGGACTCTTTTACTATCATTATAGAGAACATGATAAAATATAATTACTTGATTTATTTCCATTCCAAAATCATAATTTAATCCTTTGGTTTTTTTTCGAGAGGTTTTTCCACTTCCATATCATCTCTTAATCCAAGAGATGAATATTCAAGGTCAATTTTTTTCATGCCTGAAGCACTAAAATAGCCGTTAAATAGATCAAAAGATCCACAAAAGGATAACTAATTATTCCTCCTATATTTATAAATTAACCAAAATCAAAATTATTAGCATAAGATAATATAATATCCAATATGAATAAACCTTCATATGAATAAATACAACATTGATCTCCAAAGCCTCAACAATCACACCCAAAAGTTTTTCCTAAATCATTCAATAAATAACTAACCTTATAATTTGTCAAAATATTCTTAACCAAGGTCAAAACACAAAAATAAAAAGGACTTTATCACATAATCTTCATAGATTAATTTAATATTTATCTTCAAACAACATTTGTCTCTAAAAAGTTATATACCCAAAAAAAATATATGTCTTAATCATATAATATTTAAAATCTGGTAATATTTTTCATTAATAACCTAAATCACCATAAATCCACAATAATATATGATTCTAAAAGATAATTAAACCTTTATTCCTTAAATAAAATCTCATATTAGCTAAAAATATTTTCATTTACCTTAATCATTTCATGTTTCCAATATAGTGAACTTCTTCCAAAAAAACATTAATCACTGAGTCACCATAACAAATTTAAATTTCATGGTTATTTATAAAATAAAACATATGTTGCCAAAATATAATAACCATTTTATCCCAATTATCCATAATTACCTCAACATCAAATATTATAATAATCCTAAAGCTTATAAATATTATTTAACTTATATCTACACAATTTTAGAGAATTTAACCTTAAATAACCATTTATTAAAAAAAAGTTAATCTAAAGGGTTAAATATACCTCAAACATCTATTAAGACTCGATAAATTTCTCCAAGGTACCTCCATCACATAAAACATCAAAAGAGTTTTAATGTCTTTAAACTTATGATCATCTTTAAATTTATCTACACTAAAATAAAATACCACTATATCATAACTCTTGAAACCTCATATGTAGAAACTTTCAATAATTCAACGTAATTCATAATCCATTAACTATGATTTTCCATCTTATTCTTTAATACTTCCGTCCTAAAATCCAAAATACAAATCATGTCCTAAGATTCATCATTATCAAAACTGAGGAAAAATATATTCTATACCTTTTATATTTCATTCGCAGTTTCTTCATCTTCAACTATAATGGAATCATACATTGGTAAACCTTTATCTATTGGTCTCACTAATCCTTTTATTGAGATTTACCCTTAGGAAATTGAATTTCATAATTCCCATACCCCCTAAATTGAAAAAAAATCAATTAATACATTGGGAATAACTTTATTCCCCTTCACGGTGTTAACTAATCTATTCTTTTTTCATGGAATTTTATTGATTTATTCCCTCCATTACCACATATAAAACATATTCTTATTCATTTGAGACATTTCCCTGGGTGCTTCTTGTTGGATTTGGTGCCCTAGAACCAACTTCTATGTAATTTATGATGATTTTTATTCATAGTTTTGAATATTAATAAACTATTTATCACATCATGGTTATTACTTTGCATAACATAGTATGTGATAATGTCCTAAGAGTAACTATCACGCTAAAAGGTCATAATAGTTCTTCGCTATGATGAGAACCCAGAATTTCTACAACGCTATTTTTAAACATATATTCTATAGCCGGATGATATCATTTTAGGGACACAAATGATATAGGCTATCAAGGGTGGAGACTCATAAGACTTTGAGGCACCTTCTCATGGTGTGTGCCCTAGGTAATAACCAATGTAGGATATTATGAGAATAAGACCTGCTAGTAGAAAATCCATATTTATATGTGTCATTGGATGTTTCTATCTACATACATGTATATTGATACTTAGACTTTAAGATTATTATTAATTATATTATGAGTCATGTACTTTGATGTATTGATGAAAACTATGATGACATATGTTCACAATGAGGTAGGATATGTTGGGTGTGTCACGATTAATACTGCATTAATGAATAATGTGAGAAAAGATTTTTCCCTTTCATTATTTAATGGATGTTAATATCTTAGGCCCTTTGATGGAAATGGTATAGCCTAAATAAATCCATTTCCATGGTGTTTTATAGGCAAGTTTGTTTTTAGGGAAGTCAAAGAAAGACACATCGAGCACATAAGTTGATGGCACTGACATACAACCTGCTTGATTAGAGATATCATGATAAAAGTATTATATTACACAGTAAGCATCTGTATGAGGTATTATGTCATTGCAACATTAAATTATTTCTCTATGGGTGCCTTGGAATGTTGCTAGACACTAAACTTGACTTTAGGCTGCTTCACTTAATGCCACTGAGAAAGAGGCCTAAAGTATCACACACTAAGTATATCCAGAATCTTAGTTGAATAATATATTATTATTTATTATTTAACAAGTTGAATAAACATTATTCTTGCATGTGGTTTAATAATTATTCATTTTTTATTGATCTCATATATTTAGTGACCAGTTATTCAAGAGAATGTAATGTGAGCAGAATATTTAATAAATATTTACTTGTTATTTAAGTGAATATAATATTTATTTATTTATTGGTGAATAATGCGGTGATATTTATTTAATAAATAAATAGTCATTATTTAAGGACTGATAAATATTGTGGAGGAATGATAGAATGAGTTTAATGGTTCGGTGAGAAATAATAAATATTGAATATTATTTATTAAATGATATTTAATTTAATTCTCAAGTTAAACACATGCATATCGAGGATTATTATTATTATTATTATTATTATTTGGCATGGGGTTCTGCAGGGATTGAATAAATAATAAAGTTTACTTGTGCAATTATTTTATTTTAACCTTTGTAGTATATAAACCCAATTATATTATTTTCTCTGAGGGTCAATTCATTTGTTTAGTTGTGCACAACGGATTTGGAGAATCCTCTCAAGCCCTAGAGAGATCCCTTCTCCAAGAATTCTCCCAAGAATGGAGAGCGATCTTCCTCCACCTCTCACTCTAAAGTTAAGAGAGATCAAGAAGAACACTTTGGAAGCGGTTCTTGAGGCGATTAAAGGTAGACGACACAAGCAATAGGATTTATCATACTAGCACCTGGATATTCCTACAGAGACGTTCAGAGATTTGTGGAACATGTTTGGACCACCATTAGAGGGAACACTACTGGAAAATGGGTCTATACCCACGGTTTTGTGTATAACTGTGGGTATAGGCCCCCCTATACCCACGGTTCTTGGCAAAACTGTGGGTATAGGTTTTTTTTGAGGACCTATACCCACGGTTTTTGAAAACCGTGGGTATATGTGGTATATTTTTCAAAGACCTATACCCACGGTTTTGAAAAACCGTGGGTATAGAGTTCCCACATTATGGCGGGAAACTAAACTTAGGCGGGATACGAAAAATTTTGTGGGTAGACATTTTTTCATATATTAAGATATATATTCCGATATATTAACATATAATAGAAAACAGCTGCAGGTTGGTTGGTCTGTTGGCGCGTGCTGGGCCGTGAGACTCCACACAAGTCGCGGGATCGAATCCTCGGGAGAGGTTTTTTTGAATTTAAATACACAATATTAATATATATAGGTAGATAGATGAACATATGAAAGATATAAAATCCAGCTCGGTTGGTCCACTGCTGTGTGCGACGCTGAGGCCTTACGTGTGGCGCTGGTTCGAAACCCACCGTTTACGGTTTTTTATATAACAGCTTTGTTATTAATATATTACAATAAAATTATCCTTATGTAAATGAAAATAAGTTAGCTCAGTTGGTCCGCCGAGTTGCATGTTGGAGCCTTCCTGTGGGTGGCGCGGGTTCGAAACCTGCTGCTTGCAATTTTTGAAAATTTTAAATTTCCCACGGTTTTCAAACCGTGGGGTATGATCCCTGCCACGCTGTACAACAACCCGTTGTTGTGTGAAACACCTATACCCATGGTTCTACAAAACTGTGGGTATAGGTCAAGACCCCTATCCCGACACCATTCCAGCCCACGGTTCCCAAAACCGTGGGTATAGCCTATACCCACGGTTTTGAACCGTGGGTATAGGTCGTTTTTTCAGTAGTGGAATATGCTCTTGATTCCTACAACATAATGATTGTACAACTGAGATCTGTTATTAGATCCATCAACATACAAATAATTCTGACAAGGTAATTCTTTAATTAATTAAATTGATTATAAATAATATGTGATGATCCTATCTCTAGTTCCAAAGTTCTATCCATTATCTATATTCTTTGATTCAATTCCATATATCACGATGTTTATCATTGTGTAAATCTCAGATTAACCATCGATCGTGAAAAAAAGAAAAATTGGGCATGACCCATTGCATTCTTCCACTATACCCAGAACCTACAAGTGGTATTAGAGCATTCACATAATTATTTATAATTATTTAAATATTATTGATGATTTAAGCATTTATCATTTAGTTTTAAATTCAAGTTTAATCATTCTTTTAATCTGAATTGCTACATATTCTTATTCCACCTTCATTTCTTATAGATCTAATCAAAAATATTAATTTTATAAATGAAATAAAATCTAAGATCTCATCCTAAGGTGCCTAGGATTCTAGATATATAACATATGATTACACACCATGTAACCAATGTTACATGTAATGTACTTGTGTTCAATGAATCGGGAATTAATTCAGAAATTAATTCAAGTTGTGTGCATTAATGACACGTGGTGCATTTATATCTTACACTACATGTTGATTGGGCCATCCTGAAACACAGTTAACTAGAGTATACACCGTTTATCCCACATACATGGTGTGAAATCCCTTTGAGTCACAGATGGGCCGTGTATTACTATACTCGGCCTACCTGACTAGTGATGTAACATCACATTACGTTTGTAGGTACTTTTGATGTTTCTAAGTACCTCTGTTTTGGAGTAGTGACTTGGGGTGAGTTTGGGTGAACTTTTAAGGAAAACTAAAGGACAGTGAGTTGTGCACGGTTTGAGCATGGTTTGACAAACCGTGCGACCAAACCGTGCCAACCATGCAGAACTGGACAGAGAGGTCTGCATAGTTTGTGCATGGTTTGACAGACCGTGCGACCAAACCATGCCAACCTTGCAAACCTGGACAGTGGGTTCCGCACGGTTGGCGCATAGTTTGCCTGACTGTGCGCCTCTGTCCAGGTAACCATGCGCGCAGTTTTTTTAATTCCGAAAATCCTTTTTAAAACCACCTTAACCCCCAAGACTTCCATATTTCTGACCTTGGTTTGGGATTGAAACATTCTAGTTGTTTCCAAAGCCTCCCAGAGATATTCCAAGGTGATCCGAACTTCTTCCTTTGAGATTGAAGGCTCGGATTGAGGATCCTCTCTCCTCCTCGTAAGTGGATTTCAACCTGTTAATTCTCCCATTCTTTCCTCTATCTTTACTTGATCTTTTCATGGGATATTTCCACCGTTTTCCATGGATTTAAACCTATGAGTTGATATCTAGATCTTGGATTGTGGATATAGATCTAGTTTTACAAGATCTTGATGCCATTGATCTTATTTTTTTGGTTTTAAGGATTTAGATCCAGAACTTGATCGATGACGTTGTGCCACTCAGTTTTTGGGGTTTCTTGTTGGGATAAATCCCGTCAATAAATAGAGGTAGGTGGTTTCGTCCCGACTTTCCAAATTGACCATCCTTGTATTTCTTGATTTATTTCAATTGTTTATTTAAATTCAATTTCTCAAATTTTCTTTCAATTAAATTGATAAAAAGTTGATTCCAGTGAATCGAGGTATTTGAAATGGTTTTGGAATGAAAATTTGGAAAATCCCCAATTCCATTGAATTGGGTGTGTTTATGGAAATCTGCTGATTTAAATTGTTTAATTTAAATTGTGGATTTTATGGAAATGATTTCAATTAAATTTTTGAATTTAATTGTGGAAATAAATTTTGTGATGATGGAATTAGTTTTGATTGGATTTCAAACTGGTGAAAATGGCTTTAAATGATTTGATATAAACCCATTGGTATTATCTTGTGAAAAAGGCATGTTTTTGAATAAAACCTGTTTTGGTTTTAAATGGAAAGAAATTGGAACATTTGAAAAGGAAGAATGGGATTGATCATATTTTTAAGCATTCTTAAAATAGTTCGCCCATCATGTAAGAGTGAATGCAAGCCTTAGGTAGTTAGTGAGTTATTTGGATACACTCTATGCTACGACAACGTTCTAAAACATACTTATGGTGGGTCACATCCCCGACGGGTTGGTGACGAGTCTCCTTTGGCTAGTGTCATAGGGACGTGTGTATACACATTTTGCTGAGTTCACATATAGAGTGTGGAATCCTATAACTGGTTAATACTATCGTACCTTTTGTTAGATGGCCATGTTGCTCGCTTCTTTATTTATATTTGAGATATAAATGTATTCCAATACTTTTTAACTACTTTACATACCTACTAAATTTATATAAACTGTTTTATATAAATGTTTTACTTAAGCCATTATTTTAGAAATATTCCATCATTTGTAAAATCATTACTTAAAATATTTATTTCCATCATTTGAAAATGTATAGCGTGTTTTGTTAAAATATGCTTTTGAATTTCCAAGCCTATTTATTTGAAAATTGAAAGATTTTCTTTGGATAATCTATATTTGGAATCTGTTACGGAATCTTTGGTGGTATCTTACTGGGCTTAGGCTCACACCCTACTTTTGCCTTCAGGTGTTTGTAGACTTTCTTCTTCCAGGTTCGAGTAAAGGGAAGGGATCTCTTGGAGGTGGATCCATCTGTTGAGTTTTGGTCTTGGTGAGTTGTGTCCTTAGGGACCTTGGGGATGTTTTCCCATTTTTAGTACTTGGGTTGTAGTACTTTGGGCTTTTTATGCCTCTTTTTTTGGTACATTACTACCAGTGGAGTTTATTTTTGTTATGCATATCATCTTGCTTCTTTTATTCCTAATTGTTGATGGAAAAATCATTCCCACTTGTATGTTGTGTGATTCCAGGTGCTAGTCGCCGACCCGTGGGGATTGGGAATGCCCTTCGATCTATGTCAGGGTCGGCTCGGTTATCGGGTTACCAGGGTAGCCGGGCTAGTTCCTGACAAGTGATCATGTAACTCGGAGACCAAATGTCATATAGTCGCATATACACACCGTACAGTCGCATATACACGTCATGTACTCTAATTTTCTGAGGCACGGTTTACACATTGAGTCCTTAGGCGTGTGCCTCAGATGGATGGTGAGAGACGTACATGTATTGTAGCTCCATGTACACGTTGTGTACTTATACCAAATTACACAGATTTAAAATTTATTTATTGTACTGTGTAAACCTTATCAACATGTGATTTCATGTGGTCATTAATTTAATAGGACATGCCATTTGATAGGTTTTAATATATATATATAATGTTTAATTAATATATGTGTAATGTTCAAATGTACATATCATGTATGAGTCGTATTATAGTTGTTAGTCTACATGCATTGAAGCATAACACATGACCTAAAAATCACATAATTCGTGTAATCATTAAGTTGATAGTACATGTCATGAAAGTATGTGATAATTCATGTATTTCATATGTCACAAGAGTAAACAATATATGAGTATAACACATATTGGGTAGATTCAAATAGGTATTCACCGTGTTGACTCTAAGGTACATTTATGTACATATTTAATTTTAAATAAATTTATTTAATTTGTTTAAAATTATAATGTATGAGAATATTGAGGAAATTTTGATGAGAATTAAGATAAAATAATTGATTAATTAAAGAAGATAATTAATTGATTCGAGCATTATTTGTCTTAAATAAGAACAATTAAGAATTGAATGCTACTTCTATTAAATTCGTAATTCACTGCATGCATGTTGATGATCATGAGCATAGACCAGACCTTTGTATGATATTGGTTTCATTTAATTTATTATTAAATTAAATTGTTTTTTTATGTGCCTTCTCTCCTCTTATTATGTAAGGGTCCATGTACCCATGGTTTCTTTTATGTAAAAACCTCATTTCCCTCACCTGTGTGTGAGTAAAATCATATGTAATTGATAGATCTCCCAAGCTAGTAGAGGTGGTTCAAGTTTAGAGTCGAGGAGAAACCAATCCAAGAGAGATACATAGGTGGAAAGGTGGAAAGTTGCAACACGAACATTAATTGGTTCAAGGTATTTTCCCCTAGGTCAATGGTTAGTTTATCAACCGCTAGATAAACTAACCATTGGTAAAAACTCATGATCATACCACTTTATTATTTTATTTCTATCGATTTTCATGGTTATTTCATTATGGATGTTTTTTCGCTATCACATGTATTAATGAAATTAATGAGTATGCAAGATATAACTAAAATAAATTTTCTTATGCATAAATATTATCTAATACATGGTTAATCACTTAAGTAAATCCACTTAATATTAACAATAATCTAATACAGATAATAATTGAAAATTTATGCACAAAAGGATAAAATCTCTCAATTATATATATTAAGTCAGTATATCTTTCCACTACTTCAGTTAAAATTGAACCATAGTTCAAAGTGCTTGACCAGTCAAAGTTGGGGTGCTTTCAATTATTAGAGAATTATAACTTGAATTTTTGGTTTGAATTAACTTAGTTCACATCAAGGGTTGACCATCCCAACAAGACTTGGTATAACTAAGAGTCAAGGGTTGAGAAAATCCATTTTAAGGATTTTAAGTTTGGGGATTCCACTCAACAGATCAAGGAATTGTGAGTTAATGAGGTTGGCATTTGAAATGCCTACCTAAACCCATTTGAGTGGCTTAACCAACCAAAGTTGGGATATTGAGAAGGGGGATATGGATCCTTGCTGCTATAATGTCCAAGAAACGAGATATTTAAAAGCCAATGGTGGGGGATATTGGGTTTTAATAAAATAGTGGGAGATTAATAAATATAATATTTATTTATTTATCTAAATTTTATCAGATAAAGTACTAAAATTATGCTCATATTATTTTGTAGAAACATCATTAAAATGAATTCAAACATATCATTATGATCCATACTTGAGAAATATAACCTTCTCACTGACACAAATTTCCAAGAGTGGCAAAGGTGCTTATGTGTTATCCTTCACCATGAAATAAAGTTGTATGTACTAGAAGAACCTATTCCTGATGCTATTGGTAATGAGGCAAGTGATGAAGAGTTATCACTCTATGAGAAACATTTGAATGATTCCATGGATATTCAATGTTTCATGTTATCATCCATGTACAATGATCTTTTTAAGAAACATGAGGATATGGATGCATATAACATGATGTATCACCTTCGGGTCTCTATCAAAATAAGGAGATACAAGAGAGGTATGAGATCTCCAATGCTTTGTTTACAACTAATCTTAGAGAGTTTGTGCCAGATGGACCTCATGTAGTCAAGATTATTGGCTACATTGAACGGTTAGATATTTTAGGGATTAAATTCCTAGATGAGTTGCATACAGATCTCATACATTCATCACTACCCAAGACCTTATCTGGTTTTATTATTAATTATAATATGATCAATAGTGATAAGATTATTTTGGAACTTCTTACTTTGATTTTCTAAGTGGATAAGGATATGGGGTGTGATAAACCCAGAGTCCTTATAGTGAACAAGAAAAGGAAGAATAAGGAAAAGGGTCCCAAGACTCATAACAAGTACAAAGCTCCTGAGTATTGTCCTTTCAAGAAGAGGAATATCTAGAGATAGGGCAAGGAAAAAAGAGGTGTTATGTTTTCCATGTGGCAAGCCAGACCACTGGAAGAGGAATTACACCTAGAAGTAAGGGGAAGCTAAAATTGTGTTCATTATCAAGTGTGATTTTTAATATCTACACATTGGGTATTAGATATAGTTTGCGGTGATCACATATATATCAAAATGTAGTCACCAAGTAGATTCTGAAAGATTTCTAGAGGAGAGTTGGATCTACGAGTTGCCAATGGTTTGAGGATGGCTGCTCTAGCCATTGGTGACTACCACCTTTCATTTCCAAAGGGAATGATTTTGGTTTTATAAGATTGTTATTATGTACCTATGGTTACCAAGAACATAATTTTTATTTCATGCCTAGATGCAGATGGGTTTATTTTTAAGTTTGGAAATAAAAGTTGTTTCTTTTACAAATGCAACATATGTTATGGTATGACACATTTAAATAATGGTCTTTATGCATTAAATTATGAAAACCAAGTATTGGAAGTTGATAACGAATCATGTTCACATGACTCATATAACAACCAGCTATGGAATCGTTATCTTGGTCATGTAAATGCGAAGCATTTGACAAAGCTCTGTTAAGATGGTTATTTATACTATTGTGAGCTAAAACTTCTTGAAATATGTCATGCTTGTTTATACGAAAAAATGATGAAACCACTATTTGGTGGATATGGTGAAAGGGTTGTAGAGATTCTAGGATTGGTACACACTAATGTGTGTGGACCATTTTCAGTAGAATCTAGTGATATATATTCTTACTTCATAACTTTTATTGATGACTTGAGTAGATATGGATATGTCTACTTGATGAGGTATAAGTCTGAGTCCTTTGAGAAATTCAAGGAATTAAAGAATGAAGTAGAGAATCAACTTGGAAAGAAGATAAAGAAGCTTTGATCGGATCGAGGTGGAACTACTACAAAACTGGCCTTTAACAGTGCTAGAGATGACCTTTATCAATGCTAGAAAAATGATGACAATGTGATCGATGTTAAAATCCCAGGACTTTTATCAGTAATGATAAAATACCCATTTATCAGCACTTTAATTTAGCACCTCTAAAGGAACCCTTTATCAACACTTATAAAAGCACTGATAAAATACCCATTTATCATTGCTTTAATTTAGCACCTCTAAAGGAACCCTTTATCAGTGCTTATAAAATCACTGATAAAAGTGTTTGTATCAACGCTTTTAAAAGTGATGATAAAGGTCCTATTTATCAGCGCTTTTAAAAGCACTAATAAAGGATCATATTGTAGTATGTTATAATAGCACACTACAACACCACTGTAGTGTGATGTAACAGCACACTACAGCACCAGAAACACATCAGATATCAACAAAAACAAGTCCCAATACATAATTTAAATGAAATGAAATTTACAACACAAATACCAGAAAAACACTATATTATAGAAATTTCAAACATCGGTTTATACAATTACATAAATAAAAATTATTACATGCATTTAAAAACAATCCTAACTTTCAATGTTACCATGATTTTCATTGAATTTCTTTGTTGAACTGCCAACATTGCATGGGTAGTTTCGAACAAACCACCTCAACTCTAATAAAATAATCTTCCTGTATAAGAAAATAGTTATTATAAGTAATACTAAATAGAAATAAATTAAACATAAATATGAAATAATATATTGATTTTATTGGTAATAATTTTACTATGAAAATATCAATATTACCTCTATGATTGAGTAGTGGAGGGAACTTGAAATAAAGTGATAAATGTCAACACTACATGAGTGAAAGGTTTTATGAGAAAAGAATTCTATATAAGTTTTGGTGTAGAAATGGATGAAAAGTGGATATAGAACCCAAAATCGGACAAAATAATATACATGTATAAGAAAACAACTATTATGTGAGTAATAATAAAAAGAAATAATTTAAACATACATATGAAACAATACATTAATTCTATGGACAGTGATTTTATTGTGCAGACATCAATATTATCTCTATAATTGAGTAGAGTCAGTGCCATTTCTTTTCCTATAAAGGTAGTGGAGGTAACTTGAAAGAAAGTGATAAATGTACCATTATAGGGGTGAAAATTTTTTAAGGGAAAATGAGCATGAAAGTTGGATAGAGCACCCCCAACTCGAAAAAAAATAATCCACCTATATATGAAAACAATTATTATGTGAGTAATACTAAAAAAATAAATTAAACATATATATGAAACAATACATTAATTCTATAGACAATTATTTTACTGTGAAAAAACATCAAGATTACCTCTGTAATTGAGCAGAGGTAGCATCGTTTCTCTTCCTGCAAAGTTAGTATAGGTAACTTGAAAGAAAGTGATAAATGCACCACTGCAGGGGTGAAAAGGTTTTAAGGGAGAAGGAGCATGAAAGTTGGACAGAGCACCCCCAAATCGAACAAAAGAATCCACCTATATAAGAAAACAATTATTATGTGAGTAATATTAAAAATAAATAAATTAAACATAAATATGAAATAATACATTAATTCTATGGAAAATGATTTTACTGTGCAAACATCAAGATTACCTTTGTTATTGAGTAGAGATAATATCATTTCTCTTCTTTCAAAGGCATTACACGTGGAAAAAAATCTTCTAAAATAAACGAACTCTACAAGGAATAATGAAAATTAAATTGATGTTCTATTATATATTTTTTTGGTAAAATAGAGAAAATATATCATAACATTACCTTTGCATCTATCCAAAGGGTTTCATTCATTATAGTTTGTTCTTATGAGGTATTAGTAACATCATCATGTATATAAGACATTTTTTTCATGAGTAGTCAAACATTTAATTTAGATTATGTTAATGCATTAGAGAACATATAATATTATAAGGAAAAAACTTAATATATTAAAAAACAATTTTACCTTCTCATTGAACTCTCTTTATTTTTTTTAAAGGTTTTAAGGATTTGGTTCCTCTTTCAAGAATCCAAATACCCTCTTTGTGGTACCCTCTAACATACAAGACATTGTCTACAGTGGGACTGGCATGAACTGATTGTGATTTCTCAATGAAAGGATCGTCCTCAATTGAATTTTCATCTGACTCAATATTTGTTTTAGTCTCTAGCAGGACAATCAACCAATTATTGTTTGTTGGATCAGAGACATAAAATACTCACACTTCTTGTGATGCCATTATGAAAGGCTTGTCTTTTTCCCCTTCTAAACTGAAATTCACCTTCACAAAGCTCATTTCATCAACTTTCACTCCATTGATATTGTCAACCCATTTGCAATGGACAAGTGTAACTTGAAATATTTTATAATCTAACTCATATATTTGTTTGATAATGCCAAAATATGACATATTTTCATAAATTGGATTTCTATCCTTGGAACCATATATGTGCATCACTTCAACCACAATCATAACACCATTGTTTTTCATCATACTAAATTCATCGTGTTCTTTTGTATAGAATGTATAACCATTGATTACAAACCCATTGTGAGATATAATATTTTCATTCGGTCCTCTAGCTAGCCATTGAAGTCGTTCGACAATTGAATTTAGATTTTTAGATAACTCCTTATAAATTTGATCTTTGTATCATCCTATAAACTGTTGATTATGTGTATCTTATATCTATATTTCATCCCTTGATGGATTCAAATCTCTAATAATTTCTTTGTGGGGTTCAATTTATGGTTCAATATATTCACTATTATGTAATATGTAAATATGTACTTGCTCCTGCTCTGTCAAAGAAATTGTAACAACATCTCTTCCATAAATCCCTTCGCCCATAAGGCATTCACTATGACAAGACTTTGGGAGATTGATGATTTCAACATATGATAGGTAATTAGTACAGAATTCAATAGATTCTTCAACAATATATTGTTCTTCAATAAAACCTTCTAGCCGACTTCAATTCTTGATATACCCTTTTGAAATCTTCATTTACTATTCAATGGGGTACATCCATCTATAACAGACAAGACCACATAGTTGAACCTCTCTGTCCAAGTGAACCATCAGGTGGACCATTATATCAAAGAATAATGATGGGAAGAACATTTTTAATTCATATAATATGATTGAAATCTCCTTATTCATGATGGTAAACTTTGTTGGTTCTATAACTTTATTGTATATGACTTTGAAAAAGAAACAGATTCTGGTTAATGTATGTCATACATTTTGAGGAATAATGCAACGGAAAGCAACAGGCATTAAATCTTGCATCAAAACACAACAGTCGTATGATTTTAGTCCTTGTAACTTCAAATTAGTCATTAACAAAACATTCTTGATATTTTATGAATAACCCTGTGTAACTTTTACACTCATAAGGAAAAGAAAAAATTGTAAGTTTTCCTATCTGGATAGAGTGTAAGTTGTTGGAGTAAGAAAAGTCTTCCTTTTACCCTTCATTGATGCCAACTATTCCCTTATCCCCATTACAATCAAGTCCAACCTAGCCTTGATGCCATATTTTTTTTGCCATAAACATTTAGTAACATGTCAATAACACTATCAAATACATTTTTTTCTACATTAATGACATCAAGAAAATATATGGAATACAAACAATTCCAATATGGTAATTCAAAGAAAATTTATCTCTTCTTGTAACCTGATTTTATAAGGTTTTTCAAAAATGGTTTACTGAAAACATTGTCAATCTTTTTTACTTTTTTGTATAGTTTATCACCCGTTGTTGGAGATGGTGTTGTACCTTGTTCGGTATTCCCATTGAATTTTTTCATCTAGGATCGGTATTTATGTCGTCGAGGTAAAAAATTTTGATGTCTTAAAAACACAGCCTTTGGGGAATGTTTTAACCGAACTGAGTATGTGCATTTTTCACAAATGGGACACCCCAACATGCCTTTAATGCTATAGCCTGATAAATTTCCATAAGTGGGGAGGTAATTTATCATTCCATACAACATGGCCCTCAATGTGAATTCTTCACTTATATGATCATCATACATTGTAACACATGTATCCCACATCAATTTTAGATCTTGGATCAATGGAGCCAAATAGACATCAATATCATTATCGGGTTGCTTTGATCCAGATATAAGCAGAGACAACATAATGAATTTGTGCTTTATGCATAACCATGGTGATAAGTTATAATTTACCAACATGATAGGACATGTACTATGAGTACAAATCTATACACCAAAGGGATTTATTCTATCTGTAGATAATGCAAGACGAAAGTTTCTCAACTCATCTCCAAATTTAGAAAACTCGTAATCATTTTTCTTCCACTGAGGAGAATCTGTTAAATGACGTAGGTTCCTATCTTTAATTATTATATTTGCATGCCATGTTAAATGTCTTATGGTTTCCTGACATCTGTATAGTCTTCTAAACCATGTAATAATAGGAAATTACCATACATATTTTTAAGGACTTGATTCATTTTTCTTGTATCGATCTGTGCCACACTTAGGGAATTTGATGAGTGATTCATAGTCCTTCCAAAACAATATGCAATCATTTGTAAAAGCATGTATTTTTTTATAGATCATTCCCATTGAACGTAACATTCATTTAGCATCATATGTTCGACATGGTATTTTATTTTATTCAGGTAGCATATCTTTCATAAGACTAAGTAGTTCTATAAAGTTGGTGTCACTCCATCTGTTGCTAGATTTCAAATTATATAACTTCAATACAACTAACAATGTTGTGTATTTAGTACAACTGGTATAAAATAGTTTCTTGGAATAACTATTTAACTCCTCAAACAACTTTGTACAATCATGAAGGTCATCTTCAATTGACATTGTCATTTATTCCATGTGATCTCCATCATCTTTTACAATGGTATTCATATCAAATGATTCATAAACCATAGTATCATCCCAATCAATGTCCACATTCAATTTTTTCCTATGTTTAGTCCAAAATTTATAGCTTTGATCTATTCTATGACAAATAAAATTTTCTTTCAACTCTTCCAGACTAATTTGTCTTGAATAACAACAATGTAAACACAGACAGAGGATTTTAGAAGGGTTGTCTGCATGCTCGATTGCAAACTTGATGAACTCTTTAACTCCATATTCATATTTATTTGTCAAACGATTAGTATGAATCCATTTTTGATTCATATCTATCCTATTGGGTTCATAAAATATTTATTTTATACAATATATAAATAAATACACCTAATATATTCATCATCAAAATTGAAAGTTATAGACAATTCTAATAAGGGAAATATGGATCATTTCTACTAGAATATCTGAGCACCTAGATAATCCAAATCTAATAATAAGGGTTGTTGGGATTTGAAAAAATAGAGGGAGATAAAGGCAGATAATAAATGATATTATCACTAAACTTTGTAGGTGTAAACTGGAAGATGGATGGTGTAATGACCCTAGCCTGGATTTCCCAAACAACATCAGGTCAGATCATCTTATGACATCTAACACAACTCAAAGTCACTAAAGGATGGTTTAAACTTTGGGTGTAAAAACCCATAAATGGGAGCCCCCCCCCCCCCCCCAATAGAAACAATTAGTACCAGAGGTTAAACAAAATTCTAGCATGCCCCTTGGAGTCAATGGACAAGCAGACCCAAAATCATCATTACCTGATATAGGAATACCTGTTAGAGAAACAACTATGGAAATAAATGATGCAATAGCTATATAGACACACAGAAATGTCACGACAGTATAAAAACTCACTCACTTATAGTCTATAATAAATATGAAATAGATATAAAAACCTGATATTCAAACATAACGTGAACTAAAGGCACCATAATGATTCAAAAATTAAAGGCTTGATGTGATAAAACCTCATGTTCTTAACTAGGGATGACCCCTTTGAATCTGCCCCATAAGAAAACTAAGGACCATAGTGAATTCTAAGAGGAACTAGATCCTATGATACATATAACCAATAGAGGAACATACATCACTCCACTAACTTGGTTCCTGAAAAATAGCATCTAAAGCTGCATGTCCACTAAGGTGTCCATGAAAGGTGTCAGCATATATATAATCATTAGGGAACCACCAGTGTGCCTCAAATCAGTAGTCAATAAACAAGAATATACATGAAAATTTATACACATTTATATACATATATGAAAAAATTATTTAGTAAGAAGATATAAAACATGGTAGTAAAACAACAATGAATAAATCCAAGGTTTAGTGTTAGATATAAACAGCGGATCATACATTGGTAGTCAATACAAACAACAGACCACAAATCGTTCCCAAAACAACGGATCACAAACAAATCATAAACAACAAATCATAAACAATGGATCATAAACAAATCATAGAAGAAGAAATCAAAAAAGAAACCAAAAATACACAAAGAAAATCGGAAGTCCTGCCTTGCTAGGTTAAAGAAAATTTGATACCCTCTTAGGATATCAGATGAGATGTTCAGAGGCAGTCCAGTGGTGTGATTCGACCTTCGACTCACCGAGGAGGAGCGATTCGACCTTCGATTCACTGAGGAGGATCACCGATAGGTGGTGGCTTCCGCGGAAAGCTTCTATATCGCGACAGGTTCGCAAAATGGTTAGGGTTTTTAAAATAGATCAGGATACTTTTATCAGGGCTTACCAATAAGCACTCATAAAGATCTCTTTTATCAGCGCTTACTTAGTGGTGATAAAGATTCTTTTATCAGCACTTATTACTAAAGCGCTATTAAAAGATTTATAATTATAATTATAAATAAAAAAATTGTAAATATTTATAAATACTTAATAAATATATAAAAATAAAAATATAGTAAATATATTCCTTTTTAAATATATTTATTATAATTTTATAATTATTTATCTATAATTATAGAAATATTTTAAAAAATATATTATTTATATCATTATAAATATTTATATAATTATACATATATATATATTTAATAAATATATATAAATATAAATATTGTAAATATATTCATTATTTAAGTAAATTTATTATAAATTTAATAATTATTTATTTATAATTATATAAATACTTTTAAAAAAATATTTATTTATATATAATTATAAATATATAATTGTATAAATATAGTGAATGTACATTTATAAATATAGTGAATGTACATTTATAAATATATTTATTTATAAATATATTTACTTATAATTTTTTTTACAAATATATTTTAACATTATTAATGAATATATAATTTTGAGTGCATGCATATATATATATGAGTGAAATTGAATAAATTAAGAATATAGGCACGCATTAACAATATTGAAAAAATGGATAAGTTATGTGTGTGTGCATACTGTATATAAAAATGCATTAATTATATGTATATATGAAATCAATATAACACACATTTGATCTATAATAAATTGAAAAATCAAACGACGTTCAATTATATGTCGAGTACTATGCAATTAGTCAATATTTTTAATTCATATTAATTTTCAATTATATACCATTATTCAATAAATATATGACAATTTAATGTAAAGCACATAAATATTTTTTAATATATAATCATATTTGTATACATTAATATATATCTATATATTTAATATATACAATTTAATAACATTTATTATCATAATTATCTAATTAATAAAATGTTTAATATTTAATAATGTATAATTAATCAATTCATTTTTATCAATAATTATTTATTTAATAAAATTTGTAATATTTTTTTAATAAACACATTTTTCATTATTTATTTATTTCATTATTTCATTTTATCAATGCTAAAAATGCGTTGATGAAAGAAATATTTATCAACGCTAAACATAAAGCGCTGATAAAGCATACCCTTTATCAGCGCTAAAAATAAAGCACTGATAAAAGGTTAAATTCATCTGCTTTCTTTAATGTTGATAAATATCCCACTTATCAGCGTTTTCTTCTAGCGCTGATAAATAATAGCGCTGTTAAAGCCCGATTTTATTGTAGTGTGGTGAATATCTTAACCAAGAGTTTATTAACTTCTTATGGGAGTTTGGTATTCTTTCTCAACTCACTCCACCTTATACACCATGGTGGAATGGTGTTGGTGAAAGGAGGAATTCACTTCCACAAAACTGGGTTTCCGCAGTGCCACCCTTTATCAGTGCTAAAAAAAGTGTTGATAGGGGGGCTTTATCAATGCTAAAAAAAAGCGATGATAAAGGGTACTTTTAACAGTGCTAAAAAAGTGTTGTTAAAAGTGACCCTTTATCAGCACTTTTTTTAGCACTGATAAAGACTCCCCTTTATCAGTATTTTTTTTAGTAACGCTGATAAAGGGGGGGCTTTATCAGCGCTTTTTCATAGCGCTGATAAAGTTTATATTTCAAAAAAAATCATGAAAAATAATATATTGTTATATAAGTATATTTATATTGATATAAATATAATATATATTTTTTAAATGTGTTTTAGATAAGTATAAATAGACTATTACATTTAATATATAAGAAATTTAGTAAAAATTGCTTTAAAATATTTTAAAAAATATTATTAATTAATAATTTTCTAATTATCATCGATTAGTAATCATTTAATAACAATTTGAAGACACAAAAAATCAAAAAAAAGATCTAAAATAAGTTGAAAATGTAACTCAAACTTCAAACGGCCATAACTTTTGATCTGGGCGTCCGTTTGAGCTCTAAATCATATCAAATCAAAGATTGCGACGAGCTCTACACGCTAGTGACTTAATGAAACCTTCTATCATATTTTTTGAGGCCCAAAAAGTCTCATAAGCCCTCCAAAACTGAGTTTTTAGTCGGGATACCCCAATTTTTTAACATTCAAATAGGTATAACTTCTGATTCGGATGTCCACTAGACCTTTACCACATATCATATCGAATATTGTTTCATTTTCTTCGATTTGACTGGTTGTGGAGTTAAAACGGACTTCTGGATTAGAAGTTATGGTCGTTTTAACATTCTATGGCTTTTCAAATACACACATATATGTATTTATTCGTAAATGTGTGTGTGTGTGTGTGTGTGTGTGTCTATGTGTGTGTGTGTTGTATATATGTATGTATGTATTTATTTATTTATTTATAAACATACATAAAAAAACATATTTTATAAATGTATTTAAAACTAATCTTATAAATATATATTAATATACAAATAAATATACGGATATAAAATTATAACTAAAAATATATATATATATATAAATATAAATATAAATTAATATACAAATAAATATATATATACTAATATATGAATAAATATATATGTATTAATATAACTAAATATATTTATATTAATACGAATCTATATTAATATACGAATAAATATAAATATAAATATATATATATATATTAATATATGAATAAATATATATGTATTAATATAACTAAATATATTTATATTAATATGAATCTATATTAATATACAAATAAATATAACTATATATATATATATATATATAAATAAATAGATATATCATTAAATAGAGAAAAAAACTAAATAGCTTAGTGGTAAAGGTGCAGACGCGCAAGGGGGAGGTCTCGAGTTCGAGTTCAGGTGGGAGCAGGGAGGGGCGCGCAGGCATGTGAGGGATGCGTAGGTAAGGGCAGCGCGCGAGAGAGTGGGAGGGGGTCCACCTAGCGTTGATAGGGGGGTCAAGCGCTGTTAAAAGCTCCCCCCCCCCCACATTATATATTATTTTTAATTTTTTTTTACTTTTATCAGTTCTTTTTTAGTATTGATAAAAGGGTCATTTATCAACGCTTTTCTAAGCATTGATAAAAGGGACCCCCCTTATCTTTGCCTCGATTAACAGCGCTTTTTTTAGCATTGTTAATACACTTTTCTAGCGCTGATAAAGGTCATATTTGTAGTAGTGGTTGTATCTTTCTAGACATGGTAAGGTTGATAATGAGTCATGAAGATCTTTCATTATCCTTTTGGGGATATACATTACAAACTGTATTATACACATTAAACTGAGTACCAACTAAAGAGGAAAATGAAATTCCCTTCGATTTATGGAGTGTAAAGAGACCTATTTTGTCGCATACACATGTATGGGGTTGTGAGACGTTTGTTAAGGTCTTCTCAGGAAACAAACTAGCACCCCGGGGCACAGAGTGTATCTTTATGAGGTATCCCAAAAAAACAAAGGGATACTGCCTATACAACCCCTCAAACAAGAAAGTCAATGTTGTCTGACAAGCCGTCTTTTTGGGAGGGAGAACATCCTCAAAATGGATAGTGTGATCAAGATTGACTTCGATGAATTATATGCTCAAGATATATAAGATTTAATATAGGAACAAGTTCTATAGGTCCACATGGAAGAAGTAGTTCCTGAAACACAAGTACTGCATAGGAGCATAAGAGAGGTAAGAGAACCATAGAGATGGTTTTCTAGTCACCGAAGATGGTGACTCATTATTGGTTGACAATGATGAACTTCTCTCCTTCAAAAAGGCAGTATAGAGATCAGAATCTACAAGATGAAAATAATCCATGAATTCTGAAATGGATTCCATGTATCATAAACAAGTTTGGGTTCCGATCAATGTGCCCATTGATGTAAATCTCGTTGGGTTTAAATGGGTATTCAAAGGAAATCTGGACATGGAAGGTAAATTAAATACCTATAAAGCAAGGCTAGTAACTAAAGGTTTTAAACAACATTAAGGAATTGGATATGATGAAACCTTTTCACCAGTTGTCATGTTTAAATCCATTAGAATTATACTTGTTATAGTAGCTTACCATGACTAAGATATTTGAGAGATGGATGTCAAAACTGCATTCATTAATGAGAACCTTTAGAAAGATGTCTATATGACACAACCATAAGGTTTTGTGACTCCAGGTGATGCCAAAAGGATTTGAAAGTTGTATAGATCCATTTATGGATTGAATTAAACATCTAGGTCATGGAACATTCAATTAGATGAAGCTATAAAAGAATTTTGTTTCATTAAGAACAAATGTGAGCCATGTATTTACAATAGGTTTAGTGGAAATGTAGTCATTATCCTAGTAGTATATGTTTATGAAATATTACTTATTAGAAATGACATACCAGTATTATTGTCTGTTGAGGACTGGTTAAACAAGTGTTTCTCCATGAAGGACTTAGGTGAAACAACCTATATTCTATAAATCAAGATCATTTGTGATAGATCCATAAGGCTTCTTGGACTAAGTCAAAGTAAATATTTTGACTAGATACTAAATATATTTAGTATAGAATAATCCAAGAGGGGATTGGTTCTAGTGTCAAATGGTTTACAACTTTCTAAGAAAATGTGTCATCGGACGTAATAGGAGAAAAGGAGAATGAGTAATATCTCATATGCTTTAGTAATAATATCAATAATGTATGACATGTTATTTACTAGACTTGATGTTTCTTATTCATTGAGCATGGTAGGTAGATATCAAGAAGATCCAAGATAACATCATTGGTATGTTGTTAAGGTTATCCTTAAGTTTCTAAGAAGAACTAAGGATATGTTACTGGTGTATGGAGGAGACGAGGAGCTGTTCATCATAGGATATACTAATTCTAGTTTTCAAATAGATCAGAATGATCTAAAGTCACAGCCAAGATATATTTTTTGTCTCGGTAGAGGAGTTGTGAGCTGGAAGAGTTCAAAGCAGCCAGTTGTCATTGATATAATAGAGACCAAGTATATAGCGGCTTCTGATGCAACCAAGGAAGCCATTTGGATACATAACTTTATCCAAGAGTTTTATGTGGTACCTAGTAGTAAAAACCCTATCACATTGTATTGTGATAATACTATAGTGGTGGATCTTGCAAAAGATCCAAGGTCACACCAACAAACAAAACATATACTTTGGAAGTATCACCTCTTGAGGGATTTTTATCAGAGGGGTGAAGTTACAGTAAGAAGAGTACCCACATAAGAGAACGTGACAAACCCATTAACTAAAGACCCATCTCAGCAGAAGCACGAGTATCATGTGAGAGATATCAGGCTGAAGGTTGTTAGTAGTTGTCTCTAATGAAAGTGGGAGTTTGTTGGAGTCGGTGCCCTAGAATCAACTTCTGTGTACTTTATGATGACCTGTATTCATAGTTTTGAATATTAATAGACTATTTATCATATCATGATTGTTGTTCTGTGTAACATAGTATGTGATAATATCTTGATTATAGTTGTCGCGCTAAAAGGTCATAGTAGTTTACCACTATGTTGAGAACCAAGAAATGTTGCGACACTATTATTAAATATATGTTCTATAGCCAGATGATATCATATGAGGAACACAAGTGATACAAGATATTAGGGGTGGAGACTCATAGGAATTTGAGGCACCTTCTCATGGTGTACGCCCTTAGTAATATCCAATTTAGGATATTATGATAATGAGACCCACCAGTAGAAAATTCACATTTATATGTGTCATTAGATATTTCTATCTATGAATGTGTGTATTGATCATTAGACTTTAAGATTATTATTAATGAGTATTTTAATTTGTGTACTTTGATGTATTGATGAAAATTGTGATGACATATGTTTGCGGTGAGGTAGGATATGTTGGGCGGGTCACGAGTAATATTGCATTAATGGATAATGTGAGAAATGATTTTTCCCTTCTGATCTTTAACAGAAGTTGATATCTCAAGACCTTTGATGGAAATAATATAGACTAAATAAACCAATGTCCATGGTGTTCTATAGGCAAGTTTTTTTTGGGAAGTCAGAGAAAGAGACATCGAGCACATAGGTTAATGACACCGATATACAAACTGTTTGGTTAAAGATACCATGATAAATGGATTATATTGCATAGTAAGAATTCGTATGAGGTATTATGTTTTTACAACATTAACTTCATTCTCTATGGGTTTCTTGATATGTTGTTAGATGTTAACCTTAGACTTTAAGTTGTTTCGCCTAATTCCATTGAGAAAGAGTCCTAGAGGGTCATACACTAAGTGTATCTAGAACCTCAGTTAAATAATATATTATTATTTATTATTTAACAGGTTGAATAAATATTATTCCTGCATGTGGTTTAATAATTATTCATGTTTTCTTGATCTCGTATATTATGTCACCAGTTATTCAAAGGAATATAATGTGATCAGAATATTTAAAAAATATTTATTTACTATTTAAGTGAATATAATATTTATTTATTTATTAGTGAATAATTCATTGATATTTATTTAATAAATAAATAGTTGTTATTCAATGCCTGGTCAATATTGTGGAGGAATGTCGAGCTGAGTTTAATGGTCTGATGAAAAATAATAAATAATAAATAATATTTTATTAAATAATATTTAATTTAATTCGTAAGTTAAGCGCATGTCGAGAAATAATATTATTATTATTATCCTTTGACATTGGGTTTTATAGGAATTAGATAAATAACAAAGGGCACTTGTGCAATTATTTTATTTTAATCCTAATAGTATACAAACCCAATTATATTATTTTCTCTGAGAGTCAATTCATTTGTTTAGTTGTGCGCAACAAATTTGGAGAGTCCTCTCAAGCTCTAGAGAGATCCCTTCTCCAAGAATACTCTCAAGAATGGAGTGTGATATTTGTAACGACCCAAACTTTTATTAATGGAAATTTCTCTTGATCTAATTAAATGTCTCATTAGGTAAAATGGTTATATAAAATATGCACTTCCTTAGTTTTATGTTTTTGGATTTCAAAATACTGTTATGAATTGTTACCATTGCTAATATAGTCGTTGAACAGTGATCACATGATTAGTATAAATATAGGGCTTTAACAAATCCAATTTACTCAGACAAAGGAAGCGATGACCTCATCCAGTAGACTTGCCCCGTACGAAGCCCATTTTTCAGAGCTTGGAAAGGAGGTGGCGTCATTGGGCTTTATTCTTGACTAAACTCAAACTGAGCTTCAATATGTTAAGCTCGAACGGAACCACCTACGGGAGAAGTGGAAGTTGATAGAGGTTACCACCCGAGCGATGTTATCTAAGCCACCCTAAGAGTCTGTCACCATCGCACACTTTACCCTTCGATATTATGCGGGTGTTATAAGGGGTTTTGTAACAATACCTTAGCACTATAATTATGTGCATTATTTTTGTATATAATAAATAATATACATTCATTTTATTATTGTTACTTTGTAAATAGTTTTTAAAGCACAAATAGTATTTTTAGTTAATATTCAACTAAGGAATCTATTTTGATAAATTAATATATTTTTTAATTAAATAATGTTTTAATAAAATATTATTATTAATAAATTACTTTTTATTAATTATAAATGGTCGAATAATTTGTATGAATACAATTGTAATTTTTATTAAGGTTTGAAAGCTATTTTTGTCAAAACCCATGAATTTTCGATAAATGTCGGTTCTTATTTTAAAAGTGAAAATTCACATATTTAGAAACATTATTTGTATAAAATTAATATTATTTTTGGAATCATGATGTCAAAATTATCCAATGGTGAATTTTTCATAATTTTCTGAGATAGTCGAATTTTTGGATAAAAATTAAATACCGTTTAAATATATAATGTGTTTTATGACATCATGATAACTCAATAGTGATATAATAAAATACTATAAACTTTATGTTTGACCAATATATGTTTTACCATTAAGATAATTTGATTTTAGGTTTGTTTGATTTATTTTACAAAGTTTTAGTGGACCCTCCAAGACTTATAAAACATTTTAGTTTTTTAAATTGATTTCCTTGAGAGTGTGACTCACCTCTACATAAGCAACCCTATTATTTTAAGAAGTTCGGACATTGGCCTTATAAAATATTGTTTTCCACTCCCCTTTAGAAAAAAACCACGGGAAAAAACCATGGGCTGGTTTGTGGTTTTTATTAGTTTAATGTGTGGTGTCCCAAACCTAAATAATAAAGAATTCTCTCTCCTTTACTATATAAACCCACCCAAGCTCCCACTTCCGCTTCACTAAAAGCCTTTGGAGTTCATCCAACATATGCCCTTATCTCTCTAGAATCCTTCCAAGGTTCCCCAATCTCCCAAGAAGCATCTCTCAATCCTCTCTCAAGCCTTTGGGATCACACTTCCAAGTAACAGATTTCTTTCTTTCTCATTTTTGTCCAATTTTCTTTAAGTTGTTATGCCCTTTTATTTTCAATTAAAAATTTTGGGGTATAATTTCACACCTACCTCATACTTTCCTCTTTATGTTTGAATGATGAGAGACCCATTTCTCTCTCATTAATGCCTCATATGTACACTTGTTACTATGCCGGAATTCCATAAGGAATTTCTCTCTCCTCATTTACAATCAAGCAATTCTTTTGTATTATGAATCTAAATTCCATTACATATGTTGGTACATATATCTATATGACCCCCTTACTATCCATTTCATGTACATATGACGAGACATCTCTTTCTCTCTCATCAACCATTTTTATGAATTCTTATGTCACGCCATTACATTGCCAAAATTGCACCATGATTTTCCAAGCCAATGTCATTATGTAGTGAATACTATACCCATTTCTCTATCAAGGGTATTCACCTTTATACACATTTATTTATTGATTATAAAGCTTCATGTATGTATTTCACATCCCTTTGTTGTGGAATAAATGATGATGAATGATTCCATGTTGTATGATCTATGTGGCACACTTATGCATGAAATGAAATGTTTATGAAGGGTGTGCCCTGATAGTGCTTCAATGCATTGGGTAAAGATTAGTATCATGATACATCAAGTGTAATGAGGATTTACTCGTGATAATTCAAGTGCAATGAGGATTTACTCATGCTAGTTCAAGTGCAATGAGGGTTTACTCATGCTTCATGTGCAATAAGCCTTGGCTCATGCTAATACCATGTTAAGTGTTGTTGTCTCATTTCCATGTTGTGATAATCATGCTTTATCTTTCATTTATGTTCATGTTTCTTTTATTATCCATTGATATGTCTATTGTCTAACATGTATTGTATTCTTTATGTTATGTCTTGTTTACTCTCTTACTGGGCTTTATAGCTCACTTTTTTCTCATGCATGTCCTTAGGTTATCCCGTCCAATGCTAAGTACGAGAAATATAGTGGTCATGTAAAGGAAGTTTTCAATAAAGATGTTGTGTTTTATGTTCTAAGTTGTTATGTAATGTTCCTAAGTCCCAAAGACACTAGACCTCTCAATCTGTTATGTTGTATCAAGTGAAGGATTTTATATAATAAATCATGTTTAAGTGTGTAATAAAGATCAGGGTTGTTATAATATTCCTCTACCTCCCACTCTCAATTCAAGAGAGATCAAGGAGAATGCTTTGGAAGCGGTTCTCTAGGCAATCAAAGACGGACGATGCAAGCGAAAGGATCTATCATGCTAGCACCTGGAGATTACTACGACAATGTTCAGAGATTTGTGGAATTTGTGTGGACCACCTTTAGAGGGAATATTCTCTTGATTCCTACAACACAATGGTGGTACAACACATACCTGTTGTCAGATCCATCAACAAAGAAAGAATTCTGTCAAGGTAATTCTTTGATTAATTAAATTGATTATTTCTAATATGTGATGATCCCCTCTCTGGTTCCGATTTTTTATTCCTTGTATATATTATTTGATTAAATTTTGTATATCATGACGTTTATCGTTGTATAAATCTCAGATTGATCATCGATTGTGAAAAAAAGTGAATTTGGGCATGACCCATCGCACACTTCCAGTGTACCTGGAACCTACACTTCTTCCCACATTCATGACACATATGACATTGAATCTTTTTTACTTTCATTATATTTATCATATAAATATCCACGAAACTCCATTTTTCTCTTATTTGGTGTGTTAGTAAACTCACCTAGGCTCGTGATATTAATCATAACATGTGATGGATAGTTAAGGATAACCAGATGGGTTTTTACTACAGATCTCATTCCATTTGGTTTCTCATTCAGATAACCACCACATTTTCCTTTATGTTCATTGTAATTTTGTTTCCTACAGGTTCCTACCATTTACTAAAAAATGTGGTTAGTGTGTGTATATCAAATAAAATCATAATAAAACATCTTATAAGATGGATAAACACTAATATATAATTAACCATGCCGTATTCTATTCAAATCTTTTGATTTGTACAAAATAACCATAATTATTCATAATATAATAACCTTTGTTGTTATAATGGACTTTTAACTTATGCTTAAATAACATTATAACATCAATTTTTTTCTAAACCATTCCATTGATACCAACAATAATAATCCAACCTTAAAACATTACAAAAACTTGAGTTTTTTTTTACAAGAATTGAGTTTCATACTTTTCGTGGATCTTTATGGTTTATGGTTTTAGATAAATAGGTCACAAATCTTACATAACAAACCCATGTGTTATAAAGTGGACACTTCCACTTAGTTTATATTCTTCAATAATATAAAACTTTTAAAATGAGACATGTTTTCTCTTCATGAAAAATATTTATGACTTTCAACATGACATCTTCTTTGTTCTTATACATACTTAAACCCTCTGAAAAAAAATTAAAAACACGGGATGAATATAAAAATCTCATTAAGGGACATATAAAAAGATAAAAAGAAACTCGTTAGTTCATTTCAAAACCATGAGATCATATATGAGAGTTTTCCTTTAACATAATAAGCATTGAACACGAATAATCATTTTATTACTCTTGAAATCAGCTTTACTGCCCAAAGTTTTTCATAAAAAGCTTTATAAGAAAACATGAAGGCAAAATCATAATCATGATGGTTTCTATAATATACAACCCCTCACCCATTGGCTTGGAAAGAGACGGAGGTGTTATGACCTTAGGTTACATCCCCAAGACACCAAAAGATGATAATAAATATAAAGGGAATAAGAGAACATTGGGGGACAATTTTACCTTAAGAAGTAAAATAACCAAACTACACGAAATAAACATCCAAAATGACTACATGATGCATGAGTATAAGTCAATACAACTCAAAGGAAAACCAAATATCTAACAATATCAAAGTGACAACAGAAGTAAATGATAACATCCCAAGGAGACTAGAATACAACCAAACCCAAAATACGTCAAGGAAAATCAACTTGGACAATATCTAAACTAACTCCAAGCTCCAACTCCATATACCATGCTATGGGAGTCAAGACGAATCAGTAGGCATTCCCCAAAGTCTTCCCAACACACACCTTTAGGACAAGAACAAGTTAGCACGTTTTATAGAAAATAGTTGAAAAATAGATAAATAGTTTAGACAAAGTTATAAAGGAAATCCATGTGAAATAAACAATGATCAAGAATAAATCAATCTCTTTAACATTGGAATAACCCTTTCCAGGTCCAAACACACCCAATCACACACACACACACACACACACACAATCTTGGTGTTGCCATCGATGGTGGTACTTCACAACCATACTTTATCCCACTGTTGATGGTGGTGCTTCACAACCATAATCCATCCCACTTAAACACACGCCAACCTAATTATCCCAAATTCCATGCCAAAAAAATTCACATAAAATAATTATTCCTTTGAAATCCTTTCATCAAACACTTTGCATGCATCAAAACCATTTCATAATTTTAAAATTGTTGTTTTAAAATTATAAACAAAGGGGTTTTCCAAAATCCAACCAATTTCCCATGTTTCAAAAAATGTAAACCCAAAATGGTTTCCTTCATGAAATCAAATAAGGTTTCCATCAAAAATCCAACCAAAAAAATTAATTAAAACCAAGCCTTCGAGTTCAAGATCATTTGGAGATGAGAGAGAAGCCACCTACCACTCAGCAGATGATGAAATTGAAGAATGACGCTAAGACTTCTAGATCCAGACTTGGATCCTTTTCCCTCCAATAGATCCAACAATGTCTTGTCAAGATACACATAATGACATAGATCTATATATTGAGGACAATATCTAATGATTTGGGTAAGATAAAATGAGAGGATCTAAAGAGATAGAAGAAACAATGACTTACCGATGAATCCGGATATCCAATGCGCCTTGATTTGCCAAAAGGTGACTTTGGATCAAAGAAAGATGCCAAGAAAGCCTAGGAAGGAAGAGGAGTTCGAGACCTCAAAGGAATAGGGGAAAAAGAGGGGTTTGGGGTCTTAATCTGGATAAAGATATAATTTTTAGATAATTAAATGCATGTCACAATGTTAGACTGCACTATTTGTCAAATCGCGAGCTAACTGTATGCATGCTAATGTCTCCCAAATAGAGAGCCTCATGGTCCACACGGTTTGGAAAACTATGAGCTTACCATGATTTTCCCTCGGTTTCCCTTGCATGACAATTGTGTGCTCGCCTAGTGACTCCCATCCTCACTTACACGGTTTCCTGAAGATAATGCGCAGTTTTTACTAATCGTGCTCAAAACATCACTAAAAGAACCCATACCAATAAAAATTAATTGACAAATAATATATCTATTGATAAAAATAAACAATTCCAACATATATTAAGTTTTATTGATATTATATTTAAGTACCAACATTTACTTTTACCAACAAATATATATGTTTTTATTAATTGTTCAATACCAACAAATATTTTACCAACAATTAAATCTGTCACTCTATCATATTAATACCGACACTTTTTTTAAAAACATTTAAATTTATTATTAATAATAATTATTATCAATAATTTTTTTCAACATATAGACATGTCACTATTATTTATTCACTACAAAAAAATCATTTGAAAACAAAATTTTTTGTTACTACCAATCAGACATTTATTAAAAAAACTATGATGCTATTAATAAATAGAAAATGGTTATAAGACAATTTTAATTTAATCACTAAAAATTATGTATCTATTAACAAAAAGATCTTAATAAATATTTATAATAGATTGCAAATTTCTTTTAAGATATAGTATATTTGAGACAAAATTAAAATTACATCATAGATATATTTTATTTGTGATGAAATATATTATTAGAGTATAGTTTTAAAAAACATCCAAAAAATTTAAAATGAAAAAAATGCAACAACTATTCCTTAAAAAAAACGAAAATATATTCCTCCCAATTTGCGTTTTCCCCGCGCGGCCGCCCCTTTCATCTCCCCAATTATTCGTCAACCACGTCTCCACACTGGCCTTCTCCACTGGCACAGGCTACACTCACATGCCCGGCTCCTCATCATTGCCTGCACTGATACCCGAACCCTCGATTGTCTACCATCTCCTATTCACCTCCGTCCACTGATGTTCGACAGATTTTCTCCTCTTTCAACTATAAAGCCAATACATTGGGAAGAACATGGACAGAAACCCATTTCTCATTCAATTGGTCCATATTTAAGCCTGTAGGTATGTATTTCTTGTCTTCAAGTTTTAAGCATTTGAAATCATAGGAATCCAATGTCTGAATTGAATTCCAGTTAGGGTTTATGTGAAATTCAGATAAAATGAATTTGCTTGTTTTTTTTGTGTGTGATTTTAGTATGCTAACTGCATAGTTCTTTGGAGTCGCTCCAGTTATTTGTTTCGTGATTTTATCACCTCCACCTGTTTGGATCGTCTTCCAACTAGGTACTCCATGTCAAACCCTTGATGACATCAATTCCTATCTTGAATAATGGATACTCTACCTTCTTACCGATCCACACATTATATAAATCCATCAATTATGAGGAGTCGCTGACCTTTCTCATCAAATTGAAATACTTGACCGCTGCTGCATGGGGTTCACCTTCTACATTGGATCCCCTCTCCATTCTTTGGAGTATCATGATTTGGATGGTAGCGTGGTTGAATTTTAGCTGTCATCTTTCCATATATTTTAAAAAATGACTTTGAATATTCTTTTTGTGTGTTTGTTCCTTATCTCTAAATTCTATAATGTTTTGAATATTCTGTGAAATTATGGATGCTAAATAACCAACTTTGCAAGCTAAATAGTATTATTGAAATTCTTAACCAAATATTACTCTTTACAAGTTTACATTGAAGGGAATGAATAAAACCTAGTTGTTATCTTTACTTAGCATGATATACTTGTTGGTCATAAATTCTTTGCTAGCATAGATTCTCATGGATTTGAAAAGACTTCAACAACAAGGGTACTCTTTTATACTAGCTATCTTATTTACCTATCCTTAACAAATGAGTTTTTGGTTATGACCACATTTGGTCCTTACAAGAATCCTCGGCATGCCTGAAAATTACAGCCTCCAAAGTATGAGTTACGGTTTAACAATTTTGTTTGAACACTTACTTGGAAGCATTTTGTCAAAAAAAAAAAAACATTAAATTTTATCCGTTTTGTTTTCTAAACACTTGAAACTCAGGATACTTAATTTTTATGTACTAAGATGTACTGGAGAGTACCACAGGTAGGCGAGGATGGTTTTATTTTTATTAGTTGTTGGTTTTTATGGTTTCTCTATTTGAAAATTTGATTTGATGTTTCTCTTTTATAACCCTGACTTTCTATTTCTAATGTTTTGGTGGATTTTATGCGGGCAATTTTTGATGAATTTTATTAATTATTAAGATCATCTATTATTTACTATAAATTAATCATTATGTTTTTATTTTCCAACATTACACCCTTGCAGTTGTTTTAGTTAAAATCGACGAGGCTTAAATATTGCTGCTTGATGCGTTATATTGCAAATTTTTCCCCTACTCCCCCTTGTTTATATCCCTACCTATATTTTATCATTCTCTTTTAATTTTCCTTTTGCTTGATATTTTTTATATCTTTTTAGGTGGAAAACATTGCTATAGTTTTTCTTTAAAATCAGAACTACTCTACTTCTCTAAAACATTTTATGGATTTTTTAAATGGCCACAATTTGGGATATGGGAACCCATACAAAAAAATCAATCATGGAGGGGAAGGAGCATGACACTATTACTATACACCCACTCTAGTGTGAGGATGTGCCAAAACGTCAAAAACAAAGAGCTTCTTGGATCTCATCCACACACCTTCCCATCAGAACACATCCCGATAACATGTGTTTTGCATGCTTGCTCTACCATCTGCCTTGTTTGGTGACGACACTCTCTTTGCTTGGCTTGATGTGCTATGTTGATTCTAGAAAAGGCTTGAACTGAATATGGTTTTACCTGGGTCAACTAGTTTAGTATTTTTTCATATTCATGATGCAGTTTCATCCACGTTATTACAAAAATAATAAGGATTTTTACACCAACATAAGCGACAGTTTTACGGTTAATTATAGATAAATGCACATGTAATAACACACGGGCATTCCATTTGTGTCTTGATTGAAACATCTTTATTTCTAGATGAAAACCCGGTGGACTCATACATTCTTAACTACTTCTATTGCTGTCACATCAATCTTAACCATTATCTGTGTAATAGGAACACTTAAAAAGTTAACGTTTAAAACATTATTTCTAAATCCTTATGTACTTTCTGTGTTAGATGACAGGGATCCTGAATTTTTCATATCAAGACCTAACTACATCAAATCCAATCTAGTTTGGAATAAAGAATGAAAGTCATGGAAGGTTGTTGTAAAAATGGCAGTGGACGGGTGGGGATTTCCTAAGGTTTGAATTTTCAGACCCTAGTTTATCTTAAGTTCCATGTTTTCCCTGATATGATTGCATTATTAATATGTTTGTATCATTTTTTTTGAATTTTATGATGAGGATTAACTTGTATAAAAAATTCAACTGAATCTAACATTTGATAATTAAAATTGGTAAACCCAGTTTTATTGTACTGGGTATGTCCGAGTCCCACATCGGAATATTTCACCATGTATTCCTTTTTACTTATCTATAAAAGAATTTCCCCACCTCATATTGAGGTAAGGGGAATTCGCCACTCAACATGGTATCAGAGGGTGCTCTCTAATCTGAACCCTCCCACCCATTTTTTTTTCTTTTTTCCGTCTAAGGTTTTCCGAATTCCCCCGCCCTCCTGTGAGGCGCTCCTGTGCGGCGCTCTCTGCCCCGCTCTCTCCTGCGGCTTCCCGGCGTTGTCCGGCCCCGTTCTCCCGTCGGATCCCTGCGGCCTCCCGGCTCTGCCTGACTCTGTCCTCCCGTCGTGCCTCTCGGACCCGCCGCACCTTCCGATCCCGACAGTGCCTCCCGATCCCGACGCTGTTGCTCTGCTCTCCCTCTGTGCTTCCCTTGTGCAATGGGATCCAACCGCGATGACCCTGCGCCAGGCCGCAACCTCTCCTCCTGCTTACGCACCCGCCTCCCATCGCCGTCCTCCCGCGCAGCAGCACTGCGCGCGCCTCCCGTCGCCGACCTCCTGTGCACCAGTTCGACGCGGCCCCTCGCACTGATTGGCCCACGACTTGTCCTCCAGCGGCGTTCTCCCTGACGGTGCCTCTCCTGCCTGTGGACCTCCAGCGACGTCCCTCCCCGCGGCGCACTCTCGGCTCGCGGCCTCCCGGACCTCCGGCCCCGCCTTCCCGACCGTCGCGACGACCCACCCGCCTCTCCCGGTTTCCTGGTGTTGCTCGCCGCCTCCTTCCCGCGACACTCCTGCCCAGCGGCTCTGTGGCCCTACGTCCTGGCCGAGCAGCGCCCTCCCGCCGTCCCCCCGACCCCCCGCCTCTGTCACGGACTCCAAGCCCCGCCTCTTACGACGATTTCCCGACCCTGCCTCTCTTGGCGCCTCCCGGTCCGGCCCCACTCGGTGTTTCTCGGCGCGCCTCCTCCGACGAGGCTTCCCAGCGATCTCCCGACCATCGCCCTCCTCGGCGCTTCCCGGTCCGCCTCCTGCGCTGGCTATCGTCACCGCAACGGCTCCCACAGCACCGACGACCCTTTTCCAGGGGCCTACTTCCCACGCCTCGCCCACAAACTCCATCATGGTTGGCACTTCCGTCCATGGGATTCTGGCACTATCTCTAGCTGCCGATGCTCCTGCAAGACCGCCCCCTCGCCTTAACTGTCGGCCTTCCCACACGACAGCCCCACGCTTTATCCCTCCGTCTGTGCGCCCGCCTGAGCAGTTGTCCCATGCTCCGTCATCGGTCTCAAGTACCCGCTATAGACTAGCGCTCTCGCGAGAGGAGATTACATTTATACAATCTTATCAAGCTGCCTTGCCCCCTTTCTCTTCTCTAGCCACCATTGTTCAGACTGGTTGCCCTGTTGCCGGTATCTCTCCACAACCGACAGCCTGAATGCTTGACTCTAGTGCGTCTGAACATCTTACAGGGGATTTCGGTATGTTCACTACCTATCATCCGCATGAAATTACTGTTGCTAATGGAACAAAAATCCCTATTGTGGGATTTGACACCTGCGCATTAACCCCGTCTATTCACCTGGCTTCAGTAGCTCATGTTCCCGACAGTTCATTTAATCTTATCTCTATCAGCAAACTCACCAAAGATTTACACCGTGTGGCTACTTTTACGTCTTCTGGTGTTGTTTTTCAAGAGTTGACGACGAATTGGGAACTTGGTTGAGGTCACCTTCGGAATGAGGTGTCCATGTTCGATACCCCACCATCTCTTGCTTGCTATTCCACCTCAGCTCGTGCCCTTGACCTTCATTCTCGCCTTGGTCATCCACTGCCTTCCGTCCTACATAAACTTTGCCCCCAATTCAGTCCCCAGCTTTCATTCCATTGTGAATCCTGCAAGTTTGGTAAACTTCATCGGGTGACGTATGTTCCTCGACTGGAACCGCGTGCAGCGAATCCTTTCAACCTTGTTCATTCCGATGTATGAGGTCCTTGCAGGGTTCCTAGCCAGTTCGGATGCAATTATTATATATCCTTTATTGATTACTACTCGCGCATGACATGGCTATACCTTCTTCATGATCCGTCTAAAGTTTTTTCTACTTTTCAGACCTTTTACAATGAAATTCACACTCAATTCTCTACCTTCCTTAAATGTCTCTGCTCTGATAATGGACGAGAATATTTATCAACTTCCTTTCAGCAGTTTCTCAAGGATAACGACGTCATTCATCAGACATCCTGTCCCGACACACCTCAGCAGAATGGAGTGGCCGAGCGGAAAGATCGTCATATTCTGGAGACTGCTCGTGCCCTCCTATTCCACATGAAGGTCCCTCTCCTTTTTTGGTCCGATGCCATCCTGATTCCTACCTACCTCTTAAACCGATTCACTTCTTCTATCTTTCAGGGGGAGACTCCTTTTCAGACTATGTTCTCCTCTCTTCCTCCTCACTCACTTTCACTCCGTGTGTTTGGGTGTCTGTGTTATGTTCGGGACACTTGCCCCAACCTCTCTAAACTTTCTCCCAAATCCCTCCGTTCCATTTTTCTCGGATATTCTCGCACTCAGTGCGAATACCGGTGCTTCTCTTCCGACCTACGACGATATATCATCTCTGCTGATGTGTCGTTCATTGAGACCTCTTCTTTCACTCTTCCTTCTCCTCATCCAGAGACTTCCATTGATGATTGTCTTCCTCTCATCATTCACCCTCCTCTGGTGTCTCCTCTGCCGATCACCGCTTTAGTACGGTCTACTCCTGCCGCCCATCGACTGTGCCCCTCGTCCAGGCCGAGGGCACCATCACCCCCGCCTCGTCCGATGCTCCTGTCTCAGCACCAGACGACTTGCTTATTGCACTTCGAAAAGGTACTCGTTCTTGCTAGAACACTTCTCTTTATACATCTTCATACAGAGGTTTGTCAGCTCTGGAGACGATATCTATTCCCTGCACGGTTAGCGATGCCAAATCTCACCCGGGTTGGCTACAGGTGATGTGAGATGAACTGCAGGTTTCGGATGACAACCATACTTGGGATCTGGTTCTTCTTCCCAAAGGAAAACAGGCGGTCGACTGCAAATGGATTTATACGGTCCGTCTCAATGCCGATGACACTCTCCATCGCCTCAAAGCCCGTCTTGTGGCGAAGGGCTTTGCTCAGACCTATGACATCAACTATTTTGAGACCTTTCTCTGGTTGCTAAGATAGCCTCAGTCCGCTTATCTATCTCTCTGACCGCTCATCATCACTGGTCGTTTCATCAACTGGATGTTAAGAATGCCTTTCTCCATAACTCCCTTGAAGAAAAGGTCTACCTGCAGCAACTCTTCGGATTTCGTGCTTTCGGAGCCTACTCCCATGTTTGCCGACTTCCTCGATTTCTATATGGTCTCAAGCAGTCTCCTCGTGCTTGGTTTGACCGCTTCAGTACCATTGTCACTGCCTTTGGACTCTCTCGCAGTATGAAGGACCACACCGTCTTCTACCGTACGTCATCCAACGACTGCATCCTGCTGGTGGTCTATGTTGATGATATCATCATCACAGGTAGCGACTCCACTGGAATCGCCCAACTGAAGGGGTATCTTCACCACCACTTCCACACCAAAGATATTGGTCCTCTCACATACTTCCTTGGCACCGTGATCTCCCGTTCTACAGACACCATTTTTCTCTGCCAAAGGAAGTATGCCATGTATATCTTGCAGGATTCAGGTTTGAGTCGGACAACTGCCGTAGACACTCCTCTTGAGCCTAGGGAACGTTTTCTCTATGACGACACGACACCCTTTCCTCACCCAGAGAGTTATCGTCGTTTGGTGGGCAAACTCAATTACCTCACCATGACACGACCAGACATTGCTTGCACCGTTGGCAAAGTGAGTCAGTTCATGAAGCATCCGACCAAATCTCAGTGGGATGCTGCCCTCTGCATTGCCAAATACACCAAGAAAGACCTTGCCCGCAGTCTTCATGTTGGAGTTGGTGGCCTAGAACCAACTACTTTGTACTTTATGATAAACTTGTATTCATGAATTTGAATATTAATAAATACCTTATCACATTTTGATTGTTCTTCTGCGTGACAATGCATGTGATAATGTCCTAAGGATAATTGTTACACTAAAGAGTCATAGCGGATCCCTACTATGATGAGAATCCGGAAGTGTCATAACAATGTTCTTGAATATATGTTCTATGGTCGAATGATGTTATTTGAGGATCACAAATAATACAGGCCATTAGGGGTGAGGACTCATGAAACTTTGAGACACCTTCTCATAGTGTGCGCCCTTGGTAATATCCAAGAGGATATTATGAAAACGAGACCCGCTAGTAGGAAATCCACATTTCATAGTGTCATTGAATGCTCCCATCTGCGGATGTGTGTATTGGTCCTTAGACTTTAAGATTATTATTAATGAGTATTACAACTCGCACATTTAGATGTATTGATGAAAACTGTGACGACACACTGTTCGCAGCGAGGTAAGATATGTTGGATGCGTCACGAATAATACCGCATTAATAGATAATGCGAGAAATGATTTGTCCCTTCTGTTCCATAACGAAAATTGATATCTCAGACCCTTTGATGAAATTGATATAGCCTAAATAAATCCATGACCATAGCGAGGAATGAGCAAGTTCAATTTCAGGAAGTCAAAGAAAAGAATAATCGAGCACATGAGTTGATGACACTAGCATGCAACCCGCTTGATTGAAGATATCGAGACAAAGGGATTACATTACATGGTAAACGTTCATAGGAGGTGACACGCCAATGCGGCGTTAACTTCTTTCTCTATGGGTGCCTTGGCGTGTTGCCAGACGCTAACTTTGCACTTTAGACAGGCTCCGCTTAATGCCACTGAGAAAGAGGCCTAGAGAGCCACACGCTAAGTGTATCCAAGTATCTCAGTTAAATATTCATTTAACAAGTTGAATAAAGATTATTCCCGGCTGTGGTTTAATAATTATCCAAGGATGCCTGATCGCATTTATTTCGACACTAGTTATTCGAGAGAATATATTGTGGACGAAATAATATATTTATTAGCGAATAATGTAGTGATATTTATTTAAGAAATAAATAGTCATTATTCAAGGTCTAATAGATGTGGTGGAGGAAATAAAGAAAATGGAAAAACAAAAGTACACGCCGTGTAGTTTTTCTGAGGATTTGTGAGAAATAATATTATTTATTTAATTAAATAATATTAGGTGTAATTCGCTAGGTGCATATCAAATGATAATAATAGTCAAATGTTATTATTAGACATGGGGTATTACTAAGAATTAAATGAAATAAATAAATACCTATGGATAATTATTTTATTTCATTATTCTAAGTATTATAAATCCCAATTACATTATTCTCATAAAGCCTAGCCATTCTTTGTGGTTGTGCACAACGGATTTGGAGAAAGCTCTCAAGGTAAGAAAGAATTCATTTCCTTCAAGAACGCTTTCAAGTTACAAGAGAAATCCTCCTCCACCGGATCAAGGAGAGCGCTTTGGAAGCGGTTCTCAAGACGATCGAAGGCGGACATCGCAAGCGAATGCTCTAGAGACCCCTTCGGTGACGTCTAGAGATACGTGTAACACGTGTGAATCACCGCTAGAGGAATCCTACACTTGGCTTTTGCGATGCAATGCCTAATCACATTGGATCGTGACCTGAAACATCAACGAAGAGAGAATTCCATCAAAGTAATTCTTGTTTTTTAATTAAATTAATTATAACCAACATATTATGATCTTCTCTATGGTTCCAGGACTTCCCTCTTTCCTTTTCGTTCTTCGTTCCATTCCGGTGTTTTATCATCGTGACAGATTTCGGATTGATCGTTGTTAACGGTAAAATCAAAGTTGGGTACACCCTTCCACACGCTTCCGCTGCGCCCGAAATCTACACTTCGGTACACACATCACGCTCATCTGAATATTGAGGCCTTCTTTGATGGTGATTATGCTGGTTGCCTTGCCACTCACATGCCTACTTCTGGGTATGCCGTTTTCTTGGCGGGTAACCTCATCTCTTGGCGCAACAAGAAGTAGACTGTCTTCTCCAGATCTAGTGTGGAGGCTGAGTACCGTGCCATGACCATGATCACTGCTGAGATCCTCTGGCTTCGTCATATCCTCCATGAGTTTGGCTTCCCACCGAAGGCATCTGTGAATTTGTGCATTGAGGTCGAGGATTCGTCATCTAATGGTTAGGGCACCTCGAGTCTTCCTTTTCGTGCTTGATGCCTGGATGTGACCTTTCAGGGAGTTGATCTGGGCGCTAAGTACAGAGCATTTCAGATGTGTTACTACAAGCATGGTGTTGGATTGGAGATGACATGATGATAGGGGTCCATAGGTTGTGGAGCTATTCCTATCATGTTTGGGGAGAATTAGCCACTCAACAAAAATCATGATGTTTTTATGAGAAAAAATAATACCACCATCATTAATAGTGATGAATAATATTTGAAAAAGAATTTGTTCAATTAAATTTACGAAGAATAAAAAATGCCTAAAATAATTATAATTTTTTAATTTAAGTTGAAATACAATATATATATTGGTTGTGGTTTGTGGTGATTATTGAAAAGTGATTATATTATTACTCACTTGTGATAACTGTTGTGAAAAAATGAGTGGTTCCATTCCTTGGAAAACACTTATACATAAATTCTTGAATAAACAGTTAAACAAGTGATAGAAAAACACTATTTTAATTGAAAATCATGATTTTTTTACATGATTAAGGGAATGATGGTTTGATTTTCAATAATGATAAATTGACATATGGAGGTGTTGAGAATGTATTAGGCAGAAATAAAATTAGAATTTACACCAATGGTGAAATAAGAAAAAGCACGATTTTCTAGGATATGATATGGCTCTCCGTGTCCAGGACCCAAAAAAATACCATCTTCACATAGCATAGTAGATGACATATATATTTTGTAA
This sequence comes from Viscum album, assembly GCA_963277665.1. NCBI lineage: Eukaryota > Viridiplantae > Streptophyta > Magnoliopsida > Santalales > Viscaceae > Viscum > Viscum album. The sequence continues at coordinate 1,948,279,603 of OY728121.1, read as the reverse complement.
AGTACAACTTTACCAACCATCATAAAAAACCATCGCTTGCTATGTTCATCAAAACCAGAAACTCCTCCATCTCATAAATGGTGACATCTTTTTTGGTCAAAGAAAAAACCTACAATAGCCCTCCGTTGTAACATGTGGCAGTAGATGACATATATATTTTGTAAAGTACAACTTTACCAACCATCATAAAAAACCATCGCTTGCTATGTTCATCAAAACCAGAAACTCCTCCATCTCATAAATGGTGACATCTTTTTTGGTCAAAGAAAAAACCTACAATAGCCCTCCGTTGTAACATGTGGCAGTATCCATTCATAAAATATAAACCATTCTTCATACGTTGATTCACAGAATATGATTCAGCTACCATGATTGATATGAACTTGGGAGAGTGGCCATCCATGTGAGGGATGGGCCAGGGGGAAGAATTGTAACTTCCTGTTGTATTTGTTAGGGGCAGTTGTAACAGCTGGGATATTAAATAAGGGCAAGAGTAGTTGGTGGGGGGTTTTCTAGGATATTGACTTGTATTGTGATGCGTAGAATAGAGAGATTTTGGCCTTGGCCCTGGAGCTATAACCCCTAGGAGTCCTCTTATTAATTCTTCTTCTCTTTTTCCAATTATTCTTCTTCTCTTTTTGTTTCTACTATAATTCCTATACTGTAATAAAACCTATAGGAATTCCTCAATCAAGCTCTCCATAGTCTTATCAATTGGTGTTTTCATTGAGAGAGGGAAAAAAATCATGACAAGAGGAGTTAGTGAGGATCATTGGTGCGTTCAGGTAGATAGATTGTAGGAAGATAAAATGAGAGAAACCGGAACCCCCAAGGTGTACACTCTAAAGGAGCCCTTGGGGTGCTTTTATAATGAACAATTAAGACCACACTGGACCTCAAGTCCGATGTGGGATGCAGACTCCAAGATAGGTGTACCTAGCTTGGATACATAAAGAAAAATAAAGCAAGCACAAGACGCTGCAAACACTCCCCTTCAAGCTGGACATACCAAGCTTGATTACAAAACAAGAACAAATAAACGAAACAGTACAAAAGATGAAGCATCATGGTTGTTGCTCCCCCTCACGATCGCACCTCCCCCTCACAATGATGGATGGATGATGTCACGGGCGCAGCAGAAGAAACCACTCAGACCGACCGGTTGACGGAGCGCCATGAATGCTGCACTAGTGGGGCCGGTCGATGAAACGTCGGGAAATCCAAACTAGCACTGGGAAAACCACACTTGCGGGGCCGGCGACGGGAGGCCGGGATGCTGCAGAATTGTTGCGGGATCTGGCGGCGCCAACGGGCCCAAATCCTAGGTGGTCGAGTCGCTGCGCCAGTGAATGGGCGTGCCGACGGATAGAGATGCGGCTGCCGGGAGGCGTCGGGAGATGCCGACGAGACGAGGATGCCGCAGGAGGTGCCGGAGAGCCGAAACTTGAAGCAGGGCAGCCGCTGGGAGAAACCGGAGCTGGCTGGCTGCCGGAAGAGGAGCGCAGGAGGAGGTCGGGGCTACCGCAGGGAGGAACGCGGGGGGGGGGGGAGGCCAGCTGCTAGAGGCGCCGGGCAGGGGTAGAGGCCGGCTGCTGGAGGAGCCGACAAGACCGTCGGGAGGCCGCAGGAGAGACGACGGTGGGGAGAGGGCAGCGCCTGGGTAGAGGGAGGCGGCGCTGGAAGCCGTCGAATGGGAGGTCGTGCAGATGGAGGACGAGAGTCGCGCACATGGAGGACGGGAGCCGCGCGCATGGAGGACGGGAGCCGTGTCGGGACGTCGTGACGGGATTCGCGCGGGATGACCAGAGCCGATCCGTTGGGAGCCGCGCAAGGGTCGGGAGGAGCCGTCGGGATCGGGCCTCGGGCCGTCGGCCATCGCGCGGAGCAGGGGGAGATCACCGGGAGGGAGAGGCTGCCGGGACGAGGTCGCCTGGAAGGGGCCGTCGCGCGCGCAGAGGCGGAACCGGGGAGGGGCGGGCCGGCGCTGCAAATCCGTCGCGTGCAGAGAAGGTAGCGGGAGGGATCCGTCGGGAAGGAGGTACCGGCAGGGAGGAGCACCGCCGGACAGAGGCCGGCTGGGAGAGATCCGCCGCTTGGAAGTCCGCACAGGAGGCGGGGATTCCACCGGATGGGGGAGACGGCAGGGGGGAAAACCGCCGGGAGGGCAGGGTCCGGGCAAAACTGGGAGGCCGCCTGTGATACGAGCCCGGAGGGGGCGGCGGTAAAAACATAAACCTAGCCCTTCATGAGGGCCGCCGTCCCCCCACGGGGGGAGAAAAAATAAGAAACCCTAGATAAGGGGGGAAATAAAATGGGAGGAGGGTTCGGGATTAATTTCCCTCTGATACCATGTAGGAAGATAAAATGAGAGAAACCGGAATCCCCAAGGTGTGCACTCTTAAGGAGCCCTTGAGGTGCTTTTATAATGAACAATTAAGACCACACCGGACCTCAAGTCCGATGTGGGATGCAGACTCCAACATAGATGATGCAAGCTCTTGTTGTTAGGAAGGAAGCGTCGTTGTTTGGTTCAGAAGCTATTCGTGAGCTGATAAATCTGCTGTAAGAACATTCTGAGAAAGAGTAGACTGTTTTCAATCCTATTCAAACACCGTGTGAGATGCAATGGTCTATTCAGGAACACACAGGAGTCTATGTTAAACTTGATGCAGAGATCAGGAACTTGGAACGGTGCAGAGTTTGAGAACCTGGATCAAGTTTTGATTTACTCACTAAGAAGGTGGTGGAAACACATGCATCGAATGAGCTTCTTGATCGACATTTTCCTTCTAGTTCTTCTTATTCTCTGGCTGTGGGAGCTCTAGTGGTTGAAATAGAAGCTTTTGCAAGGGATCATGTTGAGCTTGTGCTGCAGCACCGTGAGATTATGCGTGTGCTGCAGCTACGAGGACAAGTTTGGGAAAGCGACTGGAGAAATCAAAATAGGTTCGATCACTATTCAAGTTTCGTTGAACATAATGAAGCTACAGAGGGAGAGCTTCCAGGTGCAGTTTGGCCAATCGAGTTTGGGAAATAGCAAACCCCGTGGGCAAATACACGTGCATGCTTCCTGGTCATTATCTTCCTTCCAGCACTGCATCTCCTATGGTTACGAAAGTACCTTGTCTGAAAATTCTAGCAGCAGCAGAGACTGAGAGTGCTGGATTGGAGCCGATGATGCAAACATGTGCCTAAAAAACACTACAATAGAAAGTGATTTTGAAAACAAAGGACAATCAGATCTTGTTCATCCAATATACCACCGACATTCTTGTCCGCAGTTAAACGGAATTCGCACGACAGTAACAGGAACTTCTAAAGACGATGTAGTCCCTCCATTTATGATTTCCCAGAAAGATACTTCCAGAGGTAACTAGTATAGTTGGTATGCCATCCTTTTACAATAGACGCCTTGGCTATAGTATATGTGGACATTATTGTACATGTGGATGTGAACTCTGTGAGAACTTCTAGTCCATGACTCAGTGAATAGAGTTACCTATTTTTGCAGATGTTGAACCCATTGTTCCAAAAGTGTTCATTGTTGGAATTATAGAGGATACTGTTGCTAGTATTGGACCTCTGTGTGGTGTTTTTGAGTTGAGTGAGCAGTACAAAATGAGAGTTTCATTTTTCGAGGAAGTATGCAAGGGAAAACAAGCAGCTCAAAAGTCTGTAATATGGAGCTGTAGACAATTTCCTGTATACGTTGGAGACACTGGGGTTCATCTTCAAGAACTATCACATCAAAAGATGTTTCTTCATGCACCTAAACCTTTTGATATGGGAGAACTATTGTATTTTCAAGAAAACAATACTTTTTGGGTCATGGGATGATGTTTTTCCCCTGAAGTGTGGGCATATGACCTCGGAGAAGAACAAATTAAACAGCTATGATATGTTGTTGCTTCGATAAGTGGAAAGTTTAGCGTGGCTTGGTGTTTTTTCAACACATAAATCAGTATCTTTAGCATCTTCTCAATATTAGGTTTTAAGGTATTTTTAACATGTAGAAGTTACTTCTTTGAAATCTAGAGCTGCTCGAGTGGTGCTAGTTGGATTTGATCCAACTGATCCCACTATCGGGTTCTTGTTAGATGGGCTGGACCACCTTTACTGTTTAGTGTAGAAGTTTACTGTTGTAATTGTTTCTCTCACATCATTTGTTAGATGTTTTGATTTTCTTGACAGTTTGAACAAGGGGATTTTGTTACAACCAGTTGTGGAGTACCTTAGTAGGGATTTATCAAAATTTTCATTGATAGCTGCTAGAGAACTTGTTGATGCCAAGCCTGTGATGGACATATTTGTCATAAAAAAGAAAATGACTTATTAGTCGCATTCTGATCCTGTGTCTTATAAAAGTGACCATCTACAGCTTATTCAAGTTTGCACAGGCCTCTTTAGGGATCCACCTTGATTTGCAGAAAGCCCCTATTTAAGATTACTCATAGATCATAGAGATGCATGGAAAGGCCCCTGGATTATTGGAAAGGATTAGTCTGAAGATGTACTTTATGCCTTTGATGGTAGAAAATTTGGTCTTATGCCTTGCATATGGAATCACCATCCTGCTTCTTTTTTCCAGCTGGAGTCGAAAAGAAAAATGTTGCTGAACCAAATGTTGCTCTGTTTTGGAATCATGTTTGCATCACAAGATAGTGGAATGCTTTTTCTTCTGGGTATGATGGAGAAATTCCTAGAATATGGGAAAAACAACTTCGGTATAGGGCCTGTGTTACTAACAGAAGTGTGGGGTTGCTAGATATTTTGCTTGCTTTACACCACTGTCCATTGGAACTGGATGTACTAAATCTATCTTTGGTTATTTTTTTGGGTAAGCTTCCAAATGGTGACATATGTGCTTCACAACGTGGAGCATCGGAAGTGGGTCTTGGTCTCTTAGCACACCTTAGAAATGATATCTTTATAGTCCAAATGATCAGATTTCTTCTTGGAGAGTTAATTGGGGCAATAGATAAAGCCTATGCTGGATTTTTTTTTTCACTTGGCTGCATTCGCTGCAGTGCAGGAGGGATGCCATTATCGAATTTGGTACCTTCAAATATGAGCATTGTTTGCTCCATGTCTAAAAGATCAATAGTTGGTTTAATGATATGGTCTTTACATGGACTTCTTTTTACCATCGAGGCTGGTATCCTATCATTCATATCTCACGTTCAGGTTACACTTATCTCCTTGTAGATATTCTTCTATCTGAAGATTATGGAAAAATTGACCTTCTCTGAGGCATGGGCTACGTTGTCACTCCATGTGTTGCTATCCTTGGCCCTGGGCTTGTGATGCGGAAATGTCGAGAGCAACGAAACAAAACACGGATCACAAAAGAGTAAAAGGGAAAAAAAAAAAGAAATGAGAACACAAAGATTTACGTGGTTCGGGAATAATCCCGACGTCCACGGAGAGGCAGAAAATCACTATAATTCGGGAGCACAATTTACATGGAGTTTTTCAGAGTTCTCACACACTCACAACCCTAGTTCGAAATGGGCTAATGTAGAGGACGGAACACTATTCCACCAACCGTCGGAAAGTCCGCTGTGCTACAGTGAAAAACGACTGGAAGTTTGCGTCGCTACAATGAAAGACAACCACCCAAGTCAAAAAGTGCTACAATGCTGTCAGTTGGAAGACTAAAGAGCTACAATATTGTTGACTCCGAAGTCCGCACTGCTACAGTGCCTTGTCGGTGTCGGCCGGCCAGCTTTGCTACAGTGTCAGAGTTGCTACAATTCCCCCAAAATTTGGGCCGAGTACCTTCGGCCCCTGGACCCCCAGAGCAGGGGAGCATTGCCCCTTGCAACCTCTCACGAGCTCACCACAGAGCTTGACCTGCGAAAGTGGCGGGCTGGTGCACTGTACAGTCCACAAGCATTCGGCCCAACCGGATTGGACTACACCAATCCAACAACTTGCTCTAGGAATCATTTTTATTTCCTCACTGTAGATATGTTGTTACAGGGATAAGCTCCCAGCGACATGCCAATACAAGAGAGCCCACACTGTGGAAAACTGTAGAATAATAATTTGTTCACATGACACTTCAACAGGAGGGTGGTGTAAGCTCGCTCCATCTATTGAAGATGATAAATTCAGCAATTTAAAAGCATAAAAAATAGTGGATTCCCAGGAAAGGTCTGCCAGAACATTATCTTGGAACTCAGCCTCACCTGGAGGGCAAGGTCATTTTTAAGGAGGCAATGATATGAACGTGGGGGAGGTGCTGTCCATGTGAGGGCTGGGCCAGGGGGCAGAATTGTAATTTCCTGTAATTGATATTGGGGGCAGTTGTCGTAGTTGAGATATTAAATAAGGGAAAGATTATTTGGTGGGGGGTTTTTCTAGGATATTGATTTGTTTTCTACTGTACAGAATATGGAGGTTTCGACGTTGAAACTGGAGCTACATCCCTGGGGAGTGCCCTTCTCCATTCTTATTCTATCTTATTTCCATTTTTTCTTCTTCTCTTTCTATTTCTACTACAATTCATACACTATAATAAAACCTATAGAAATTCCCCACTCAAGATATCCGTAGTCTTATCAATGTTCCTATAGAAAATACAGTCTCTCCATTCTCCATTTACTGTGTGATCCTCTAGCAATAAGACAATCAGTATATATAATGATTTGCTGCATATGTGATGTACATAGTTCTGTCCATATGAAAGCTAATAGAAATTCTTGCAGCCAATGTACAAACATGGTAACCATAGAAGGCTGGACATCCCATGCGTAAGTGAATGGAACACACAACATCCTTCCTAGTTTGTAAACTGTAAAAGAATAAGAACTAAAGGAATGTTATGATGATTGATATTTTCTGCATTTTAAGGCATATATGATTACTTTTATGAGATTTTATGATGTTGTTACATTGATATTTTATGTAATTCAATGCATATAAGATTCATGTTTTCAAGATGTTATCCCGTTGCTTCATTTGCATATTTTTTGTAGTTCGATGCATATAAGATTCCCGTTTCATGTTTTATTTTGCTTCATTTATTATTCATGCAATGAAAAGATGTGTAGTGAATGAATGTACTTTTAAGTGCTTCCTTCAAAACATTGATCATTTTTTTAGAAGGTTGGCAATGCAGCTGTAGGTTCATTGAAGTCAGAAGCAAAAACAGATCAAGAAAAAATAGATCAAACTCTTTCAATCTTAAAAAGTGGTTGACAATGAAGCTGGAGGTGCTTATTTTACTTACTGATTATTAAAGTTGCTTCAGCATAGGTTTCTATAGATTTTTTATTGAAAAAAATGATTTTATATGTTTTAAGTGATTTTATCAGGGAATTCAAGTGTGTTTGGGTGGGGAATTCAGATAGCGAATCATCATTCACAGGAGGTGGGGCTTCAAAGGAGGGTTTTGGTTGATTTATTCTGTAATCCAGCGTGGCTGAGCAGTCATTTTTGGGAGCTCACTACTCATGTCTGTTCCCTTCAGGATCCGCCCTAAATCTGCATTATCAAATCATCTCTTTCTTGGTTTAAACATGTCTTTGGCATGATTCAATGGTGTAAATTGCACTAAAATTGATGATGAGATTCAATGAGATCTAGTATGTTATGTACATGCTAAGAAAATGATATTTAATAACTTAGATGTGGTTGGTATGCATTAAGGGCCGGTAGACCTTTTTAGGGTACCCAAAACTGTGGTTTCTTAATCCACTAAGAGCTATGAAATGGGATATCTTTGGGCTCTTATGTATTGTATTTATAATTATTTCATGGTTAAATCATGAAATGTGGATTTTGGTCTCTAAAAAATAATCTAGGTGTTATAGCCAACCCTAAGGAATAATGTATATAATGTGTATAAGTACTATACTGACATCGTGAAATTTGTGTAGTATAGAAGAGTTATGCAATCATGCTCATGCAGTAGATAATTGTCACCTGTGAAAAATATAGTGGCAGAAATAATTGGTTTCTGTTTTGTTTTTAGAAAAATAATTACATTGAAATTCAAGAATAAAACCATTTATATAAGTGGAAGATTTTTTTTTCAATAACCAATTTTGAAACCCATATACACGATCAATAAGAAGTTTCAAAAAGCATTTATCATAAGAAGTGGTATGATACATGTTCAATAAGTACAAATCAATGAATTCTCAGTCTGATGTATGCGGTTTATTTACCACATGTAGTGATCATATTTGTCTAAATCACTATTTTCTTATGGTTTCATGGACTTTTAGGGACGATATGTGCTCACAATATTCTCCAATTTTAGAAGACCCAGAAGAGTCCTGATCATATTTGTAGAGAGATAATAAGAGGTACCTGAACCCCCAAGGTGTTCTCTCTAAAGGAGCCCTTGGGGTTCTTTTATAATGAATAATTAAGACCACACCGGACCTCAAGTCCGATGTGAGATGCAGACTCCAACACTCCCCCTCAAGCTAGGTGAACCTAACTTGGACACATAAAGAAAAAATAAAGCATGCAAAAGACGCTGCAAACACTCTCCCTCAAGCTGGACATATCCAGCTTGATGACAAAACAAGACAAAGCAGAATAAAAGATAAAGCTGCAAGGCTGATGCTCCCTCTCACGATCGCAGCTCCCCCTCACGATGATGGATGAATGATGTCGCAGACGCAACAGATGAACCACTCAGACCGGGCCGATTGACGGAGCGCCAGGAAATGCCGCGCTAGTGGGGCCGGTCGATGAGACGCCGGGAAATCCATACGAGCACCGGAAAAACCGCACTTGCGGGGCCGACGACGGGAGGCGGGGATTCCACAGAAGTGTTGCGGGATCTGGCGGCGCCATAGGGCCCAGATCTCAGACGGTCAAGGTGCTGCGCCACGGTGGATGAAGCTTGAAGGTGTGCCGACAGACATGGGAGATTGCTGCCAGGAGTCGTCGGGAGATGCCGGCGACGGGAGGCGGGGATTCCGCAGGTGATGGCCGGCATGTAGGGAGTAGCGGTTCAGCGGAGGAAGTGTCAGACGATGAGATTTGCCGGACTGGAACGGATGAAACCGGCCGGAGGGAGGGCTACCTTGTAGAGCAGCGCACTGGAGGGGGGGAGCCAAGCAGAATCGGAGGCCGGCTGCTGGAGGGGCCGACAGAGGTGGAGGCCGACTGCTGGAATGATGCCGACATGGGGGAAGAGCCGCGGGAGATAGGGGAGCCGCTGGACGTCTCAGGGCGGAGCGAAGCCGCAGGAGGCGCAACGATTTGAGGCGAGCGTAGGGGGTCGCCTGGATGAGGGCGCCGGGAGGAGCAACCGCCGGGAGGGAGCAACACAGGAGGGCTGTCGTGCGGGAGCGGTGTAGGAAGGCCATCGCACGGGGAGGTCGGCCGGCGGGATTCCGCTGGAAGGCACTACTAATCGCGGGGCAAGGCGCGATCCAGAAGGTGTCGCGGGAGGGTGACGAACGACATGTCTGACAGCGGGGCCTCGGGATGTGTTGCGGGAGCCGGGAATCGCGTCTGGAAGAGGGGCCGTCTGGGAAGGGCGTCAGGAGCCGTGACAGACAGCGGGAGGAGGGCGACGGGAGGCGCGAGTTGCAGGACTGGAACGGGTAGGCGTCGCGACGGAGGGGCGGCGTTGGGGAGATGCAGAGGGAGCCGCAGGAGCCGGCGGGATGGGATCCGGGAGTTGCCGGAAGACGCGACGTAGGGCGGGTTCGACGCGCGCAGTGGGTAGGGGACGCCGGGGAAGGAGCTGAGGCGCGGACGACGAGAGTCCGCTGAGGGCCACCGAAAGAGATGCGGAGGGATGCCGGCAGAGGGAGATCCGTTGGGAATGCCGAAGTAGGGAGGCTGCTTGGGATAGTGGCCGAGCGGCGCTTGGGAGGGAGGGGAGGGGCGACGGGATCCTGTCGGGAACTGGAGGCATGACGGGATCGGGAGCCGAGAGTCGCGTAGGGCGGCCAGGAAGAGAAAGAGCCGTGTAGGTCGGTCAGGAAGGAGCCTCGGGTCGTCAGCCGTCGAGCGCACCAGGGAGCCGCGGGACGGAGCGAAGCCGACGGGGAGGCGAGCGCAAGAAGCAACGCGAAGAGGCAGGCCGCGGGCCGATCGCGCCTGGATACGGGCGCTGGGAAATCGCAGGAGGGAGCCGCCGAAGGTGGAGCCGTCACGCGCAGGTCGGCTCAGGTAGGGTGTGCGCCGCGGGAGAGGTCCTGCTGCGGGCGGAGGATTCCGCCGGGATGGAGAGAGGGCGATGGGAGCGGACAGCGGGAGAGATCCGCCGGACAGGGGCCGACTGGGAGAGATCGCAGCCTGGGATAGTGGCCGAGCGGCGTTCGGGAGGGATAGCCAGCAAGGGGGGCAGTGAAGAATACCTATGGCTCGCTGACCATGGAGGCCGCCGCCCCCCAACTAGGCGAAACCCTATAGACCGATGGGGAAAAAAAAGAAAAAATAGATGGGAGGAGGGGTCGAGATTAGGTTCCCTCTGATACCATGTAGAGAGATAATAAGAGGTACCCGAACCCCCAAGGTGTTCTCTCTAAAGGAGCCCTTGAAGTTCTTTTATAATGAATAATTAAGATCACACTGGACCTCAAGTCCGATGTGGGATGCAGAGTCCAACAATATTAAACTTCCATAATCCATTTCCCATCCCATTTTTACAACCTTTCCACTAGCCTGGTTGTAAGAACCTGGATCTTCGTTTCAGGTACGCTTTTCATTTTTCTGGAGTTTTTAAGAAAAATGGAGTTTTTGGAAAATTTCGAAGTACACGCCGTGTACTTTCTGAGTACACGCCGTGTACTCTTCTCCGGCTCGAAGCCGTGTGCTGGCCGTGCCCGGGCCACACACACGGTGTGTAGGGGTGACGTGGATGCCATTTTTGGCGGAGTACAGAAAAACCTAGTACACGCCGTGTACTTTTCTTTTTTTCACAAAACGCACCGGGGTCGCACCTGATGGACAGAACACACCCCTTCTCCAGGTTCTTCGTCCGAGAGCGACCCGTACGACCGGATCTTCCCCGAGCCCCCGCCTCTTCGTCCGTTTTCCGATTTGAGCATGGTCGATTGCGTTGGAAGCGCAGCAGTGAGTTCTTCCTTTTGCTTGAGCCTTGTTTTCCAATTCTTCTTCTTTCTCAAGTTATCTAAGGTTGAACGTTTTGTGCGTTTTCTCAGATCTACGACGTTTTAGGGGGAATTAGCCGTCGTGGTTCAAGTATATCGATCTCCTAGGATCGAGGTAGGTGGTTTGTGCCTTACCATTCAAAGTCTCTGAGTTTTAGGTGCGAATTTCCACCGATACCCGTGAACGGGGTATTGCGCGATTACCTTTTTGCCCTTGTTGTTTTCCTGCCTTGCCTGTATGCTTGTGTAGAGGTAATTTGACCATGTTAGAGGATAAATTGTTGGGCTTGGATGTTTTTGCCTTGCTTCGTTCTGTTTACGACCTTTGGGTCTTGTTTGCCTTTGGCTGTTACACCTGTTTCATGCCTTGCTGTTATAGGTTGAAGTGAAACTCATGACATGCTTGATGCCTTGTAGACTGTTTAGCCAAGTAGCTCTATAGGTGTACTTTGGTTAGCCAAGTAGCTCTATAGGTGTACTTTGGCCTTATAAAATTATTATGCATTGACTGGCACGGGGCCGAGAGAACCTGGTGCTATAGACTATAAGGGATAGACCGAGTGAGCTTCCCAGAGAGTCTTAGATATTATAGACTACAGAGGGGATGGACCGAGAGTCTTGGATATTATAGACTATAGGAGGGTAGACCAAGTGAGCTTCCTCAGAGAGTCTTACCTTGTTTGAATCTCTTTAAGAACCTTCCCAGGCTAGAGGAGGAATTGACCGAGTGAGTTTCCTCAGAGAGTCTGTGGTATACCTGAGGCTATAGGAGGAATTGACTGAGATAGCTTCCTCAGAGAGTCTCTAGACCTTGGGGCTAAGAGGGTTAGACCGCGTGATCTTCCTCAAGAGAGTCCCTGACTACCATAGACTATAAGGGGAATTGATCGAGTGAACTTCCCCAGAGAGTCTCATAAATTCGTATGACCAAGTCAGAGGGGTTAGGCTGAGTGCACTGCCCAGAGGGTTGTGATACTTCTTGGATAAGACCAGAGGGGGTGGCTGCGAGTACTTCCCAGAGGGTTTCCGGCTTATTAGCTGTTTGTTTCACTGCTGTTGATTGGTTGTGGATTGTTTCCTACTATGTATCATCCTGTTTTACTGCTTACTGTTACTGCCTATTGCTTGCTGTTGCTGTTTACTGCTTATTGCACTTTTACCTGCCATATACTCACTGACTGTTAGGCACATATCTTCGGGTGAATGCCTACTGAGATTTTATCTCACAGTCTGTTTGGGCCATGCTTTTGGGCCCAAGCAGACTATGTTGTCGCAGATATAGACAAGGGCAAGCGCCCTTCGACTTCTGGAACTTGATTGCTTGGAGCAGGGGAGCATGAGACCAAGTTTTGGCTTGCGATGCTGAGGAGCTGTTTACTTTTCTTTTGTACTTGTTTTGGTACTGTAGTGTTTTCCAGCATTGTGGCTTGTGTGGCTGCTTTCATAGTTATGTATCATGCATCATTTTATATATACATATGTGCTCCAGTTTGTTGATTTAGTCTTCCGCTGGTTATATTGTTGGTTATTGCTGCTTCCGCTATTGCATGTTTATTTTTCTTCCGCTGTGTACTCTGCCAATGATGGCATAGTTTCCCCACTATCACACTTAAGGCCCTCGCTGCTAGTCGGCAGCCTCTGGCGTTTGGGGAAATGCGCTTGAGGCCATGTGACCAACCGGGTACGGGGCGCCTCTGGGTGGCTTCCGGAACCGGGACGTTACAAAGTGGTATCAGAGGGCTTCTTTTCTCTTGCTTTACTACTTGGAGACGTTAGCCAGGGATAAGACGGATTTGGTACTTGGTAATAAGCTGTGCTCGGGAGTAGCTAACCCGTGTACAGGGAAAAGCCATACTACCTCGTTTATTGCAGTTTCTTATTTTGAGATTTTATGGTTGATACGATTTCACCTAGAGTGATTCACATGCTTTGTACTGTTATTGTTTTAATATTACGGTTCTATTTCTGTCGCAACCCGATGAGATGAGGGTATGCCATCTCATGCATCATATAGACACTTGTAGAAATCACATGCCATGCATTCTTGCCATGCCATTTAGGGTGCATTAGCGATTGCATGCTGTTGTGATAGACATTGTGTAGATTATGCATGCTGTTGTGATAGAGGTTGTGTAGATTATGCATGCTGTTGTGATAGATGCTTGATAGAATCTCTGCTGCTTGTTAGAGAATTGTTTGTATTGTACTTTGTTTAAATGAACGCCAAATTTTGATTCTTGAGGTGTTATGGACCCTCTTGAATCGGAAAATGGTGGATCATGATCTTGTTTTCTCTTGTACATGACTGAAGGGGATGCCAAGCTTTGATTCGCGAGGAGTATAGGTCCTCACGGATCGGAATTTGGCACCTCTTTGCCTTGTTTTCCGTGTTTCTGGGCTTCTGTGCAGTTTCTGAGCTACTGCCCAGAATACACGGCGTGTACTTTCTGGTTACACGCCGTGTAGTTTTTAGGCCGTGTTACTGACTGTGTGTGCAGGAACACGGTGTTGTGAAAATAACTTCAGGAACACGTCGTGTACGGTATGTACACGTCGTGTAGCGTAGAGTCTTGTACCCGGCCATGTCACCAACAACACGGGTCGGGGAAGCTCGAGTAGAACACGCCGTGTTGTAAAGGAACACGCCGTGTAGTTCTGTCCAGGTACCCGACTGTGTCACGAACAACACGGGTCGGCGTGACCTTCTCTAAGACACGCCGTGTTGCTTTCGGAACACGCCGTGTAGTCTTGCTCAGGTACCCAGCCGTGTTCCGAACAACACGTGACGATGTCACCTTCTCCCACACACGCCGTGTTTGTTCGGAACACGCCGTGTAAGGTCCAGCCGTGTAGACGGCCGTGTAACTAACAACACGGGCCGCCGAGTCAGTATCTGGTACACGCCGTGTCCCTAGGGAACACGCCGTGTAGTCCGAGGTTAGTTTGAACCGTGAGTTAGCCGTGTAAAGAGACTCGGGCAGGGGAATAGTCTTCAAGTACACCTCGTGTGTTGGGTCAACACGCCATGTAGGTTGAGGTGTTACACGACCTGTAGGGCAGGGGTACACGCCCATGTCAGTGGCTTAAGAAGACACGCAGTGTAGTTTTTATACACGCCGTGTAGTCGTGTTTTGTAAACTTGTGTGTTTTTCTTCCCCTATTCCTGTTTTTACTCTTGTGTTCTCTGTCCTTGTTTTCTGATCTAAGGTATACTTTTGATCTTTCGAAGCTATGCCTCCGAGACGTCCTTCGGTTGTACGTCTGTCGTCAGGCAGTGATCAGACGCCAGATATGACTGATCAGGGACTTCCTGCCAATCCTCCAGTCGAGCCAGCCTTGGCACCAACTGTCATACCCGTTGCAGGCGTCGAGGCGCAGTTCAGGGAGGACTTCCTGAGGATGATGCAAACCTTCCAGGGAGCGCCGCCTCCTGCCCCGTCGATGGCTGGGTTGACGCGGATTTTCCAGCAGCAACATCCTCCTACTTTTTCAGGGGATGGAGGACCTCAGGCTGCAGAGTCGTGGATAGAGGCCACACTGACCATCTTTGAGCACCTAGAGATCCCCCCGGAGAAAAGGGTAAAGCTGACAACTTATATGCTCCGGGACATCGCCAAGAGGTGGTGGGAGGTGATCTCACGGTCAGGGCATCAGCATGATATGTCTTGGGACGAGTTTCGACGCACCTTCTATGACTACTTCTATCCGGAGACCCTGAGGGCCGATCGAGCCCGGGAGTTTATGAGTCTGCAGCAGGGTACTCTCTCTGTTATGGAGTACTCGTCTCGCTTCACTGAGCTGCAGCGTTTCACACCAATCCCAGCAGGTGATGAGTTGTTCCTTGCTAGGAAGTTCGAGGACGGTCTCAGGCAAGAGATCCGTTCCCAGGTGAATATCTTCTAGTTGACTTCGATATCCTCCATCGTCAACCAGGCGCTGATCACTGAGCGCAATCTGAGAGATTCTGGAGCAGTGAGCCAGAGCGGTTCGATATCCAGAGCTGGTGTTCCTCCTACGGACAGTATGAAGCGCCGCGGAGAGTCTTCTCGAGGAGATCGAGGTTCGCGGGATGCGTCTTCTGGCAGCCAGGTTGTATGCTACCAGTGCGGTAGGAGTGGGCATACTAGGCCACAGTGCCAGAGGGATCCGATTGAGTGCCTGTCTTGCGGCAAGATGGGCCATCTTCAGCGCTTCTGTCATATCTTCTCACCTTCAGCTGGTGGTAGGGGTTCCTCTATGACCCCGCGTTCTGGAGATACTTCACCAGTTTCCCACCAGTCAGGGAACTGGAGTTCTTCCGGCCGTTCAGGCCGAGGTGGAGGTCGCGACCGTGGTGGTCAGTCACCAGGTCATCAGCGACAGCAGAGTGGATCAGCTCAGAGCGGTCAGTCAGGGGAACAAGGCCGTGGTGCAGGCCAGTCTTTCGCCGTGGAGCAGACCTATCAGGAGCAGGATCTCGGCCCTTCTACAGTTCGAGGTACGATCCTAGTAGCCTCAGTTTTATCTTCAGCTCTTTTCGATACCAGTGCTTCCCATAGCTTTATCTCTGTTGCGGTTGTAGAGAGCCTTGAGCTCTGTATCTTTTCGTCTGCCGACTTGTTGACTCTTGACACACCGTTGGGAACGAGGACATCTAGCGTACGTCAGTGCAGAGAGTGCCCTCTCGAGGTTGCGGGGTGTCATTTCTTATGAGACCTCTATGTCCTAGAGATGATGAGCTATGACGTCATTCTTGGTATGAACTGGTTGGTTCCCTTCCAGGCAGTCGTTGATTGCTATCGCCGCAGAGTGAGTTTCATATCACCAGAGGGCAGATCCTTCCTTCATAGAGGCGAGTGAGATGTCCAGGCGGGTAGAGATGGACCAGAGCATCATGGGCTAGGGAAGTTACAGCCCAGATTGCCAGTCTTTATCTGGATGACCAGGGGACTTCACAGTTAGACTTTCCTCCAGTGGTGGATCGTTTCAGGGATGTCTTTCCAGAAGACTTTTTAGGTTTACCTCCGGAGCGTGAGGTAGACTTCTCGATTGAGCTCGTGCCAGGAGCGGCACCGGTGTCCATTCCTCCTTATAGGATGGCTACACCTGAGTTGCAGGAGCTCAAGAAGCAGTTGGAGGAGTTGTAGGCGAAGGGTTTCATCCGACCCAATACTTCTCCTTAGGGTTCGCTTGTCCTGTTTGCAAAGAAGGCAGACGGTACCCTTCGGCTTTGTGTGGATTATCGGAAGCTGAACCAGTTGACGGTCAAGAACCGATATCCCTTGCTGAGGATCGATGACCTCTTTGATCAGCTTCGAGGAGCCCGGGTGTTCTCAAAGATCGACTTGAGGTCCGGTTATCATCAGTTGCGCATTAGACCATCAGATATACCTCTGACAACTTTCAGGAGCAGGTATGGTCTTTACGAGTATACAGTCATGCCGTTCGGTCTTACAAACGCGCCTGCAGTCTTCATGGCACTGATGAACCGAGTGTTCCATCCGTACTTGGACTCCTTTGTCGTGGTCTTCGTGGACGATATCTTGGTGTACTCTCACACTCGACACGACCATGCCACACATCTTGAGATCGTTCTGAGTACACTGAGAGAGCATCGGCTTTATGCTAAACTCTCGAAGTGCCACTTTTGGATGAATCAGATTCACTTCCTGGGTCATGTTATCTCGGAGACAGGAGTGTCAGTGGACCCAGAGAAAGTGAGAGGTGTAGTTTCCTGGGAGCAGTTGAAGAACGTCTTTGAGGTGCGGAGTTTCCTAGGGCTGGCCAGATACTACAGACGCTTCATTCAAGACTTCTCGCGCCTAACAGCACTGTTGACAGGTCTGACCAAGATGGGGGCGAAGTTTTTATGGTTAGATTCTTGTGAGTCAGCCTTTCAGGAGCTGAAAGGGAGGTTGACGTCAGTACCGATACTAGTCTTGCCAGAGCTGGGCAAGGGCTACACTGTTTACTGTGATGCTTCAGGTATCAGGATGGGATCCGTGCTTATGCAGGGAGATGGAGTCGTTGCGTACGGGTCTCGGCAGCTGAGGCCACACGAGAATAATTACCCTACGCACGATCTGGAGTTGGCAGCAGTTGTTCACGCCTTACGCTGTTGGAGACACTATCTTCTGGGAGAGCACTTTGTGGTTTTCACCGACCACAAGAGTCTCAAGTATATCTTCACTCAGCGTGATCTGAATCTGAGACAACGCAGGTGGGTCGAGTATCTTCAGTCCTTTGACTTCGAGCTCGCCTATACGCCGGGAAAGGGAAACACAGTGGCGGATGCGTTGAGCAGGAGAACTCAGATTCAGGCAGTTCAGGAAGCCAGCAGTGAGTGGCAGCTTATGGCGCTGTTCTCTGAGATGCACTTAGAAGTGCACGACAGGCAGGGACAGACTGTCCTATCTTCTGTAGCTGTTACCTCTACACTTCTTGATCGGGTAAGGATGAGGCATCTATCAGATTCAGAGGCCTTAGTCCTGCGGGAGAGTGTCAGGAGGGGACCCTCTTCCTGGATGGACAATGGGCGAGGATGAAATCTTGCGTTTCCAGGGACGCGTATGGGTGCCAGCAGACATACGTGAGGAGCTAATGCGGGATTTTCATTCCTCAGTTTGGGTAGTTCATCCTGGCGTCACCAAGATGTATCGGGATCTACATCGCCGGTACTGGTGGCCAGGTATGAAGAGAGATGTTGCTGGTTTTGTCATGAGATGTTCTAAGCAACCAGGAGGGATTTTACAGCAGTTATCCATTCCGGAATGGAAGTGGAACGATGTCGCGATGGACTTCGTGATTGGGTTACCGAGGTCACCTCGGGGAAGTGATGCTGTTTGGGTCGTCGTCGACAGGCTTACAAAGGTAGCACACTTCGTGCCGATCAAGGAAACCTTCAGTGTTGATGATCTGGGATGACTGTACATCCGAGAGATTGTACGTCTACATGGAGTTCCACACTCCATTGTTTCAGACAGGGATGCACGCTTTACTTCTCGGTTCTGACAGGGACTTCAGAAGGCCTTGGGTACACAAGTGCTTTTGAGTACAACATACCATCCCCAGACTGATGGCCAGTCCGAGCGCACGATCCGGGTGCTTGAGGATATGCTCCGAGCTTGCATTCTAGACTTCGGCGGTTCTTGGGAGAAACATATACCTCTTGTGGAGTTCGCCTACAACAACAGTTTCCAGGCGACCATTCAGATGGCACCATACGAGGCTCTGTACGGTAGGCCATGCCGATCATCCTTATGCTGGCTGGAGGCAGGAGAGACAGCTTTGCTGGGATCTCGTCTTGTTCAGGAGACCTCTGAGCAGATAGAGCTGATTCGGAAGAGGATGACTACAACACAGTCTCGACAGAAGTCTTATGCTGATCAGCGGAGACAACCTCTAGAGTTCGAGGTCGGGGATCAGGTTTTCCTGCGTGTCGCACCGAGGTTGAGACACAAGAGGATTCAGAGACAGGGTAAGCTTTCACCGCGGTACGTCGGTCCGTTTGAGGTGTTGGAGAGAGTTGGACTGGTTGCCTATCGGTCGCAGCTACCTCAGAGGTACCAAGCCATGCACGACGTCTTCCACGTCTCTCAGCTCCGACGTTACTTTTCAGACCCGTCTCATGTCTTTCAGCCCGAGGAGGTTGAGTTCGAAGCGGATGCGTCGTTTGAAGAGCATCCTATCTGGATTGTCGATCGCAGTACAAAGGTTCTCCGAGGCCGGTTTGTTCCTCTGGTACGAGTGCTATGGCAGCACGGGCGAGTGCAGGACAAGACTTGAGAGGGAGGCCGAGGTTCGATCGCAGTGGCCAGAACTGTTCGGGGATCCTTCTTCTACGCCCATCTAAGGAAATTCGGGGACAAATTTCTTTAAGGGGGAAAGTTTGTAAGAACCTAGATCTTCGTTTCAGGTACGCTTTTCCTTTTTCTTGGAGTTTTTAAGAAAAATGGAGTTTCTGGAAAATTTCGAAGTACACGCCGTGTACTTTCTGAGTACACGCCGTGTACTCTTCTCCGGCTCGAAGCCGTGTGCTGGTCGTGCCCGGGCCACACACACGGTGTGTAGGGGTGACGTGGAGTCCGTTTTTGGCGGAGTACGGAAAAACCTAGTACACGCCGTGTACTCTAAAAGTACACGCCGTGTACTCTAAAAGTACACGCCGTGTACTCTAAAAGTACACACCGTGTACTTTTCTTTTTTTTACAAAACGCACCGGGGTCGCGCCTGACGGACAGAACACACCCCTTCTCCAGGTTCTTTGTCCGAGAGCGACCCGTACGGCCGGATTATCCCCGAGCTCCCGCCTCTATGTCCGTTTTCTGATTCGAGCACGGTCGATTGCGTTGGAAGCGCAGCGGTGAGTTCTTCCTTCTGCTTGAGCCTTGTTTTCCAATTCTTCCTCTTTCTCAAGTTATCTAAGGTTGAACGTTTTGTGCTTTTTCTCAGATCTACGACGTTCTAGGGGGAATTAGCCGTCGTGGTTCAAGTATATCGATCTCCTAGGATCGAGGTAGGTGGTTTGTGCCTTACCGTTCAAAGTCTCTGAGTTTTAGGTGCGAATTTCCACCGATACCCGTGAACGGGGTATTGCGTGATTACCTTTTTGCCTTTGTTGTTTTCCTGCCTTGCTTGTATGCTTGTGTAGAGGTAATTTGACCATGTTAGAGGATAAATTGTTGTGCTTGGATGTTTTTGCCTTGCTTCGTTCTGTTTACGACCTTTGAGTCTTGTTTGCCTTTGGTTGTTACACTTGTTTCATGCCTTGCTGTTATAGGTTGAAGTGAAACTCATGACGCGCTTGATGCCTTGTAGACCGTTTAGCCAAGTAGCTCTATAGGTGTACTTTGGTTAGCCAAGTAGCTCTATAGGTGTACTTTGGCCTTATAGCATTATTATGCACTAACTGGCACGAGGCCGAGAGAACCTGGTGCTATAGACTATAAGGGATAGACCGAGTGAGCTTCCCAGAGAGTCTTAGATATTATAGACTACAGAGGGGATGGACCAAGCGAGCTCCCAGAGAGTCTTGGATATTATAGACTACAGGAGGGTAGACCGAGTGAGCTTCCTCAGAGAGTCTTACTTTGTTTGAATCTCTTTAAAAACCTTCCCAGGCTAGAGGAGGAATTGACCGAGTGAGCTTCCTCAGAGAGTTTGTGGTATACCTGAGGCTATAGGAGGAATTGACCGAGATAGCTTCCCCAGAGAGTCTCTAGACCTTGGGGCTAAGAGGGTTAGACCGCGTGATCTTCCTCAAGAGAGTCCTTGACTACCCTAGACTATAAGGGGAATTGACCGAGTGAGCTTCCCCAGAGAGTCTCATAAATTCGTATGACCAAGCCAGAGGGGTTAGACTGAGTGCACTGCCCAGTGGGTTGTGGTACTTCTTGGATAGGACCAGAGGGGATTGCTACGAGTACTTTCCAGAGGGTTTCCGGCATATTAGCTGTTTGTTTCACTGCTGTTGATTGGTTGTGGATTGTTTCCTGCTATGTATCATCCCGTTTTACTGCTTACTGTTACTGCCTATTGCTTGCTATTGCTGTTTACTGCTTATTGCATTTTTACCTGCCATATACTCACTGACTGTTAGACACAGATCTTCGGGTGAGTGCTACTGGGATTTTATCTCACACCCTGTTTGGGCCATGCTTTTGGGCCCAAGCAGACTATGTTGTCGTATGTATAGACAAGGGCAAGCGCCCTTCGACTTCTAGAACTTGATTGCTTGGAGCAGGGGAGCATGAGACCGAGCTTTGGCTTGCGATGCTGAGGAGCTGTTTACTTTTCTTTTGTACTTGTTTTGGTACTGTAGTGTTTTCCAGCATTGTGACTTGTTTGGCTGCTTTCCTAGTTATGTATCATGCATCATTTTATATATACATATGTGCTCCAGTTTGTTGATTTAGTCTTCCGCTGGTTATATTGTTGGTTATTGCTGCTTCCGCTATTGCATGTTTATTTTTCTTCCGCTGTGTACTCTGCCAATGAGGGCATAGTTTCCCCACTATCACGCCCAAGGCCCTCGCTGCTAGTCGGCAGCCTCTGGCGTTTGGGGAAATGCGCTCGAGGTCATGTGACCAACCAGGTACGGGGCGCCTCTGGGTGGCTTCCGGAACCGGGATGTTACACTTGTGTTGCCCCATCAAATCCAGTGACCCCTACGGGGATCCCCCCTCCACTGCCCCAATCCCAGTGGTAACCTGATAGGGAAGAATCAATCTAGGGAAGACCTCCAGTGCTGTTTACTTACCACGGGAGAGGGGGGGGGGGTAATAAGTAGGGGTGAACTTGTACTTTCGGGTATATTAATTAGCCTATAGGAAAGTATAAAGGAGGTGGAGGTGCGAGTTGCAGGGAGTTAGTTAGTTCGAGGGCTATGCGCCAGGACCTGAGAGAGAAGAGTGATGTACTCTCCTGGTATGATCATTGTAACATAATTTTCTTCCATTTGATAAGAAATCTAGATAGAGGAAAGAGTTTCTATCAATTTGGTGCTCTCGTTGATTCTGCTTGATCGGTGTCCACTCTACACACCTTTGACCGCTCCGATCTGCTTCACCTTTTCACTCCTGTGAATGACACAAATAGAAACTCGTGTTGCACACCTGGAATCCACTACTGAACTGACGACTGGAATTCAACGCCAGGAGGTTGGTCTTCAACGCCTCGAAGATGCGGTCAACTTCAAATAGATGAGAGCTGTCAACAGGGGCTTTTACTCGAGGAATTGTTGACATCTCTGTCACTCCTTCAATCGAGTTCGCCGATCGCTTCTGCTCACCTCAACGAACGCGGGAAGTGTTGGATTGGTATAGCCTAATCCGGTTGGGCCGAATGTTTGTGGCCCACAACTGTCGCGGGTCGAGCTCCGCGGTGAGCTCGTTTGGGGTTGCAGGGGGCAACACACCCCTGCTTTGGGGGTCCGGTGGCCGAAGATCCCCAGTCCTATTTTTTTTCTGCACTGTTGCATCTCTGACCGCTGTACGAGAGCTGACTGATCGACACCGACAGACACTGTAGCAGTGCGGACTTCGGAGTCAACTATACTGTTGCACTTTTGACTTTCAGCCGGAAGCCACTGTAACACTTTTGACAAAGGTGACCGCCATTCACTGTAGCGACGCGGACTTCCTGTTCGGAACAGTGGATCGTCTTCTCCATATGTAGCCCATTTCGGGCTAGGGTTTCTAAGCTGGAAAAACTCTGTAATTTGTGCTCCTTTTTTTTAGTGAGAATTCTGTCTCTCTGTGGACGTAGGGATTTTCCCCAAACCACGTAAATTTGTGTGTTCTCTGTGCTTTCCTGCATTTTCTTTCGTTTCTCGTTTCTGTCATTGCGACTCCCGACGATTTCGCAACAGGAAGGCCGTTGTACTAGAGACAGGCGACAACAATCGACCACTTAATTTTGTTGGGACGACATTTCCTTCACCTACATTAGCTTCTTCAGCAGTTCCGGAGTATGAGTATGGGACCTTACGTTCGAATATTCGCCCTATCGAAATGCCAATTTTCTCAGGTACTGATCCTCTTACTTGGATCACTTGCACCGAGTTATATTTTTCCATTCAGTGTATCAAAGATGAATTAAAGGTGTCTTTAGCTCAACTCAGTATGGACGGGATGGTTCAATATTGGATCAATTCCCTCCGTGCGTCTAGTCTTGGTTTTTCTTGGGGACAACTTAAGGAATAACTTATGAGACGTTATGGTGATGCTGCGGAAGAATTCGACCGGAGATTAGTACAACAGTTCTCACTCATGAACCTCAAAGTAAGGCGCGTTTGCTTACTCTTTCTTGCCGAGTTGAACGGGAGTTATTGGTTAAGGGAATTATTAAATCGACTGCGTCCTGTAACAGAAATTCTTCTCCGGCTACTTCGGGCAGAGGTTGGACACCACCTTTTCCAAAAGTACTTTTAGGGGATATACGTGTTTCGGACCGTAAGGGTGATACTATTGCTAAATGGAAAGGAGTTTGCAATCTTACACGGGAAGAATTTGAAGACCGCAAATCTAAAGGCCTCTGATATTCTTGTGGTCAGTGGTTTACCCTGGGACATCGGTATCCGAAAAAAGGTTTTCGGTTAATGGTATGGGAGTGCATTGAACCAGAGGAGGATGGTGAATGAGACTCTAGTATAGCAACCGTTCCGCCTGATACAACGCTTCTAGAGATGAATCGGCTTGGTACTACTTTCAGTCAGGGACAATTTGGGGATACTGCTCCTCGCTCTATGTTAATAGAGGGAAGGGTCGATGGTGTCCAACTGTTAGTGCTTATTGACAACGGGGCTAGCCACAATTTTATTTCTAAACGTCTTATGCGCCAGTTTCCTACTCATGAAGTTTCGACAACGCCCTTTTCCGTTCGCCTAGGCGACGGTTACCGGATTTAGTCCCAGGGATTATGTAAATCATTGCAAATTGGTCTTGGCACAATGGATTTGTCACGACCCGACCCTACCCGGGCTCGAGCCGCAACTACCCCAGGCCCGCCTCCATAGGCCAGGGGCTGGCGACCAGCGCCGAAGGCACAATAACTCGGGGAGGCCTTTGCCTAAGTACCTGTACACACGCACGCAGCAAACTCAATGCAAAAGTGCAGAGTAAAAAGGAAAAGCAAAGGGAAACTGCTATAAATAAACCACAGTGTGCATCGACCTCTAACAGTACAAAGTACAGTGCTGAAAGGAAAAAGGGGCAAAACACGCGCCCAACCAGAAAAGGTGCCACAACCCGGCAACAGGTAAACGAAAAGAAATAGCTGACGGGTCTGCCACCTGGATCCCGGCCACGACCACCGCACGCGGTCCAAGCTCCCAAGCTCCTACGCTCCACTGAAGTCACGCTCCACCTGTCCGTCGTCTGCAAGGGCACACCAAGTGCGGGCAAAGCCCAAGCAGGGGTGAGTATAAAAATACTCAGTAGGATACCCCGAAGGCTTGAGGGAGCAACAAAGGAGGTACCGAAGGGTGAGCGGTAGAGCGAACAGAAAAGTAGAGGAGTACAACTGAAAGTGCAGTAAGAGTCCAGCTCAACCCAACAAGAGAAAGGAAGAAGACTCGTCCTAACACAAGGAGCTAGGAACGGTGAGAAGGTACACTTCTCGTCGAGCTTTCGCTGCCTATAGCAGGAGAGTAGACCCATCCAACCACGAGAAGCTAGACACGGAAAGCACGTGGCATACCCCGCGCGTCTTCGTCTCTCATGGAAAGAGAGTAGCCAAAACCCAAGGAGTGGGTACTCGTACGAGGTATATACATAACCATATGCTCAACTAGAAGCCCGAACAACGTCGTAAGGGGATCTCTGTCCCGCAGCTCAGCCCAAGAAAAGAGTCACCAACAGTCCCGGAGGTAAACTCCATCGATGTCCAGCATCCTGCACGTCTGCCCCGAACCACAAGACAAGGGGCTCAATCACCGCACCTCGACACTATCCGCTTTGGGCGGCACTAACTCGCCCGCACGGTTTTAGATCGCGTCGCAAGAACGCGTCTCGGTGGGGAAAGCGCCCCTCGTACTTGAGAGTTCTAAGGAAAGTCAAACCACACCTCATCACTGCCCTGCAGTCGAGAGGTCTTCTCAAAGTCAAGCCGTTCCATCACCGACCCGTACAACCAAGGGTCCCGCTCCGGTAATCACGGAGGTAAGCCACAGACTAGCCTAGTCGAGAGGACTGAGTCTGGATTGCTAACAGGTGTCCCACTGCCCAGCCCCGCTGGAGGGTAATTCATAACCAAATATCAGGTGATCCACTGCCCAGCCCTGCTGGAGGGTAAACCCTAATCAACCGGCGACCCACTGCCCAACCCCGCTGGAGGGTAGACCATAATCAGATATCGGGTGACCCACTACCCAGCCCTTCTGGAGGGTAAACCCTAATACATCATCAGGCGACCCACTGCCCAGCCCGACTGGAGGGTAAACCAAATTACATCATCAGGCGACCCACTGCCCAGCCCCGCTGGAGGGTAGACCTGGAATAAGTCGACAGGCGACCCACTGCCCAGCCTTGCTGGAGGGTAGACCTGGAACTAGACGACGGGTGACCCACTGCCCAGCCCTGCTGGAGGGTAGACCCTAAGAGGTCGTCGGGTGACCTACTGCCCAGTCTCTGCTGGAGGGTAGACCCTAATAGCGTCGGGTGACCCACTGCCCAGTCTCTGCTGGAGGGTAGACCCTAATAGCGTTGGGTGACCCACTACCCAGTTTCTGCTGGAGGGTAGACCCTAATAGCGTCGGGTGACCCACTTCCCAGTCTCTGCTGGAGGGTAGACCCTAATAGTCAGTGAGCAACCCACTGCCCAGCCCTGCTGGAGGGTAAGCCCGAGGAAGTCGATGAGTAACCCACTGCCCAGCCCCGCTGGAGGGTAAAACTCAGAACTGCTCTGCCATCTCTACAGGAGGGAACAACACTGGCCGACCGAACACGGAGTGGGTGTCGCGCAACCACCCAACTCCAGAACAGCTCTCCCAAAAGAGGTGCAGCGTCTGCCCCAGCACTGGGTGTCACTAGCACCGCTACCGGCCAATCCATCGAGAACGAAACCAGGGGGAGACCACTCAACCCTACTGGTCAACAAACGAGCACCGAGTCAGGGGAAAAACTCCACCCTGCTGGTCAAACAAACACACAGAGGGACCCTCTACGCCGCGAGAGGTCAAAGTACGCAAGGCAGAACACGACACGCACTTGGGGCCCATATACTCCCAGAGTATACCTCGTTCCAGCCCATAGGCTATCGTGCACACGGCACCCAACGTCAGCGCGAAGGCGTGACGTAACAACTCCACCTCAAAGGCCCAGGCACGACCAACCACGTCACCTCAAGCATTTACATCACTCACACGGGAGTGCACGCGATCACTCGCCAAAGGTCCGCTACAAGCAAAGTAGGGCGAACCACCACTAGAGCACCTTTCATGCTTCCACATTTCTCAAGATCGCGCAAGAGGCTCCGTACAGCCAAGCGGGTCACACCGTTGTAATCCTTGCGGAAAAACACGCGAGTTAGACTACTCATTCGCCCAAAACGGTCAACAGGTGGAAAAGGTACTATTCACCACGACCAAACCCGTGTGGGGCCCAACCCAAGATCCCGAAACTGAACCAACGGATCACGCCACTGCGATCCCCTCGGGAAAATACACGGGATTGAGTACTCAATCGCCCAAAATGAACACCCGGTGAAAAAGGTACTATTCACCATAGCCAGGTCGGGTGGGTCCCACACCACGTCCCCGAAAAAAGGTCGGGCGGACTGCGCCATCGCAAAGCTCTCGGAAAAGGACGTCAAATCGACTGGTTACATGCGTGGAACGGGTACCCGGAGGAAAAGATACGTTCCGACACACCGCACACGAGCGGCGCCACGTGGGACCCGCATCCCGGTCCCGAAACTCAACGAACGGATCGCACCGTTGCGATCCTCTCGAAAAAGCACACAAGATGGACTACTCACTTGTCCAAAACGGTCGCCTGGTGATAAAGATGGAAAAGTCACCGTCGGCGCCCAAACGGCCCTCGTGGGCCCCGCACTATCGTGCCGAATTAGGGCGGGCGGATTGCACCACTGCAATCCCCTCGAAAAAACATCCAAAAACGACTGCTCGTACGCCCCGAACGGACGTCCGGTGAAAAAGTCGCTAAAAGCTGCACGCAGCTCAAAAAGGCGGGCCGTTGGGCCCGCGCCTCAACTCCAGCCTCAACGTCTGGAACCGCACTGGAAACCTCCGCCTCAGTGCCAGGGTCACAACGCCGCTGACGGCGCTCAAAACGGACGTCAGACGCGCCCGCGCCGTCCAAAACAAGATTCCCGGAAAAACGCTCGTCCACTAAAGGACACGTCGCGCCTCCGCGACCCCTCGTTTCGGGAATTAAAATTTCCCGAAACCATCTCAA
This sequence comes from Viscum album, assembly GCA_963277665.1. Classification (NCBI taxonomy): domain Eukaryota; kingdom Viridiplantae; phylum Streptophyta; class Magnoliopsida; order Santalales; family Viscaceae; genus Viscum; species Viscum album. The sequence goes on along the minus strand of OY728121.1, from coordinate 1,948,252,620 downwards.
AACATTCCCCTCGACGCAAGCTCCGCGCTGCCGCAGACGGTGCGCAAAACGGACGCCCGTAGCCCGAAATACGGGCGTCCGAAGAATGAGGGGCAAAGCCCCTTGGGCCGGACCGGCCCGGACCGGCCGGTCCGCCCTGCTTGGGCCGGCCCGCGCTGGCCGGCCCGGTCCAGCCGAGCCGCGGGCCGCCGCTCCGCGGCCCGCTCCCCTTCACACCCGCGCGCCCGCCGCGCGGGATGCTCCACCGCGACGCCGCGGGCCGCCAGCCGCCTGCCGCCTGCCGCCAGCCGCCTGCCGCCTGCCGAAGCCGAAGCCGGCCCGCCATCGCCCTCGCACACCCAGCCGCCACAGGCCGCCGCCCGGCTCGCCGCGCCGCCGCCTGGCATGGCCGGCCGCCGCGCCTACCCGCCGGAACGCCCCACATCTCCTCCGTAAACCCGCAATCTTCGGCGAATGATTGCGGGTTCCTCCGAACTCCAAAACCAAATCCGAAAGAAGCGTCGGAAAGAGAATAAAATACACTTCGCATTCATGGGGTTTGTTTGATAAATCGACAGAGATTTGATACAAAAATTCGGGCTCAAAGTAGGTACGGGCATAGAAAATGCAATCGACAAAACCCTACCTCGCGGGGCTTCGCCCGAAGCTTCGCGACGATCCGCCGGCCACCACGCCTCGCCGGAGCTCGCCTCGCCGGAGTTGCCTCGCCGGAGGTGAAGGGGAGGGGAGGGTTTGAGGAAGAGGAAGAGGAAGGAGAAAGGGGGGGTGTTTAAGTACAAATCACTTAAACGCCCGCCCGACAGCCCGAACCCGAACTCCCGACGGGGTCGGGATTTAGCCTCCCCTAGGCTAAGAACCACGGTCTGAGCACAACGGTGGTCTCGGAATTTTATTCCGAGACCCCGTTCAAAAGTTATTAAACTTAGCGCCCGAGACTGCCAAATTACGAAAACGCCCCTGGGGCCATTTTTCACAAACAGCCCGCGCCCGCAAAACTTACACCCCTCCTAGGGTAAACGGCACACTCCGAACTCAACGGTGCCCTCGGTTTTCCAATCCGAGCCACCGTTTAAGAGATACCTGCGTTTCACCATTAAACGAATTAATTAATTAATTAATTAATCCGTTTAACGTTCCAGAAGCGGGCGAGGGGTCCAAACATCCCGCGTCGACAAGTTTTATGTCGTTCCTAGGTTAAACACCCCATTCCGCACCCATCCGTACACTCGGATCCCTGATCCGGAACTCCGTTTAGGAGTTATCTCATTTATCTGGCATTTTCAGTGTGAACGCACTGAAAATTTAATTCCGGCCACTCCAGGGCTCGGAATCGCTCGCCGTCTGAAGGCACTGCTCTGGAATATTATCAAGAATATTCCAAAGTCTTTCTCAGCAAAAACCGGGTTCTTACATGATTTCTCTTTTGATGCCTATGTTTTTGATACTTCAGGACCTGATTTAGTCCTGGGCATCTCGTGGCTCAAAAAATTGGGGTATGTTATTACCAATTGGCGGGCTATGACCATGGAATTTGATTGGCATGGAACCCACATAGATTTACAGGGGGTTATTGAGCCGAACCGTTTACCAGCGGCTTTACAAGTTCATTTGGGCAACAACTGGAAGCATTTTGAAGGAGTTCAGTGCATTGTCATAAAGGATCTTCAATTCCCCTCTGTTCAGCAGACACAATTACAGACTCTTTTTGCCCAGTTTACTATGGTATTTGCAGCCCCTACTAGTCTTCCACTATCCAGGGAGACAGATCATGCTATTCATTTAAAGGCAGGAGCTGAACCGGTTAACATTCGGCCTTATAAGCATGCTTACCATATGAAGAATGAAATTGAAAAACAAGTTGCCGAATTATTGCAACTTGGATTTATTCAACATAGTACCATCCCCTATTCGAGTCCTATTCTAATGGTCAAGAAATAAGATGGGGGTTGGCGTATGTGTGTAGACTACCGGAAGCTAAATATTCTGGACCGGTATCCTATTCCAATGATTGATGAACCTATGGATGAGTTATTTGGGGCTGCCTATTTTACCAAATTGGACAGTCTGGTTTCCTTCAAGTCCGTATGCTGCCATCAGATGTTAGAAAGACAACTTTTAAAACCCATGAGGGCCACTATGAATATGTTGTTATGCCTTTTGGGTTAATGAATGCCCCCACTATCTTTCAAGCCACTATGAATAATGTTTTCCGGAGGCTGCTACAAAAGGGATTTCTTGTTTTTTTTGACGACATCTTACTTTACAGTAAGAGTTGGCCTGAGCACCTTGACAAATTGCGACAACTTTTATCTTTGATGGTTGTAAATAATTTACATGCTAATTTGAAAAAATGCACGTTTGCAAGGAGGGAGATGCATCATTTGGGGCACATAATTTCAGAACATGGAGCGTGTAATGGCCCGGACCTCTCCAGTCCATTACTTTGTGAAAACGCGGTATTAGAGGTTTTTTTGGAGGTTAAAGTGACTTGGGGTGCGTTTGGGTGGACTTTTAAGGGAAACTAAAGGGCTATAGCTTTCGCACGAGAGGCGCACGGTTTGTCTAAACCGTGCGGCCAAACCATGCGAGGTTGGTGTTGGAGGCAGTGGCTAACGCACGGTTAGCGCACAGTTTGTCTAACCGTGCGAGCAAACCGTGCAAACACTTAAATCTAGATCCTAAAATTGTGGATCTTGACCGTTTTGCCTCTAACTTTCTTGTTTAAGCTCCTAAGAGGCCATAATTCGGGATTACCCTTCCTCGAATGTAGGAGAACCTCTCCCAAGCGTTTTGGAGGCGATCCGAAGGCTTCTCTTGGCGAATCAAAGCCGGTTTCTTGAGGTATGTGATCGTTCTTGTTCGGTTTCTTAGATCCGCTTGGATCTACTTCTCCTCTTCTCTCGGTTTCTTAGATCTACGCCCGTTATGGGTAGATCTAAGTGTGTGGATGCCAATTATGGTGAGGTTTGGTATGGATCTTGCTAGGAGGAGAGATCTAAGGCGGGCTTTTGGAGAATCGATCCGACTTTCTTATGCGTTCTTTGTTTGTTGGGGTTTTCGTCAAAACACCTTGAGGTAGGGGATTCATTGCTTCTCTTTCTTTTACGTGCAACTGTATTGTTAGCATGTTTTATCCCACTGGATGACAATGGAATTGACATAATAAATACTTTGAACCGGATAAAGAAATTGTATCGATCGTATGTTATTGCCTCTTGTTTTGCTAGATAGTGTGATATCTATGCCTGCTTTGCTTAGCTGTTGTTCTTGATGGGAATCGGTAGAGAACGTAAACCGGGATTAATCGATAATTGTTTGGCTGAAGATAGAGGCATGAAAACGAATCTGGTTCTTGTAGTAATTTGATGTTAATCAAATTGGCGTAGTAAGCATGTATAATCATTTGTGATATCTTACTAGTTCGGTTCCCGATTTTGGAACCAACGGATTATAAATCTGTAAATTCAAGATGGTTTAAAGATTTGATTGTTTGATAATTCCTTGGAGGGTTCTGAGTTACCCTCTTGATTGTTAAAGGGCTAAGAGCCCAATTGATGTGATGTTGCTTTCCTGCTGCTTGTGCTGTGATGTGATCCTGGATGGTTGTTGTGATATGTGGGGGCATAGAGGCCTTTTGGTTGTGGCAACGGATGGCACCTAGAGTGTCGAGATGCATCGGTTTATGCATGTGGGTGTCGGGGAGGACACCAGGGATGATGGAATGGGTTGGATGTGATTGTTGGATGCTTGTGGGTTCTTTGATTGTTTATCTGCTTTACTTTTCCCCACTCCTCAAGGCAGCTGGTCTTGCTTACCCTTCTTCCGAAGGAGGCGAAGATGCGCGGGGTATGCCACGTGCTTTCCGTGTCTAGCTTCTCAAGGGAGGATGGGTTTACGCTCTTGCTATAGGCGGCAAAGACTCGACGGGTAGTACATCTACTCACCGTGTTGAGCCCCCTTATGTTTAGTAGCATATAATGCTTTTCTAGAATGCCTGAGAATATGAGAAAGTAATTTTGTAATGAATGTTTGAATAAATGGTGTTAACCCATGGGGTTGGTGTTCGCTGAAACATAATGATGAGGTTGTGATTTTTTTTGAAGGAACCGTTGACTTTGGGTGTGATGCTAATGAAATTTAATATGGAATTGTTCATGGTTAATTAATGTTTAAAGAATTAATTAACGTACAATGGAACTGATAAAAAGGGAATGATGTAATCTAATAAAGCTCTTTAAATGGTTGTGTGCTTATATGATACCTAGTCTTAGAAGTAGCAGCCCGAAGTCTGAGAGACGTTAGCTGCAGTTGTGTCTAAGACTAGGTAATGCCCATAGTGTGGTTGTGTGTTATAATATATTCTGTACTTTTTGTGTTTCTATACGCTACTGCACCCTGTCAGTAAGGGAAACTGACACCCCGGGGATTCTGAGCCCTGGGGGGTGTTTTCCCCAACATTCCGGTGGGAGGATGAATGACTGACTACCCCTTTGACCCCGCTCTCTTTTCTTGGTAGATACTTGTGCCATTAGGCACAACAGTTAGTTTTCCCCCTTATCTGTGTGTAGAGGGCTGTAATGGCTTGTGGTTATTCACGCACATATATTCTGGATATAGTATCCTATGGATTACTATAGGTGTAACGTGTATAGGCTGTGATGGCTTGAGGATCCTTACTCGGTTTATAGGCTGTAATGGCTTGAGGTATAATACCCGACGTATGATACACGTTATTGCTGTAGGATGTTGAGAGATGGGAAATGCTGCTGTGTACAGACATGGAGACCCAAATACAGGTGGCGTCGCAGGTTCACTGAGCATTGCAGAGAATCATGGGAGAGATGGGTGGGGCAAGACCATGGGAAAAGTGAGGGATGGTCTTGCTGGCAGAATCCGAGGGCTTGCCTTAACAAAATTTTCAATCTCGTGTCCTTGATTTGAGTTGGGGATTTCCCATGGAGCTACACCTATTTTTTTATATATATTTTCTTCATGGGATAGGGGTGTTTGGATAGGAATTTGTATATTTGAGTTTACAATCTTTTCGTCTCTTTGGAGACATCTGATAAAATTGGAATGATATAGAGAAGATTAGCATGACCCCTGTGCAATGATAACACACAAATCGAGAAATGATCCAGTTTACAATCTTTTGTAGATGAAGGTGACTAGCTTTGCACTAAATTCTTTATTTTCATTATAATTTTATTGTTTGTGTTGTATATTTTTTTGAGCTGGTGATGGTGATGGATTATGGGTAGTAGTTACTTCTATTTTAGGTTTTGGGGGTGCGTTCACAGTATATGGAAACTACAGTTTTTGAAATATAATTTGGGCATTAGTTAGCTATTTTTTATTTTATTAACAAGACAGTATGAGTTTCCCCCATCCGGGAATGATTGTATATATATTTTTCATGATATATTAGAATCATTTAGATGATGTTTTTATGATAAATATTGAGATATATTAGTTATTTAGTTCATTTTTATTTTTTTGATGGAAAAGAATTTATATGTAATATATAATAATTATATTAGGTGTATTATATATATTTTTATTAATAAATATATTATAAATTTTAGGAACATATAACATGAGTGCATAATTTAAAAATGAATTATAAGAGTATTATTTGTTGGCATTGTTTGTAGTGAAATATAATATAAATTTATAAATAATAATATCAAAAAAATATAAATATTGGTAATGATATTATCAGTAGATAAAATTGTTATATGAATATGTTGTTAAACCTTTTTACCAATGTTGATATTATTATAGTTGTAATAGAATTATTTTATCTGTCGTAATAACATTTAGCAACATAGTTTTTAGCAACAATTCAGTGATAGTCATTTCTATCGATAAAATGTTTTACCAATAAAAAATTCATTTTACCAATGGATACGCCTCGTTAGAAAAACCTAATTATTTTGTAGTGTGTTCATCTTTAAAACACTTCAAAACATTCCAAAACTCTCCAGAAACTCCCTAAGCTTAAGCTAAACATTATATAGACTTAAAATACATAATAAAAGGGTTAATTTCCTAAAACTGGGGGTGTTATATTCTCCCTACCATTGGTCTTTCCATCTCTAAAAAAAAAGAATCTGATGTTTCTCTAGAAGAGCTCAAACAACTACATCATTTTTAACATTCCCACATCTTTCTGAATTTGAACATGCTACCATAAAATCCATACCAAATTGATGCTTTTACCATGAAAGAGCTTCTCTTGCCTTTCACAATATGTATCAACACATGAATCAACACAACATCTGGCTCAAGATCAACGTAGTCCCATTGTATGACATGGTCAGGGTCAGAACGATACTTCTTTAATTGAGACTGTAAAGGCATGGACCTTCCATCCCGTTATTTTGCAGGAAATCTAGTGGTAGAGGTATCTAGAGGAGGTACCAAAGAGTTTAGCGATGTTTTGGAGGGAAAATGGGGTGTTTTAGAAGCTAATAGTAGCACCTGACAGTAACATATAACGGTACTACCTAATGGTAGCACTTGATGGTAGCTCCTGATGATAGATTTTGGCGGTAGCAGACTTAGTATAGTGGTAGCCTCTGGCGGCAGCACCTGACGACAACACGCTAGTGGTAGCACCTAATGGTTGCCCACTAGCGGCAGAACTTGACAGCAGCACACTGGCGGTATCACTTGAAGGTAGTGCACTGGTGGTATCGCATGATAGTAGCACACTGGCAGCAGCACCTGACGGTGAAACACTGGTGGTAACACCAGAGGATAGCGCACTAGCGATAACACTTGATAGTAGCACACCGACGGTAGCATCCGATGGTTGAATACTGGTGGTAGCACCTGACAGTAGCTTCTAACGGTAGCATCCAATAGTAGCATGTTCCAGATTTTCCATTTTCCCCTTTTGATGTTTTTTTTTGATGAAAAATGGTGTTAAAGCCTTAATTGATGGAATTAAAATCATTTTTAAAGGAGGATAATTATATCTTATACTGTGTGGATTTGATGAGATTCACTTATAATGCTCAATTAAAACAATATTGAATCTCGCTGGTTTCAGATCTATTCATTCTAAAGTGAAGATATTTCCTTTATTCTTTTCAACTTGATTTATCTTGACACATGAGGTTTTGAAGAGATGAGAGTGTTAAGACGTACAACGTTGGAGCGTGAGATCGGAAAATCAGTGGGAAATTAGTGCGGGTTACCCTTTATAGTTATGCTTCTAATTATGTTATTATACTTGGATCGCATTATTTGGTGAGTGTTCCTTGGTGAGGTTTGGATTGGATAGTTGACCTATTTTAGGTGCTCTTGGTTCTACTATTTTCTCATAGGTGCATTAGTATGCTCTTTTTACATGTGTACAAGATAATTTGATTTTTCCTACTGAGTATACCTGTATGCTCTGTATTCAGGTTTTTAGGAGGACTACGTGGACTGTGCTGGACATTTCTAGCTTGGGCCTTTGGATTATTATTGTGTTGCTGCCTTAGTTTTCTTTTGGGTATTGTACTTTGAAGTCTTTCATTTGTATCTGTTCTTTTTATTCATGCATTATGAGATGGTTCTTAATTATTTATTTATATTATTTCATGAAGTTGATTGGCCATTGATATCCTATCTCTTGATCCTATATATTTTATGGAGGGTAATACCACACATATTGAGTTTTTTACATACCCTCGGTTCTAATCGTTAACCCGGGGTCTACTGGAGGTGAGACTCACGGGTCATTATCTCTCTCACTTCATTGCGATATCTTTGGTGGGAGGGGGTCATGACAGAGTGGTATCAGAGCCTCATGGTTGAGAGATAAGATGAAGTTTGAGGTTAGACACAGTGAGGATTAAATGAGTTGGTATGGAAACTGTGCCAAATGACCTTGATATATGACATAGGCCAGAGAGACTGGTCAGGACAAAGGATTTTAGGCCCCCTATGATCCAGTGGATGAGATCTGATCATATTGAACGACTAAATGAGGTGGACCTATTTGTAGGGTAGAGACCTATGAGAGGTACATGCATCATGATGACTTGTGTTCTTATCTGGATTGGGTGGTTTTTGGGAAGTTAAAAATAAAGTAAGGTGAAGTAAAATGAATTAGATGAATCATAATAAAATTCCATGCTAAAGTACGTGCCAAATTTCAAAATGCAAACCCAAAAGTAAAGACACTGTCAACTCCCAAGCGGGTCACAAACCACGTCCGGTTCCCTCATCCATGCTCTATCCCAAATCAGCCATCTAACATAGGGCCTTTGTCGTTATCCTGTCCTGCAAACATAAAGTCTATTCAGGTACCGATTAGGTAGCCCGAGTAGGGTGTGAGGTCAACTCAGTAGGCCACCACCAACGATGTCTAAAACAATATCCAGACTACAGCAGTTTATGCAATTGTATAAAGAATAAAATACAAGATTTTTTTTACATTTATTCAATTACTCTTTATTTAACCACATAAACCCCCAGGTTCCCTAGGACACCTGAACCTTAATACCTGTTTTGGCCCGTGTCAGAGTCTGAACTATCCCTAAGAAATGTCATATATCCAAATTCCATCATCTCATTTCATATCATGGCCAATTGGAACCATAGTCCAATTCCAACTCATGGGCGTAGAACATCGTGTCTAACACCCTGTGGGTATTTGAAGCCTCAGTCTCTGTCATGTACCTCAATATCACATGGGTATTTGGAGCCTGATCCCCTGTCCCATACTCACTATCTCATATGGGTATTTGGAGCCTCAGTCCCTGTCCCACACATATTTAACACATATGTGCATTTGGAGTCTCAGTCCCTGTCCCACACACATTTAACACGTATGGGTATTTGGAGCCTCAATCCCCGTCCCACACACATTTAACACATATATCACAATATCACAATTTCACATGTGTCATAATATCACATTACTTAATTCATCAATTAATTAATCAAATTCGACAATTTCATAATCACATCAATCCATTAATTAATTCAATAATTAATTAATCATATCAATTTCATTAATTAATTCAATAATTAATTAATCACGACAACCCTTTCAATTAATCCACCCATTAATTGTTACATCAATTCCATTAATTAATTCAACAATTAATTAATCACGTCAATCCCTTCAATTAATTCAATAATTAATTGATTACATTCATTCCATTAATTAATTCAACAACCAATTAATCACAATAATCCATTTAATTAATCCACCCATTAATTGATTACATAAACTCCATTAATTAATTCAAAAATTAATTAACCACGTCAATACCTTCAATTAATTCAACAATTAATCAATTAGATCCATTCCATTAATTAATTTAACAATTAATTAATCAATTCAATCAATTTCCCAATCACAAAAACATCCCTTAATTAATTCAACAATTAATTAATCAATACCCACAATCCCAATATCCCCAATTTCACAATTCCTTAATTAATTAATCTACCAAATTAAGTAATTCAAATTTGGGAACTCAATTTCTAATCATCCAAAAGCAATTCTACAATTACATACACGTAATCGAAATCAAGACTTTGTGATTTGAATAGTAGACCACCTACCTCAAAATTTATGAAGAACGCTCGCCAACAGAAAACCCCAATTGATGTAAGATGGTCGAATCAATTACGAAAGAAGAGATATAGACCAAAACCTAGGATCAAGATCAACCCCCAGAACCACAACTATCAAAGGTTCCACTGCTTCATCGGAAGATAGAGGAACAGAAGGGAACCAAAGAAGAAAGGGCTTACCAGGTATCCAACACCAAACTGAAATGATCAAAGATGAAGAAATTGATCCAAATCTACTAAGAGTCACCCTAGGGTTAGAGGAGGAAGGATATATGAAAGAAAATAAACCAAAATGAACTGCAAAACACTTTTTAATCTGCTACTCGAATAATTACACGGCGTGTAATTCCATTACACGCCGTGTAATTATTTTCAATGGTTTACACTGAAAACCCATCACCTCGGGTGATTTTATCCCAACTAAACTATCACATGACATGTAATATCATTACACGACATATAAATTTTCTACAGATAGTTTTTCAACGCAAACAGATTTTGCATAAAAGATCCGACCACCTCCAAAGCCTTCCAAACCAGAATCAATATTTTTCCAAACCTAGAACAAAGGAGAAAACTAAAAAAGGATGTACCTGACAAGAGAATGAGATCTTACAATCTCCCCACCTTATAATAGCTTGTCCCCAATCTGTACTTCCAAGCATCTCTAAGACTTTGAGGTAAAAATATTAGGTCACTGAGCCCACATATCAACTTCTCTCTCCCATGTTTCCTCTTGAACACGCCCATGTTTCCAAAATACTCGAACTATCAACACAGTCTTTCCCCACAACACTTTCTCATTGTGATACAACACATGTATCAGATGCTCCTCAAATAAAGCATCGTTATCAAGCTTAACATCATCCACATCAATCACATGAGAAGGGTCTGGGTGATTCTGCTGAAGTTGTGACACATGGAAAACGTTTTGCATAACACTATATCTCTATGGAAGAGACAATCAGTACGCCACCAGCCTGATTATATCGACAATATCAAATGGTCCAATGAACCTAGACACCAATTTTCACTGCCTCTGTATCCTACGGTGACCCAATCTAGGCGACACCTGAAGGAATACACGACCACCCTCTTTAAACTCTAGGGGTCATCGATGTCTATCTGCATATGACTTCTATCTACTCTGAGCTATAGCCATACGCTTCTGAATAAGATGAACCCGCTCCGATGTCTCCTACATGAGACTCAGTCCCAACAACTCTAACTCACCTGCCTCCATCTAGCATAGAGGTGATCTGCACGACCAATCATAAAGTGCCTCATATGGTGCCATCAACATCGTCACTTGATAACTATTGTTATAGGTGAATTCCACTAAAGTTAGGTGATTCTCCCAAGACCCACCAAAGTTAAGAACACACGCTCACAACATATCCTCAATCACTTGTATAGTATTCTCTGACTGCCCATTTTTTTGTGGGTGGAATTCCATACTCAGTAAAACCTATGTACCAAGCGCCTTCTATAAACCCTTCTAGAAGCACAAAGTAAAAAAAAGTGAGGATCTGAAACAATAGTTTGTGGAACCCTATGTAGACGGACTATTTCCTGAACATACAAATTTCCCAGCTGCTCCACCGATAAAGTCTCCCATATAGGCGAGAAATGCACCACCTTTGTGAAATGGTCCACAATCATCCAAACATTGTCATTGTTTTGAGGCATCCTCAGGAGACCCACCACAAAATCTATAGTAATGTCATCCCACTTCTATTCTAGAATGGACAACATCTGTGAAAACCACTAGGTCATTAATGCTCATCCTTCACCTACTGAAAAGTGTAGCATTATTTAATGAAACCTATTATCTCCTTTTTTATGCCCGATCATCAAAACTTCCATCGTAGGTCATGTTACATTTTGATCACACCTGGATGCACCACCCACTTCGAGGCATGAAATTCACATATCAACCCCCCTCCATACTCATAGGAACAACAACCCAATCCCGAAATAGATGATCTCATCCTCATCTATGGTCCAATATAAAGGTGACTCCCAACTTCAAGGATTTACCTAAAGGATAAACATTATGGATCCTTATACTGTATGTCTCTGACTTGCCTGAAGAGTGTAGACTCCACTGAAACTAATAAGAGAGTCATCTACTCCTAACTCTCCCGAACCACAACATGCATCTCAGCCAACAAGGTCATCATCTTCCACTCAACACTAGACTCCTGGACTACCTGAGTCTTTTTTATTGCTTAGAGTGTCAGTAACACTGTTTCCCTTTCTGGGTGTATAGGATAGCTTAAAATCAAATTACTGCATATACACAACCCACCTTCACTGTCAGCGATTCAGATCTCACTGTGAAAAGATATACCTCAAGATCCTGTGATCCGTATACACAGTAATTTTTTTCCCAATAGATAATGCCACTAACAATTCAAAGCATAAACCACTGTATCTAACTTGAGGTCATACGTAGGGTAGTTCTGTTCATATAGCCTCAACTAATGAGACCCATATGCCATAACTCAATATCCCCACATCAAAAACTACTCCAAGTCCAATCCCATAAGCATCACAAAACACCATATAATCCTCACCCAACTCGGGTAGGATCAAGATTGGTGCTAATTTCAAACACTTATTCATCTCATAGAAGGAATTATTGCATGCTTTCATCCATTCAAACTTTATCCTCTTCTTAGTCAAGCCTGATAGTGGTTCTTCTAATCAGGAAAATCCATGTATAAACCTATGATAATATCCCACTAACCCTAGAAAGATACATATATCAAAAAAATTCATGGGATTCTCCCAAGATACAAATGCCCAAACCTTATCTAGGTCCACTGACACAACTTCCTCTGAGATGATGTGACCCAATAAGTGTACCTGATCGATCCAAAACTGACACTTAGATATCTTGGAATATAGACGATGCTCTCTCAGTGCACTCAGGATGATGTCAAGATGTTGGGAATGATCATCATGAGTCTTGGAGGACACCAAGATGTAATCCACAAACACAACCAAAAACCGATCCAATTACGAATGGAAGATTCTATTCATCAAGGCCATAAACACTGCTGATGTGTTTGTCAACCCAAACGACATTACAATGGACTCATAAATGCCATATATTCTTCTAAAATAAGTCCTTAGTATATCATAAGGTCAAACTCTCAACTGATGATACCCCGATCTCAAGTAAATTTTTGAGAATATACAAGTTCCTCTCAACTGGTAAAAAATATCATTAATACGTGGGAGAGGATACTGGTTCTTTATAGTCACCAGGTTAAACTTACGATAATCAACACACAAGCGCAGATTCCTATCAACCTTCTTAGAAAAAAACTGGAGAATCCCAAGATGATGTACTTGGACAGAGAAAACACTTATCTTACAACTCTTCCAATTGAGTCTTAAGATATTGAAGCTCTGTAGATGTCTCATCCCTCCATAGGATTGACACTCCACTGATGGCTGTATACAATGTTTATGAAATTGGCCCGGCCTACCACACTAGTGGAAAAGAACTCGGGTAAGATCCTGAGTAACGGATCCTTCCCCATGGACACTCTTCCTGCTATCCCATTAGACAACATTCTCATAGTGACACTTCCTACCCTCGGAAGAAATACATCCTAATCATCTAGTAGCAACCATATTTCTTGCACTGGAAGCCTCCTTCAGGTTCCCCTAAGCTATGAGAGCCTGATTCACCACCTCAATAGACTTCTTTAACCGAAAGAGGTCAACTTTGGACTTAATCTCACATTTAAGCCCGTCCTAAATATGAATTTTCTTAGTTGTATCATCTTTTTTCATCATTGGATAAAAGCACTGTAAGTTTGTAAAGTGACCAACATAGTCTATCATGGACATGCTCCCTTGAGTCAACTGCATGAACTCACCTGCTCTCTCCCATCTTAGCATCTTTGGATAAAAGTGTTCTAGAAAATTCTCTAAAAAATCTTTCCAAACCATCCCGTCTACCTACCATGTCCAGGCCTGAACAACTTACCATCACTTTTCTAATCCTTACAACATGTAATCATCCAACTTGACCCTCTTCTCAAAAGGAGTCTCTAAATGGTCAAGTATAGTCTGGATGGACTCAATCCAGAACTCTGCCGCATCAGGTCCACCCTCTCTAGTAAATGTTAGAGGGTGTTGTAACTGAAACTCCCTCATCAAGTCAGACATGCTTTTCACAACCTTCCATGGATCCCTTTCCATAAAATTCATGAAGAGAGCAAAGTTCTCTTGGAACTAATCTCCAAATTCCTCACTCGGCACTATCGGTTCCTCAGGTTCCACTACTGGTAGATCATCTCCAGCCATATCCTCCCATCGTCCTCTCAACAGGAATCATTATGGATGCGTATTTCTACAATTCCAAACATGCACCTTAGGTTACATAACACAATAGTAACACATTTACAGGAAATCACAATAATCCATAACAAGTCATTTCCCCCATTTCCCCACCACATGATCAAAACCGAGGCACTATCACTACCCTTAACCATCCTACATCTATGTCATAGTTAAAAAAGGGTAAATTCATTGTCATTATTAAAGTTTCACATTAGACACCCATTTATTTACCCTTTTTCATCATTTCACAATTTTCAATTTCATATTTGGAACCATTTTTAGTTCAATTTCACAAGAAAGGAAAATCAGTTCAAGTTCAACAACTTACCCAAAACCCATTTTCCATGCATGCCTAAGATGATGCATGTCACAAAAATAATCCTGAGTGCCTAGAATGATGCATGAAAACTCAACTCTCCTGCCATACTAAGCCACAAGTAAAATCACAGAAAATATTAGAAGCAATAATCACATCACACTAAAAGTGCATCACCCAAGGTGAAATAACATCAAGTGTAACAACAGATGTCAACAACAACAATCCCACATTGGGTATTTGGCTTTTACTCTCATACATGAGGTATCTACTCCTATGCACGAGCTCTTAACCAAGACCTGACTCATCCTATTATCTTCTCTACCTTTCCTAAATATCAAGACAAAATAAAAAGAAAAGAAAAACACCTATGATACCACTTTGTAACATCTTGACCTAGGTGCCACACACTGGTGCCCCGAGCTAGTAGTTTACATGACCTTAAGCGTGCCTCCCCATACACTAGAGGCTGCCGATTAATAGCGAGGGTTTAATGTCAGTAGTGGGGAGACTAAAACCTCTTTATCAAAGTAGCTAAACAATGGAAATAAATAATAACAACCAACAAATATAACATAAATAGGAAAATACCAGTGTCACTAGATGACCAAAACTGGAAATACAATATCAAAATTGAATAGTAGACATGCTATGCTAAAGTACGTGCCAAGCGTCAAAATGAAAACCCAAAAGTAAATACATTTTCAACTCCCAAGTGGGTCCTGAACCACATCCAGTTCCCTCATCCATGATCCTTCCCAAATCATCCATCTAACATAGTGAATTTGATCTTATCCCATCTTTAAAACATGAAGTCTATTCGGGTACTAATCAGGTAGCCCAAGTAGGGTGTGAGTACAACTCAGTAGGACACCACCAACGACGTCTAAAAAAATATCTAGTCTATAGCAGTGTATGCAGTTGTATAAATAATAAAATAAAAAAAATTAAATAGTTTACATTTATTCAATTACACTTTATTTAACCACATAAACCCATCTGGGTTCCCTAGAAAACCCAGAGCTCAATACCTACTTCGGCCCATGTCGGAGTCTAAACTATCCCTAAGGAATATCATATATCTGAATTTCATTGTTAACATTCATCATCTCATTTCACATAACAGTCAATTGGAACCATAGTCCAATGCCAAATCATGGGCATAAAATATCATGTCTAACACCCCATGGGTATTTGGAGCCTCGGTCCATGTCCCGCACCTTGATATCACAAAGGTATTTGAAGCCTCAGTTCTTGTTTTATACTCACTATCTCATATGGGTATTTGGAGCCTCAATCCCTATCCCACACACATTTAACATATATGGATATTTGGAGCATTAGTCCCTATCCCACGCACATTTAACACATATGGGTATTTGGATCCTTAATCCCTACTCCACACACATTTAACACATATGGGTATTTGGAGCCTCAGTCCCTGTCCCACACACATTTAACACATATATCACAATATCAAAATTTTAAATGTGTCATAATATCACATAAATTAATTCATCAATTAATTAATCAAATTCAACAATTGTAGTCACATCAATCCATTAATTAATTAAAAAATTAATTAATCAAATCAAATCAATTAATTAATTAAAAAATTAATTAATCATGAAAATATCTTTAATTAATACACTCATTAATCGATTATATCAATTATATTAATTAATTCAATAATTAATTAATTATTTCAATCCCTTAAATTAATTCAACAATTAATTGATTACATCCATTCCATTAATTAATTCAAAAATTAATTAATCATGAAAATCCCTTCAATTAATCCACCCATTAATTGACTACATCAATTCCATTAATTAATTCAATAATTAATTAATCACGTTAATCACTTAAATTAATTCAATAATTAATTGATTACGTCCATTCCATTAATTAATTTAACAATAAATTAATTGATTCAACCAATTTACCTATCACAAAAATATTCTTTAATTAATTCAAAAATTAATTAATCAATACCCACAATCCTAATATCCCCAATTCCAAAATCCCTTAATTAAATAATCTAAAAAATTAATTAATTCAAATTTGGAAACTCAATTGCTAATCATCTAAAATAAATTCTACAATCACATACACATAATCAAAATCAAGATTTTGAGATTTGAATAGTAGACCACCTACCTCATAATATATAAAGAACGCTTGCCAACATAAAACCCCAATTGATGTAAGATGGTCAAATAGATAATGGAAGAAGAGATCTAGACCAAAACCTAGGATCAAGATCAAATCCCAAACCCACAACTATCAAATGTTCTACCTCTTCATCGAAAGAAGGAGGAACATAAGGGAACAAAAAAAAGGTCTTACCAGGTATCCATCACCAAACCACAGTGATTAGAGATGAATAAATCACTCCAAATATGCTAAGAGTCACCCTAGGGTCGGAGGAGGAACACTTCATGAAGTAAAATAAACCAAAATGAACCACATGACACTTTTTAATCTGCTGCTCAGAGAATTACATAACATGTAATTCCATTAAACGTTGTGTAATTATTTTTAATGGTTTACACTGAAAAACTCATCACCTTAGGTGATTTTTTCTTGATTAAACTATTACATTATGTGTAATATCATTACACGACATGTAATTTTTTTTGTAAATAGTTTTTCATCCCAAAAATATTTTTCATAAAATATCTGGCCACCTCCAAAGCCTTCCAAACTAGAATCAAACACTTTCCAAACCTAGAAAAAAAGATAAAACTAAAAAGGGATAACCAGGTAAGAGAATTGGATGTTACACTGAACTAGTTCATTACTGTAGGGATGATCTGAATAGGGAGAATTATCATTGGTAAAGGTCATTTTATGCTTCTCAATGTCAGGATTTAGGGAAGTCTAAGGGTAGTGTTTATAATGTGGAGATAGAGAACTGGTCGGAGGATCTCGAGATCACTTTCAGTTTTATCCAGACCCCATTGGAGAATTAGGTCCTTCTACCAGTAAGTTAGATATTGGGAGCTGTGCTTAAGTGGTGGAAATTGTATCTAGGTGAGTGGAAGGTGGCTGATGTTTTATGGTTTGAATTTCAAATAGAGTTCTAGGTAGAGTTTATTTCACCGACAATGAATAAAGTGAAGCGGTAGGAGATTCTCTCCCTTCAGAAAAGGATTATGTTAGTGTGGGAGTTGGGGATAAAGTTAACAGACCTTCCATGTTTTCCCCAAATCCTTTTTTTGATGTGAAGTCTCATGAAAGATGTATTGAGGAGGCACTCCATACTTCTATATAGTATATTGTCTCTCCTTTTACATTTCCAAATTATATGGAGGTTCAAAAGATGGTGAAGGATATCAATTAGATGCACTCGTGAGGAGTTTTACCATGATAGGGGGACCAAAAGGGTTCCTCAAGGAGTAGAGTTTTCAGTGGAAGTTCTCAAGTGCCAGGACCATCAAGGTTTTGATCAGCATGGAGTCGACCCCAGTAGCTTCCTTTTTGGAATTGTGGCTCTAGTTGTTTCCATGATTTTATGGGGGTTTGGGGCAGGTGTGTTTCATCTATGGGATTCGTGTCCATTATTAGGATTAGTTACTAGTGGATAATCAAGCTTAATTTGGTATATGTGTATAGGTTTAGAATTAACCTTAGTAGTAGTTACTAGAAAGGTCATTTCAGCAATAGGGGTAGAAATATTATGCTCCATATAGAGCAGATGGAATAGGTAGAGGTTAGCCTCAAGTTGTTCCTTATGTTTAGGGGCCTCGATCTGAGTGTGGTCATGGAGGTGGTAGTCAACAGAGAGGTATAGAAGCTGGGAATGGTTAGTTTCATGCAACATAGGTAGTAGCACCTGAGTGTCCAAATATTGTTAGAGGTATGATCATTTTATCATCTAATATTGTTTATACCTTATTTAATTCAAGATATTAAAAATATTTTGTTGCACCCTCTCTTGTTCATACTTTGGTACTAGATGTAGAGTGGATTTTTGTGCTCCTAGTGTTGACTATGCTAGTCAAAGGTTAGAACAACTTGTTTGATGTGTGCTGAGGATGTAGATTGATGATGATGCCACATTAGTCATGTGTGGATCTTTTCTTTATTTATATGATATTGAATGATGCCATCCTCATCATCGAATGGTTGTATTCTATGAATTCCATTATAGATTTCTTCCAAAGGAGAGTCGTTTTATCGGATGTGGATGACCAACATATGGTTTTCATTAGTGAACATAGTTTTTAGGTGGGAAGTAGACACGTGGAAACCCTTCTTTCTTTAATAGATAAGTTGTTTATGGAATCAGTGGGAATTGGGATGGAGGAGGCTCCTAGGGTTTTCGAGGTGTTTCTAGATGTTTTTCTCAAAGAGGTTGGGATGCATCCCCATCAATTTGATATCAAGTTTGGGATAGACTTACAACTTGATGATTCTCCAATTTCGATGGATACTTATTGGATGGAACCCTTTGAGTTGTGGGAGTTGAGGACTCATATTTATGATATGATGCAGAAAGGTTTCATCTTCCATAGTGTGTCACTGTGGGGTTCTACAGTATTATTCATCAAGAAGGTAAATAGTAGTATGAGATTGTGCGTAGTTTACCAGAGGTCAAACCATGTGACTATCAAGAATCGACACCCTCTCTCGAGGATCGATGATATTTTAAACCAATTGAGGGGATCTAGTTGGTTATCCAAAATTGATATGTAGTCTGGATATCACCAACTGAGGGTGAGGGAGGATGATGTCCAGAATACTGCCTTTAGATATAGGTATGGTCACTTTGAGTTTTTGTTCATTCCATTCGGTGTCACGAATGCACCAGATATGTTCATGGGACTCATGAAATCCATGTTCCATGAATTCCTAGAACAATTAATAGTTGTGTTAATCGATGAAATATTGATCTACTCAATGTTAGAGGAGAAGCATGTTGATCATCTCAGAGCTATCTTATAGTTTTTTCGACACCACCAATTCTATGAAAATTTATCTAAGTAAAAGTTATGGACATGATAAGTGAATTTACTTGAGCATGTGGTGTCCTAGTAGGGAGTATTAATGGTCCCATCGATGGTAGAGGTAGTTGTTTCAAGGGAATACCCCAAGAGTGTGGCATAGGTATATAGATTCCTTGACCTTGAGGGATATTTCCAGAGGTTTATATCCAACTTCTCACAGATTGTGGCCATATTGATAACTTTTACCATGAAGGAATATTATTTTATCTATACTGATTAGTGTTAGGAAAAATTTGACCACCTGAAGGGGAAATTAATCAGTTCTCTAGTGCTCCAGTTGATAGAGGAATAGGTGATGTTTGATGTGTTTTTTGAAACTTCTCATATAGGCTTGGGATGTATCTTGATGCAGTAAAAGGAAGGAATCTCTAATGTATCTAGGCAGTTATGCCCCCACTAGTATAACTATTCCACCCATGAACTAGAGTTAGTAATATTTGTATTTGTGTTGAATTTGTGGTGACATCACCTCATTGGGGAGTGATTTGTGGTCTTCATGGATCACAAAAGATTGAGGCATATCTTTTCTTAGCATGATCTAAATCTTCAATAATGGAGGTGTATAAAGTTTCTTCAAGATTATGATTTTGAGATCTCCTATACCTTAGGAAATTGGAATATTGCGGCCGACATTTTGAGTAGGAAGTCATGGAAGGATGTGGTTCGAGAGATTGGGGATGCTTGGAAAGTGATGGAGGATGTAACATCCCACCACTTCTCATTGGATTGAGAAGGCGGTGGAAGGTTACTTGGCCTTAAGTGATACCCCCAAGATTCCAAAGGCTGGAAATAAATACCGAAGGGATTCAATAAATGCGGGGGGATATTTTACCTTTAAGAATTAAACAACTAACCAAACAATCCATAACAAAAAAACCACCATATGATGCATGATAACAATGAATGAAAACTCAACATTTCATTTATCAAAATCAAACTAAAACCAAGTACCATAGTGAAAGACTACAATATCAAAGTAAACAGTGATAGAAAAACCTCAAAGACTCCAATGATAACTCCAATATCCAAACATGCTCCATGATCCAACTCCATAATAGCCCAAGTATCACGAAGTGCTACTAAAGATGTGTGATACTTTAACTTTTCCCATGTCTCGATAATAACATCTGTAAAAGCATTGAAGTGCCAAAGAAGGGATGAGTAATGAAACTCAGTAGATTTTCCCCAATGACTTCCCTACTCACGCCACTAGGATAGAACATGTTATCCCATTTATATAAAA
The DNA here is from genome assembly GCA_963277665.1 of Viscum album. NCBI lineage: Eukaryota > Viridiplantae > Streptophyta > Magnoliopsida > Santalales > Viscaceae > Viscum > Viscum album. The sequence continues at coordinate 1,948,232,105 of OY728121.1, read as the reverse complement.
TAGTTTATATCAAAATATAAACAAGTGCCTATGTAAAACAATTTTCTCAAACAACACCAATTTACAAGGAAAGCAACCAACCAATGTTCCAAAACCATTTCATTAATTACAATTTGGAATACCTATTCCAATCCACAAATCCACACATATACACATGAATGCTTCATTATGATAGTTCCATAATCATGATCAGTTTCTCATCGATCTACCAAGTCATAAAAAGGTGATTAAATCCCATGTACCATTACACTTTGGCACCGAACACAAGGTCATATTTCAACCAAGCCACATAATGCAATATGAACACACACACCAAGTATGCCCAAAAACCATGCCAATATAATCATTCCAAAACCATTTCAATAAAACAACCTTTTTATTGAATTTTTTTTTCCATAAACCAAATCAAGAAACTATTTTAATATCATCATTTTAAAATCATTTTTCAAAGCAATTTGCACAATAATTCCATGATTTCATAAAAATCCACAAATCATCACTAAATAAGGTTTATACCATGATTTTCACACAAATTTTACAATCAATTTCAATAAATTTAATCAGTTTGAAACTAAGCCTTCAAGTTCTAAATAGAGGAGTCGAGGGTGAAGCCACCTACCTTGGGTTTTATGATGAAAATGAAGAATGACACTTAAAGGCCCAAAAAATGGGTTAAATATCCACAAAAATAGCTTAGATCTATTCCCCTATCAATAAAAAGATCAAATATGATCATATTTGGCATCCATAACCTTAAATATACCCAAATCAGGCATAGATCTAAGAAACTGAGATAGAGGGAGAAGCAGGTCTAAGAAAAATCATAGAAAACAACCAAGAACGATGACTTACTATGAGAATTGAGCTTCAACACACCAAGTAATAACTCCATATCACTTCCAATTTGATGGGGAGATCTTATCCAACATTTGATAGGAAAAAATATCGAGTTAGGACCATTTTGGGGCAAAAAACGAGGGAGTTAGAGGGGAAAACGAGTGAGATCCACAAGTTTAGGATCTCACTTTTATCTTATACATGGTTATTTACACGGTTAGATAAAACGTGTGCTAACCGTGTGAAATCTACTACCTCAAGGGTTGAACCTTGCACAGTGGGATAACATGGTTTCCAAACTATGCACCAACCATTCCAAAGACCAATGTCTCAAGTAGCACAATTTCTTCTAGTCTGTCACATGGTTTGGAAAAACCATGTGTAACCCATGCACCTTCCCCTTTTCCTCTATCTCACGGTGCATAGTTTCCTGTAGGAGTTTCATGGTTTACCCAAACCGTGTTCAAACCAAGCACTTGTAGAAAATCCCAAAAAACATTCTAAAAAGTCCCAAAAACTTCCAAAACTTAACAACTCCACCTCAAAGGCCCAGGCACGACACCCAACGTCAGCGCGAAGGCGTGACGTAACAACTCCACCTCAAAGGCCCAGGCACGGCCAACCACGTCACCTCAAGCATTTACATCACTCACACGGGAGTGCACGCGATCACTCGCCAAAGGTCCGCTACAAGCAAAGTAGGGCGAACCACCACTGGAGCACCTTTCATGCTTCCACATTTCTCAAGATCGCGCATGAGGCTCCGTACAGCCAAGCGGGTCACACCGTTGTAATCCTTGCGAAAAAACACGCGAGTTAGACTACTCATTCGCCCGAAACGGTCAACAGGTGGAAAAAGTACTATTCACCATGACCAAACCCGTGTGGGGCCCAACCCAAGATCCCGAAACTGAACCAACAGATCACGTCACTGCGATCCCCTCGGGAAAACACACGGTATTGAGTACTCAATCGCCCAAAATGAACACCTGGTGAAAAAGGTACTATTCACCGTAGCCAGGTCGGGTGGGTCCCACACCACGTCCCTGAAAAAAGTCGGGCGGACTGCGCCATCGCAAAGCTCTCGGAAAAGCACGTCAAATCGACTGGTCACATGCGTGGAACGGGTACCCGGAGGAAAAGATACGTTCCGACACACCGCACACGAGCGGCGCCACGTGGGACCCACATCCCGGTCCCGAAACTCAACGAACGGATCGCACCATTGCGATCCTCTCGAAAAAGCACACAAGATGTACTACTCACTTGTCCAAAACGGTCGCCCGGTGATAAAGATGGAAAAGTCACCGTCGACGCCCAAACGGCCCTCGTGGGCCCCGCACTATCGTGCCGAATTAGGGCGGGCGGATTGCACCACTGCAATCCCCTCGGAAAAACATCCAAAAACGACTGCTCGCACGCCCCGAACGGACGTCCGGTGAAAAAGTCGCTAAAAGCTGCACGCAGCTCAAAAAGGCGGGCCGTGGGGCCCGCGCCTCAACTCCAGCCTCAACGCCTAGAACCACACTGGAAACCTCCGCCTCAGTGCCAGGGTCACAATGCCGCTGACGACGCTCAAAACAGACGTCGGACGCGCCCGCGCCGTCCAAAACAAGATTCCCGGAAAAACGCTCGTCCACTAAAGGACACATCGCGCCTCTGCGACCCCTCGTTTCGGGAATTAAAATTTCCCGAAACCATCTCAAAACATTCCCCTCGACGCAAGCTCCGCGCTGCCGCAGACGGTGCGCAAAACGGACGCCCGTAGCCCGAAATACGGGCGTCCGAAGAATGAGGGGCAAAGCCCCTTGGGCCAGACCGGCCCGGACCGGCCGGTCCGCCCTGCTTGGGCCGGCCCACGCTGGCCGGCCCGGTCCAGCCGAGCCGCGGGCCGCCGCTCCGCGGCCCGCTCCCCTTCACACCCGCGCGCCCGCCGCGCGGGATGCTCTACCGACCGGCCGACATGGCCGGTCGAGTCCACGCGGAGACCCGCCTTTGGCGGGTCTCGGTCTCCCCATCGCGGTCGCGAGCCGCGACCCCGGACGCCCCCTGGTCGGCGCCCCCAGCCGGCGCCCTCTCGCCGGCTCCCCACTCCACCGCGACGCCGCGGGCCGCCAGCCGCCTTCCGCCTGCCGCCTGCCGAAGCCGAAGCCGGCCTGCCGTCGCCCTCGCACACCCAGCCGCCACAAGCCGCCGCCCGGCTCGCCGTGCCGCCGCCTGGCATGGCCGGCCGCCGCGCCTACCCGCCCGAACGCCCCACATCTCCTCCGTAAACCCGCAATCTTCGGCGAATGATTGCGGGTTCCTCCGAACTCCAAAACCAAATCCGAAAGAAGAGTCAGAAAGAGAATAAAATACACTTCGCATTCATGGGCTTTGTTTGATAAATCGACAGAGATTTGATACAAAAATTCGGGCTCAAAGTAGGTACGGGCATAGAAAATGCAATCGACAAAACCCTACCTCGCGGGGCTTCGCCCGAAGCTTCGCGACGATCCGCCGGCCACCACGCCTCGCCGGAGCTCGCCTCGACGGAGCTCGCCTCGCCGGAGCTCACCTCGCCAGAGCTCGCCTCGCCGGAGTTGCCTCGCCGGAGGTGAAGGGGAGGGGAGGGTTTGAGGAAGAGGAAGAGGAAGGAGAAAGGGGAGGGGGGTGTTTAAGTACAAATCACTTAAACGCCCGCCCGACAGCCCCGAACCCGAACTCCCGACGGGGTCGGGATTTAGCCTCCCCTAGGCTAAGAACCACGGTCTGAGCGCAACGATGGTCTCGGAATTTTATTCCGAGACCTCGTTCAAAAGTTATTAAACTTAGCTCCCGAGACCGCCAAATTACGAAAACGCCCCTGGGGCCATTTTTGACAAACGACCCGCGCCCGCAAAACTTACACCCCTCCTAGGATAAACAGCACACTCCAAACTCAACGGTGCCCTCAGTTTTCCAATCCAAGCCACCGTTTAAGAGATACCTGCGTTTCGCCATTAAACGAATTAATTAATTAATTAATTAATCCGTTTAACGTTCCAGAAGCGGGCGAGGGGTCCAAACATCCCGCACCGACAAGTTTTATGTCGTTCCTAGGGTAAACACCCCATTCTGCACCCATCCGTACACTCGGATCCCTGATTCGGAACTCCGTTTAGGAGTTATCTCATTTATCTGGCGTTTCCAGTACGAACGCACTGAAAATTTAATTCCGGCCACTCCAGGGCTCGGAATCGCTCGCCGTCTGAAGGCACTGCTCTGGAATATTATCAAGAATATTCCAAAGTCTTTATCAGAAGAAACCGGGTTCTTACATCATTCCCTCCTTCAAGCTTTTCGTCCCCGAAAAGCAAAACCAGGGAAGAACACAGGGTACTAAGCCCACACCTGGCTTTTCCATACCCAGAAGAACCCACGCACAACTCTGCGTCACCACACACAGACCAAAGAGTCGATCCGTTCATGCGAGGTCAGCCCTTGCCGACGTCGTGCACCCACTCCAGACTTTGGGGTTAGGGCAAGGCGGTAGGGTACCTCGCCATCCCTTCGCACGGTCTCGACCGGCCCGAAGGCCCTCGGGGGTAGCTCACCTCCCCGAACGAACCTCTACGCCGCACGATGCGACTGGAATCACTGCCCGCACCTGAAACAAGGCCCGGTGATTCCCTCCTTCAGAATATCCATATGGTGAAACACCCAAGGATATCTGGTCACGCTAGAGGCTCCACAGTCGATGCTCTCTTACACGCTCAAAAGGCGAAGGAGTCAACACCATCGACTAAAGGAAAAGGTCTCGTGCCTTTCTCCTTACCACCACAGGGTTACACCCGACGCCCTGCGTCACCCTGGTAACACCTCAAACAAGGAGCCGTGAGAGAATCATTTCACACGCATAGCCTAACAATTCTACTGCAAGCAGTAGAAGGGTCGCAAGGGGTACCTCTCACCATCCCGTGCTCTGCAGGATCGTAGACATCCAAAGCTCGCGGCTACCCGCGGTCCCAACCGTCAGCTCCCGGAGCCTGACGTGGACTGCCTAGTGGTGATGGGGAGATCTCGTAACGTCATCCCCCACCTCCAGCTCCTCCCACTCCTCTGCTAGCACCACCTCTTTGGGTACCACTCCGATCACGGTGCTGCCTCTGCCGTGGCGGTGCGCTTGCTGCCTGCCTGAAACTCTCAGCAACTCAGGTCGGGCGGTCTCGTGCCAAGTGACCTCGCCCGTCACAAGCATAGCACCGGCGCTCTCTGGGCTTCCCTGGTGCCCTCCGGCGCCACTGTGGTGTACGACCATGTCCCGGGATATACTCACGGAAGGGCATCCTCGGCTGAGGCCCTGCGCCCTTTTCGTCACAGTGGTATACGACCACGTCTCCGAAACCGGCAGTGGGAAGGCCACCTGCATCAAGGTCCTGTCCTCCGGCGCCTGCTAGCTACGACAGACGTCCCGGTTCCATCGCGCCCACTACCACTACCAATCGGAAAACATGACAGGAAGCCCTCTGTCACCAGCGCCTGCTCTAGCACCCTGGCATATGTGGAAATGCCCAAGGGTACTCTGACAACACGAATCTCTCGGCGGAGACCCTGCTCAAACTTCCGCGCTCGGAAGTTGTCGTCATGGACCAAGTCCAGGTAAAAGCGTGCACGGTCTGCAAAACTAGCCGCGTACTCGGCCACCGTCATCCCTCCCTGCTAAAACTGTAGGAGCTCCTGAATCTGAACGGAGCGCAAGAAGGAGGGGCAAAACTCCTCACGGAGAAACAACTGAAAGTCGTCCAACGAAAACGACGACTCGTCAAGAAACTGAGTCACCAGACTCCACTAACGCCAAGCCGATCCACAAAAAGGGGTGGCTGCCAAATCCGCTCTCTGATCTGTCGGTGTCTGCACAAGCCTGAAAATGCGAACCACTGTCTCGAGCCAAGCCTCTACTGCCTGAGGGTCTAGCTCACAACTGAATCTCAGCGGTCTCTGCCGCTGGAACTCACGGAGCGCACTCAACCTGCGCTCAAACTCAGCCTGCTCTGCTGAAACTGCCTGCTTCTCAATAGGTGGGGGTGATGATACCGGACCACCTGGAGAAAGGGGCTCGCACGATGGGCCCTGGACTGTGGCCTCATAGCTTATAGGGTCATCGTCACGAACCCAAGCTGGTATCCTGGCTGGCTGTCCTCGCAGAGACATCCTGAATATTATCAAGGAGTGCCGCGGTCAGATGAGCATATATGTATATACCACAACAACAAGGATGGAGAGATGACTCAAGAAGGACAATCAAGACTCAGTCCTATGTGATGCACAAATAAATTTCCTGCAACAAGTGTCTCAGCATGCCGAGTCGACAAGCGGGTTATCAAGGTCCTAGTGAATGGATACGTCGGTCGCCGCACCATCACTGGACTCCCTGGCCTGAGAGCCACTCTCGAGACACATTAACACTGTTTCCCTATATCCCAACCAATTCCTATTTTAGGGACGTCCGCACAACGTCCCAAGGAACGAACCACCTTTGATACCACTTTGTCATGACCCGACCCTACCCGGGATCGAGCCGCAACTACCCCAGGCCCGCCTCCATTGTCCAGGGGCTGGCGACCAGCGCCAAAGGCACAATAACTCGGGGAGGCCTTTGCCTAAGTACCTGTACACACGCACGCAGCAAACTCAATGCAAAAGTGCAGAGTAAAAAGGAAAAGCAAAGGGAAACTGCTATAAATAAACCACAGTGTGCATCGACCTCTAACAGTACAAAGTACAGTGCTGAAAGGAAAAAGGGGAAAAACACGCGCCCAACCAGAAAAGGTGCCACAACCCAGCAACAGGTAAACAAAAAGAAACAGCTGACGGGTCTGCCACCTGGATCCCGGCCACGACCACCGCACGCGGTCCAATCTCCCAAGCTCCTACGCTCCACTGAAGTCACGCTCCACCTGTCCGTCGTCTGCAAGGGTACACCAAGTGCGGGCAAAGACCAAGCAGGGGTGAGTATAAAAATACTCAGTAGGATACCCCAAAGGATCGAGGGAGCAACAAAGGAGGTACCGAAGGGTGAGCGGTAGAGAGAACATAAAAGTAGAGGAGTACAACTGAAAGTGCAGTAAGAGTCCAGCTCAACCCAACAAGAGAAAGGAAGAAGAGTCGTCCTAACACAAGGATCTAGGAACGGTGAGAAGGTACACTTCTCGTCGAGCTTTCACTGCCTATAGCAGGAGAGTAGACCCATCCAACCACGAGAAGCTAGACACGGAAAGCACGTGGCATACCCCGCACGTCTTCGCCTCTCATGGAAAGAGAGTAGCCAAAACCCAAGGAGTGGGTACTCGTACGAGGTATATACATAACCATATGCTCAACAAGAAGCCCAAACAACGTCGTAAGGGGATCTCTGTCCCGCAGCTCAGCCCAAGAAAAGAGTCGCCAACAGTCCCGGAGGTAAACTCCATCGATGCCCAGCATCCCGCACGTCTGCCCCGAACCACAAGACAAGGGGCTCAATCACCGCACCTCGACACTATCCGCTTTGGGCGGCACTGACTCGCCCGCACGGTTTTAGATCGCGTCGCAAGAACGCGTCTCGGTGGGGAAAGCGCCCCTCGTACTTGAGAGTTCTGAGGAAAGTCAAACCACACCTCATCACTGCCCTGCAGTCGAGAGGTCTTCTCAAAGTCAAGCCGTTCCATCACCGACCCGTACAACCAAGGGTCCCGCTCCGGTAATCACGGAGGTAAGCCACAGACTAGCCTAGTCGAGAGGACTGAGTCTGGAATGCTAACAGGTGTCCCACTGCCCAGCCCTGCTGGAGGGTAATTCATAACCAAATATCAGGTGACCCACTGCCCAGCCCCGTTGGAGGGTAAACCCTAATCAACCGACGACCCACTGCCATCCCCGCTGGAGGGTAGACCATAATCAGATATCGGGGGACCCACTGCCCAGCCCTGCTGGAGGGTAAACCCTAATACATCATCAGGAGACCCACTGCCCAGCCCTGCTGGAGGGTAAACCAAATTACATCATCAGGCGACCCACTGCCCAGCCCCGGTGGAGGGTAGACCTGGAATAAGTCGACAGGCGACCCACTGCCCAGCCTTGCTGGAGGGTAGACCTGGAACTAGACGACGGGTGACCCACTGCCCAGCCCTGCTGGAGGGTAGACCCTAAGAGGTCGTCGGGTGACCTACTGCCCAGTCTCTGCTGGAGGGTAGACCCTAATAGCGTCGGGTGACCCACTGCCCAGTCTCTGCTGGAGGGTAGACCCTAATAGCGTCGGGTGACCCACTACCCAGTCTCTGCTGGAGGGTAGACCCTAATAGTCAGTGAGCAACCCACTGCCCAGCCCTGCTGGAGGGTAAGCCCGAGGAAGTCGATGAGTAACCCACTTCCCAGCCCCGCTGGAGGGTAAAACTCAGAACCGCTCTTCCATCTCTACAGGAGGGTACAACACTGGCTGACCAAACACGGAGTGGGTGTCGCGAAACCACCCAACTCTAGATCAGCTCTCCCAAAAGAGGTGCAGCGTCTGCCCCAGCACTGGGTGTCACTAGCACCGCTACCGGCCAATCCATCGAGAACGAAACCACGGGGAGACCACTCAACCCTACTGGTCAACAAACGAGCACCGAGTTAAGGGAAAAACTCCACCCTGCTGGTCAAACAAACACACAGAGGGACCCTCTACGCCGCGAGAGGTCAAAGTACGAAAGGCAGAACACGACACGCACATGGGGCCCACACGACGTGTGGCCCCAAGTCAACCCCAACCAAGCGCACGAACATCTCAGGTACAAACCACACGTACCTCCAAGCGCTCTCGTATACTCCCAGAGTATACCTCGTTCCAGCCCATAGGCTATCGTGAACACGACACCCAACGTCAGCGCGAAGGCGTGACGTAACAACTCCACCTCAAAGGCCTAGGCACGACCAACCACGTCACCTCAAGCATTTACATCACTCACACGGGAGTGCACGCGATCACTCGCCAAAGGTCCGCTACAAGCAAAGTAGGGCGAACCACCACTGGAGCACCTTTCATGCTTCCACATTTCTCAAGATCGTGCAAGAGGCTCCGTACAGCCAAGCGGGTCACACCGTTGTAATCCTTGCGGAAAAACACGCGAGTTAGACTACTCATTCGCCCGAAACGGTCAACAGGTGGAAAAGGTACTATTCACCGTGACCAAACCCGTGTGGGGCCCAACCCAAGATCCCGAAACTGAACCAACGGATCACGCCACTACGATCCCCTCGGGAAAACACACGGGATTGAGTACTCAATCCCACAAAATGAACACCCGGTGAAAAAGGTACTATTCACCGTAGCCAGGTCGGGTGCGTCCCACACCACGTCCCCGAAAAAAGGTCGGGCGAACTGCACCATCGCAAAGCTCTCAGAAAAGCACGTCAAATCGACTGGTTACATGCGTGGAACGAGTACCCGGAGGAAAAGATACGTTCCGGCACACCGCACACGAGCGACGCCACGTGGGACCCGCATCCCGGTCCCGAAACTCAACGAACGGATCGCACCGTTGCGATCCTCTCAAAAAAGCACAAAAGATGGACTACTCACTTGTCCAAAACGGTCGCCCGGTGATAAAGATGGAAGAGTCACCGTCGACGCCCAAACGACCCTCGTGGGCCCCACACTATCGTGCCGAATTAGGGCGGGCGGATTGCACCGCTGCAATCCCCTCGGAAAAACATCCAAAAACGACTGCTCGCACGCCCCGAACGAACGTCCGGTGAAAAAGTCGCTAAAAGCTGCACGCAGCTCAAAAAGGCGGGCCGTGGGGCCCGCGCCTCAACTCCAGCCTCAATGCCTGGAACCGCACTGGAAACCTCCGCCTCAGTGCCAGGGTCACAACGCCGCTGACGGCGCTCAAAACGGACGTCGGACGCGCCCGCGCCGTCCAAAACAATATTCCCGGAAAAACGCTCGTCCACTAAAGGACACGTTGCGCCTCCGCGACCCCTCGTTTCGGGAATTAAAATTTCCCGAAACCATCTCAAAACATTCCCCTCGACGCAAGCTCCACGCTGCCGCAGACGGTGCGCAAAACGGACGCCCGTATCCCGAAATACGGGCGTCCGAAGAATGAGGGGCAAAGCCCCTTGGGCCGGACCGGCCCGGACCGGCCGGTCCGCCCTGCTTGGGCCGGCCCGCGCTGGCCGGCCCGGTCCAGCCGAGCCGCGGGCCGCCGCTCCGCGGCCCGCTCCCCTTCACACCCGCGCGCCCGCCGCGCGGGATGCTCCACCGACCGGCCGACATGGCCGGTCGAGTCCACGCGGAGACCCGCGTTTGGCGGGTCTCGGTCTCCCCAGCGGGGTCGCGAGCCGCGACCCCGGATGCCCCCTGGTCGGCGCCCCCAGCCGGCGCCCTCTCGCCGGCTCCCCGCTCCACCGCGACGCCGCGGGCCGCCAGCCGCCTGCCAAAGCCGAAGCCGGCCCGCCGTCGCCCTCGCACACCCAGCCGCCACAAGCCGCCGCCCGGCTCGCCGCGCCGCCGCCTGGCATGGCCGGTCGCCGCGCCTACCCGCCCGAACGCCCCACATCTCCTCCGTAAACCCGCAATCTTCGGCGAATGATTGCGGGTTCCTCCGAACTCCAAAACCAAATCCGAAAGAAGCGTCGGAAAGAGAATAAAATACACTTCGCATTAATGGGATTTTTTTGATAAATTGACAGAGATTTGATACAAAAATTCGGGCTCAAAGTAGGTACGGTCATAGAAAATGCAATCGACAAAACCCTACCTCGCGGGGCTTCGCCCGAAGCTTCGCGACGATCCGCCGGCCACCACGCCTCGCCGGAGCTCACCTCACCGGAGCTCGCCTCGCCGGAGTTGCCTCGCCGGAGGTGAAGGGGAGGGGAGGGTTTGAGGAAGAGGAAGAGGAAGGAGAAGGGGGGGGGGGGTGTTTAAGTACAAATCACTTAAACGCCCGCCCGATAGCCTCGAACCCGAACTCCCGACGGGGTCGAGATTTAGCCTCCCCTAGGCTAAGAACCACGGTTTGAGCGCAACGGTGGTCTCAGAATTTTATTCCGAGACCCCATTCAAAAGTTATTAAACTTAGCGCCCGAGACCGCCAAATTACGAAAACGCCCCTGGGGCCATTCTTGACAAACGGCCCGCGCCCGCAAAACTTACACCCCTCCTAGGGTAAACGGCACGCTACAAACTCAACGGTGCCCTCGGTTTTCCAATCCGAGCCACCGTTTAAGAGATACCTTCGTTTCTCCATTAAACGAATTAATTAATTAATTAATTAATCCGTTTAACGTTTCAGAAGCGGGCGAGGGGTCCAAACATCCCGCGTCGACAAGTTTTATGTCGTTCCTAGGGTAAACACCCCATTCCGCACCCATCCGTACACTCGGATCCCTGATCCGGAACTCCGTTTAGGAGTTATCTCATTTATCTGGCGTTTTCAGTGTGAACGCACTGAAAATTTAATTCTGGCCACTCCAGGGCTCGGAATCGCTCGCTGTCTGAAGGCACTGCTTTGGAATATTATCAAGAATATTCCAGTATTTCTCAGAAAAAACCGAGTTCTTACAGGATTTCTCTTTTGATGCCTATGTTTTTGATACTTCAGGACCTGATTTAGTCCTGGGCATCTCGTGGCTCAAACAATTGGGGTATGTTATTACCAATTGGCGGGCTATGACCATGGAATTTGATTGGCATGGAACCCACATAGTTTTACAGGGGGTTACTGAGCCGAACCGTTTACCAACGGCTTTACAAGTTTATTTGGGCAACAACTGGAAGCATTTTGAAGGAGTTCAGTGCATTGTCATAAAGGATCTTCAATTCCCCTCTGTTCAGCAGACACAGTTACAGACTCTTTTTGCCCAGTTTACTATGGTATTTTCAGCCCCTACTAGTCTTCCACTATCCAGGGAGACAGATCATGCTATTCGTTTAAAGGAAGGAGCTGAACCGGTTAACATTCGGCCTTATAAGCATGCTTACCATATGAAGAATGAAATTGAAAAACAAGTTGCCAAATTATTGCAACTTAGATTTATTCAACATAGTACCATCCCCTATTCAAGTCCCATTCTAATGGTCAAGAAAAAAGATGGGGGTTGGCGTATGTGTGTAGACTACCAGAAGCTAAATATTCTGGACCGGTATCCTATTCCAATGATTGATGAACCTATGGATGAGTTATTTGGGGCTGCCTATTTTACCAAATTGGACAGTCTGGTTTCCTTCAAGTCCGTATGCTACCATCAGATGTTAGCAAGACAACTTTTAAAACCCATGAGGGACACTATGAATATGTTGTTATGCCTTTTGGGTTAATGAATGCCCCCACTATCTTTCAAGCCACTATGAATAATGTTTTCCGGAGGCTGCTACAAAAGGGATTTCTTGTTTTTTTGACGACATATTACTTTACAGTAAGAGTTGGCCTGAGCACCTTGACAAATTGAGGAAACTTTTATCTTTGATGGTTGTAAATAGTTTACATGCTAATTTGAAAAAATGCACGTTTGCAAGGAGGGAGATGCATCATTTGGGGAACATAATTTCAGAACATGGAGCGTGTAATGGCCCGGACCTCTCCAGTCCATTACTTTGTGAAAATGAGGTATTAGAGGTTTTTTTGGAGGTTAAGGTGACTTGGGGTGCGTTTGGGTGGACTTTTAAGGGAAACTAAAGGGCTATAGCTTTCGCACGGGAGGCGCACGGTTTGTCTAAACCGTGCGGCCAAACCATGCGAGGTTGGTGTTGGAGGCAGTGGCTAACGCACGGTTAGCGCACGGTTTGTCTAACCGTGCGGCCTAACCGTGCGAGGAGTGTTGACGATGCAGTAGCGATCACACGGTTAGCGCACGGTTTGTCTAACCGTGCGAGCAAACCGTGCAAACACTTAAATCTAGATCCTAAAATTGTGGATCTTGACTGTTTTTCCTCTAACTTGCTTGTTTAAGCTCCTAAGAGGCCATAATTCGGGATTACCCTTCCTCGAATGTAGGAGAACCTCTCCCAAGTGTTTTGGAGGCAATACGAAGGCTTCTCTTGGCGAATCAAAGCCGGTTTCTTGAGGTATGTGATCGTTCTTGTTCGGTTTCTTAGATCCGCTTGGATCTACTTCTCCTCTTCTCTCGGTTTCTTAGATCTATGCCCGTTATGGGTAGATCTAAGTGTGTGGATGCCAATTATGGTGAGCTTTGGTCTGGATCTTGCTAGGAGGAGAGATCTAATGCGGGCTTTTGGAGAATCGATCTGACTTTCTTGTGCGTTCTTTGTTTGTTGGGGTTTTCGTCAAAAAACCTTGAGGTAGGGGATTCGTTGCTTCTCTTTCTTTTACGTGCAACTGTATTGTTAGCATGTTTTATCCCAATGGATGACAATGGAATTGACATAATAAATACTTTGAACCGGATAAAGAAATTATATCGATCGTATGTTATTGCCTCTTGTTTTCCTAGATAGTGTGATATCTATGCCTGCTTTGCTTAGCTATTGTTCTTGATGGAAATCGGTAGAGAACGTAAACCGGGATTAATCGATAATTGTTTGGATAAAGATAGAGGCATGAAAACAAATCTGGTTCTTGTAGTAATTTGATGTTAATCAAATTGGCGTAGTAAGCATGTATAATCATTTGTGATATCTTACTAGTTAGGTTCCCGATTTTGGAACCAACAGATTATAAATCTGTAAATTCAAGATGGTTTAAAGATTTGATTGTTTGATAATTCCTTGAAGGGTTCTGAGTTACCCTCTTGATTGTTAAAGGGCCAAGAGCCCAATTGATGTGATGTTGCTTTCCTTCTGCTTGTGCTGTGATGTGATCCTGGATGGTTGTTGTGATATGTGGGGGCATAGAGGCCTTTTGGTTGTGGCAACGGATGACGCCTAGAGTGTCGAGATGCATCGGTTTATGCATGTGGGTGTCGGGGAGGACACCAGGGATGATGGAATGGGTTGGATGTGATTGTTGGATGCTTGTGGGTTCTTTGATTGTTTATCTGATTTACTTTTCCCCACTCCTCAAGGCAGCTGGTCTTTCTTACCCTTCTTCCGAAGGAGGTGAAGATGCGCGGGGTATGCCACGTGCTTTCCGTGTTTAGCTTCTCAAGGGAGGATGGGTCTACGCTCTTGCTATAGGCGGCAAAGACTCGACGGGTAGTACATATACTCACCGTGTTGAGCCCCCTTGTGTTTAGTAGCATATAATGCTTTTCTAGAATGACTGGGAATATGGGAAATTAATTTTGTAATGAATGTTTGAATAAATGGTGTTAACCCATGGGGTTGGTGTTTGCTGAAACATAATGATGAGGTTGTGTTTTTTTTGAAGGAACAGTTGACTTTGGGTGTGATGCTAATGAAATTTAATATGGAATTGTTCATGGTTAATTAATGTCTAAAGAATTAATTAACGTACAATGAAACTGATAAAAAGGGAATGATGTAATCTAATAAAGCTCTTTAAATGGTTGTGTGCTTATATGATACCTAGTCTTAGAAGTAGCAGCCCGAAGTCTAAGAGACGTTAGCTGCAGTTGTGTCTAAGACTAGGTAATGCCCATAGTGTGGTTGTGAGTTATAATATATTCTATACTTTTTGTGTTTCTATACGCTACTCCACCCTGTCAGTAAGGGTAACTGACACCCCGGGGATTCTGAGCCCTGGGGGGTGTTTTCCCCAACATTCCGGTGGGAGGATGAATGGATGACTACCCCCTTTGACCCCGCTCTCTTCTCTTGGTAGATACTTGTGCCATTAGGCACAACAGTTAGTTTTCCCCCTTATGTGTGTGTAGAGGGATGTAATGGCTTGTGGTTATTCACACACATATATTCTGGATATAGTATCCTATGGATTACTATAGGTGTAACGTGTATAGGCTGTGATGGCTTGAGGATCCTTACTCGGTTTATAGGCTGTAATGGCTTGAGGTATAATACCCGACGTATGATACGCATTATGCGAGCTGTGGTGGCTCTCGGAAATTACCTGGTTACTTTTGGTCGTGAGAATGGTGTGGTGCTTCACCCAGGTGTTTGTGGGCAAGCCTTTGTGGTGCACGAGGTGTATATTGTGGTGCTTCGCCCAGGTGTCTGCGAGCAGGCCTTTTTGGAGAGAGATGCTTAGGACGTGCGACGTTGGGGCAAAGTGGTAAACCAGTGGGGAATTAGTAGCAGGGTACCTTTGATATTCTCTATTATATTCTATATTCTTGTATGCGTTACTTGGTGAGAGTAGACATGGTGAGGTTGGGAACTTAGTATACCTGTTTAGGCGACGAGTTAGTTTCACTTGTTGTTCACTGTGCTTTAACATGCTTTCTTTACTTTTGCACGAGAGGCTTCAGGGAGGATCCTACTGAGTATACTGTTATACTCACCCTATGTATATATAAACTGTTTTTCAGGTCACTTGGAGCAGGTTGGAGATCAAGCTGGTTTCTACTAGCTTGGGGTTGCAGGAGATGTTCGGGCTTGTGGTTGCAGCTGTTTTACTTTCTTTTGGGTACTTGCAGTTTTTCCCCTTTTTATTGTAGTACTTTTGCATGACATTCCAACTGTTCACTTGGGTTTCTTTTATATTCCCAGTTCTGAGTTGGAGTTGATTGGTGTCTATCTTATCTCTCTCTTCTGCATGTGTTCTTTTAGAGGGTAATGCCTCCCATTTGTGTGTTACTATACCCTCGGTGCTAGTCGCCAACCCGGGGCCTACTGAAGGAGGGACTCGGGGGTCATTATCTCCCTTCTCACATTTCCGGCCCAGGAGGGGTACACTTTGTGGGGAGGGGGTCGTGACAGAGTGGCCATGGACCCAAGTAAGCTTGAGGCTATTGTCAACTGGCAGCCGCCTCGAAATGTGAATGGAGTAGGGGTTTTTCTTGGCCTTATTGGGTATTATAGAAATTTTATCAAGGATTATGGAAAAATTGCAAGACCACTAACTGCCTGAACCAAACTTGACAGTTTTAAGTGGGACGCCGAGACTCAACACACTTTTGACGAGCTTAAGCGGCGTATGACTTCTGCACCGGTCCTACGGCTCCCTGATTTTTCTGTTGATTTTGCTATTGAATTTGAAGCTTCTGGTTTGGGTTTGGGGGCAATCTTGGTCTAGGAAGGCCGTCCTCTTAACATTCTTTAGTAAGGCCTTGTCTGATGCAAATTTGTTAAAATTTGTCTATGAAAAAGAGATAATGGCATTGGTCTTATCCATAAATCACTTGCGACAATATTTACTGGGTCGGCGTTTCACAGTTTTTACTGACCATCGCTGTTTAAAACATTTGTTAAGTCAATGGTTGGTTTCTACAAACCAACAGTGTTGGAAAGAAAAATTACTCTGCTACAATTTCGAAGTTGTTTATCGGCCTGAGAAATTTAATGGACCGGCAGATTCCTTATCCCGTGATGTTCCCGAACTTCATAACAGATAGCTAGCACTTTCTATGCTCAAATTAGACGACATGTAGGTGGTCCGGTCTGAACTGTTACAGGATTGCACATTACATGCTCTGCTTAGCACTTTACAGCAGGGTGAACCAACTAAACCGGTCTTTACTTTTCGGGATGGCCTATTGTTTTTCAAAAACTTATTTGTCCTGCCTCACAACTCTAAACTCCTGCATTATTACCATTCTTCTCCCGTTGGAGGACATTGGAGATACCTTAAAACTTATAAATGGTTGGGTGCTGGGGCGGTCTAAACGCTTGGGGTATTCTGGTTTGGTATGTCTCGGGCGGTCCGAACATTTGTCCGTGAATGCAAGATTTGTCAGCAGAACAAATATGAAGCCTTAAGTCCCGCATGACTTCTTCAACATCTGCCTTTACTTGAACTCATTTGGGACGAAGTTTCAATGGATTTTATATCCGGTTTTCCAAAATCACAAGGCTATGAGGTGGTGTTGGTTGTAGTGGACAGACTGAGAAAATATGCTAATTTCTTACTCTTGAAACCCTCTTATACAGCAAAACAAAACAAAGCAAAGACACTTTTGGAACTCCCCCTTAAGTTGGACATACTCAGCTTGATGAAAAAACAAGACAAAACAGAACAAAAGATAAACCGCTATGGCTGCTGCTCCCCCTCAAGAAGTTGATGGATGATGTTGTGGAAAAAGATTGGTTACTAAGCCGCATAAGCGGGGCCAGTTGACGGAGTGTTGGAAAAGCTGCATAGGTTGGGCTGGTCGAGTGAGCGTCGGGAATGCCGCACTAGCGGTGCCAGACGACGAAGTGTCGGGAATGCCGCATTGGCGGTGTCGGTCGATGGAGCGTCGGGAAAGCCGCACTGGCGGTGTCGGTCGACGGGACGCTGGGAAAGCCAGAGTGGAGTGGGCTGTTGCTGGTGAGCTGCATCGGGTGGAAGGAGACTCGACCGGTGCGCAAAGGGCCATCGCAGAGAGCCGACGGGAGTACGACGAGGCGCAACAGAGGAGGGGAGCACAGAGACCATCGCACGGGAGAGGGACTCAAATAGCCATTGCGCGCAGGGAGGGGGGTAACAGGGAGGCTCGCCAACATCAGGAAGTCTGCGACTAGGACATCTTGAAGCCCGGGCACGACACATGGTCTGCCGGAGGGATGTTCGGCCTGGATCTGGGCAGCACCTGGAACCCACAACAACAGTGGTGGAAGATCTGGCCTGAGAAGGGGCTGACGATATGGCAGGAGGCGGCATAAGATCTTCCTAGAGGGGTCGTCGTCTGGCAGTGATGCGTGCTGCCGACGATGAGTAGGAGGTGGCCATATCAGAGGCCGCAGCGGCTAGAATCGGCCTTCAATGGCCGGTGCTTGGGAGGAGCCGACGCGGGAGGCCGACGGGAAGGGGGTCGTCATGGGGATGGGACGCGTGACGAGGAGGTGACCGCGGCGGGGCTTGTTCATCGGGAATGGTCGTAGAGGCGCTCGTGATCAACAGAGGGGCCTTCGCGAGAGGAGGCCGACGACGGTGGCTGGGTGTTTGTCGTCGAGCGCACCGGGGAGGGAGGCGGGGCCGAGAAACCACATAGGGAGGCGGGTCGAGAGTCCACATAGGGAGCGGCGGCCACAGGAGGAGAGAGGCCGGTGAGGGGTGCACAGGGGGCACCCGTAAGATGGCAGGGGGCGGTGCTGATGGTGGCCAAAGGGCCGGGGGACGATGCCTCCCCAACGGGGGGAGATCTTGGGAAAACCTAGGGCAGGAAAAAAAAATGGGAGGGAGGGCTCGGGTTTAGAAAACCTTTTTTGATACCATGTAGAATGATAAAAAGAGGTGAACCTAACACCCAAGATACCTCTCTAAAGAAGGCCTTGAAGTTATTTTATAATGAATAGTAAAGACCACATAGGACCACAAGTTCGATGTGGGATGTAGACTCCAACAGTTCGACTGCATGGTTTGCCAAAGGAAATAGTCAGTGATCACAACCCCTTATTTACAAGTCTTTTTTTGGTGCGAATTGTTAAAACTACAGAGGACCATTTTGAAGATGAGTTTCTCCTATCATCCTCAAAGTGACGGTCAAACCGAGGTAGTCAATCGCTGCCTTGAAATTTATCTTCGTTGCTTTACTTCTGATCAACCAAGACAATGGGTATCCTAGTTATTTTGGGCTGGATACAGTTATAATACCTCTTTTCACACTTCTATTGGTCGAACTCCTTTTGAAGCAGTCTACGGTCGCAAATCACCACAAATTGTTCATTTTTCTCATGGTGAAGCAATAGTGGAGGCTGTGGCCAATGCACTGATGGATAGAGATGACGCTTTGCTCTAGCTTTGACTTAACCTTCAGCGGGCACAACAACTAATGGTTCGTTTTTCCAACCAGCATCATCGCGCGGTCACTTATGACGTTGGCAATTTAGTGTGGGTCCAACTGCGGCCTACTAGACTTGGTGGGGGCAAACGTTTGGGTGAGAAATTAGCAGCTTGTTATTTTGGTCCATTTCCTATTTTGGCTAAAGTTGGCGCTGTTTCTTATAGACTGCAGTTACCACCTACCAGTAAGATCCATCAAATTTTCCATGTATCGAAATTAAAGGTTACTATTGGGAACCATCTTGTTGAAGCGGCACTTCCGGCAGAATTTTTCACCAACGAAGACTATCCAGAAGCTATTTTTGCTGAGGAATGACGTGGTTCTGCTTGCTACTGGTTGGTCAAATGGCGTGGTAAATATACACAGGACGCTACTTGGGAAGATGCTACTGTGCTTTCTACACAATTTCCGGACTTCAACCTTGAGGACAAGGTGTTACTTCGAGATGGTGAGACTGATAGGGAAGAATCAATCCGGGGAAGACCTCCAGTGCTGTTTACTTACCACTAGAGAATGGGGGCTAATAAGTAGGGGTAAACTTGTACTTTCAGGTATATTAATTAGCCTATAGGAAAGTATAAAGGGGGTGGAGGTGCGGGTTACGGGGAGTTAGATAGTTTCAGGGCTATGCGCCAGGACTTGAGAGAGAAGAGTGATGTACTTTCCAGGACTTGAGAGAGAAGAGTGATGTACTTTCCAGGCATGATCATTGTAACAAAATTTTCTTCCATTTGATAAGAAATCTGAGAGAGGAAAGAGCTTCTATCATAACCTAAGAGTCCCCACAGCATGGATTGGATTTTGAAACCTGGTTCCCCTTCCTGCTCAGCGACATATTCCACTCAGCTGATCTGAGGTATGCCCTGCTCTGATCTATGAAATTGAGGGCACATCCCATGTCGATTCCTTCAATATTCAACATGGCCAGGTCAACGTATTTCCCCCATTTCTCAGGTGTCCCAAGCAGTCCCCATGTAGGTGATATCTTCAGCCAGACATTCTTTCACAAGTGTGCAGTCTATGCGACCTCCAGGAGAGCATCAATCTTCTTCTATTTGTGGGAGTTGTCTGTGATCTCTGGGAACCAATGTAAGGTGTTGGACCCCATTTAAGTTTAAATGGGTATTTCTGAGTCCCACATCGGACTTACCCTCCGTGTATTTAGATTTACTCATCTATAAAAGAGTATCCCCACCTCACATTGAGGTAAGGGGAATTCACCATCTACATGGTATCAGAGGCAGATTAATCCTGACCCTCCCTCCCTACGGATTCTCGGTTCTGTCCGGCCCCGCCTCTCTTCCCCCCCCTCTGGCCTTGCCCTTCCCGGTGGCCACCTCTCCTGCACGGCCCTCCCTCCCGGCGCGGCTCCACCTCCCAGCGGCCCTCCCTCCAGGCGTGGCTCCCCTTCCCGGCGGCCCTCTCCCGGTGGCCCTCTCGCCCAGCGGCTCCCCTCCCGGCGCCCTCTCCCAGCGGAGTTCTCCCGGCCCCCTCTCCCGACGTGGCTGCCGGCCCCGGCTTCCGGCACCCTCCCACGGCGCGCCCTCACCCAGCATCGCCCTCAACCCAGCAATGCTCTCGTCCGACGCCCGCACCCTAGCCCTCGCGGCGCCCGCGCCCACGCGGCGCCCCTGCCCCAGTCGCACCCTCGCCCAGCGCTCGCTCCCTAGCTCCGGCGGCGCCCTCAACCCCGCACCGCCCTGGCCCAGCACCCGCGCCCTAGCCCCAGCAGTGCCCTCTCCCCCGCACAGCCCTCGCCCAACGGCGCCCTCCCCCGGCGACAGCCCTCGCCCTGACGTTTTCTCCTGAGCGCGACCCCCTTTCGCTGCTCCCACCGACGACATCTCCAGGCCGCCTCCCTTACACCGCGCGACTCCTGGCAACCAGGTCCAGCGCCCGCCCTCCATGGATGCTTCCTCAGTTCTACCGTCCCTGATCACGACCTCCTCCCGGATTGTCGATGACCGGCTGGATGCCACAAACTTCTCCGTCTGGCGGAAGACGGTCTTGATGTCCCTACGCGGCATGGGACTTCATTCTCATCTTGAGAAACCCCCACCTGCAATCACTGACCCCAAATTCGACTCTTGGCAGTTGGTGGACATCAAAATTTTCACATTACTGGTCAACTCCATGGACTGATCCGTGAAAGATGTCACCAGGACTGCCAACACTGTCAAAGAGCTATGAGATTCCTTGATTGTCATGTTCTCCGAGACCAATAACTTGACTCGGGTCTCAGACGTTCTACAACGTCTCTCCCACATCCGCCAGCAGGATCGGACCTTTCCAAACTACTTCATGGAATGGAAGGGTCTCCGAGACGAACTGTAGAAACTCTGGCCTATTCCTCAGACTTCGGAAGAAGCGCAGACTCAACGGGACCAGCTCTGCCTATTCAATCTCCTGAATGGCCTCGCATCGGACTACGTCACAACGACCACTGAGATGCTAGCTAGCCCGTCTACGCTGGATATCCCGGAGGTCTATCATCGCCTGCAGAAGGCTCATCGGGCCCTTGCACCACCCGTCCCCATTCCTGATCACACTACGCTCCTGGGCCATGGCGGTGGCCGCCCTACCGGCCCTCGAGGACGCGGACGACCTCGCCCCCTCTGCCAGCACTGCGGCAAACTCGACCATCTGGTCGACCGCTGCTGGGTCCTTCATGGTCGTCTCGATTCGCACCCCCGACAGGGCCAGACTGCGATCCGCGATGCGTCATCACCTGCTGCTTCTCTTCCCCCGTCTTTGGATCTCTCCCTGGCTGAGATCCAGCTGATTCACGATTACCGGATCACCTCCATGCCGGGCTCTTCATCAGCTTCTCTTTCCCATTTCGGTGGTCCCACTTCTTTTGTCAGTCATCGTTCCCCTGCATGGATGCTTGACTCAGGTGCGTCCGACCACGTCACCGGGGATGCAGGTATACTACCCAATTACCATCCCTATAGTGTATCCTCAGCCATCACTGTTGCTGATGGGTCCACTCTCCCCATAGCCGGCTTTGGTACCTGTTCCCTCACCTCCTCCCTTCACCTATCCTCGGTGGATCATGTACCCCGCAGTCCTTTTAACCTGCTTTTCATCAGCAAGCTGACCAAGGATCTCAACTGTAATGCTATCTTTACCTCGTATTCTGTTTTGTTTAAGGAGCGGATGACGAACCAGGAACTTGGTAGAGGCCAGCTTCGAGATGGGGTGTACATGTTCGATGGCCCGACTTCCATCGCCTGCGCTCTATCCCTACTCGTGCCGTAGACCTCCATTCTCGGTTGGGCCACCCCTCCGCCTCAGCACTTCATCAGCTCTATCCCGATATTAGTCCCCGTTTATCTTTTCCTTGTGAGTCGTGTCGGTTTGTGAAACACCATCGCACATCATATTTTCCTCAAGTTGACACACGGGCCGCCAAACCCTTTGATTTGGTTCCTTCCGATGTATGGGGTCCCTGTGCCACCTCGAGTCAATCTGGGTATAAATATTACATTTCTTTCATTAATGATTATTCCCGTATGACATGACTTTACCTTCTTCGAGATCGGACAGAGGTTCTCTCCACCTTTCAGACCTTTTACCATGAGATCCAGACACAGTTTTCTATCCCTGTGAAATGTATCTGATCTGACAATGGGCGGGAATACTTA
Source organism: Viscum album (assembly GCA_963277665.1). Classification (NCBI taxonomy): domain Eukaryota; kingdom Viridiplantae; phylum Streptophyta; class Magnoliopsida; order Santalales; family Viscaceae; genus Viscum; species Viscum album. The sequence goes on along the minus strand of OY728121.1, from coordinate 1,948,209,837 downwards.
TCCACTCACTTTCAGCAGTTTCTGCAGGCCCACGACATCATTCACTAGACCTCCTGTCCTGATACCCCTCAGAAAAATGGGGTGACCGAGCGGAAACACCGAAATCATCTGGAAACCGCTCGTGCCCTACTCTTCCACCGCCAGGTACCTCTTCTCTTCTGGGGGGATGCCATCCTCACTGCTACTTACCTTCTCAATCGCCTTCCCTCCTCCATCCTTCAGGGGGAGACTCCTTTTCATACCCTGTTCCCCTCTGTTCCTCCTCACTCCCTTCCACTCCGCATCTTCGGATGTCTCTGTTATGTCCGGGACACTCGCCCCAATCTCTCCAAACTTTCTCCCAAATCCCTTCGATGTATTTTTCTCAGATATTCCTGCACTCAGCGCGGGTACCGATGCATCTCTCCAGACCTCCGCCAGTATATCACCTCTGCCGACGTATCGTTTTTCGAGAGCTCTGCTTTCACTCTCCCCTCTCCTCATCCCGACACTACCATCGATGACTGTATTCCGCTCATGGTTCACCCACCTCTGGTGTCTCCTCTGACTGATCATCTCTTTGGACAGACCTACTCTCGTCGTCCTTCCGCTGTACCCCCCATACAGGCCGAGGGCAACATTGTTCCCGCTTCGTCCGATACTCCTGTCACAGCTCCCGAGGACTTTCCGATTGCGCTCCAGAAAGGTACTCGCTCGTGTCAGACTACTCCTCTCTTTGTATCTTCATACAGGGGTCTGTCAGCTCTGGAGACCGTGTGGATTCCTCGAACAGTTGGTGAAGCCAAATCTCACCCCGGGTGGCTAGCCGTAATGCGGGATGAATTGCAAGCTCTGGATGACAACCATACATGGGATCTTGTTCCACTTCCGGCGGGCAAACAGGCGGTCGGCTGTAAATGGATTTTCACGATCCGTCTCAATCCCGATGACTCTCTTTGCCGCCTCAAAGCCCAGCTTGTCGTAAAGGGATTTGCTCAGACATATGACATCGACTACTTTGAGACCTTCTCTCTAGTCGCAAAGATGGCCTCTGTTCGCCTATTCATCTCTCTGGCTGCTCATCATCACTGGCCGCTTCATCAACTGGACGTTAAGAATGCTTTTCTCCATGGATTTCTTGACGAAGAAGTCTATCTGCAGCAGCCCCCTGGTTTTTCTGCCTCTGGTGCCGACTCCCATGTCTACCATCTCCGTCGCTCCCTCTACGGCCTCAAGCAGTCTCCTCGAGCATGGTTTGGCCGCTTCAGCACTGTCGTCACAGCTTTTGGCCTCTCTCGGAGTATGAAAGATCACACAGTCTTCTTCCGTATGACGACGCACGACTGTATCTTGCTTGTGGTATATGTTGATGACATCATCATCACAGGGTGCGACTCCAAAGGCATCGCCAGCCTCAAGACGCATCTTCACCAGCACTTTCACACCAAAGATCTTGGTCCCCTCACCTACTTCCTTGGCATCGAGGTCTCTCGGACTGCGGACACTATCTCTCTCTGCCAGCGCAAGTATACTCTTGATATCTTGCAGGATGCCGGGTTGAGCACAACCACTGCAGTGAACATTCCACTTGAGCCTGGGGAACGCTCCCTTCATTCCGAATCGAAACCATTTCCTCATCCAGAGAGATATCGACGTCTGGTCGGTAAACTCAACTACCTCACCATGACGCATCCTGACATTGCCTGTGCCATTGGAAAAGTCAGCCAGTTCATGGAGCATCCCACCAGATCTCAGTGGGATGCTGTCCTCCGCATTGCCAAATACATCAAGAAAGATCCTGCACGTGGCCTTCAGTACTCACATCATGCTCACATGAATGTTAAGGCTTTCTGTGATGCAGACTATGCCAGTTGCCTCGCTACCTGCAAGTCTACTTCGGGTTTCGCCGTGTTCTTCGCCGGTAATCTCATCTCTTGGCGCAACAAGAAGCAGACTATCGTCTCCCGATCGAGTGCCGAGGCCGAGTATCGATCCATGACCACAGTCACTACTGAGATCCTCTGGCTTCGTCATCTCCTCCATGAGCTCAGTTTCCCAGCATCGACTCCTGCTCATATCTGGTGTGACAATCAGGCCGCCACGAAGATTGCCTCAAATCCCGTCTTGCATGAACGGACAAAGAACATCGAGGTGGACTGTCACCTTCTCCGCCACTATCTGGAGCAACACCATATCAGTTTCGGCCATATCCCGACGACAGATCAGCTTGCCGATCTCTTCACCAAAGGTCTCCCAGGAGCTCGCCTTGAGTCTCTCACTACCAGGCTGGGTATTCACAGCCTCCATGGCCCAGCTTGAGGGGGATTATGAGATGGTCTTGTGTCTTTTCATCTTTTTCTTTGTGGGACTCTATTCAATCTGGGCATGTCCAGCTTGAGGGGGAGTGTTGGACCCCATTTAAGTTTAAATGGGTATTTCTAAGTCCCAAATCGGACTTACCCTCTGTGTATTTAGATTTACTCATCTATAAAAGAGTATCCCCACCTCACATTGAGGTAAGGGGAATTCACCATCTACATTAGGCTTCTGAACCCTTATATTGAAAAAAAGGTTTTGTTCATGTTTATTCATTTTTTCGGTGGTTCTTTGTGGTGCAGTGCTAGTACTGATGATATATTGTTCTTTGTAGAGGGATTCTATATGGTGGTTTCTACCATGAAGATTCTCTCTATCTTTCTCAATATTATAACCAAATGGGATAAGAAGTAGAGATATACAGCCCAAATTTCTAGAAGGCAAGTAGAGAGTTTCCAAACCCTGAAAGTTCCTTGAAGCTTCAGGCATCTGGATCCAAAAATGCAAGAACTGTATAAAAATGAAAAAGAATGTCAAGGATTTTGAGGTAATTAATTCATACATAGATAGGTTAGTTATGAGTTGTTGGAATAATAAATTGTAGTATCTGCATTTTTCATTCAATAGAAGTTAATGGGATTTTTATTTTTCTGATATATTTATTTGTGTACTCCATGTAAGCTTATTAAATTTTCATGGTGATGTATTTTTTTAGTTGTTGAATTTGAGAAGGAACTAAGCTTGGATATTGGTGATTACATTGTTGTTTGGAAGGTATGTTTTACCAACTACAGTTCTTGTTTTCATATGTGTTTACGCTGCATTTATAATATGAAATTAGATTCCATAATTTGTTTCACCAATCAAAAGGTGTTGTTTTTTATTTTATTTCAGTTCCTTTGGTTTCTTCTAACCAAATAGGTCCTAAGGGAATGTTTGATACTAAAAATCTTAGTGAGGTGAAGATAACTGAAATGTTTAGTTGGTAGTATTGTAATTTTCTTAATGTTTTCATATTTATTTCCTTACCAAACAGGGCTTAAATATGGATTCAGAGTTATTCTTAGTACCAAATGCAACTTTTATGTGTACTTAGCTTGACTTGAAACATTAAGAACATTACAATACTTGAAACATTGAAATTTTTAGGTGGTATTATTGCTGCAGGATGTTGAGGGATGGGAAATGCTGCTGTGTACAGACATGGAGACCCAAATACAGGTGGCGTCGCAGGTTCACTGAGCATTGCAGAGAATCATGGGAGAGATGGGTGGGGAAAGACCATGGGAAAAGTGAGGGATGGTCTTGCTGACAGAATCCGGGGGCTTTCCTTAACAAAATTTTCAATCTCGTGTCCTTGATTTGAGTTGGGGATTTCCCATGGAGATACACCTATTTTTTTTATATATATTTTCTCCATGGGATAGGGGTGTTTGGATAGGAATTTGTATATTTGAGTTTACAATCTTTTCGTCTCTTTGGAGACATCTGATAAAATTGGAATGATATAGAGAAGATTAGCATGACCCCTGTGCAATGATAACACACAAATCGAGAAATGATCCAGTTTACAATATTTTGTAGATGAAGGTGACTAGCTTTGCACTAAATTATTTATTTTCATTATAATTTTATTGTTTGTGTTGTATATTTTTTTGAGCTGGTGATGGTGATGGATTATGGGTAGTAGTTACTTATATTTTAGGTTTTGGGGGTGCGTTCACAGTATATGGAAACTACAGTTTTTGAAATATAATTTGGGCATTAGTTAACTATTTTTTATTTTATTAACAAGACATTATGAGTTTCCCCCTTCAGGGAATGATTGTATATATATTTTTCATGATATATTAGAATCATTTAGATGATGTTTTTATGATAAATATTGAGATATATTAGTTATTTAGTTCATTTTTATTTTTTTGATGGAAAAGAATTTATATGTAATATATAATAATTATATTAGGTGTATTATATATTTTTTTTTAATAAATATATTATAAATTTTAGGAACATATAACATGAGTGCATAATTTAAAAATGAATTATAAGATTATTATTTGTTGGAATTGTTTGTAGTGAAATATAATATAAATTTATTAATAATAATATCAAAAAAATATAAATATTGGTAATGATATTATCAGTAGATAAAATTGTTATATGAATATGTTGTTAAACCTTTTTACCAATGTTAATATTTTTATAGTTGTAATAGAATTATTTTATCTGTCGTAATAACATTTAGCAACAGAGTTTTTAGAAACAATTCAGTGATAGTCATTTCTATCGATAAAATGTTTTACCAATAAAAAATTCATTTTACCAATGGATACGCCTCGCTAGAAAAACCTAATTATTTTGTAGTTTGTTCATCTTCAAAACACTTCAAAACATTCCAAAACTCTCCAGAAAATCCCTAAGCTTAAGCTAAACATTATATAGACTTAAAATACATAATAAAAGGGTTAATTTCCTAAAACTGGGCGTGTTATATTCTCCCTACCATTGGTCTTTCCATCTCTAAAAAAAAATAATCCGATGTTTCTATGGAAGAGATCAAACAACTACATCATTTTTAACATTCCCACATCTTTCTGAATTTGAACATGCTACCATAAAATCCATACCAAATTGATGCTTTTACCATGGAAGAGCTTCTCTTGACTTTCACAATATGTATCAACACATGAATCAACACAACATCTGGCTCAAGATCAACGTAGTCCCACTGTATGACATGGTCAGGGTCAGACCGATACTTCTTTAATTGAGACTGTAAAGGCATGGACCTTCCATCCCGTTATTTTGGAGGAAATCTAGTGGTAGAGGTGTCTAAAGGAGGTCCCAAAGAGTTTAGCGATGTTTTGGAGGAAAAATGGGGTGTTTTAGAAGCTAGTAGTATCACCTGACAGTAACACATAACGATACTACCTAATGGTAGCACTTGATGGCAGCTCCAGATGATAGAGTTTGGCGGTAGCGGACTTAGTATAGTGGTAGCTTCTGGCGGTAGCACCTGACGACAACACACTAGTGGTAGCACCTAATGGTTTCCCACTAGCGGCAGAACCTGACAGCAACACACTGGCGGTATCACTTGAAGGTAGTGCACTGGTGGTATCGCATGATAGTAGCACACTGGCAGCAGCACCTGACGGTGACACACTGGTGGTAACACTTGAGGATAGCGCACTAGCGATAACACATGACAGTAGCACACCGACGGTAGCATCCGATGGTAGAATACTGGTGGTAGCACCTGACAGTAGCTTCTAACGGTAGCACCCAACAGTAGCATGTTCCAGATTTTCCATTTTCCCCTTTTGATGTATTTTTTTTGATGAAAAATGGTGTTAAATCCTTAATTGATGGAATTAAAATCATTTTTAAAGGAGGATAATTATATCTTATACTGTGTGGATTTGATGAGATTCACTTATAATGCTCAATTAAAACAATATTGAATCTCGCTGGTTTCAGATCTATTCATTCTAAAGTGAAGATATTTCCTTTATTCTTTTCAACTTGATTTATCTTGACACATGAGGTTTTGAAGAGATGAGAGTGTTAATACGTACAACGTTGGAGCGTGAGATCGGAAAATCAGTGGGAAATTAGTACGGGTGACCCTTTATATTTATGCTTCTAATTATGTTATTATACTTGGATCGCATTATTTGGTGAGTGTTCCTTGGTGAGGTTTGGATTGGATAATTGACCTATTTTAGGTGCTCTTGGTTCTTCTATTTTCTCATGGGTGCATTAGTATGCTCTTTTTACATGTGTACAAGAGAATTTGATTTTTCCTACTGAGTATACCTGTATGCTCTGTATTCAGGTTTTTAGGAGGACTACGTGGACTGTGCTGGACATTTCTAGCTTGGGCCTTTGGATTATTATTGTGTTGCTACCTTATTTTTCTTTTGGGTATTGTACTTTGAAGTCTTTCATTTGTATCTGTTCTTTTTATTAATGCATTATGAGATGGTTCTTAATTAATTATTTATATTATTTCATGAAGTTTATTGGCCATTGATATCCTATCTCTTGATCCTATATATTTTATGGAGGGTAATACCACACATATTGAGTTTTTTACATACCCTCGGTTCTAATCGTTAACCCGGGGTCTTCTGGAGGTGAGACTCACGGGTCATTATCTCTCTCACTTCATTGCGATATCTTTGGTGGGAGGGGGTCATGACAGAGTGGTATCAGAGCCTCATGGTTGAGAGATAAGATGAAGTTTGAGGTTAGACACAGTGAGGATTAAATGAGTTGGTATGGAAACTGTGCCAAATGACCTTGATATATGACATAGGCCAGAAAGACTGGTCAGGACAAAGGATTTTAGGCCCCCTATGATCCAATGCATGAGATCTGATCATATTGAACGACTAAATGAGGTGGACCTATTTGTAGGGTAGAGACCTATGAGAGGTACATGCATCATGATGACTTGTGTTCTTATCCGGATTGGGTGGTTTTTGGGATGTTAAAAATAAAGTAAGGTGAAGTAAAATGAATTAGATGAATCATAATAAAATTCCATGCTAAAGTACGTGCCAAATTTCAAAATGCAAACCCAAAAGTAAAGACACTGTCAACTCCCAAGCGGGTCACAAACCACGTCCGGTTCCCTCATCCATGCTCTATCCCAAATCAGCCATCTAACATAGGGCCTTTGTCGTTATCCTGTCCTGCAAACATAAAGTCTATTCAGGTACCGATTAGGTAGCCCGAGTAGGGTGTGAGGTCAACTCAGTAGGCCACCACCAAAGATGTCTAAAACAATATCCAGACTACAGCAGTTTATGCAATTGTATAAAGAATAAAATACAAGATTTTTTTTACATTTATTCAATTACTCTTTATTTAACCACATAAACCCCCAGGTTCCCTAGGACACCTAAACCTTAATACCTATTTTGGCCCATGTCAGAGTCTGAACTATCCCTAAGAAATGTCATATATCCAAATTCCATCATCTCATTTCACATCATGGCCAATTGGAACCATAGTCCATTGCCAACTCATGGGCGTAGAACATCGTGTCTAACACCCTGTGGGTATTTGAAGCCTCAATCTCTGTCATGTACCTCAATATCACATGGGTATTTGGAGCCTGATCCCCTGTCCCATACTCACTATCTCATATGGGTATTTGGAGCCTCAGTCCCTGTCCCACACATATTTAACACATATGTGCATTTGGAGTCTCATTCCCTGTCCCACACACATTTAACACATATGGGTATTTGGAGTCTCAATCCCCGTCCCACACACATTTAACACATATATCACAATATCACAATTTCACATGTGTCATAATATCACATTACTTAATTCATCAATTAATTAATCAAATTCGACAATTTCATAATCACATCAATCCATTAATTAATTCAATAATTAATTAATCATATCAATTTCATTAATTAATTCAATAATTAATTAATCACGACAACCCTTTCAATTAATCCACCCATTAATTGTTACATCAATTCCATTAATTAATTCAACAATTAATTAATCACATCAATCCCTTCAATTAATTCAATAATTAAATGATTATATTCATTCCATTAATTAATTCAACAACTAATTAATCACAATAATCCATTTAATTAATCCACCCATTAATTGATTACATCAACTCCATTAATTAATTCAAAAATTAATTAACCATGTCAATACCTTCAATTAATTCAACAATTAATCAATTAGATCCATTCCATTAATTAATTTAACAATTAATTAATCAATTCAATCAATTTCCCAATCACAAAAACATCCCTTAATTAATTCAACAATTAATTAATCAATACCCACAATCCCAATATCCCCAATTTCATAATTCCTTAATTAATTAATCTACCAAATTAAGTAATTCAAATTTGGGAACTCAATTTCTAATCATCCAAAAGCAATTCTACAATTACATACACGTAATCGAAATCAAGACTTTGTGATTTTAATAGTAGACCACCTACCTAAAAATTTATGAAGAACGCTCGCCAACAGAAAACCCCAATTGATGTAAGATGGTCGAATCAATTACGGAAGAAGAGATATAGACCAAAACCTAGGATCAAGATCAACCACCAGAACCACAACTATCAAAGGTTCCACTGCTTCATCGGAAGATAGAGGAACAGAAGGGAACCAAAGAAGAAAGGGCTTACCAGGTATCCAACACCAAAATGAAATGATCAAAGATAAACAAATTGATCCAAATATGCTAAGAGTCACCCTAGGGTTAGAGGAGGAAGGATATATGAAAGAAAATAAACCAAAATAAACTGCAAAACACTTTTTAATCTGCTACTCGAATAATTTCACGGCGTGTAATTCCATTACACACCGTGTAATTATTTTCAATGGTTTACACTGAAAACCCATAACCTCGGGTGATTTTATCCCAACTAAACTATCACATGACATGTAATATCATTACACGACATATAAATTTTCTATAGATAGTTTTTCAACATAAACAGATTTTGCATAAAAGATCCGACCACCTCCAAAGCCTTCCAAACCAGAATCAAATTTTTTCCAAACCTAGAACAAAGGAGAAAACTAAAAAGGGATGTACCTGACAAGAGAATGAGATCTTAAAATCTCCCCACCTTATAATATCTTGTCCCCAATCTGTACTTCCAAGCATCTCTAAGACTTTGAGGTAAAAATATTAGGTCACTGAGCCCACTTATCAACTTCTCTCTCCCATGTTTCCTCTTGAACACGCCCATGTTTCCAAAATACTCGAACTATCAACACAGTCTTTCCCCACAACACTTTCTCATTGTGATACAACACATGTATCAGATGATCCTCAAATAAAGCATCGTTCTCAAGCTTAACATCATCCACATCAATCACATGAGAAGGTTCTGGGTGATGCTGCTGAAGTTGTGACACATGGAAAACGTTATGCATAACACTATATCTCTATGGAAGAGACAATCAGTATGCCACCAGCCTGATTATCTCGACAATATCAAATGGTCCAATGAACCTAGACACCAATTTTCACTGCCTCTGTATCCTACGGTGACCCAATCTAGGCGACACCTGAAGGAATACACGACCACCCTCTTTAAACTCTAGGGGTCATCGATGTCTATCTGCATATGACTTCTATCTACTCTGAGCTATAGCCATACGCTTCTGAATAAGATGAACCTGCTCCGATGTCTCCTGCATGAGACTCAGTCCCAACAACTCTGACTCACCTGCCTCCATCTAGCATAGAGGTGATCTGCATGACCAATCATAAAGTGCCTCATATGGTGCCATCAACATCGTCACTTGATAACTATTGTTATAGGTGAATTCCACTAAAGTTAGGTGATTCTCCCAAGACCCACCAAAGTTAAGAACACATGCTCACAACATATCCTCAATCACTTGTATAGTATTCTCTGACTGCCCATTTTTTTGTGGGTGGAATTCCATACTCAGTAAAACCTATGTACCAAGCGCCTTCTATAAACCCTTCTAGAAGCATGAAGTAAAAACAAGTGAGGATCTGAAACAATAGTTTGTGGAACCCTATGTAGACGGACTATTTCCTGAACATACAAATTTCCCAGCTGCTCCACCGATAAAGTCTCCCGTATAGGAGAGAAATGCACCACCTTTTTCAAATGGTGCACAATCATCCAAACAGTGTCATTGTTTTGAGGCATCCTCAGGAGACCCACCAAAAAATCTATAGTAATGTCATCCCACTTCTATTCTAGAACGGACAACAGCTGTGAAAACCACTAGGTCATTAATGCTCATCCTTCACCTACTGAAAAGTGTAGCATTATTTAATGAAACCTATTATCTCCTTTTTTATGCCCGATCATCAAAACTTCCATCGTAGGTCATGGTACATTTTGATCACACCGGATGCACCACCCACTTCGAGGCATGAAATTCACATATCAACCCCCATGCATACTCATAGGAACAACAACCCAATCCCGAAATAGATGATCTCATCCTCATCTATGGTACAATATAAAGGTGACTCCCAACTTCAAGGATTTACATCAAGGCTAAAAATTATGGATCCTCATACTGTATGTATCTGACTTTCCTTAAGAGTGTATACTCCACTGAAACTAATAAGAGAGTCATCTACTCCTAACTCTCCTGAACCACAACATGCTTCTCAGCCAATAAGGTCATCATCTTCCACTCAACACTAGACTCCTGGACTTCCTGAGTCTTTTTTATTGCTTAGAGTGTCAGTAACACTGTTTCCCTTTCTGGGTGTATAGGATAGCTTAAAATCAAATTACTGAATATACACAACCCACCTTCACTGTCAGCGATTCAGATCTCACTGTGAAAAGATATAACTCAAGCTCCTGTGATCCGTATACACAGTAATTTGTTTCCCAATAGATAATGCCACTAACAATTCAAAGCATAAACCACTGTATCTAACTTGAGGTCATACGTAGGGTAGTTATGTTCATATAGCCTCAACTAATGAGACCCATATGCCATAACTCAATATCCCCACATCAAAAACTACTCCAAGTCCAATCCCATAAGCGTCACAAAACACCATATAATCCTCACCCAACTCGGGTAGGATCAAGATTGGTGCTAATTTCAAACACTTATTCATCTCATAGAAGTAATTATTGCATGCTTTCATCCATTCAAACTTTATCCTCTTCTTAGTCAAGCCTAATAGTGGTTCTTATAATCAGGAAAAGCCATGTATAAACCTATGATAATATCCCACTAACCCTAGAAAGATACATATATCAAAAAAATTCATGGGATTCTCCCGAGATACAAATGCCCAAACCTTAGCTAGGTCCACTGACACAACTTCCTCTGAGATGATGTGACCCAATAAGTGTACCTGATCGATCCAAAACTGACACTTAGATAGCTTGGAATATAGACGATGCTCTCTCAGTGCACTCAGGATGATGTCAAGATGTTGGGAATGATCATCATGAGTCTTGGAGGACACCAAGATGTAATCCACGAACACAACCAAAAAATGATCCAATTACGAATGGAAGATTCTATTCATCAAGGCCATAAACACTGCTGATGTGTTTGTCAACCCAAACGACATTACAATGGACTCATAAATGCCATATATTCTTCTAAAATAAGTCCTTAGTATATCATAAGGTCAAACTCTCAACTGATGATACCCCGATCTCAAGTAAATTTTTGAGAATATACAAGTTCCTTTCAACTGGTAAAAAATATCATTAATACGTGGGAGAGGATACTGGTTCTTTATAGTCACCAGGTTAAACTTACGATAATCAACACACAAGCGCAGATTCCTATCAACCTTCTTAGAAAAAAAACTGGAGAATCCCAAGATGATGTACTTGGACAGATAAAACCCTTATCTTACAACTCTTCCAATTGAGTATTAAGATATTGAAGCTCTGTAGATGTCTCATCCCTCCATAGGATTGACACTCCACTGATGGCCGCATACAATGTTTATGAAATTGGCCCGGCCTACCACACTAGTGGAAAAGAACTCGGGTAAGATCCTGAGTAACAGATCCTTCCCCAGGGCCACTCTTCCTGCTATCCCATTAGACAACATTCTCATAGTGACACTTCCTACCCTTGGAAGAAATACATCCTAATCATCTAGTAGCAACCATATTTCTTGAACTGGAAGCCTCCTTCAGGTTCCCCTAAGCTATGAGATCCTGATTCACCACCTCAATAGACTTCTTTAACCGAAAGAGGTCAACTTTGGACTTAATCTCACATTTAAGCCCATCCTAAATATGAATTTTCTTAGTTGTATCATCCCTTTTCAGCATTGGATAAAAGCACTGTAAGTTTGTAAAGTGACCAACATAGTCTATCATAGACATGATCCCCTGAGTCAACTGCATAAACTCACCTGCTCTCTCCCATCTTAGCATCTTTGGATAAAAGTGTTCTAGAAAATTCTCTAAAAAATCCTTCCAAACCATCCCGTCTACCTACCATGTTCAGGCCTGAACAACTTACCATCACTTTTCTAATACTTACAACATGTAATCATCCAACTTGACCCTCTTCTCAAAAGGAGTCTCTAAATGGTCAAGTATAGTCTGGATGGAATCAATCCAGAACTTTTCCGCATCAGGTCCACCCTCTCTAGTAAATGTTAGAGGGTGCTGTAACTGAAACTCCCTCATCAAGTCAGACATGCTTTTCACAACCTTCCATGGATCCCTTTCCATAAAATTCATGAAGAGAGCAAAGTTCTCTTGGAACTAATCTCCAAATTCCTCACTCGACACTATCGGTTCCTCAGGTTCCACTACTGGTAGATCATCTCCAGCCATATCCTCCCATCGTCCTCTCAACAGGAATCATTATGGATGCGTATTTCTACAATTCCAAACATGCACCTTAGGTTACATAACACAATAGTAACACATTTACAGGAAATCACAATAATCCATAACAAGTCATTTCCCCCATTTCCCCACCACATGATCAAAACCGAGGCACTATCACTACCCTTAACCATCCTACATCCATGTCATAGTTAAAAAATGGTAAATTCATTGTCATTATTAAAGTTTCACATTAGACACCCATTTATTTACCCTTTTTCATCATTTCACAATTTTCAATTTCATATTTGGAACCATTTTTAGTTCAATTTCACAAGAAAGGAAAATCAGTTCAAGTTCAACAACTTACCCAAAACCCATTTTCCATGCATGCCTAAGATGATGCATGTCACAAAAATAATCCTGAGTGCCTAGAATGATGCATGAAAACTCAACTCTCCTGCCATACTAAGCCACAAGTAAAACCACAGAAAATATTAGAAGAAATAATCACATCACACTAAAAGTGCATCACCCAAGGTGAAATAACATCAAGTGTAACAACATATATCAACAACAACAATCCCACATTGGGTATTTGGCTTTTACTCTCATACATGAGGTATCTACTCCTATGCACGAGCTCTTAACCAAGACCTGACTCATCCTATTATCTTCTCTACCTTTCCTAAATATCAAGACAAAATAAAAAGAAAAGAAAAACACCTATGATACCACGTTGTAATATCTTGACCTAGGTGCCACACACTGGTGCCCCGAGCTAGTAGTTTACATGACCTTACGCGTGCCTCCCCATACACTAGAGGCTGCCGATTAATAGCGAGGGTTTAATGTCAGTAGTGGGGAGACTAAAACCTCTTTATAAAAGTAGCTAGACAATGGAAATAAATAATAACAACCAACAAATATAACATAAATAGGAAAATACTAGTGTCACTGGATGACCAAAACTGGAAATACAATATCAAAATTGAATAGTAGACATGCTATGCTAAAGTACGTTCCAAGTGTCCAAATGAAAACCCAAAAGTAAATACATTGTCAACTCCCAAGTGGGTCCTGAACCACATCCAGTTCCCTCATCCATGATCCTTCCCAAATCATCCATCTAACATAGTGAATTTGATCTTGTCCCATCTTTCAAACATGAAGTCTATTTAGGTACTAATCAGGTAGCCCAAGTAGGGTGTGAGTACAACTCAGTAGGACACCACCAACGACATTTAAAAAAATATATAGTCTATAGCAGTGTATGTAGTTGTATAAATAATAAAATAAAATAAATAAAATAAATAGTTTACATTTATTCAATTACACTTTATTTAACCACATAAACCCAGCTGGGTTCCCTAGAAAACCCAGAGCTCAATACCTACTTCGTCCCATGCCGGAGTCTAAACTATCCCTAAGGAATATCATATATCTGAATTTCATTGTTAACATTCATCATCTCATTTCACATCACAGTCAATTGGAACCATAGTCCAATGCCAAATCATGGGCATAAAACATCATGTCTAACACCCCATGGGTATTTGGAGCCTCAGTCCATGTCCCGCACCTTGATATCACATAGGTATTTGAAGCCTCAGTTCTTGTTTTATACTAAATATCTCATACGGGTATTTGGAGCCTCAATCCCTATCCCACACACATTTAACATATATGGATATTTGGAGAATTACTCCCTATCCCACACACATTTAACACATATGGGTATTTGGATCCTTAATCCCTACTCCACACACATTTAACACATATGGGTATTTGGAGCCTCAGTCCCTGTCCCACACACATTTAACACATATATCACAATATAAAAATTTTAAATGTGTCATAATATCACATAAATTAATTCATCAATTAATTAATCAAATTAAACAATTGTATAGTCACATCAATCCATTAATTAATTCAAAAATTAATTAATCAAATCAATTCCATTAATTAATTAAAAAATTAATTAATCATGAAAATATCTTTAATTAATACACTCATTAATTGATTATATCAATTATATTAATTAATTAATTATTTCAATCCCTTAAATTAATTCAACAATTAATTGATTACATCCATTCCATTAATTAATTCAAAAATTAATTAATCATGAAAATCCCTTCAATTAATCCACCCATTAATTGATTACATCAATTCCATTAAATAATTCAACAATTAATTAATCACGTTAATCCCTTAAATTAATTCAATAATTAATTGATTACATCCATTCCATTAATTAATTTAACAATAAATTAATTTATTCAACCAATTTACCAATCAAAAAAATATTCTTTAATTAATTCAAAAATTAATTAATCAATACCCACAATCATAATATCCCCAATTCCAAAATCCCTTAATTAAATAATCTACAAAATTAATTAATTCAAATTTGGAAACTAAATTGCTAATCATCTAAAATAAATTCTACAATCACATACACATAATCAAAATCAAGATTTTGAGATTTGAATAGTAGACCACCTACCTCATAATATATAAAGAACGCTTGCCAACATAAAACCCCAATTGATGTAAGATGGTCAAATAGATAATGGAAGAAGAGATCTAGACCAAAACCTAGGATCAAGATCAAATCCCAAACCCACAACTGTCAAATGTTCTACCTCTTCATCGAAAGAAGGAGGAACATAAGGGAACAAAAAAAAAGGTCTTACCAGGTATCCATCACCAAACCACAGTGATTAGAGATGAATAAATCACTACAAATATGCTAAGAGTCACCCTAGGGTCAGAGGAGGAACACTTCATGAAGTAAAATAAACCAAAATGAACCACATGACACTTTTTAATCTGCTTCTCAGAGAATTACATAGCATTTAATTCCATTAAACGCTGTGTAATTATTTTTAATGGTTTACACTGAAAAACTCATCACCTTAGGTGATTTTTTCTAGATTAAACTATTACATGATGTGTAATATCATTACACGACATGTAATTTTTTTTGTAAATAGTTTTTCATCCCAAAAATATTTTTCATAAAATATCTGGCCACCTCCAAAGCCTTACAAACTAGAATCAAACACTTTCCAAACCTAGAAAAAAAGATAAAACTAAAAAGGGATAACCAGGTAAGAGAATTGGATGTTACAATGAACTAGTTCATTACTGTAGGGATGATCTGAATAGGGAGAATTATCATTGGTAAAGGTCATTTTATGCTTCTCAATGTCAGGATTTAGGGAAGTCTAAGGGTAGTGTTTATAATGTGGAGATAGAGAACTGGTCGGAGGATCTCGAGATCACTTTCAGTTTTATCCAGACCCCATTGGGGAATTAAGTCCTTCTACCAGTAAGTTAGATATTGGGAGCTGTGCTTAAGTGGTGGAAATTGTATCCAGGTGAGTGGAAGGTGGCTGATGTTTTATGGTTTGACTTTCAAATAGAGTTCTAGGTAGAGTTTATTTCACCGAAAATGAATAAAGTGAAGCGGTAGGAGATTCTCTCCCTTCAGAAAAGGATTATGTTAGTGTGGGAGTTGGGGATAAAGTTAACAGACCTTCCATGTTTTCCCCAAATCCTTTTTTTGATGGGAAACCTCATGAAAGATGTATTGAGGAGGCACTCCATACTTATATCTAGTATATTGTTTCTCCTTTTACATTTCCAAAGTATATGGAGGTTCAAAAGATGGTGAAGGATATCAAGTAGATGCACTCGTGAGGAGTTTTACCATGATAGGGGAACCAAAAGGGTTCCTCAAGGAGTAGAGTTTTCAGTGGAAGTTCTCAAGTGCCAGGACCATCAAGGTTTTGATCAGCATGGAGTCGACCCCAGTAGCTTCCCTTTTGGAATTGTGGTTCTAGTTGTTTCCATGATTTTATGGGGGTTTGGGGAAGGTGTGTTTCATCTATGGGATTCGTGTCCATTATTAGGATTAGTTACTAGTGGATAATCAAGCTTAATTTGGTATATGTGTATAGCTTTAGAATTAACCTTAGTAGTAGTTACTAGAAAGGTCATTTCAGCAATAGGGGTAGAAATATTATGCTCCATATAGAGAAGATGGAATAGGTAGAGGTTAGCCTCAAGTTGTTCCTTATGTTTAGGGGCCTCGATCTGAGTGTGGTCATGGAGGTGGTAGTCAACAGAGAGGTATAGAAGATGGGAATGGTTAGTTTCATGCAATAGAGGTAGTAGCACCTGAGTGTCCAAATATTGTTAGAGGTATGATCAATTTATCATCTACTATTTTTTATACCTTATTTCATTCAAGATATTAAAAATACTTTGCTGCACCCTCTCTTGTTCATACTTTGGTACTAGATGTAGAGTGTATTTTTTTGCTCCTAGTGTTGATTATGCTAGTCAAAGGTTAGAACAACTTGTTTGATGTGTGCTGAGGATGTAGATTGATGATGATTCCACATTAGTCATGTGTGGATCTTTTCTTTATTTATATGATGTATAATGATGCCATCCTCAACATCGAATTGTTGTATTCTATGAATTCCATTATATATTTCTTCCATAGGAGAGTCATTTTATCGGATGTGGATGAAAAACATATGGTTTTCATTAGTGAACATAGTTTTTAGGTGGGAAGTAGACACGTGGAAACCCTTGTTTCTTTAATAGATAAGTTTTTTATGGAATCAGTGGGAATTGGGATGGAGGAGGCTCCTAGGGTTTTTGAGGTGTTTCTAGATGTTTTTCTCAAAGAGGTTGGGATGCATCCCCATCAATTTGATATCAAGTTTGGGATAGACTTACAACTTGAGGATTCTCCAATTTCGATGGATACTTATTGGATGGAACCCTTTGAGTTGTGGGAGTTGAGGACTCATATTTATGATATGATGCAGAAAGGTTTCATCTTCCATAGTGTGTCACTGTGGGGTTCTACAGTATTATTCATCAAGAAGGTAAATAGTAGTATGAGATTGTGCATAGTCTACCAGAGGTCAAACCAGGTGACTATCAAGAATCGACACCCTCTCTCGAGGATCGATGATATTTTAAACCAATTGAGGTGATCTAGTTGGTTATCCAAAATTGATATGTAGTCTGGATATCACCAACTGAGGGTGAGGGAGGATGATGTTTGGAATACTGCCTTTAGATATAGGTATGGTCACTTTGAGTTTTTGTTCATTCCATTCAGTGTCATGAATGCACCAGATATGTTCATGGGACTCATGAAATCCATGTTCCATGAATTCCTAGAACAATTAATAGTTGTGTTAATCGATGAAATATTGATCTACTCAATGTTGGAGGAGAAGCATGCTGATCATCTCAGAGCTATCTTATAGTTTTTTCGACACCAACAATTCTATGAAAATTTATCTAAGTAAAAGTTATGGACATGATAAGTGAATTTACTTGAGCATGTGGTGTCCTAGCAGGGAGTATTAATGGTCCCATAGATGGTAGAGGTAGTTGTTTCAAGGGAATACCCCAAGAGTGTGGCATAGGTATATAGATTCCTTGACCTTGAGGGATATTACCAGAGGTTTATATCCAACTTCTCACAGATTGTGGCCCTATTGATAGCTTTTACCATGAAGGAAAATTATTTTATCTATACTGATTAGTGTTAGGAAAAATTTGACCACCTGAAGGGGAAATTAATCAGTTCTCCAGTGCTCCAGTTGATAGAGGAATAGGTGATGTTTGATGTGTTTTTTGAAACTTCTCATATAGGCTTGGGATGTATCTTGATGCAGTAAAAGGAAGGAATCTCTAATGTATCTAGGCAGTTATGCCCCCACTAGTATAACTATTCCACCCATGATCTAGAGTTAGTAATAGTTGTATTTGTGTTGAATTTGTGGTGACATCACCTCATTGGGGAGTGATTTGTGGTCTTCATGGATCACAAAAGATTGAGGAATATCTTTTCTTAGCATGATCTAAATCTTCAATAATGGAGGTGTATAAAGTTTCTTCAAGATTATGATTTTGAGATCTCCTATACCTTAGGAAATTGGAATATTGCGGCCGACATTTTGAGTAGGAAGTCATGGAAGGATGTGGTTTGAGAGATTGGGGATGCTTGGAAAGTGATGGAGGATGTAACATCCCACCACTTCTCATTGGCTTGAGAAGGAGGTGGAAGGTTACTTGGCCTTAAGTGATACCCCCAAGATTCCAAAGGCTGGAAATAAATACCGAAGGGATTCAATAAACGTGGGGGGATATTTTACCTTTAAGAATTAAACAACTAACCAAACAATCCATAACAAAAAACCCACCATATGATGCATGATAACAATGAATGAAAACTCAACATTTCATTTATCAAAATCAAACTAAAACCAAGTACCATAGTGAAAGACTACAATATCAAAGTAAACAGTGATAGAAAAAACTCAAAGACTCCAATGATAACTCCAATATCCAAACATGCTCCATGATCCAACTCCATAATAGCCAAAGTATCATGAAGTGCTACTAAAGATGTGTGATACTTTAACTTTTCCCATGTCTCGATAATAACATCTGTAAAAGCATTGAAGTGCCAAAGAAGGGATGAGTAATGAAACTCAGTATATTTTCCCCAATGACTTCCCTACTCACGCCACTAGGATAGAACATGTTATCCCATTTATATAAAATAGTTTATATCAAAATATAAACAAGTTCCTATGTAAAACAATTTTCTCAAACAACACCAATTTACAAGGAAAGAAACCAACCAATGTTCCAAAACCATTTCATTAATTCCAATTTGGAATACCTATTCCAATCCACAAATCCACACATATACACATGAATGCTTCATTATGATAGTTCCATAATCATGGTCAGTTTCTCATCGATTTACCAAGTCATAAAAAGGTGATTAAATCCCATGTACCATTACACTTTGGCACCGAACACAAGGTCATATTTCAACCAAGCCACATAATGCAATATGAACACACACACGAAGTATGCCCAAAAACCATGCCAATATAATCATTCCAAAACCATTTCAATAAAACAACCTTTTTATTGAATTTTTTTCCATAAACCAAATCAAGAAACTATTTTAAAATCATCATTTTAAAATCATTTTTCAAAGCAATTTGCACAATAATTCCATGATTTCATAAAAATACACAAATCATCACTAAATAAGGTTTATACCATGATTTTCACACAAATTTTACAATCAATTTCAATAAATTTAATCAATTTGAAACTAATCCTTCAAGTTCTAAATAGAGGAGTCGAGAGTGAAGCCACCTACCTTGGGTTTTATGATGAAAATGAAGAATGACACTTAAAGGCCCAAAAAATGGGTTAAATATCCACAAAAATACCTTAGATCTATTCTCCTATCAATAAAAAGATCAAATATGATCATATTTGGCATCCATAACCTTAAATATACCCAAATCAGGCATAGATCTAAGAAACTGAGATAGAGGGAGAAGCAGGTCTAAGAAAACTCATAGAAAACAACCAAGAACGATGACTTAATATGAGAATTGAGCTTCAACACACCAATTAATAACTCCATATCACTTCCAATTTGATGGGGAGATCTTATCCAATATTTTATAGGAAAAAATATCGAGTTAGGACCATTTTGGGGCAAAAAACGAGGGAGTTATAGGGGAAAACGAGTGAGATCCACAAGTTTAGGATCTCACTTTTATCTTATACATGGTTATTTACACGGTTAGATAAAACGTGTGCTAACCGTGTGAAATCTACTACCTCAAGGGTTGAACCTTGCACAGTGGGATAACATGGTTTCCAAACTATGCACCAACCATTCCAAAGACCAATGTCTCAAGTAGCACAATTTCTTCTAGGCTGTCACATGGTTTGGAAAAACCATGCGTAACCCATGCACCTTCCCCTTTTCCTCTATCTCACGGTGCATAGTTTCCTGTAGGAGTTTCATGGTTTACCCAAACTGTGCTCAAACCAAGCACTTGTAGAAAATCCCCAAAAACATTCTAAAAAGTCCCAAAAACTTCCAAAACTTAACCCATATACTTTAAATACTTAATAAAACATAAATAAAGGGTTATTTTCTTGAAATTGGAGGTGATACATTCTCCTCACCATTGAACTTTCCATCCCTAGAAAGTAAAAAACCATCATTGACCTGAAATATTTATATCCATTTCTATTTCATTTCTTTCTTGCATTCCTAAGTCTCTTCCTGAAGCTGACCATGTTTCCACAAAACCCGCACTAGACTGATGATTTTTCCATGCAAGAATTTCTCTTTCTTATCCACAATCCATACTGGTATATTTACTAATAAAGCATCTAGATATAGGTCAATGTGATCTCATCAAATCACATGGTCAGGATCAGGCTGATACATTTTCAACTGAGATACGTGGAACACATTATGCACTGCACTGAACCATGGTAGTAATGCCAACCAATATACCACCTCACCAACCCATTCCAGTATCTCAAAAGGGCATATGTATCTAGGAGATAAATTTACCTGCTTCCTAAAATTATAATGTCCAAGCCTTGGAGAGATCCTCAAGAACACATGATCACTCACTGACAATGACCATTGGTGATGATCCACATATGATTTATGATGACTCCATGCCGTCTCCATCCGTTTCCTGATCAACTAAATCTTCTCCATTGTCTCTTAGACAATGCTCGACCCAAATAGCGAAGTCTCACATGTTTCCACCCAAAATAGTGGATAACGACAAGGATACCCATACAATGCTTCAAACAGATCCATTTGTATTGATCCATGATAATTGTTGTTATATGAGAGCTCCACTAATGACACATGCTCTTACCACAAGCCATCAAAATCCATTATAGAATCCCAAAATATATCTTCAAAATTCTCTATAATCCTTTTTTATTTCCCATCCATATAAGAATGATACACCGTATTCATAGTTAAATGTGTCTTAAGGGATTTCTGTAAGGATTTATAGAAATGATAGGTAAACCTTAGATCTCTGTTTCAAATGATTGAAACTGGTATTCCATGCCTCTTTACCACTTCTTAGATATAGTTTTTTGGTAAGTCCTCCACCGTATGAGTTTCATGAATTGGAATGAAATGAGATGACTTTGTGAGCCAATCCACTATCACTCATATGGAATCGTGTTTCCGAATCATTCTTGGGAGACCCATTAAAAAATCCATGGATATCTTCTCCCACTTCCAAAAAGGGATATGTACAAACTTCAACATACCTACTGGTCACTGATGCTATGCCTTAACTTGCTGAAAAGTTAAGTATCTTGAAATAATCTCCACCACCTTTATTTTCATACCGATCCACCAAAACTATGATTTCAATACTTTATACATATTCTGTATTCCAAGATGAAAAACCCATATTTAATGGTGGAAATCATTAAGAAGTTGTTCCTAACAAGCCATAGGAAATACCATCCAATTTTTCAACCACAAAACTAAACTCCCATCCAGTTTCCACCCCTTAATGGTCTCCCCACCATTGAGTTTTGACCTCATCACCACAAATTCTGAGCCAGATGTATGTTCCTTTTTACCATATTTACCAAATCAGGAATCACTAAAAATAGAATTAAAATCACCACATCACCTTGGTCTTCACATTCCAAATTCATTTCATTGAGTACTGATATAAACTACTGCTCATCTAAAGCCTCTTTTTCCAACTGAGCATATCACTTTCTTCTTAATGCATCTGCCACTGAATTTCCTTTTCGCAGTGTATAAATCAAGTAAAATTCTAACATTTAGAGATAATATATACATATTCTTTATCTCATATTAAAATCCAATTGTGAGAAAATATGTTTCAAGATCTTATGATCCATGAACATAGTAAATTAATCAACAAAGAGATAATAATGCCAAGTCTTCAAAGCATGTAATATGGTAGATAACTCCAAATAGTGTGTTGTATAATTCTTCTCATTTACTTATAAATGCCTTGATCCATAATTAACAATATGACATCCTTTCATGGTAACACATCCAAACCTTGATCCCAAAGCATCACAATATACCACGTACCCTTGTCCTGATTCAGGTAATATTAAGATAAATGCTGATGTAAGGTGAAATTTCAGCTCTTAGAAAGACTTCTGGAATTCCTCATCCCATTATAACGAAACATTATTCTTTTTAAAATCAATCATAGGTGAACATATTCATTAAAAATCATGCAAAAAGTTTCGATAATAACCAACCAATCTAAGAAAACTATGTATCTCAAAGTCATTCTTTTGTGGTTACCAAGAGATCACAACCTCTATCTTTTCTAGATCCACAAAAATTCCTTTTTCAGAAATTAAATGGCTAATAAATCATACCTCTTGTATAAAAAAATATCACTTTTATAAATTTTCATACAAATGATGAACCCTCAAGATCCCCAACACTGTCTCAAACTGTTGTTCATGCTCATTCCTTATCCTTGAATACACCAATATGTCATCTACAAACACCACAAAAAAATAATCCAAATATCTTTGAAATATCCAATCCATTAATGCTATAAAGACCTCATGAACATTCATAAGACTGAAATACATTACCAAATATTCATAATTTCCATATCTTCTTTTCAAATATATTTTCATAATATCCTCCTTTTGAACTCACAATTGGTGATATCTTGATCTCATGTTAATCTTAGATAACCACTAATCTCCCCTCAATTTATTGAACATATCATCAATGTATGGAAGTTTATAACTATTATTTATCATAACTTGGTTAATAATATGATAATCCACACATATCCATAGAGTCACATCCACCCTTTTCATGAACAAGACTGACGCTGCCCATAGGGACATGCTAGGTTGAATGAACCCTTTGCTTTATAGTTCTTCAAACTATAATTTAAATTCACTTAACTATGTTGGTGACATATGGTAATAAGGAAGGGAAATAGAAATGGTCCCTATAAGGAGATAAATCATAAACTATACTTCTCTTATCAGTGGTAACCCTAATAATTTTTTGGGAAACACATCAGGAAACTGATCCACCATTGCTGGAAAAATATTCTTCTCAATATCATCCATTGATGCCAAAGAAAATGCTCCCAAATATTATGATATTTTTCCAACTACTAGTTCCAACAAGATCGTTGAACTTTCCTTTACATTCCGGTCTCCTCAAAAGAGATTCTCAATGACATCTTCAGTTGTAAAACTGAGCTTTCAGGTATAATAGTTGATGTGAGCCTTTAACATTTTCAACCAATCTATACCTAGTATTATATCAAATAAATCCATCTCAAGTATAGATAAATCCCATTTCAGCTCAGATCCATCAACGGTTATAGAACATACTCTACACACAAATACTTGACACTCTATTTGAAAAATAGGAGTTTGAAGTTTTATTATAGAAGGAATCATCTCAAGTTTTAAGCTTAGAAAATCAATAACATGAGAAGAAATAAAGGAATGGGATACACCCGTATCAAACAACACTTTCATAAGGGTATAATTCAAAATAATCACACCTCTCACAGTAGATGGTCCTAGATGATCATCCAAAATAACCTAGTCTCTCCATATAATTGATTCATCACAATACTTTTCTCTTTGTTTCCCTATTGAGATTGCACCACCTAATGAGTCATGGTATTCCTAGAATCACCATGGATAGCTTTGTTCTGCTGATGAGACTGATTCTACTATCCTTATAATGTCAAAAAATATGAAGCCTGTGAAACCTGAGAAGTGTCCCAAACACCTGACATTGGAGTACTACAAAAATAGCACTGAATATGACCCATCTTGTTGTAATTATAGAATGCCATCAGTGGTTCCATACAATCTTGCTTCATGTGGTTGAGAAAACCACATTGGAAACATCCAACTTTAGTCATGGGTCTCGAAGGAAAATTCACCTATCCAGCCATATTATTTTGATTCATGATCCCACCTTATAAATAGGTTTCCCTCTTCTGCTTACTCCCAGAATTAGAGTTCCCACCATTTCCTATGGGTATCAACATACTTACTCCTCCCATATCTCATAATATGTCCCTTTTAGCTACCATATCTCTATTGATCATATATGTATAATCCATAATATAGAGCCCAAAAATCTTTGAGCTAATCTCCTGTCTCAGCCCCAATTTAAAAATGCCTACCTTTAAGGATGCTCTAACAAAAACCTCAGGTGAAAAGCACACTAAATTCATGAATTTAGCCACATAATCCATGAAAAAAAATATTTTCTGGCTACAAGTTAAATAATTCCATCGTTCTTTGAATTATGAACATGTGAGGATAGACCTTTTTATTGAATAATTCTTTAAAATCCTCCCATGAAAGTCCTTGGTATGATTTAGCCTGAATTTCTAAATCTCACCACTAACGTGCAATATCTTTCATTATATAAGTCACCATTTTGAATTTCAGATCTAATATTGTGCTGATGAAATTGAAGATATGATTAATCTTGTTCAGCCACACTTCTACATTCTCTTGTTCAGAATCAACCTGAATGATGGGTGGATTATATTTTTGGAATTGGATGGAATGATCCACTTGCCTTGGCTCATACCTCCTATTCCTACTATCCATAGACTGAAACACTTGGAAAATACTCTAAACTAGATATTGGTTCACCTATGGCTCAGGTGCAACTACATTATCCATAGTTTCTTCCCATTGGCTTCTGGATACCTATTGGGTGCCATTTTATAGAAACATAGAAACTTCATAAGTCTCACTCTCTATTAACCGAAGTCTTAACAATTTCAAATTCTATCACATCCCGCTATCACAACAATACTTTCCAAAATTAACCATTTTTGAAAAATCTCTAATTGCTTTTGAAAATCATACCATTTTCAAAATATCATAACCACGCTATTTTTCAAAATCTCACATTTGAAAAAAAATTCAACATTTTTCAAAAATCAAAACATCTATACCAAATAATATATCATTAATCAAAATGAAATATACACTTCTAGTGGGAAGACATTCCTATAATTCATTTCATGCTCATCGCATTGTCTAAACCCATGATAATGAGATTCAAAATCCTATAAGTGTCTCCAAAACACTTATGTAACCAACTCCCTAATAACTTGAAGCTCAACATAAAAAGGCTAGCTATGTATTTTTATTCTCTATATTTCAAGTCCTGACAACCTTACTACTTTATAAGATCCCAACTCAAGGAAGAGACTAGAATGAATTCAACTCCAAGACCAAAAACCAATACCAATTCAAAGACCACTTGTTTCAAAAAAGTGGAAGGACCAAGATGATACCACTTTACTCAAACATATTTTTTTTAGATTGAACAAAATTGATACCACTTGTAACATCCCACCCCTTCTCATTGGCTTGAGAAGGTGGCGGAAGGTTACTTGGCCTTAAGTGACATCCCCAAGATTCCAAAGGTTAGAAATAAATGCTAAAGAGATTCAATACATATGGGGGATGATTTTACTGTTAAGAATGAAAAAAATAACCAAAAAAATCCCTAACCAAAAAAACACCATATGATGCATGATAACAATGGAATACGACTCAAAATTTCATTTATCAAAATCAAACTAAAACCAAGTACCACAGCAGAAGACTATAATATCAAAGTAAATAGTGTAAGACAAAACTCAAAGACTCTAATGAAAACTCAAATATCCAAACATGATCCACGCTCCAACTCCAAAAAATCCCAAGTATCACAAAGTATTACTAAAGATATGTGATACTTTACCTTTTCCCATGTCCCAATAACAACATCTACAAAAGCACCAAAGTTACAAATAAGGGGTGAGCAATGAAACTAAGTAGATTTTACCCAATGAATTCCCTACTCATTCCACTAGGATAGAACATGTTATTCCATTTATATAAAATATTTTATATAAAAAAATTTCTAAAATAGTTTATATCAAAATATAATCAAGTTCCAATTTAAAATAGCTGTCTCAATCAACACCAATTTCTAAGGAAAGAAACCAAAAAATGTTCCAAAACCATTTCATTAATTCCACTTTAGAATACCCCATTCCAATCCATACATCCACACATCCACACATCTACACATGCATTCTTCGTTATGACAGTTCCACACTCATGATCATTTTCTCGTCAATCTACCAAGTCATCATGAGGTAATTAAATCCCATGTGCCATTACACCTTTGGCACCCAGCACAAGGTCATATTTCAACCAAGTCTCATATTGCAATATAAACACACACACCAAGTATGCCCAACAACCATGCTAATATAATAATTGCAAAACCATTTCAATAAACCAACATTTTTTTATTAAAAACTTTTTTCTATAAACCTAATCAAGAAACTATTTTAAAATCATCATTTTAAAATAATTTATCAAAGCACTTTGCACAATAATTCCACAATTTCACAAAAATCCACAAACCATCACTAAATAAGGTTTCTACCATGCTTTGAACAAAAATTTCACAATCAATTTCAATCAATTTAATCAATTTGAAATCATCCTTCAAGTTCTAAATAGAGGAGTTGAGAGTGAAGCCACCTACCTCGGGTTTTATGATGAAAATGAAGAATGCCACTTAAAAGCCCATGAAACTGGGATAAATATCCACGAACCTACCTTAGATCTCTTACCCTATCAAAAAAATGACCAAATATGAACATATTTGATATCCAAAACCATAGATCTACCCAAAATAGGCATAGATATAATAAATCTAGATAGAGGGAAAAGTATATCTAAGAAAACTCATCAAAAACAACCCAGAATGATGACTTACCATGATTATCAAGCTTCAATAAACCAAGGAATAGATCTGGATTGCTTCAAATTCAATGGGAGAGAGGTTCTACAACCTTTGAGAGAGAAAAATACTGATTTAGGGCTATTTTGGGGTAAAAAAAGGAGTTAGAGGGGAAAACAAGTGAGATCCACAATTTTAAGATCTCACTTTTATCCCATGAACGGTTAGTCACACAGTTAGGATAACCGTGCACTAACCATACACAAGATACTACCTCAAGTGTTGAACCTTGCATGGTTGGATTGTACGGTTTCTAAACCATGTTCCAACTATGCCAAATCCCACTATCCCGAGTAGCACAGTTCCTCCTAGGCTGTCTCATGATTTGGACAAACCATACGCAGTCCGTGCACATTTCCCTTTGCCTTTGTCTCACCGTGCATGATTTCCTGTAGGAGTTTCATAGTTTACTCAAACCGTGCTAAAGTTTTACACCAATAAAAAATCCCCAAAATCATTTTAAAATGTCCCCAAACTTTCCCAAACTTAACCCATATACTTTACATACTTAAAAAAACATAAAGAAATGGTTACTTGAAACTGGGGGTGCTAAAAAGGAGTTGGTAACCATAAAATTAGATACGAGGGTGGTTGGTGAGGGTGGTTTCTTATTTCAGATGAAAGTATATCCATATCTAATGCAGTACGTGGAGGAGTCTCTATGGGGATATTTAGAGGAAAAGGTGATGTGTGATCATGTTTTCCATGGTGATGCTCTGAAGGGATGGTCAGAGGATGGTCAGAACTAGATGTTGTTTCAGGGGAGGTTATTTGTTCTGGTAGTGATGCATGATATATTCCTTCATGAGTTTCAAAGCTCACCTTTTTTGGTATACCTAGGAGTATCCAATATTTACCATGGATTGCAGATTCATTTTTTGTGGCCCAAGATGAAATGGGTGGTGGCAGAGTTTATGGCTTGGTGTTTGGTTTTCCAGTAGGTAAAGGATGAGCATCATGTTCCTAGAGTTTTACTATAACCCTTGAATTTTCTTGAGTGTAAATTTTATGAAATATTAATGGAATCATTCATATTATTACACTGATCTTCATAAGGTTACAATTATCTTTGGGTAATTATGGATCGATTGATGAAATCATCTCACTTTCTAGTGATCAAGGAGTCAAGAGCCATGGATTTTTTTGTTGAGGAGGTATATAGATTAGGTGGTGTAGTTTCATGGAGTTTCAAGGTCATTATCTTGGATCAAGATACACATTTTACTTCATTATTTTGGAGGGGATTGAAATATGTTTTTTTTCACTCAGTTACACCATAAAATTCCTTAAACCCTAAAATAGATGGACAAACAAAGTGGACTATCCATACACTTGATGATATGTTGTGTATGTGCATATTAGGTTTTGGAAGATCTTGGGCAAAAAACTTTACCTTGGTTGAGTTTTCTTATAATGATATCCATCACTCATCAATTATCATGGACCCATTTGAGGTTTTGTATGGGTATCTATTTAATTCTACGTTATGTTGGGTAATGGTTGGGGAGTGATCGGTTTTCAGTCCTAATGTGGTGCAGAGCATGACAAAGAAGGTTCAACTTGTTCATGAGAGTATGAAAGTAGCATAGGACTGAAATGATTCATATTCCAATCATAGGATGAGACCCTTGGAGTTTTAGGTTGGATACCATACATTATTTAAGGTTTACCCTTGACATGAGAAGTAGAGGATCAAAAAGGGGATTAATCTCTCTCCTCGGTTTTTTGGACCCTTCGAGGCGTTGGAGTGCATTGGAAGGGTGGATTATTGGTTGGAAATTACACCCTGAATAGACTAGATCCAAGAAATATTCTATGTCCCTCATATATTTTGGTATCTTCATTGATAATTCCATTTTCATTTATAAAGGATAGTTGGATATCGAGGATGACACGATGTTCATGGAGTGGCTAGTAGATATCCAAGATCATCAAGAGAATGTACCATGAGGATGAACCATTCCCTTGGTTCATGTGTTGTTGAGGCATAGTGGCCTCGAGGAGAGTACTTGGGAGCATGATATGCAGATTCATTCTTAGTACTCAGAGTTGTTTTGAGTTGTTTTAAGCTTTGTCTTTCCTTATTTTTCTTTGATGTGATTTTTTGAACTTGCTGTTTTATATTAGATGTGCTTATTACTTTTTGGTACGATGTGTGATTAAGGCTCCAATGTATATGAATTAGGAAAAACATGATTCTTAATCAATAAATATTATACTTTTATGTGATTGAAACCATGTAGGTGAGATAGTTCTGCCCAAAGTATATAATATCTTGACATGGGATATGGAATTCCTTAATTTGTGTACTTGGGTCTCAAATATGTGTTTTTTATGGAAGTTTTTTTCTTGGGATCATGTGGGGGTTGAAATGGTTGTGTGAGTGGTTATGTGGAAGATAGGAGGATCATGGTAGTGAGGGATGTTGTGGAATTTTTTTGGTTGGTGTGTTTGGTTAGCAGTGGTGTTTCACATGTAATGATATCCTTGAGTGGTATCTCTAGGGACGGTTATTTGGACCTTTTACCTCTTTCCTTCTAGGTTGATTTTGTTTATCAAGGGAGATAATTATTTGAGAGGTATCTGATGTATTGTACTGAACCTTTTTTCCCATTAATTTGTGGGAAATCTAGTGGTAAAGGTTCTCAGATAAGGTCCCCAGGAGTCCAGAGGTGTTTAGGAGGAAAATATGGGGTGTTTTAGAGGCTAATAATAGTATATAATGATATCAAACCTGATTATATAACTTTATGGTATCAACTAAGGGTAGAACCTGATGGTAACACCCAAAATTAGCACCTTTAAGTAGCTCTTAATAGTATATTCTAGTGGTAGTAAACTTAGTCTAGTGGTATATTATGGTGGTAGCACCTGACAGTAGCACACTAGCGGTAGCACCCAAAGGTTGCTCACTAGTGGTAGCACCTAGCGGTAACACCTGGCGGTAGCACCTGACAATAGCACACTGGTGGTAGCACATGATGGTAGTGCACTAGTAGTAGAACTTGGTGGTAGTTCACTGGAGATATCACCTGACTCTAGAACACTAATGGTCGCACCTAATGACAACACACTAGTGGTGGAACATGATGGTAGCACCTAACAGTATCACCCAACAATAACATCTTCCATATTTTCTAGAATTTACAATTTTTTCCTTTTAAAGTTTTTTTTGATGAAAAATAGGTTTAAAGACTTAAATAATGAAATTAAAATCCATTTTTAAGGAGGATAATTAAATATTCCATTTCTTAAAAGTCTGGAGCCTTTTAAATGGCCATACCGTGTGGATTTGATGAGACCCACCTTTAATGGTCAATTAAAACCATATCAATTCCTACTCATTTTAGATATGTTCATTCTAAAGTAAATATATTTCCTTAATTGTTTCCATATTTCTTTCTCTTGAGATGAGAGGTTCCAAATCCTTTTACCTTATATTTGTGGAACTCTATTACTACAGTTGGTTCAAGTTCCCTATAAGTGGTTCTATCCTGTGTATGCAACCCCTATTTTTGGTGCAAAAAATTGTGTAAAGTTTCTTTCTTCCAGGTAGGGGAACCCTAATTTCTTCTCTTTATGTATAATGTGGGAGTATTTATGATTTTTTATCTTTTAGTAAGATGGATGCATCCAACTTAATGAATATAAATTAATCGATTTAATTGAATTGATGGGGGACAAGGAATGATTCAAATTCGTTTATGGATTTTTTTTATTTTTTGTGATATTTTTATCACATGGGATAAATGTCTTTTCGAAAATAATGACCATTGGGGGATTTGTGTGTGAAATGTTTATTTTTATTATATGGAACCTTATTGTGATTAGATGACATCACCCTAAAAAATGGAAATGGGATAACCACTTATATTTGGTTAATAAAATGGTTTCCCTTGGATTTATTATCTTGTGTGATAATACCCTTAAAATAATTAAATGGAATTGATAAAAACCCCCCTTTTAATTTTTTTCAAATGTTCTATGATTTGTTGTGGTGTGTTCATGATATGGGATGGTGATGTGTATTTATGTCATGGTGTGGAGATTTCTTGTGTGGTCATTGTGTATGTGGAGTCAGTGGCTTTGTTTGGACTTGTTGTGGGGTGGTGAGGAGATGGGTGATGATATTGAGTAGCTGTGCTATGGGGAAGTGATGGTGAAATGTGGTTGGTATGAGTCCATGATGTGGGGCAGTGATGTGCATCTAATATGTGTTGCTGTGTTATATGGAGGATGAGATGAAGATGGATGTGTTGTACTAGTTTCCTGAGTAGTGATAGTATAACTGGTTAATAATGGTTTAAATGGCATGGGTTGGTTTGGTTAATGGGTTGAAAATGGATAATGAACAAATTAATAAAGGTATTTGTGGTTAAATAAGTTTATTTATAAACAATTAAAGAAATGGTATATTTAAATTAAATTGGTTTAGATTATAATGAAAAAGTAGGAAGTGGCTTATGGCTTGTGTTTTTATGTGGTTTCTGCATTTAGAGGTGGTAGTGAGAGTGGGGATGTTGTGAGTTGGTTAGTGCTTATTATGGACCCCTAGGTTTGGATTATGTGTCTATATATATATATACACACCTTGTATTCTCCTTTTGATTTCTATACACACCAAATCCACATCAAGCACTATGTGCCAACACCCATACATTTATATGGGGGTGTTTTTCCCAACATCCCAGTGATGAGGATGGATGGATAACTACTTTCTCGTTTTTGATATCTCTTCTAGGTGAGTAAATATGCATAGGATGTGATGGATGGAGGTCTGTTAGTAAACTAAGTGATGGTTCAGGTGTCTTCGGGTGAGATTTGATATAACCGTGATGTAGTGAGGCTTATGGTGGGGGTCGTGCATGGTAGGAGGTGGGTATGAGGTTGATTAACTGCATGTTCATGATACCCTACTACTTTAGTTATATTTGTGATGTGATAACCCAAGTTTTTGCGAGCAAGATGTGATGTTACCATGCTGCGGGGTGGTGCTATATGTTATACAAAAGAGATTGGAGCACCATGACATATGACATTGGGGTGTGAGAGTAGAAAATTAGTTGAAAAGTAG
This sequence comes from Viscum album, assembly GCA_963277665.1. Lineage (NCBI taxonomy): Eukaryota > Viridiplantae > Streptophyta > Magnoliopsida > Santalales > Viscaceae > Viscum > Viscum album. Next base: position 1,948,177,409 of record OY728121.1, on the reverse strand, counting down.
TGTGGGGCACCCTTTATCAATTTTTTTCTTAATATGTTATTATACTTGGATTGTTTAATTTTGTGATCATGATTTAGTGAGGTTTGGGTTGGATAGTTGACTTGTTTTATGTGCTATTGGTTCTTCCATTTTCTCATGGATGAATTAGTATGCTATTTTTCACATGTGCATGAGAGAATTTGGTTTTCCTACTGAGTATACATTTACGATCACCCTACATATATATAAACCATTTTTTGGGTTTTAAGAGGACTACATGAATAATTCTTGACATTTATAGCTTAGGACTTTAGACTATTATTGTGTTTCTACGTTAATTTTAATTAGGGTATTTTACTTTAGAGACTTTCATTTGTATCTGTTTTATTTATTCATACATTATGGGATGGTTCTTGGTTATTTATTTATATTATTTCATGGTGTTTATTGGTCATTAACATCATATCTCTCGATTCTACATATTTTATAGAGGTCAATTCCTATCATTTTGATATTTTTATATAATGTTAGTGCTATTCACTAACTCAGGGCCTACTAGAGGTAAGACTTGGGGGTCATTATCTCTCTCTCTTAATTGTAGTATCTTTGGTGGGAGGGGGTTGTGACATAGACACATGAAACACAAGATGCATAGAACTGTGGAAAATACAAATGATAAGAAACATCAACAACTCATTCAAGTATCTTAAAAGGGACAATGTACCATGGAGAAAACTTTCCATTTCTTACCAAAATGATGATGCCCTAACCTTGGAGAGATTCTCAAGAAAACATGATCATCCACCTTAAATGATAAGAACCGATGATGATGATCCGCATATATTTTTTGATTAATTTGATCCATAACCATTTTATTTATTACCATCTGAATATTTTTCATTATCTCATGAACCATGTTAGGTCTGATAAGTGAAGTCTCATATACTTTCACCCAAAAAAATAGTGAACGACAAGGATGACCATAAAATGCTTCAAAAGGAGTCATATGTATTGAGGTATGATAACTGTTATTATATGAGAACTCTACTAATAATATATGATCCTCCCATGAGCCACCAAAATCCAACACATAATCTCAAATCATATTTTCTAATGTTTGTATTATCCACTCAGATTGTCCATGTCATGACTCGACACACTGGGGTCTGACTCGTGACTTCCCAAATATTGCCTCTAATAGGCTAGGAGATGGTGACCAGTGATGAGTATACATATCCCACAAATGGGAGGCATTATCCTAATGTACTTGTACAAACACACACATATCCAAGTCCATATAATTCTGAAATGTAAAATAATTGAAACCAATGCATTCATACATCTATAATCCCATAAATAGAGTATGACAATGAAGTATTGAAAGTGAAAAAGGGGGAAAAATACATTCCCAACCAAAAATTAAAGAGAGTCCAACATGATACAAGGGGGAGGACTATGATAAAATTAAATAACCTAGAAAACACCTCGGTTTGTTGAGCTCAAGTTCTACTCCACCCATTCCCTATCCTCCTAGTACTTTTTCAAATGGGTAGTCATCTTCATAAGACACAACACATGTGGGTAGAACCCATGTAGGGGTGAGTATAACAATACCAAGTAGGAAACAATAAAAACACTAAAAAAAAGAATCAAGAATAGTCAGATCATAATAGTAATACAATACTGAATATAAATAAGAGAAAAAACCTAGATATACCTAGCAAGGACAACGTGCTACCAGACAGTCACAACCAAATTGCCAGCCACATGATTTTACTTGAAGCAATGCTCATTCAAGGATAATAAAATCCATGAGCCACAATATCACTGGATAAAATCATTAAAAAGGTCAATATCATTGGGACCCACCCAAGGAAGCTCATAGGTCTTAGAAGACCTTGATACTTAGATGGGGGTCATGCCCAGGACCGCTAGGGGATGCTAAAAACCCAATATGAATCAATCGACTATGTAGAATATTGTATGAAAACAATACTGCAAACCCTATAGATACAACAAGCTAAATGGAGGATCAACACCCTACTCAAGGAGGTCATGCTAATTTCACAAACCCCACCTAGGGTAAAAAGATGTTAGAGGATCACACTCCAATCTCACAGAGGGACACCGCAAACTCTTTCTAAGAATCATCCTCTAGAGGGGTTCACAATCCTAGGATGTGGAAATAATAATGCATTGTACCCTCGAGGTAAATGAACTAAGGGAACACACTCAACTAAGATTGATCCTAATCTAAGAAACTAAGGGCTATAAACACCCTCAAAGGGGGTACATGGTGTGTACTAGGGGTACAAAATGTGTCCAACCAACCCCTATCATGCTTGTGTGGTACTTCCTCACACAACATGTAAATATACTCATACACGATGTGTAGAAAATAGTACACAGTGTGTATATATTTCTATAAACCTTTCCCATACCATCTTCTTATGCCCATATACCACTGAAAATTTCCATGTACCATCCCATGTACCACTGGCCATGCTCGTGTACACCTGGCCGTGTTCATGTCCATGTACTTGGACCACCCATGCCTATGTATCCTCTGAGATACACACTGAGCCACCAAAAATGTGTCACATTATGTGTGATAGGGTCACATGGTTCGTGATATTTAACTCACCACAAAAACCCTATAACTACATTGGGGGGGTCCCATATGGTGTAAATATTCTGATTACACGCCATGTAACCTAGGATTTTTCAAAACCCTTGGTCCTCTTCCGTACCATCCTCCATGTCACCAAATCCACCACTCTCACTGGAAATTGTAGATCTAGGGTTGATCGAGCCTTTCCGTCATCACTGGATAATATTAGGGTTTAGATCTATTCAAAAAATACCTTTGTTGAGCCATCCATCACTACATGAAAAAACCAGGAAGAGTGGGAACTGAAAATCCATCTGATCCACCTCTGATTTTCCTCCACCATTGTCACAACTCAATCACACCGTTGATCACAAACTGCAACCACAATATTTATTTTTTCACTGAATAATGGTCTCACAATGATTGAATACTGGGTATTCATCATACCACAATCCAAATGAATTTACCATGATGAATGTGTGAAGAAACGAGTGATAAAACCATACACTATAAAATGAACCTTGAACTTTTTTCATTCAGATTCAATCCTTTTTCAAATAAAATATAAAAATGAAGCGGAATAAAATCAATGAACAAAATAATAATTCCATCAATTTAATCTACCATTGATGAATGAATCAATTCTGTTCATAAAATTGATCCATGTTCAACTAGGACAAAATAAAATGATGGAAAAATTAAAAATTAACATCTTACTTAGAGTTTTTATTGATTAATAAAGAAAGAATGGTTTTGTGTTTTCATCATTGGAGAGATCCACAAATTCTGATGGCGCAACGATCCTTGATCTGATCTCGATCCATTGTCGTTTTCCAAGATCTCTTCCAATGATATATCCAATAGATCCTCTTGATTTTAAGGGTTATGAAACTAACACTAAAAAGTTTCCATACTAGTTTATAAGTGGAGGAGTCCAATCACTATGTCCAATAAAATAAATTAAATCAATCAATTAATTTATTTTATTAATTCTGCACCTGTGAAGATTTTTTCACAAACACCCCATGTCAAAAAGGTTATGTCATGTCTAGTGTAAAACCTGCATTCTAAACTCAATGGTTCTCTCATATTTTTGATCCAATCCCATGTTTTGGAGTTATTACACCTTTTTCAGGAAAATTTCACGTGCGTGATATTTAATATATTTAAAATATTTAAAATATTTATTATAGGAACACTGGACCTTGGAATCACATGCCGTCTCATCACCTACTCTCAAAAATATTTCGTATTATATAAAAAAATAATACATAGAAAATTTGAGTCATTATATTATCTCCACTATATAGATTTTCATCCTAAAAGGAGAAAAACCTATTTAAAAAGATGAGGGTACTGGGATCACATATGGGTCTATCACTCCCATGTTCTCTTTTGAAGATTCCTGTGATGATACTAGACACACACTAGAGTAATCAATTATCCAAAAAGGATCCTCTCATGATGATCCTCGATCTACACTGGGTACTCAGCAAAGTTGATCCATCCTCAATGTCCAACTCACCATAGTCAATAACATGTGATGGATCATGTATGTACCTCCTCATCTATGACATGTGGAAGATTTCATGTATCCAATACAACTGTAGTGGTAGAGATAAGCAGTATTCCACCTCACCAAATTTATATATTATCTTGAAAGGGATAATGAATCTCAGATATATTTTTCTTTCTCATCCAAATAACCACAATATACGTCAAGGTGAGATCCTTAGGAACACATGGTCTTCCTCCTATAACTCCATAGGTCTACATCATTGGTCCACATAATAATTTTGATGGCTCTGTTTAGTCCTTATTTTCTCCTGGATGATCTTCACCTTCTCTATGGTAACTTGAACCAACTTTGTGCCCATGAGTGCCGACTCACCTGGTCATTACAAAAATGTGGTGACCTGTAGGTTTTTCCATACAAGTCCTAAAATGGTGTCATACTAATGGTGAAACAATATCTGTTATTTCACGCAAACTCCACTAAGGGTAGATGATCCTCCCAACTACTACCAAAGGTTAACATGAAAGCCTGAAGCATATCCTCCATGACCTGTATGGTCCACTCAGTCTGGCCATCAATCTGGGGGTGAAACATTACACTAAAGATAAACTGAGTCCCAAAGGCCTCTTGCAACCCCCTCCATAATTGTGATGTGAAGTGAGAATCATGGTATAAGACAATCGTTGAGGGAAATTTATGGATTCAAACTATCTTCTGTATATAAAGGCATCCCAAGCTCTCTACTAAAATCTAATCTCAAATGGATAAGAAGTGGGTTGACTTGGTGAGTCAGTCTATGGTCACCCAGATGGAATCATGTCCCCTGGACGTACGTGGTAACCCCATTAATATTTTATGGATATCTTATACCACTTCCATTCTGTCACCTCAAGGGGTTGATCTAACCCTACTGGAATTGGTGATCAGCCTTCACTTGTTGACAAGTGAGGCATCGAGAGACAAACTCTACAACACAACTATTTATGCCTAGCCATCAATACTGACATCGGAGGTCCTAGTACATATTTAAAACACCTAGATATACCGCCAAAGGGGATGTGTGAAACTCCCACATCACCTCCTCTTGTAATGTCAAGGGTACCACCATCCATCCTCTAAAAAATATAGTGTTCTCCCCACCTTCAGAATATCCATTGGGAGAATGTATAGTGTATATATGAGTACATAAGTTCTCATAGTTGGTATCTCCACACTGAGAATACCTAACATGCTGTAAAATTAGAGGAGGTAACAACCATTGACTGAAGATATAAAGCACCATCCTAATCCACTAAGGACAACAAAAATGTGGCTAACTGCTCCAATGCCTTATCCAACAACCAAGAACAAGATATCTTATCCAGAGCATCTTCCACCATGTTCCCATTCCCATGAGTATAGATAATCTCAAAGTCATAGTCCAGGATGAACTCTTTCTAGCGCCTCTATCTCAAGTTAATATACTTCTGAGAGAATATATAATTGAGACTCTTGTGTTCAAAGTATATGATAAACCACTCACCCATCAGGTAGTGTCTCCACATGTAACATCCTTCCCCTCCTAATTGTCTTGAGTTGAGGTGGAATTTATACTTGGCCTTAGGCATCCCCAATGTGCTAAAGGTTAGAAATAAATTCCAATGGATTCAATACAATTGGGGTATAATTTACCCTTTGAAAAATAAAACAACCGAACCAAACGTTCCATAAAAAAATAATACTACATGATGCATGATAAAAATGTAAAAAAACTCAAAGTAATTCCATTGATATTAAAATAAAACTATAACAAAGTACCATAATAGAATACTACCAACATCAAATTACACAACATAAGATAAAACCAAAAAAACCTAAAGACTCCAATGACATATCTCCATAACTCTAAAAATGATCTATTCTCCAACTCCACAATATAACCCAAGTATCATGAAGAAACACTAAAGAAGTGTGATACTTTACCTTTTCCTATGTACCGATAAACGATATATGTCATTAAACTTCCAAATTATGGGTATGTAATGAAACTTAGTAGGCTTTCCCCAAATGAATTTCCCACTCATGCCACTAGGATAGAACAAGTTCACACATTTATATAAAACAATTTATATCAAAAATTGAAAACATTTTATATAAAATACAAGTAGTTTAACACCAAAATAGTTTTCCATACTAAAATATTTTCAAAGGAAAATAAACTAAACAATACTTTAAACAATTTTACATTCCTTTTTGGAATACCCTTTCCGTGATTCACAATACACCCATACATGCATGTTTCACTAATAGTCCCATACCCATGAGCGGTTTCTCATCCATCCACTAAGTCATCACAAAGTGGTCAATCTCCCTATACCCCAATGAAACATTCCCCTTATCCAGGGTAATGTATCTTTATACCCCAATGGTACATGCCCCTAATTCAGGGTCACATTGAAATCATGAACTCACTCAACCCATGTATGCCCAAACCATTTCAAATCAACAATTTCAATCCATTACAATAAAACCATTTTTTATTGAAAAACTTTCAAACAAACCATTTTCATAAACCCAACAAGGAAATATTTTAAAATCGTCATTTTAAAAGCAAGAAAACCAAGCACTTTACACAACCAATTTCTAAAAAACCATAAATCTACAAACCATCACTAAATAAGGTTTCTACCATGATTTGAACATCAATTTCACAACCAATTTCATGTAATTAAATCAATTTGAAACTAAGAATTCAAGTTATAATAAGAGGATTTGAGAGTGAAGCCACCTAGCTTAGGAATTATGATAAAAACAAAGAACGACACAAAAAGGATCACAAAACCAGGTTGAATCTCCAAAAACCTACCTTAGATATCTTCTCCTAACATTAATAAGGACAAATATAACCATGATTAGAATAAAACACCTTAGATATATTCACAGTGGACATGATCTAAGAAACTGAAATATAGAAGAAAGTAGATCTAAGAAAAACCCTAAAAAACTACCATAAATGAGGATTTACTAAGAGAATATTCCTTCAATGCACCAAGAAACACCTCTGTATCACTTTCAATTTGATGGGGAAAGGTTCAACAACCTTTTTAAGGAAGAATTATCCAGTTAGGGAAAAAATGGAGGAAAAATGAGGGGTTAAAAGTTAATCCCAACCTAGATCCACTTTTTTAAGATCTTGTTTTTAAACAATGAATAATCATCCACATAGTTAGGTAAAACATACACTAACCATGTTCCAACCTCTGCCTTAAGGATCACCTTGCATGGTTGGCCCTCATGGTTAGAAAAATTGTGTGCCATCCATGTAAAAGCTCTCTATCCCACTTTTTATAGTTCCTATTGGGATTCTGCATTGTTTGGTCAAACCGTGAGCCAAACCGTGCACCATCTCACTAACCCCTATCTCACTATGCACGGTTTTATATAGGATTTTTATAGTTTACATAAACCATGTTCAAACCATTCACCATTAAAAAGACCCAAAAATATTCCCAAAGTATTATAAAACCTCCCAAACTTTACCCAAAAAATTTACATACTTAAAAATTATAAATAAATGGTTACTTAATTCAAACCAGGATTTCTACATTATCCTCACCATTAGAATTTACATCCCTGGAAGTAGAAAACTACCACTGTCCCAAAAGACTTTGGGACATTTCTTGACCATTTAGTTCTCCCATTCCCAAGTTTCTTCCTAAATATAACCATGTTGCCACAAAACCCACACTAGACTGATGATTTTATCATGTAAGAATTTCTCTTGCCTGTCTACAATTCACACTAGCATATGCACCAATAAAGCATACAACTCTTGGTCAATGTGATCCCATCAAATCACACATTCAAGATTAGTTTGATACTTTTTCAACTGAGATACATGAAACACATTATGCATTGCATTGAACTGTGGGGGAAAATCCAACAGATATGTCACCTCACCAGCCCATTCCAATATCTCAAAAGGGCCTATGTATTAAGGAGATAACTTTACCTTCTTCAAAAAAATATTATTTAAAATCCTTGGAGAGATCCTAAAAAACACATGATCACTCACCTAGAATAACAATGACCATCGATGATGATACACACACGATTTTTAAAGAATCTGAGCCATCTCCATCAGTTTCCTGATCAACTGAATGTTCTCTATTGTCTCTTGGAAAAGGATAAAACTAACCAATGAAGTATCACCTGTTTCCACCCAATGAAGTGGCGAATTTTTTTTATTCCCATATAATTATTCAAAAGGGTCCATATGCATCGAGGCTAGATAACATTTTTTATATGAGAAATCCATAAATGGTAAATGCTCTTCCCATGAGCCACAAAAATCCATTACACAATACCAAAAAATGTCTTCCAACATTTTTTTCATCCATTTAGAATTTCCATCCATATAAGGATGATACACCATACTCATAGTCAACTGAGTCCCAAGGTATTTCTATAATTTTTTCTAAAAATGAGATATAAACCTCAGATATCTATCCGATACTATCAAAATTGGTACTCCATGCCTCTTTACCACTTCTCAGATATAGATTTTTGACAAGTCCTCCCTCATTTTAGATTCAAAAAATAAGGATGAAATGGGTCGACTTTGTGAGATGATCCACTATCACCCATACAATATCGTGTTTTCGAACCGTTCTTGGGACACCTATTACAAAATCCATGTCTATATGATCCCATTTCAAATAGGAATAGGTAAAGACTTAAATATAACTACTGGTATCTGATGCTCTACCTTAACCTATTAACAAGTTAAGTATCTTGAAACAAACTCAAACACCTTTAATTTCATACCAACCCACAAAAACTGTGCTTTCAATGACTTATAAATCTTCTTTATTCTAGGATGAAAGGGCCATATTGAATGGTGGTAAGAATAAAGTAGTTGTTCCTAAAAATACATAGGTATGACCATATGATTTCAAAACCACAAAACTAAACTCCCATCCAATATCCATCTCTCAATGGTCTCCTCACCATTGAGTTTTTTTCCTCATAGAAACACATTTAGAATCAGACGCTTGCACCTATTTAACCATCTCCTAAATCAGGAAAAAAATAGGAAAAAAACTATAACTTCACCTCGATATTTATATTCTAAGTTCACATCGACTATCATCAACATCAACTTTCATTGTTATGGAGCTTATTTTTCCAACTGAGCATATGAATTTCTGCTTAATGCATCTACCGCCATATTTCCTTTACCCGGTGTATACATTAAGTAAAATTCAAACATTTGGAGATACTCTATCCATATTATTTATCTAAAATTCAAACCCCATTGTGATAAAATATGTTTCAAACTCTTATGACCTATAAACATTGTAAATTTCTCACCAAAGAGGAAATGATGCCAAGTCTTCAAAGTATGGAATATGACAGCTAACTCCAAATCATGTGTTGGGTAGTTCTTCTCATGAAACCATAATTGTCTTGAGACATAAGCAACAACATGGTCTCCCTGCATGAGAAAACATCTCAACCCAGATCCCAAAGCATCAAAATACACCATGTACCTCTATCTTGATTCTAGAAAGTCAAGATTGGTGATGATGTAAGGTGAACTTTAAGCTCTTAAAAGGACTTATGAAATTCATCATTCCATTTGAATTGAACATTATTCCTTATCAAAGCTATCATAGGTGAGGCTTATCATGAAAAATCACAAACAAAGCATTGGTAATAACTATCCAGACCAAGTAAACTGCATATCTCGACAATATTCTTTGGAGGTTTCCAAGATATAATAACATCTATCTTTTCTAGATCCATAGAAACACCTTTTTCAGAGATTACATGGCCAAGGAAATGTACCTCTTGTATCCAAAAATCACACTTTGATAGTTTGGAATATAGATGATGATCTTGCAAGATTACCAACACTGTCACCAGGTGTTGCTCATGACCAAACCTTGTCCTTGAATACACTGATATGTTACCCAAAAACACCACCACAAAAGAATCCAAATATCTTTAAAATATACGATTCATTAATTCTATAAAAATTGATGGTGAATTCATAATACCTAATGTAATTAACACATATTCACAATGGCCATATCTACTCCTGAAATATATTTTTTAGAATATCCTCCTTCTTAACACACAATTGGTGATATCCTGATCACAAATCAATCTTAGAGAACCATTGAGATCCTCTCAATTGATCGAAAAAATTATCAATTTTACTTTTAGTTCCCTTAATTATATTGGTTCCATCTAGTAAGATGTAAGTTAAATAGGAATGGTCCTAAAAAGGAGGTCAATTTTAAACTCCACTTATATTGGGGGTGAAAACCATGATAAATGGTTGGGAAAACATCCAAAAATTGATCAAAAACTCCTAGAAAACTACTATTATCGATATCTTCCTTCGATTCCAAAGTTAACATTTCCAACTAGTATGCGATCATTCCAACTGTTAGTGATAACAAGCCCATTTTAGCTACCTTTACATTCCATTCCCATCTAAAGAGATGCTCAAATATATTATTAGTCATAAAATTACTCCATATAGTATAAAAATCGATGGGATCCTTGAATGTTGTCAACCAATCCATACCCATGATTATATCATATACATCCATCTTAATCACTGAGAAATACCATATCGTCTCGACTCCATCAACAGTTATAAAACATGGTATACACATAAAGGTTTGAGATTCTCTTTGACCAAAAGGAGTTTGAATTTTTAAAATGGAAGGCATTATCTCAACATTTAAGCTCAGCTAATCAACATCACAAGAAGCAATAAAGTAATTGGGTAAAACCATATCAAATAAATCTTTCATAAGGGTATAATTGAAAATAATTATACCTATCACCATTGATGATACAGATTGATCACCCATAATAACTTTCTCAGATCCATATAATTTCTTGCTCATGAAACTTTGTTATTTATTTCCTTGTTGAGATTTTCCTTGTTGAGGAGTCATGGTATTCCTAGAATCACCATGGGTAGATCTGTTCTACTGATGATGATTGTTTTGTTTCCTTCATCCTGTCAAAGCATAAAACTTCTACTATACATGAAAAGCATCTCGAACACCTGACCTAAGAGCATTGTGACAATAGTTATGAAGATTTCTCATATGATTACAATTGTGGCATGCTCTAGGTGGTTCCATACAATCTTGCTTCATGTGGTCGAACAAACCACATTGGAAACATCCGACTTTTCTCTTGGATCTTGGAGGAAGACTTACCAATCCAACTGTCCGATTCTGAGTTATTCCACTACCTTAGAAATTGGTTTCTCTCTTATTTTTTCTCCCAACATTAGAGTTCCCACCATTCCCCATAGGTATCAATATTCTCCCTCCACCCATATCTCTTGAGATGTCCCTTTCAGACACCATATCTCTATTGAACATCTCTGTATAATCTGTTATATAGAGCATGGTAATCTTTGAGATAATCTCCAACCTCAAACCCAATTAAAAAGTGCATACCTTCAAGGATGTAGTAGTAGAAAATTTGGGTGAAAAGCGGACTAAATTCATGAATTTAGCCATGTAATCTATCACTGCAAGTCTCTCCTATTTCAAGCTGAAAAAATTCATCATTCTTGAAATCCTGAACATATGGGGATAGAATTTTTTATTTAACAATTCTTCAAAGTCCCCCCATGCAAGGCCTTGGTCTAATTTAGTCTCAAATGATAAATACCACCATTGGCATGCAAGATACTCCAATATATACATCACTGACTTGACTTTTAGCTCTGCTGGCATGATAAGGAAATTGAAGATATGATTCATCCTATTTAGCCACTCCTTCACCTTCTATGGTTTCAAATCACCCTGAAAGAAGGGTGGATTATTCTTTTGGAACTGGAAAAAATGATCCACTTACCTTGGTTCATCCCTCCCATTCCCTTTATCCACAACATGAAAATATTGAATTATACTCTGAACCGAATATTGGTTCACCTGTGGATCAAGTGAAACCACATTCTTAGTAGATTCCTTTGGTTGGTTTCTTCTATGCCTACTGGGTTCCATTTTCTATAAACAGAACAAACTCTATCAATATCACTCTCTAGAAAATTAAGTATTAACAATTTCAAATTCTACCACATCACACATATCACAACATTACTTTCCAAAATCAAACATTTTCCACATTTAACCATTTTTGAAAATTTCCCCATGATTTTGAAAATCATACCATCTTCAAAATAATCATTTCATTCTTTTAAAAATATCACATTTGAAAACAAATTTGAAAATTTTTAAAAATCAAAACTTCTATACTAAATAATATATCACTACTCAAAATTAAATATGTACTCCTTGTAGGATCGAAATATGAATATAGATGCTCAATTACAAGAGGGGGGGGGGGGGGGGGTGAATTATAAGTTTAAAAACTTTTGTTTTTAACCTTAGGAAAACTATGTTTAATAAGGTTAAATAAGGTAAATTCATAAACCCTAAAATGGTTCTATAAGATAAACTTTCTAGGTTCCTGAAATATGGTTCCATAAAGGAAACTTAAGGAAAGTTTACTTAGGTAAATATTCTACCTTAAAGCATATAGAATCTTGTTTATCAGAGTACATAAAATAATAAGAAAGTATAAGAAGGTTATACCTCCTTCCTTTATAAAAATACAGTTGAAATAAACTTGAAACAAAACAAGTAACAAGTATGAAATCTTTTAACCCAAAGAGTAGGGTATCCAAAAACCTTGGATAAAGGTCCAATGATTTATACTTTCAAGAAAGTCTGTATTACCCACACCAGGGTAATCCCTCGATAGGAATATCAAAAGCTGTCTTTCCATCCTCGCAAGCCCTCTATCTTTAATGTAGTCGGCACCTCTGTCTTCCTATCTTGGGAAGTCCTCGAACTTTAAGGTAGTTGTAACCTCTGTCTTTCTATCCCCCAAATCCCTCGATTGTCCTCAACAACAATCAAAGTCACACGAAGAAAGATGAACAAGATGTTTAGTATGCACAAGGCATGAGAGTCTCTCTCTATGGAAATCAATTCAATAGCATGTAATCTCCAGAGTGATGTTATGGGTATCCTACTATGATCTTGTTCAAATGAGCTCCTATTTATAGGAACAACTCTAACGGTCAGCTCCCTCCTCCAACAGTGATATTTTTCCTTGAATCTCGGAGGGACCTATACATGTGTCACTCAACTAACAGTTAGTTAGAAATATATTACATGACATTTTTTCATAACAATAACATGTGTTAGGAAAATAATATGTTCAATCAGAACTATTTTTCAGAGTCTAAGGAAAAATAGAATTTGGTTTATAACCAATTAGACATTCAGAGTCTATATGACATGAACATTAAAATTATTTTTTATAAAGAATTCGGAATCCAAATTATATAGATTTCCGAGTCTGAATTATAATTAATTCATAATCTAAATTTTGAGGAATTTAGAGTATGAATTCTGAAGAATTCAGAGTATGAATTCAGAGGAATTTAGAGTCTGAATTCTGAGGAATTTGGAGTGTAAATTATGAGGAATTAGGAGTCCTAATTATGAAGAATTTAGAGTCAGAATTTGGAGAAATTTGGAGTCGGAATTATGAGGAATTTGGAGTATGAATTCTGAGGAATTCAGAGTTGGAATTATGATGAATTCAGAGTCCAAATTCTAAGGAATTCAAAGTCTGAATTCTAAGGAATTCAGAGTCATAATTCTAAGGAATTCAAAGTCTGACTTCTTAGGAATTCAGATTCTGAATTCTAAGAAATTCAGAGTCTGAATTCTAAAGATTTTGGAGTCCAAATTCAGAGTAATTCATAATCGTAATTTCAGATAATTCAGAGTCTGAGTATCAGAGAATTCAGATTCTGAATTTCAGAGAATTTGGAGTCCGAATTTCAGATAATTCAAAGTCTGAATTTCAAAGAATTCAGATTCTGGAAATAGAACACTCTATATCCAAGGAATTATAATATTCCTAGGTTTTACATAATAATCCAAATTTTAGACTTAGTAATAAAAATATTTTAATTTGGATAGATTATAAAATGAAACAATGAAAACAAAGGTAAGGATAAAAAAATTCTTTAGAGAAGGGAAATTTTCCTTATAAAAATAATCCTTAGGAATTTGTTTTCCTTAAGATAAATTGTTTTTGATTTTCAAAACATATAGGAATTGGAAAGTCATAAGGAAACCTTATTGACTTAAAAATCTCCCCATTTTTGGAAGGCACAAACATCCTTATGAAAAATAATACAAGGACTAAGAATTTTGTTTTATGAACTTAAAAGAAAAACTTATCTCCATTTACTTATGAATCATGGTGAATATGAATAACTCCCCCTTAAGTTTTTGAAATCCCTAAGGATCGTATTCTTTAATTCCTTAAAGATATTTTTATTTTTCTTTCATAAGGAAATATACTTTGAGTAAAATCCCCCTTAGATAGAATCCCCCTTACTTAGGGCATTATATTCTTTACTTAGTATTCTTTTTTATCATTCCTTTATCCCCCTTTGTGATTTTCAAAAAGTAATAGAGAGAATAAAAAAAATATGGTACCGAAAATATTAGAACTACATACAAAAAAACAAATGAAGCACAATAAGAGTTTTTCATTAAGGTTGGAAAAATTTATACAAGTAAAGTACAACAAAAGATCGGTTTTGAAAAAAAAAATCATTCTTCTTTCTCCTTCGGCATGAAATTATTCACAATGGTCTTCATCTTGTTAATCTCCTTATGATCTTCTTCAAAGAACTTGAGGAGCTGTACCTAATCCTCATTTTTCTTTTCCAGATCTTTGATCTTTTCATCCCGCGACTTTAATATTTCTTCCCGAGACTTCAAAATCTCTTCTTGTTTACTAAACTTTTCTTCAAAATTGATTCTGAGATCTATTTACCTCTTTGAATTCATAGCAAATGAGTTCAACTTCCCATTCAAATATTTTTCTTCCTACTTCCGAGCTATTTGTTCTAGATTTAGCTTCTCAGAAAAACTTTTCATAAGCTCCTTCATCCTCACATCTGCTCTGTTAAAGGAATATTTCACAGAGTCTTGAAAGTAATCAATAATTCTCAGCTCTTCAATCATCTTCTTGGACCACTTAGTGATTTTACTTACAAGACCTTCTGTGATCATCATACTTGATATAGAAAGTTTTGAAATCAGCCTCTATCTTAATGAATTTTTACGTAAGCATGCTAACATAATCCGATTTCTGATCAAATGAATGCTAAAGCATTTGACACCTTGAGTCAATACTCAGAATCAAAGGAATGGTATCAAACTAATTTCTTCAACAATTGAACCACAAAGTCCTGACCCAAGGAGGATGATTACAAATCAAATTCCATTCTTGGTGAAGATTCTTTCTCTATCTCAATATCCTTTCTTTTTAAAGAACTACCAAGAAATTTCTTAGCTACCACAACTTTCTTAGGTGTGTCGACTATCACCTATTTTCCTTTATCATATTTAGAAATGGGTCTACAGCTTTTTGGGATTCATGTTCACTATCTGATACTTGAACAATTTTGTCCTCATCAACCTTTTTCTTCTCAACATCTACCACATGATCATATAGTTGAACAAAATCATGATCACTGCTTTCATTATCAGATGGTTTATTTACTTCTTCATAACCTTCATCACCTTTTCCTGGGGAAGAAAGTTTTGTTGATTCGACATGAGAAGTCCGGATCAACAACTTTTCAGAAGGGCTTTTCTTCTCATGATATTCTTCAACTTGCCTTATCATATCTTTAGTGTCATCACTTCCTTCCTATTTTTCTTCTTCCACTTCATATTACTTAACAATTTATTCTTATTTAGGTTTCAGAATTACCATATTCTTTCGCAAAGTCTCTAATGGTACTGATTCTTTGATAAATGATTCCGGTATCTGAATCTGCTCAGAATTTTTCTCAGTATCCTTGAGAAGTTATTGAACAATCTCAGCTTCATATATTTTCTTCTTTTGATTCTTCTATTTTTCATGTTTTCATACTCTTTAGCATTCTTAATTTTCAAAGTCTTTGCCTCAGTAGGATCCAGGGCAAAGTTAAGATCTCCTTCCTTCTTGTTCTTCTTCTCTTCCTTCCACTTTGTAATGACTTCATCAAGGTAGGTTTTTTTCTTCTTAGACTTTGGGGGTGCTGATTGAGTCTTGAACTATAGGAAGTATCAGCTACTTCCAACTTCTTAGATAAGTCTTCTATTTCACTTTCTAATAAGTCATAGAATTCTCTGTATTTTCTATTGAATCCAACCTTCATCCTTCTTAGGGTATCATCATTGAGAAATATAACCTTGAAATTTATTATCTTAGTACTGTATGGGATTTTGAACAAATCTTGACAGAGGACAATGATTTTGTAAAGTACTACCGGATACATGATTATTTGAGATTTAAGGGTTCCATTCTTGATATTGGTAATTGTGAGAAAGATATACTACAAAAAATTTATCTTCCTAAAGTTTACTAAAAAATCCAAAATGTAGATATCACTCTTATTCAATGTATCCTTATCAACTTTTCTCAGAAAGAGAAATCCATGAACCCATAATTCTAAAATTATGATATTTATAGAAAGATGATTGATTTTTGGTGTCTTCAATTCTGTCAAATGAAGGCACTATAAAGCCTTCTCCTTTTGAAAGCTTCCTGATTCATCAGGTAATTTATGGGTACAAAAATCTTCTTCACCTTCATACATAATTCCAATGATATTAGCTGCCATGTTAAAATAAAGGGAATAAGTTTTCCCATAACATTTGAACTAGAATTTATCACTCCCACCTTCATTAAAAAAACTTACTAACTCATAAAATTATACAAGAAACTTCAGATACACTGAATCTTGTCCTTTCAGTTTGGCTATATACAAGCTTTCCCATACATTCAGTTTGATATTTTTTGTAATGAGAGAATCAAACTTGGAAAAGAACTTCAGATCTACTAACATCTCTATGTAAATCTACCATTCTAAAATTTCCTTAACTAATGAAATTTTTTTCTGAGGAGATGCTTCTAAAGACATCCAGAGTTAAGAAAATCAGAAAAGTAGAAAGACCCTTAAGTAGAGAGGCAGATCTTCGTCACACAAAATCTTGAAAACTGATGTGGGATAAAGAATAGGGAGAGACTTTATATAGGCATTGAAACGATGATTCATATTCCTAGATTGATCCAAAAGTTGAAACAAGCTTGATATGATTCGAAGGTTGAGATGAAAGCCGAAGAAGGATTTTGGTAGGTTTCGATCTTTTGAGGTTTTTAAGATAAAACTTTAGATTTAAGAAAAGTGAATCTGAAAAATTTTCTTAAAAAAAGATGAAAATACCAATAAGTAAAATGTTAAATTACAAAAACTTAAGTAAGTAAACATACCTTCTGTATTGCTAGGAAAATTATCAGTAATGAGAAAAAGTCTTATTGAAGAACTTTAGATTTCAGAAAATGTTCTTAAGGAAAATTTTTATTCTGAATGAAAGAAAAAATTTGATTCTGATTTTTTAAAAGAAAATTTATTACAAAAAATTTAATTAATTTTTTTTTGAAAAATTCTGATTACGAAAAATTTTGATTTCGAAAAAATTTGATTACAAAAAATTTTGATTACGAAAAATTTGATTACGAAAAACTTGATTACAAAAAATTTGATTACGAAAAATTTGATTACAAAAAATTTGATTACGAAAAATTTTTATTATGAAAATTCGATTACAAAAAATGTTGATTATGAAAATTTTTGATTAAAAAAAGTTATTAACAAAGAAAATGTATCCCCCTATGAAAAAGAGTTTTTTAATGTAAGTAGATAGATTTTAAAAAAAAGTTAATATAGAAGATTACCTTACAGTGATCATTCCTAAATTTTTTTAATGTATTAAAATATATCAAAGGGTAAATATTTTGTAAAAATATCAGCAAATTGATCTTGCATACTGATAAATTGAAGAATGATATCTCCTTTTAGTGTGTGATCCCTAAGAAAGTGATTCCTAATATCTATGTGTTTTGAATGGGAGTATGTGTAGGGTTTTTAATTAGGGAAATATAACTAGTATTATCACACAATATATATGTTTTGGTAAAACTCAGACCATAGTTTTTGAGTGTGTATTGCATCCACAACACTTGGGAACATCAATTTTTAGCTGCTACATATTCAACTTCAACAGTGGAAAGTGCTACCGAGTGTTGCTTTTTTCATGACCAAGAAACTAATGAATTTCCTAATAAATGGAAAGTTCTGGATGTACTTTTCCTATCCATTCTACATCCACAAAAATCAACATCCAAAAATATTTTTAAAACAAAATCATTTCCAGAATTATAAAAAGTCTTAAATCCATGTTTCCTTTTAAATAGCAAAAAAATATTTTCACTAATTTTAAATGATATTCCTTTGGATTATATTGACATCTGACACATAATAATACTGAAAACATTAAGGCTGTATGACTAGATATCAAGTATAATAAAATTCATATCATACCTCTAAATGATGTTTGATCTACTAGTTTTCCAGCTTCATCAAGATCAAGAGAATTTGAGGTGCCGATTGGAGTGCTTATACTTTTAGTGTTGTCAAATCCCTACTTTTTAAGAAGATATTTAATATACTTATGTTGGGATATATAAGTTCCTTATGATTTTTGAGAAATTTGAAAACCTAGGAAAAATGTTAACTCACCCATCATACTCATTTCAAACTCATATTTCATTAAATTATAAAATGAACTGGTTAAAGATTGCTGAGTTGAACAAAATATAATGTCATCAACATAAATTTGAACAATCAAAACATTTTTTCTTATATTTATTTATAAAAATAGTTGGATTAGAATTTCCCTTAATATAATTTTTTTGTAGTAAAAATCATGTAAGTCTATCATACCAGGCTCTAGGATCTTGTTTAAGTCCATACAAAGATTTGGTAAGTTTGAAAAAAAAACTAGGATGTTGTTCAATATAAACTTCCTATTGAACATATCTGTTAAGGAAAGAAAATTTTACATCCATTTGAAAAATTTTGAAATTAAAGAATGATGCAAAGGCAAGTAGAATGCGAATAGATTAAAGTCTAGCTATTGGAGCATAGGTTTCTTCATAGTCTATTACTTCTTGTTGATTATAGCCTTTAGAACTAATATAGCTTTCTTTCTTACTATGATTCCATTTTAATCACATTTATTTCTAAAGACCCATTTTACTCCAATTACAGAAGTTTCCTTAGGTCTTTCAACCAAGGTCCAGAATTTATTCCTTTCAAATTCATTTAGCTCATCTTGCATGGATTTAATCCAATCATCATCACCTAAAGCTTCATCAGTTCTTTTTAGTTCTAATTGGGAAAGGAATGATAGATGTTATACTTCATTTCTTAAGGAACCTCTAGTATTTATAGGTTGATTTACATCACTAATGATACTATCACTAGTATGATTCTTAAGAAACAACTAATTTGGGTTTTTAAAACCTGTTCATCAACATATGGTAAGAAATATTCTGGGGTAAATGCTTCAGAAATATTTTCTTGAAGATTTTCCTTATCAAAATTATCTTCTAACAAGGGTTGAAAACCAGTTTTTGAAAACACATTTGAATACATAGGTTGTGGTTGTTTAAAAACAAAAGGATCAATTTCATCAAATTTAACATGCACTGTTTCTTCAACAATATAAGTGTTTTTATTAAAAACTTTATAAGCCTTAGAAGTTGTGGAGTATCCTAGAAAAATTCCTTCATCATATTTTGGTTCAAACTTATGTAAGTTATATTTAGTATTCAGGATGAATACTTTACAGCCAAATACTTTGAAGTAAGAAAGTCTAGGTTTTATACCATTCTATAATTCATAAGGAGTTTTGTTAAGAAAATGTATGATTAAGAATCGATTTATAGTATAACAAGCAGTACTAACAGCTTCATCCCAAAAGTTCTTAGCAATAGAATATTCACTCAACATGGTTCTAGTTATTTCTTGAAGAATTTAATTTCTTCTTTCAACAACACCATTCTATTGAGGAGTTCTTAGTGCTGAGAAGTTATGAGTAATGCATTTCTTACTACAAAAAGTTTCAAAATTAGAATTTTGAAATTCTCCTCCATGATCACTATGAATAGTTATCAAAGGAAGGTTTTTCTCATTTTTAACTTGGGCTCTAAAAATTTTGAAATAAGAAAAATCTTCAGATTTATTTTCTATAAAATAGACCAATGTATATCTAGTGTAATCATCAATTAAGACAAATACATAATATTTTCCTCTAATACTTTCAGTTTGTGTTGGACCGAAAAGATCCATATGCACTAACTATAATGCATCAGAAGTTGAGACTTCACTGATTGATTTAAAACTTGATTTATGTTTATTTCCATATTGACAAGGATCACAAACTTTTTAGGAATCAAATCTAAGATCTGATAGATCCTTAACAAGTTTTTTCTTTGTGAGTTTTTATAGGTTCCTAAGGTTATAGTGTCCTAACCTTTTATTCCATAACCAAGATTGATCTTACATTGCACTAAGGAAAGATAGATCTTGACTCCTAAGGTATTATAAGTTTAGTGTATATACGTTCTCTTGCCTATGGGAATAAAGAATAAACTCTTCCTTGGAATTGTGTACTAAGCATTTATCATTCCTAAAATTGACAAGGTAACCTTCATCACATCATTAACTTATGCTAATGAGGTTGTGATTAAGACCCTTAACAAATAAAACATTTGAAATCAAAGTTTTTCCAAGAAGAACAACATTACCTATACCAACAATTTCTCCCTCAGCATTATATTTGAAAGTTACTTTTCCTCCTTTTGTCTTAATAATATTTTCAAAGAAGTTTTTGTTACCAGTAATATGCCAGGAACATGCATTATCCATATACTTTGGTACTATCTTTATTTTCTAGAAAATAAGCGAGTTAGACTTTTGGAATCCAAACTTTCTTGGATCTGGAAATTTTAGAAATTAAGATTTTAGGAATCCACATTTTCTTATAAAAATAAGCTTTATGAAAACCAAAAGATTGGGTTTTGTTTAAAGAAAAATTTTTCTCCCAATTCCCACCACATTGGAATTTAGTACAAAATGGACCACTTTGGGGGAAAAAATAGTTATTACTAAAAATTGGTTTAGAATAGGTATAACCAAATCCAGAATGATTACTTAAAGGATGAATTTGAGAATACATCTTGTCAAAGTTTTCCTTACCAGAGGTAAATTTTGACAAACATTTCCTTAAGGAAAATATTTATGACTTTAGTTTAATAACCAAATTTTTATCCTAAGAAATATTAGTTTTATAACTAGAGTTAGCCTCTAAAATATTTTTCTTAGAAATTATATTTTCAAGATCCTTATAAATTTTATCATTATCAGAATTAACTTCCTCAAGGTTTTTGAAACACTTTAAAAATAAAAATTTTTCTTATCAAGATATTTAGAAACATATGATACTTTTTTAGTTAAAATATATATTCTTGAATTTTATTTCTCTAACTTATTTTTTATCTTACAATTTTTAATTTCAAGAAGTTTAGAAAATATAGACACTTATTCATAAGAAGGTAAAGTATTATCTTCTGATGAGGAGGACTCATCATCTGAAGATTCATAATATTTATCATCTGTATAATTTTCATTCAAAGATACATTAGTAATAGATTCAGAATTGTGTACCTTAGACATAATATAATGATTTTAAATGGTTATTTTGGCTAGTAGACCAATATTATTCTTACTATAAGATTCATAATCTAAGGATTCATCAGATGATTCACCACCACTAGAACTCTAGGTGTCATTTGATTTCAGAACTTTCTTATCCTTAGCCTTGTAATACTTATTCCTATTTCTCTTAGAATGATTTTCCTTTCTATCTTTTATTTTGAGCATGGGACAATCTAGCATGATGTGTCCAGACCTTTTACATTCATAGAAAGTGACTTACGAGTCTTTCTTGTCTTTTATTTATTTCTTCTTATAACTATACTAAAAGTCTTTATTTCCTACTATCTTGTTCATCCTTTGAAAAATATTAGATATATCATTTTCATAATGTTCAATTTCACTAGATTTAGATAGAACAATGACTTTCTTTGACTTGGATCTTGTAACCCTTTCTGGAGTCTTGACTTTTGTAGTAGTAAAGGTTACACTTCCATTGCCATTATTTTTTCTATTCATACCAGCATCTCTTTTCATTTTGGTTTCATGTTGAAGAAGAGTTCCAAAAACCTCATCAAGAGTAATTTGAGATACTTTCCTATTCTCATCAATAGCTATCCTTTTTGATTCCCACTCATTTGGCATGATATCAATTATCTTGTCTACAAGAGCTTCATCATCAAGACCTTTCTCTCCCATAGATTGTAGACTGTTGAAAATGGTCATAAATATTTGTTAAACTTTGCAAATTTGTTCTCTATAAGGAAATATAAATCCATGATATTCTTCTCTAAGAATAGATCTTCTAGTTTTTATCACTTTAGAAGTTCCAAAATGAGTAACCTCAAGTTTCTTCCAAATGCAGTTAGCAGCTTCAGAAGAAGAAATTTAACTATATATATTCCTGGTCATATAACACAACAAATTATTTCATACCTTGTAATTCAGTTGATATTCTAACTTTTCTTGGTTGGTGAAGGTTTTGAATTCCTTTTCAGGAATTTTGTAATCTCCAGTAAGCATGAAAAAATTGTCTACTCCAGTGTTAATAACAAAAGTCTTCATTCAATATCTCCAGTAATCATAATCATTACCATAAAAATAGGTGGTCTAGTAGGATTTAGATTGTCAATATAAACAATATTCATTCCTGCCATTCTATAAGAAAATATATTTCCACAAAACTCGTTAACAGAAAAGTTTATAAAAAAAATATCTAATAAAAACTTAATCAAGAAAAGTTAAGCAAGAAGGAATTTAGAACAAGGAAAAATTTGGCAAGAAAACTTATATATGAGTATAATTATTTTAGAGAACTCCTCTGATACCAATTTTAGGATTGAAATACGAATGTAGATGCTCAATTACAAGAGGGGGTGAATTATTAGTTTAAAAACTTTTGTTTTTAACCTTAGGAAAACTATGTTTAACAAGGTTAAACAAGGTAAATTCACAAACCCTAAAATAGTTCTATAAGAAAAACTTTCTAGGTTTCAGAAATATAGTTTCAAAAAGGAAACTTAAGGAAAGTTTACTTAGGTAAAGATTTTACCTTAAAGCATATATAATCTTGTTTATCAGAGTACATAAAAGAATAAGAAATTATAATAAGGTTATAATTCCTTCCTTTATAAAAATAAAGCAGAAATAAACTTGAAACAAAACTAATAAGTATTAAATCTTTTAACCAAAAGAGTAGGGTATCCAACAACCTTGGATAAAGGTCCCTTGATTTATACTTTCAAGAAAGTCCGTCTTACCCACACCAGGGTAATCCCTTGATAGGAATATCAGAAGCTATCTTGTTATCCCCATAAGCCCTCGATCTTTAAGGTAGTCATAACCTCTGTCTTCCTATCCCTGAAAGTCCTCAAACTTTAAGGTAGTCAACACCTCTTTCTTCCTATCCCTAGAAGCCCTTGATTGTCCTCAAAAACAATTAGAGTCGCATGAAGTAATCTAAAAAAGATGTTCAGTACACACAAGGCATGATGGTCTCTCTCTCTGGAAATAACTTCAACAACATGTAATCTCTAGAGTGATGGAATGGGTATCCTACTATGAGCTCATTCAAATGAGCTCTTATTTATAGGCATAAATCCAACAATCATCTCCCTCCTCCAACGGTCATATTTTTCCTTTAATTTAAGAGGGACCTATACATGTGTAACTCAACCAACGGTTAGTTAAAAATAGATCACATGACATCATTCCATAATAATAATATGTGTTAGAAAAAAGAAGATGTTTAATCAGAACTATTTTTCAGAGTCTAAGGAAAAATAGAATTCAGTGTCTAACCAATTAAACATTCAGAGTCTACATGACATGAACATTAAAATTCTGTTTTACAAAGAATTTGGAATCTGAATTATATAGATTCCAGAGTCTAAATTCTAATGAATTCAGAATCGGAATTATGACGAATTCAGAGTCTGAATTATGAAGAATTCAGAGTTGGAATTCTGAGGAATTCAGAGTCACGATTCTAAGGAATTTAGAGTCATAATTATAAAGAATTTGGAGTCTGAATTCTAAATAATTCAGAGTCTGAATTCTAAGTAATTCGGAATCGAAATTTCAAAGAATTCGAAGTTTTAATTTCAGAGAATTCAGAGTCTGAATTTCAGAGAATTCAGAGTCTGAATTTCAGAGAATTCAGAGTCTGGATTTCAAAGAATTCAAAGTCTGAATTTTATAGAATTCAGATTCTTGAAACCGAACACTCTATATCCAAGGAATTATAGGATTCCTAGGTTTTACATAAGAATATGAATTTTATAATTAGTAATAAAAAGAGTTTAATTTAGATATATTATAAAATGAAATAATGAAAACAAAGGTAAGGATAAAAAAACTCCTTATAGAAGGGAAATTTTCCTTAGGAAAATAATCCTTATGGAAAAAAATTTGTCTTAAGATAAAGTGTTTGTGGTTTTAAAAACATAGAGTAATGAAAAATTCATAAGGAAACCTTATTGACTTATCACTCTTAGTGGGAATTCATTTCTATGATGCATTTCATGCTCATATTATTGGATAAACCCATAAAAATGAGATTCCAATTCCAATAAGTGTCTCAAAAATAATTATGTAACCAATTACCTAGTAACTTGAAGTTCAACATAAAATGGTTAACTGCATATTTTTATGCTCTAAATTTCATGTCCATACAATTCTACTCCTTTCTACCAACTCGACACAAGGAATAGATCATAATGAATTTCAAATCCAAGACAGAGAAAATGATGACCAAGTAAAAGACCAACCAAGACTAATACCACTTGTAATTTAAGGACCAAACAAGCTGATACCAATTGTAACATCCTGTACCTCCTCATTAGCTTGAGTTTAGGTGGAATTTCTACTTCGCCTTAAGTGACATCCCCAAGGTTCCAAAGGACAGTAATAAATGCCAAGGGATTCAATACAATTGGGGGACGATTTACCTATTGAAAAATAAAAAACACAACCAAACATGCCATAAAAAAAGACTAATACTAGATTC
This sequence comes from Viscum album, assembly GCA_963277665.1. Lineage (NCBI taxonomy): Eukaryota > Viridiplantae > Streptophyta > Magnoliopsida > Santalales > Viscaceae > Viscum > Viscum album. The sequence continues at coordinate 1,948,152,130 of OY728121.1, read as the reverse complement.
ATGATAACAACATAAAACAACTCAAAGTAATGCCATTGATATAAAAAACTACAACAAAGTACCACACTAGAGGACTACTGACATCAAAGTACAAAGGGGAAGAAAAAACCAACAAAACCTAAATAATCCAAAGAAATACCTAAATAATTACAAACATGCTCCATGATCTAACTCCAAAATACAACCCAAGTATCCTAAATCACTAATAAAGAAGTGTGGTGCTTTACCTTTTCCTGTGTCCCAATAAACGATATTCATAAAAACACCAAAGTTCCAAAGTATGGGTGAGTAATAAAACTCAATAGGCTTTCCCCAAATGAATTCCCTACTCACGCAACCAGTATAAAAAAATTTATAACATTTATATAAAACAATTTATATCAAAAACTGAAAAACGTTTATATAAAATCCAAATATTTTAACACCAAAACAATTTTCCATACTAAAACAGTTTCCAAGGAAAAGAAAACAAGAAATACTTTAAACAAATTCACATTTCTTTTTGGCATACCCTTTCCATGATTCACAACACACACATACATGCATGCTTCACTAATAGTTCCATACTCATGGTTAGTTTCTCATCCATCCACTAAGTCGTCACAAAGTGGAAAATATTTTTGTTCCCTAATGACAGATGCCCATTTACTAAGATCACATATCTTTGTACCCTAATGTTGCATGCCCCTTATTCAGGGTCACATAAAAAGCATGAACTCACACAAACCATGTTTTCTAAAACCATTTCAAATCAACCATTTCAAGACATTTCAATAAAACTATTATTTTATTAAAAACCTTTCAAACAAACCATTTTCATAAATCCAACAAAGCCACATTTTAAAATCAATATTTTAAAATCAAGAAAACTAAGAACTTTTCACAAAAAATTTTATGTAATTAAATCAATTTGATACTAATACTTCAAGTTTTAATAATAGGAGTTGAGAGTGAATCCACCAACCTTAGAAATTAGGATGAAGATGAAGAACGACATGAAAATTCCCACAAAACCGGGTTGAATCTAAAAAAACAGCCTTAGATCTCTTCCCCTAACATCAACAAGGCCAAATCTGACCACGATTGGAATCAACCACCTTATATCTATCTGCAACAGAAAATATATAAGAAACCTAAATAGGTAAGAAAGTATATCTAATAAAATCCATGAAAAATTACTACAAATGAGGACTTACCAATGTAATAGGGATTCAACACACCAATAAATTCCCCCAGATCACTTCTGATTTGATGAGGAAAGGTTCCACAACATATGGGAGGAATAATTCTCCAATTAAAGCCTAAATGGAAGAAAAAATAGAGGTTAAAATTTAATCTCAACCTAGATCCACTTTTTTAGGATCTTGTATTTAAACTATGCATGGTTAGTCACACAGTTAGGCAAACCATGCACTAACTGTGCATCAAACTCTTCCTCAAGGAGCACCTCATATGATTTTACTACATAGTTAGAAAAACCCTGCACCAATCATGAAAAATATTTGTATCCCACTTTGAAAAATTTCTCCTATGCTTCCTCATGGTTTGGAAAAACCGTACGCTTAACTATGTGACTTCTCAATTTCCCATATCTCACTATGCACAATTTCCTATAGGAGTTTCACGATTTCCAAAAATCATTCTCAAACCATACCTATTTATAAAAGACCAAAAAACATCCCAAAAGTCTTTCAAACCCTCCAAAAATTCACCCAAATACTTTAAATACTTAAAAATCATAAATCAAGGGTTACTTGAAACCAGGGTTTCTACGTCACATCTTTAGTATGAATACTACCACTACTAACTCAAGATCATGGGTTGTGTATCTCTAGTCATGTGGTCTCAACTGACCTGAACCATAGGTAATTAGTGACTGTTAGTGCATCAAAACACAACCAAGCTCGATCCTTGATGCATCGCAGAACACTGTGTACTCAAAACCCTCCTCTAGAAATCTCAATATTGGAGAAATCTTCAACCTATTCCTCAACTCATGAATGCAATACTACAACCTTTACATCCAAATGAAAGGATTCCCCTTACAAGTAAAAGCCATCAAGGGTGATTCCACTCTAGAGAAATCGAGTAAAAACCTTCAGTAGTACCCTGCCAACCCAAGGAAACTCTACACCTTGGTTACACTCTTGAGTAGATTCGAATCAAGAACTTACTCAACCATTTTTTGGTTCACTACTACTCCTACCTCTAAGAAGACATTTCCCATAAAGTAGAACTATCAAATCCAAAATTTACACTTTGAGATCTTCCTATAAATCTAGTTCTCTCAAAGTGTGTCTAGGACTACCCTAAAGTGTATCATGTGATCCTCCTCGGACGCCGAGTACATTAGGATTTCATTGATGAAAACCACCAAAAACAGGTATAATAAAGGATGAAATATCTGGTTCATGTGTCCCATGAACACTACTGGGGTGTTCATTTTGCTAAAGGTAATCACTAAGTACTCATACTGACCATAGTGGAATCTAAATGCTATCTTTGGTATATCCTCATACCATACTTATAGATGGTGATAACTTGATCTAAGGTCGATCTTTGAGAACCATTTCTCCCCTATCAATAGACCGAAGAGGTTTTAAATCCTCATTAGTAGATAATTATTCTTCATGTTCACCTAGTTCAAGTGCCAATAGTCCACACATAACCTCGAGATCCCTTCCACCTTCTTGGTGAACAACACTGGGGATACCTAGGGGGAAACACCGGGTCTCATAAAGACCTTCTCATGAAAGTCCTACAACTACAACCTCAGCTCACAAATCTCTATAGATCCATCCAATATGTTGGTTAAGATATCGAATCCATACCAAGGTGCAAGTAAATGCATATGTATATCTCTTAGTGGAAAGGTAAGTATGGAATTTCCTCAGAAAAAATGTCCTCATACTTCTCCACCACCATAGGGAACTAGTATCCCATATAATCCACTGATCCAAGAGTCATGCTATAAAACTGGTGAGTAATTAGCTATACTCTCCTATGCCTAATCCCATCATACTCTACCAAGGATTCATTTTCACCCACAAAGTAAAACCTCATCCTGTCACTATTGAAACATCATATCCTCCACCTAAAATAGTTGATCTAGGAATGAACTATGGATATACAATCCATACCTAAGATGATTTCATAAGGAATAATCACTGATAAAAAGAGATCCCATATAAAAATCTCACCTCCAAGCGTTATATCACACTATTAGCATAAGTGTACAATCGCTAATTCACTACCTATCAGAGTCTAAAACTGAAAGGTTCGAGCCAATGGATCAACTGGAATCACTAAGTCTTGAACCAGAGAGGTGGAAAGAAAGTAATGACTCACACTCATGTCTACCAATTCTGTATCTAAGGTATAAAAGACATAGATCATATCTCGTATCATCCCTAGATCCTTGAGGTCATAGGCCTCCAAAGCCTATATTTGGTCTCACCCCTAACCACTAGCTCTCTGATCTTGATGTGGACCACCTGGGGGTGGTGGTGGTAATAGGTCAAACCTGCTACCACCTATTACTAATCTTTCAGCCAATTTGTCACATCCACCACCATAAGAAACACCTTGTACCTACCTTTTCTCTACCTTAGTGGTCTCTCAACCATCTATTTACCAGCTATAATATGGGATGAAAAATATTGAGCCAGGTTTTACCAACCATCATAGGATAAACACTACCTCTCCCTCAGTTTATTTGAGTCATCCTGAGATCCATGTGCCACTAAAACTGTGTCTTGGGACCATCTCTTGAAGTTTATGACATGATTGGATCCCTACAACTACCATTAGAAAGATTCTTCTGAGGTCTCAGCTCTTGGGTTACCACTACCAGCACCCACTATCAGTACCTTCTCTACTAGGAAGCTCTCTACCACCAAGGCCCACTCATGCACCCAAGCATAGGTGGGAATCCATAAGGATACCATTAAAGCATTTATATACCAGTGTAATCCATGATCAAAGTTCCATGCTCTGAAAAAGTATCCCTAACCATATACATTGAGTATCAGGAGAGATAAATAAAATTCGTTGAATACTCCACCACAGTCAAGCTACCCTACTGCAGAAGCAAAAGATCTTGGATGTAAAATAACTATACCATGTCTAGATAAAACTCTTACCTAAAGAAATTCTCAAATTTTGACTAGTGGAGAGTTGTATTTTCATGTGACTGAGTCACTAAACTCTATCATCATTCAGATGAGTCCTTAATAAGACATAAAAGAATAAGAAATTATAATAAGGTTATAATTCCTTCCTTTATAAAAATAAAGCAGAAATAAACTTGAAACAAAACTAATAAGTATTAAATCTTTTAACCAAAAGAGTAGGGTATCCAACAACCTTGGATAAAGGTCCCTTGATTTATACTTTCAAGAAAGTCCGTCTTACCCACACCAGGGTAATCCCTTGATAGGAATATCAGAAGCTATCTTGTTATCCCCATAAGCCCTCGATCTTTAAGGTAGTCAGAACCTCTGTCTTCCTATCCCTGAAAGTCCTCAAAATTTAAGGTAGTCAAAACCTCTTTCTTCCTATCCCTAGAAGCCCTTGATTGTCCTCAGAAACAATTAGAGTCGCATGAAGTAATCTAAAAAAGATGTTCAGTACACACAAGGCATGATGGTCTCTCTCTCTGGAAATAACTTCAACAACATGTAATCTCTAGAGTGATGGAATGGGTATCCTACTATGAGCTCATTCAAATGAGCTCTTATTTATAGGCATAAATCCAACAATCAGCTCCCTCCTCCAACGGTCATATTTTTCCTTTAATTTAAGAGGGACCTATACATGTGTAACTCAACCAACGGTTAGTTAGAAATAGATCACATGACATCATTTCATAACAATAATATGTGTTAGGAAAAAGAAGATGTTTAATCAGAACTATTTTTCAGAGTCTAAGGAAAAATAGAATTCAGTGTCTAACCAATTAAACATTCAGAGTCTACATGACATGAACATTAAAATTCTGTTTTACAAAGAATTTGGAATCTGAATTATATAGATTCCAGAGTCTAAATTCTAATGAATTCAGAATCGGAATTATGAGGAATTCAGAGTCTGAATTATGAAGAATTCAGAGTTGGAATTCTGAGGAATTCAGAGTCACAATTCTAAGGAATTTAGAGTCATAATTCTAAAGAATTTGGAGTCTGAATTCTAAATAATTCAGAGTCTGAATTCTAAGTAATTCGAAATCGAAATTTCAAAGAATTCGAAGTTTTAATTTCAGATAATTCAGAGTCCGAATTTCAGAGAATTCAGAGTCTGAATTTCAGAGAATTCAGAGTCTGGATTTCAAAGAATTCAAATTCTGAATTTTATAGAATTCAGATTCTTGAAACAGAACACTCTATATCCAAGGAATTATAGGATTCCTAGGTTTTACATAAGAATATGAATTTTATAATTAGTAATAAAAAGAGTTTAATTTAGATATATTATAAAATGAAATAATGAAAACAAAGGTAAGGATAAAAAAACTCCTTATAGAAGGGAAATTTTCCTTAGGAAAATAATCCTTATGGAAAAAAAATTTGTCTTAAGATAAAGTGTTTGTGGTTTTAAAAACATAGAGTAATGAAAAATTCATAAGGAAACCTTATTGACTTAGCACTCTTAGTGGGAATTCATTTATATGATGCATTTCATGCTCATATTATTGGATAAACCCATAAAAATGAGATTCCAATTCCAATAAGTGTATCAAAAATAATTATGTAACCAATTACCTAGTAACTTGAAGTTCAACATAAAATGGTTAACTGCATATTTTTATTCTCTACATTTCATGTCCATACAATTCTACTCCTTTCTACCAACTCGACACAAGGAATAGATCATAATGAATTTCAACTCCAAGACAGAGAAAATGATGACCAAGTAAAAGACCAACCAAGACTAATACCACTTGTAATTTAAGGACCAAACAAGCTGATACCAATTGTAACATCCTGTACCTCCTCATTAGCTTGAGTTTAGGTGGAATTTCTACTTCGCCTTAAGTGACATCCCCAAGATTCCAAAGGACAGTAATAAATGCCAAGGGATTCAATACAATTGGGGGACGATTTACCTATTGAAAAATAAAAAACACAACCAAACATGCCATATAAAAAGACTAATACTAGATGCATGATAACAACATAAAACAACTCAAAGTAATGCCATTGATATAAAAAACTTCAACAAAGTACCACACTAGAGGACTACTGACATCAAAGTACAAAGGGGAAGAAAAAACCAACAAAACCTAAATAATCCAAAGAAATACCTAAATAATTACAAACATGCTCCATGATCTAACTCCAAAATACAACTCAAGTATCCTAAATCACTAATAAAGAAGTGTGGTGCTTTACCTTTTCCTGTGTCCCAATAAACGATATTCATAAAAACACCAAAGTTCCAAAGTATGGGTGAGTAATAAAACTCAATAGGATTTCCCCAAATGAATTCCCTACTCACGCAACCAGGATAAAAAAATTTATAACATTTATATAAAACAATTTATATCAAAAACTGAAAAAAGTTTATATAAAATCCAAATATTTTAACACCAAAACAATTTTCCATACTAAAACAGTTTCCAAGGAAAAGAAAACAAGAAATACTTTAAACAAATTCACATTTCTTTTTGGCATACCCTTTCCATGATTCACAACACACACATACATGCATGCTTCACTAATAGTTCCATACTCATGGTTAGTTTCTCATCCATCCACTAAGTCGTCACAAAGTGGAAAATATTTTTGTTCCCTAATGACAGATGCCCATTTACTAAGATCACATATCTTTGTACCCTAATGTTGCATGCCCCTTATTCAGGGTCACATAAAAAGCATGAACTCACACAAACCATGTTTTCTAAAACCATTTCAAATCAACCATTTCAAGACATTTCAATAAAACTATTATTTTATTAAAAACCTTTCAAACAAACCATTTTCATAAATCCAACAAAGCCACATTTTAAAATCAATATTTTAAAATCAAGAAAACTAAGAACTTTGCACAAAAAATTTTATGTAATTAAATCAATTTGATACTAATACTTCAAGTTTTAATAATAGGAGTTGAGAGTGAATCCACCAACCTTAGAAATTAGGATGAAGATGAAGAACGACATGAAAATTCCCACAAAACCGGGTTGAATCTAAAAAAACAGCCTTAGATCTCTTCCCCTAACATCAACAAGGCCAAATCTAACCACGATTGGAATCAACCACCTTATATCTATCTGCAACAGAAAATATATAAGAAACCTAAATAGGTAAGAAAGTAGATCTAATAAAATACATGAAAAATTACTACAAATGAGGACTTACCAAGGTAATAGGGATTCAACACACCAATAAATTCCCCCAGATCACTTCTGATTTGATGAGGAAAGGTTCCACAACATATGGGAGGAATAATTCTCCAATTAGAGCCTAAATGGAAGAAAAAATAGAGGTTAAAATTTAATCTCAACCTAGATCCACTTTTTTAGGATCTTGTATTTAAACTATGCATGGTTAGTCACACAGTTAGGCAAACCATGCACTAACTGTGCATCAAACTCTTCCTCAAGGAGCACCTCATATGATTTTACTACATAGTTAGAAAAACCCTGCACCAATCATGAAAAATATTTGTATCCCACTTTGAACAATTTCTCCTATGCTTCCTCATGGTTTGGAAAAACCGTACGCTTAACTATGTGACTTCTCAATTTCCCGTATCTCACTATGCACAATTTCCTATAGGAGTTTCACGATTTCCAAAAATCATTCTCAAACCATACCTATTTATAAAAGACCAAAAAACATCCCAAAAGTCTTTCAAACCCTCCAAAACTTCACCCAAATACTTTAAATACTTAAAAATCATAAATAAAGGGTTACTTGAAACCAGGGGTTATACGTCACATCTTTAGTGTGAATACTACCACTACTAACTCAAGATCATGGGTTGTGTATCTCTAGTCATGTGGTCTCAACTGACCTGAACCATAGGTAATTAGTGACTGTCAGTGCATCAAAACACAACCAAGCTCGATCCTTGATGCATCGCAGAACACTGTGTACTCAAAACCCTCCTCTAGAAATCTCAATATTGGAGAAATCTTCAACCTATTCCTCAACTCATGAATGCAATACTACAACCTTTACATCCAAATGAAAGGATTCCCCTTACAAGTAAAAGCCATCAAGGGTGCTTCCACTCTAGAGAAATCGAGTAAAAACCTTCAGTAGTACCCTGCCAACCCAAGGAAACTCTACACCTTGGTTACAATCTTGAGTAGATTCGAATCAAGAACTTACTCATCCATTTTTTGGTTCACTACTACTCCTACCTCTAAGAAGACATTTCCCATAAAGTAGAACTATCAAATCCAAAATTTACACTTTGAGATCTTCCTATAAAGCTAGTTCTCTCAAAGTGTGTCTAGGACTACCCTAAAGTGTATCATGTGATCCTCCTCGGACGCCGAGTACATTAGGATTTCATTGATGAAAACCACCAAAAACAGGTATAATAAAGGATGAAATATCTGGTTCATGTGTCCCATGAACACTACTGGGGTGTTCATTTTGCTAAAGGTAATCACTAAGTACTCATACTGACCATAGTGGAATCTAAATGCTATCTTTGGTATATCCTCATACCATACTTATAGATGGTGATAACTTGATCTAAGGTCAATCTTTGAGAACCATTGATCCCCTCTCAATAGACCGAAGAGGTTTTAAATCCTCATTAGTAGATACTTATTCTTCATGTTCACCTAGTTCAAGTGCCAATAGTCCACACATAACCTCGAGATCCCTTCCACCTTCTTGGTGAACAACACTGGGGATACCTAGGGGGAAACACCGGGTCTCATAAAGACCTTCTCATGAAAGTCCTACAACTACAACCTCAGCTCACAAATCTCTATAGATCCATCCAATATGTTGGTTAAGATATCGAATCCATACCAAGGTGCAAGTAAATGCATATGTATATCTCTTAGTGGAAAGGTAAGTATGGAATTTCCTCAGAAAAAATGTCCTCATACTTCTCCACCACCATAGGGAACTAGTATCCCATATAATCCACTGATCCAAGAGTCATGCTATAAAACTGGTGAGTAATTAGCTATACTCTCCTATGCCTAATCCCATCATACTCTACCAAGGATTCATTTTCACCCACAAAGTAAAACCTCATCCCGTCACTATTGAAACATCATATCCTCCACCTAAAATAGTTGATCTAGGAATGAACTATGGATATACAATCCATACCTAAGATGATTTCATAAGGAATAATCACTGATAAAAAGAGATCCCATATAAAAATCTCACCTCCAAGCGTTATATCACACTATTAGCATAAGTGTACAATCGCTAATTCACTACCTATCAGAGTCTAAAACTGAAAGGTTTGAGCCAATGGATCAACTGGAATCACTAAGTCTTGAACCAGAGAAGTGGAAAGAAAGTAATGACTCACACTCATGTCTACCAATTCTGTATCTAAGGTATAAAAGACATAGATCATATCTCGTATCATCCCTAGATCCTTGAGGTCATAGGCCTCCAAAGCCTATATTTGGTCTCACCCCTAACCACTAGCTCTCTGATCTTGATGTGGACCACCTGGGGGTGGTGGTGGTAATAGGTCAAACCTGCTACCACCTATTACTAATCTTTCAGCCAATTTGTCACATCCACCAACATAAGAAACACCTTGTACCTACCTTTTCTCTACCTTAGTGGTCTCTCAACCATCTATTTACTAGCTATAATATGGGATGAAAAATATTGAGCCAGGTTTTACCAACCATCATAGGATAAACACTACCTCTCCCTCAGTTTATTTGAGTCATCCTGAGAGCCATGTGCCACTAAAACTGTGTCTTGGGACCATCTCTTGAAGTTTATGACATGATTGGATCCCTACAACTACCATTAGATAGCTTCTTCCGAGGTCTCATCTCTTGGGTTACCACTACCAGCACCCACTATCAGTACCTTCTCTACTAGGAAGCTCTCTACCACCAAGGCCCACTCATGCACCCAAGCATAGGTGGGAATCCATAAGGATACCATTAAAGCATTTATATACCAGTGTAATCCATGATCAAAGTTCCATGCTCTGAAAAAGTATCCCTAACCATATACATTGAGTATCAGGAGAGATAAATAAAATTCGTTGAATACTCCACCACAGTCAAGCTACCCTACTGCAGATGAAAAAGATCTTGGATGTAAAATAACTATAACATGTCTAGATAAAACTCTTACCTAAAGAAATTCTCAAATTTTGACTAGTGGAGAGTTGTATTTTCATGTGACTGAGTCACTAAACTCTATCATCATTCAGATGAGTCCTTAATAAGACTCACTATAAGGACCACCATCTAATCTTCAAGTATCCTAATAAGGCGAAAAACTTGAGTGACTATATTTGGCTAGTCCTCATCCACCTGGGGGTCTGGTCCACCCCAAAACCTGGGAGGTCGCTGCCTTTAAAACCTGTGCAGTGCACTCATCTTGCATGAATCCTCAATAGGCACTATTAGTGATAGTTGCTACTCAAAAGGTGGTGTTATAGTTGGTAAACCAATTGAAGGATATATATCTAATATATGCCCCTGTACTGAAGCCTTTTCACTTGGTGTATCATCCTCATGATCATGTGGTAGAATCCTAGCTGGATGTCTTTACAAAGGAATTTTAAAATAAACAATATGTACCACAGTCAAAGAGTATTTGTGGGGAGTTGACTCAAGAAAGACATAGAAACCACAAACCATTCCTATATGATGAAAGTACCAATTTTTTCCCTATAACCAATGTATACATGTTACAAGTAAAATGGTAGGTGACCAGAGTCCTGGTGTATGGATATATTTACTGCTAAACCAATATTGGAGTCCCTATCCTAAAATCCAAACTTGAAACACTTAACATTATTTCCCCAAACCAAACTCACATAATCCAGAATTATGGTAACTGACTGCTTTGATACCACTTTGTCACAACTCAACCCACTGGGGTTTGACACATGACTAACCCAAGCTCACCTCTAATAGTCCAAGTGCTGGATACTAGTACTGAGTAGGAATATCCCACAAATAGGAGGCATTATCCTAATATACCTGTACACACACAAACATCTCCAAGCCTATACAACGCTGAAATATAAAACAACTGAAACCAATGCATGAATACATATATGATCCTAGAAACATAGTATGATAGTAAAGTACTAAAAGTGAGAAAGGGGCCAAATACAATCCCAAACTAAAATTGAAGAGAGTCCAACCCGCTCCAAGGGAGAGGACTAAAATAAAATTAAAGCACCCAGAAAAAACCTTGGTCTATCAAGATCAAGCTATTCTCCACCCACTCCCTATCCTCCAAAGACACCGTCAAATGAGCCATCATCTACATAAGACATGACATGTATAAGTAGATCCCATGCAAGGGTGAGTATAACAATGCCCACTAGGATACCCTGAAAACACTAAACATGATATATAAATAATAGTCATCTCATAAAAATAATATAGTACTAAATAGAAACAATATATAAAACCTAGATATACTTAGTAAGGACACTATGACACCAGGTGGTAACAACCAAACTACCATCCATAGAATTCTGTTCAAAGTAATGATTTTTCTAGGAGAATCCACTCCACGAGCCATGATATCATCATAGAAACTTATCAAAGAGGCCAATATAATTTTTCCCACCCAAGTAGATCAACGATCTTGGAATAACCTAATACTTAGATAGGTGATCATGCCCAGAACCACCGAGGGACACCATGAACTCAATCTGGATCAACCAACTATGTAGGGGATCACATGCCAATGATACTATGAACCCTACAAATACGACCTATTAGATGGAGGATCAACACCCTAATCAAGGAGGTAACATTGATTACACAAACCCCACCTAGGGTAAAAATATGACATAGGATCACACTCCAGTATCATAGAGGGACACCATAAACTCCATCTAAGACTTATCCTTCAGAGGGGATTAGAGTCCTAGGATGTGGACATAATACTGCACTATACCCTATAGAGAAATAGACCAAGGGAACACACTCAACCAATACTGGTACATACTGAATAAAAAAAGGACTACAAACATCCTCAAAGGGGGTACATGACATTTACTAGGGGTACAAAACATGTCCATCCAAACCCTATCCTGCTCGTGTAGTTCTACCTCACATGGTATTTAAATATCATCACACATGATATGTAGGAAATAATACAAAAAATGTAGATATTTCTTGATACCTTCCCCATGCCGTCTTCTTGTGCCCGTGTACCACTGGCCATACTCATATACCAACCCGTGCAATATTGGTCGTGATCATGTACACCTGGCTATTCCCCTGTCCATGTACTTGGCCTACCCATTCCCATGTATCCTACGAGATACATGTCGAGCCATCGAACATGTGTCACATAGTGTGTGATAGGGTCACCCAATGTGTGATATTTATCTCACCGTGAAAACCCTAACACCGTATGAGGGGGGGGGGTCCCCTATGGTGTGCATATTTGGATTACATGCCTTATAACCCAGGATTTTTCAGAACCCCTAGTTCATCTTATGTGTCATATCATGCATCATTAGAGCCACTAAACTCACAAAAAATCATAGATCCAGGGTTGGTCGAGCCCTTCCATTGTTGCTAGCTAGGATCCAAGTTCAGAACTACTCATAAAATGTCTCTATTGATCCATATGTCACCACAAGTCAACAACCTAAAGAATGGGAATTTAAAATCAATATGATCTACCTCTGATCCTCCTCCTCAATTTTTGTACCTCGATCACACCCTCAATTGTGATCCATACCCATGTTATTGATCCATTATTCTGAATAATGACCACGGAACGATTGAATACCGGGTATTAATCGAATCATGGTCCAAAAGGAATTTTCCATGATGAATGTGTGAAGAAACAAGGGATAAAACCATAAACCATAAAATGTGAGGAATGAACCTATACCTTTTTTTCCTTCCTCAATCAATTTTCAAAGAAAATAGAAAAATGAAGAGGAATAAAATCAATGAACAAAATAATAATTCCATAAATTTGATCCACCGTTGATGAGTGAATCAATTCTGTTTGTGGAATTGATGCACGTTCAACCAGGATAAAATAATGGGATGGAAAAACCACAAATCAACATCCTACTAGAGGTTGTATGGAGCACTGATGAAGAACAATTTTTCATTTCTATTATTGGCGATATCTATGAACTTAGATGGTTCAATGATCCTTGAACCAATATCGATCCTTTGTCATTCTCCAAGATCTCCTCCAAAGTTCTCTCTAACAACTCCTTTCAATTTGAAGGGTTATGAGACTATACCTGAAAATTGTCCAGATCAACATATAATTATACGAGTCTATTCAATGCATCAAATAAAATTAATTAAATAATTTAATTAAATAATTTTATTAATTCCATGCCCATGACAAAATTTTCACAAAAACTCCACACAGAAAAAGGTTATATCACACTTAGGGTAAAACTTGTGTTCTGAACTCAATGGTGCCCTCATATTTCTGATTCGGGCCCCCATTCAGAAGTTATTCAACTTTTTTTTAAGAAAACCACATGAGTGTGATATTTGATATATTTCAAACATTTATTCTGGTCACACCAGGACTTGTAATCACATTTCATCTCAATGTTTGGTCTTGAAAATATTCCATATAATTTCAAAAATAATACATGGAAAATATGAGTCATTATAGTCCATCCATTTGAAGGTGATAACATATTCTCATGGTTAGCCAAGTTCCAAGGGATTACTACAAGGAATTTTAAAAATGAGATATAAACTTGGGGTCTCAGTCAAAGACAATCAAAACTAGTCTGCTATACAACTTTACAACTTCCCTAATATAGATTTTCAATAATACTTACATCATATTGGTTCAATGAATTAGGTTTAAGTGATCCGAATTCACGAGCCAATCCATAATATCACACATATGGAATTGTTCCTCTAAACTATTTTTTATTATACACATGGTTAAATCCATTATTATATACTCCCATTTTCATAAGGGAATAGGTAAATAATGAAACATCTCAGCTGGATGCCGGTGCCTACCTTAACCAGCTGACAGGTTAGCATATCAAGAAAAACTTTACCACTTTCCTATGCATTCCAACCCATTAAAACTATACTCTAAATAAATTATAAATTTTCTGAATACTAGGTTAAACTATGCATTTTTAATGGTGGTAGGCATTAATAATTTATTCCTAATAAGATGTAGGAACCACAATTTGATATCTTGAATATAACATAAATCTCTCATCTAGCATCCATCACTAAATAGTCTCCCCACTATTGAGTTTCAACCACATGGCCATACATTATGGATTTTCTTTCTAGGAATCCCATACCTGTGTAACCGAATCAGGAATAAAAGAGTCTAGAAAGAAAACTGCCACATGAACTTGCTTAGAACAATTAAGATGTATATCCAACATAAATGACATTAGCTTCCATTGATCTGAAGACTCTTTAGAAAAATAATTATTTACCTTCCTACTAAATGAACCAGCTAAAAAATTCCCTTTACTTGGTGTATAATTCTTGTATAATTCAAACATATGATGATATTCCAACCATATTCATTGTATGAAGTTTAAATATCTTTGTGAGAAAATGTGTTTCAAGCTTTTATGATCTGTGAAAACTATAAATTTATCACAAAAAAGATAACAATGCCATGTCATCAAATCATGGAATACTGTAACTGATTCTAAATCATGTTTTGGTTAGTTCTTATAATGAACCCATAGTTTTTGTGAGCTATACGTGACAACATGACTATTCTAAATGAGAGAACATCCCATCCTAGATCCTGTTGCATCATAATAAAGTACATAATCCTGTACTAGCTCTAGAAACATAAGGATAAGTGATGATGTAAGGAGAAACATATGCTCTTGAAAAATATTTTTGGAACTCATTGATCCATTTAAAAGGAACACACTTCCTTGTCAAAACTATCTTTGGAGAGACAAGTCATGAGAAGTTATGAACAAAGAGTCAATAATATCCTACTAAGCCAAGGAAATTTCATATCTCAAAAAACTTCTTTGGTGGTTTCCAAGAGATAAAAACTTCTATATTTTCAGGATCTACATAAACTTCACATTTAGAGATGACATGACTAAGGATATTCTCTTATTTTATCTATAAATCATACTTTTGTAGCTTTGAATAAATTTGATGTTTCCACAAGATACCCAACACTATATCCAAGTGTTCATCATAATCAACCTTGGTTCTAGAATAAACCATAATATCATCAATAAACACAACCATAAAAGAGTAAATATACCTATAAAATATATGATTCATCAATTAGATAAACACTAATAATTAATTTTTAATGTCAAATGACATGACGACATATTCATAATGACCATAACAAATCCTAAATGCTATCTTTGGGATATCCTCCTTCCAAACACACAGTTGGTGATACCCTAATCATAAGTCAATTTTAGAGAACTAATGGGATCCACTCATTTGATAAAATATATCATCAATTTAGGGAAGAGTATACCAATTATTTATCATAAGATAACCAATTTTTTTTCCTTGTGAAAAATTATTAGAGATATTAAGGTCATTATCAAAGGAATTTGTTAAGAAATTTAAACATTTTAGAACCTTATGTGGTTATGGTAGAAATAAAATTATAAAATAAAATAATTACCAGTGTTTGGGATATTTTTAGGCCTTATCTCATAGTATTAACCATGTTTTACCCATTTTACCCTTACTAAGGTGGAAAACATTCACTACAGTTACTATCCATTGTGATAAAAAATAAAAGGGAAATATTTAAAAAATTTGAACCTCATGATTCCAAATATGGAATCTATATTTATGGATTCAATTTTATAAAGGAGAAATAATCAAGTTCAGTATAAATTTATAAAAAACATGGAAAAACAGTTTTCATAAAAATTCATTTTGAATCCAAAAATGAACTTATAGAAAAATCAAGTATAAATATGATCACTATGTAATTAATTATATTACTTATAACTAAGGGATACTTATGTTATTTTAAGATAAAATTCAAATTATTATTATACTTTTCAATTAAATGAAATGAAAATTTTACAAATATTTTCAATTTTCACTATTTATTGAAAATTAATCATTTCAGAAAAATATCAAAATTTCACCCAAATATAATTTTTATATGGTGATTTAAAAATTATATAATTTTTTTTAAAAAATTATTAAATTGGTATAAATTAATTATAACTTTCACACAAAAAATGCAATAAAACCATTTTTGAAGAAAATGTATTTTTGAAGTATAAAATGAATTTATACACATTCATTATCTATCAAACACCATTAGATAAAAGTTTATATATTAGTTAATATGTTCAAATAAATCATATTATCATAATAATATTCTTTAAGTTATTAATTTATTATGATAAAATATAGTACACCTTAAAAAAATTTCTTTGTTTTTTTTATTTTAGTCATATCAAATAATTTATTTTTAAAACAAATTTATTGGTATTATAACTATAACTATATAAGAACAATGGTCATACAGGTCCAATTTATATATAATCCCAACAAATTTATGAGACTAAGGATGATATATACCTAATGACTATATTACCTTCTTCTATATAATCTCACATAAATCCCTAAAAATATTACTTCTCTCTCATCACGCCAACAATAATTTTATTCTTATAATTTTATCTATAGTTGTGATCAGTGTTATAATATTCATGGTAGAACACAATGTTAAAGATTATATACTCATGGTATTTATATATATATATATATTTCATTAATTCCAATTTTATTTTTCTTACCATTTATTATTAGAGTTTCCTCATAATGTATTAATTTTTATCCTCAATTGTAATATTTTTTCTCAATAAAAGAATCATGGTTCATTTTAGTTTGGTGTTGTGTGTATCAAAACCCATAAAACATAATATTAATTTAAACTATTTTTTTAGGTTTTACACTAAAAATTTCTATCCTTAGGTTGTATGACTGTTTGAGAGATGTATTATTTAAAACATATAATAAATGCATTATTTATTAATGTTTATCAAGGGTATTCATAGTTTATATAATTGGTGGGTTTAGTTTTTTTGTGGATTAATTTTTTTAGGTATTAGAATTATATAAAATTAGTGAAAATCCTAGGGGTATGTCTAAAAGATATATCAATTTATAAGATAATATGCTAAAATTTTGGTAAAGTAGAGAGTTAATAGTTGTAATAGTAATGAAATCCCTATTTGGATACTACAAGTTGATACAGGATCTAGCACAGATGTACCTAGGGGTAATAACCTTGAAAAGGGAATGTTGGGTATTAACCCAATTGTCACTTGGTGCATGATAAAGAGGCCTAACAATACAACTAGTTTGAAACTCCCTGAGGATATTCTATGGTTAATCAAATTATCTTTACAATTCATTATATAGGATTTACTATACTAATTAATTTGGTTATGAAATATGAGAGAACACATCCTAAATAAACCTAGTTTGATCAAAGATTTATTTAGGTTGAATTGAAAGATAATGTGATGGATTCAAATATTAACACATTTCAGGGTTATGTTTTTCATAATTCCCTTATGATGTAAATATTGAACACTCATGATTATATCTTTTGGTTTTAGAAATATCTAGAGTAAGGAGAAATTGATTTAATAATGGATATGATGGAAAATGAAATAATTATCCAATGAGAAACCAAATGGGATGGAAAATAGATTGAAAACATTTCTGAATATTCTATCCCAGTTTATGAGTAATAACATGAACCTTGTTGTGATCCAAAATGAAATAAGGAATGAGAAACTTGATATTGAGTCTTTCATGAACCATCATGAACCCTTTTTTAGTGGATTTTCTAATCCTATTATTTCCGATCAATCAATCAATGCGATGGAAAATATATTTTCTATTCTATAGTGCACATAACACGAGAAAGTTTTCTAAGACGTTTTTCATTTAGAAGGGGAGGTTGATCAATGGTGGAATCTCATTAAGAATACAACTAAAATAAAGGAAGTAGATCATATTGGATGTGAGGAATTCAAGAAAGTGTTCTACACCAAGTATTTACACCTTACTCTTCACAAAAATATATTTATATAATTCATTGAGTTAAAAAAGTAGGTTAAATTCATTAACATATATGAAGCAGACTTTATGAGGATCACATGGAATGCCTCTGGTTTTATCTTTGAAACTAAGAGTAAAATTGATTATTTTTTATCATAATAAAGAAAATTCATAAAAAATAATTATCCCTAAGAGACTTTGGATGATATGAATATATTGTTTGATGTGTGTTGAAAGTTGAAATAGAAACTAGAGACTATTATTATTATGGAAAAAGAAATAGGAAAGAAATGTATCCTAGAAAATCTGATAGTAATCCACTAAGGGGAAAGATATACCAACTACCAAAATGTAATAAATGTTATAATAAACACTCAGGTAATTTCCACCAAGGAACAATGATGTGTTTCAAGTGTTTTATCACTACAAACAAAGCTAATACTTATTGTAAAGAGATAAAATGTCTAGATAATGAAATTATGGAAGATAATGTCACAACTAATGCACCACCCACACTTCAATGCTAAAAATTAAAATATTTTGAGAATTATGAAATTAATTCCCTAACCCCTATGTTAATGAAGAAAACAGTTCACAAAAACCTACTAAACTAAGAGAGCAGGGAATAGATTATTCCATCACTACTACTAAAGTGGATTATAATAATTAAGGGGTGATAGGTATACATATTTATCATTGCATATTTGTGGATGTATTATGTCATGTAAGTTTTCACTAACTATTATCCATAAAAAAACACATACTCGTATCTTTATTTAATCTAAGTAATATGAATCTCTGTCAAGGATAGTGGGATTATGATTCATGAAATTCTTATTATCCTTTCTTTAGATAAATTTAACATGATTTTAATGATGGTTTGGTTACCTCCACTTAGAGGAAAAAATATCTAGAGTAATTAAAACAAATTTTATATTAACCTATGATAATCTATCAATGAAAGGATAATAATAAACACCCTCTAGAAACAAATTATGTAATGTGGGTCTTGATACCAAATAATGGTGAAAAATTCACCCAAATAATTAGTGAAATAGAAAATATTAGGGATAAGACTATGTTTGTAAAGGGATATGTTTCCCATGTTTATACAGATGATATCTCTCTAGAAATTATATCATGATTCCTATCCATAATTTATATTACCTTAGTTATTACTATTAGTATGTATTTATTAAAATAGCGAGGATACAATTTGTTTAAGTGGGGGACAATGTAAGGAATTGATATTTTAATCTACGTTTTTTACTAATTAATTCAAATATGATCAATTTATTTCTCCACATGCAACAATAATATAATAATTTTTGAGGAATATTAGATGAATATTATTATGAATATTATAAGAACAATAAAAATATCTGGTGCATAAAAGTATATTAGTCATCTAATTTTTAATTTTTTTTCACATAATAATTTTAAATTATAATACATAATATTTTAGTATATGAATTAATATATTATCATTATTTTAATGAGAAATTTATATGAAATAATATCAGGAACATGTGATGTTTAAAAAATTCACTTTTCATTTAAAGTAATTTTTCTTTATATTTGTTATTTTCAACTAAAAAAATGAATTTATAAATTTTATAATCTAAAATAGATAAAAATAACTTTATTTTTGGATTTAAAATAATATCATTATCTTAATATTAATTTTTTGGTTTTTTTCTGAAATAATTAGTTTTTAAGTGAATTTTGAAAAAAAAACCGATTTTGCTAAAATAGCCACTTTTATAAAATTATTATAATATAATAATTACTTAAATGTTTTTTGAATTTTTTTATATAATATATATATATATATATATATTTAAAATTAACATTTTTTTATAAAATCCATGTATATATTTTTGGAAACATAGGTAATAATTTATTCTAAAAACTATATTTATTCACTTATATGAAAAATTAAGTTTTATCACTTATATAAATGTAATCTATAAAAATAAACATCACATTTAAGGTCAAATCGATCATCTTATTTAATATTTTCAATTGTAATTTTGGGTATAAGAATATGATTACTAAGAATAAAGTCAATGTCCATGATAATGGTAAAACTTTTATTTTCAAAGAATATTTTTATTATTATTGTAAACTTTTTTTCTAATCAATTAAATTAATATATTTTAAATTATGATACCATTTTAATTTTATGAAAATATATAAATTATATTAACACACATTTAACTAGTACAAAATTATAAATAAAATTAAGAATTCATAATGGTTAAGACACTATTTCTCTAAAAAACATTTTCCTAGATATAAAATGATTTAATTTAAAATTTAATATTATATTATTTAGAAATTTAATTATATTAAATGGAGAATAAATTTAGGTTCATAAAACCCAAATTTTTTAGGATGGGTTATTTTTTTATTTATGGTAAAATATAAATTACTTAGTTAAAAACTAGTTACCAAGTTTAAAATAAAAAAAGGGTAAAAGTAAAATCCTAAGAACAAATTACAGAAAAATGTATAAAAAATGCATGAAATTGGTTGAGGAATTATAAAATTTATACCACAACACAGTCAATTGTTTCTATATTCTTTAATATTTTAACATTGAATAGTTTAATGATATCCTTGAAAAGTAAAGGATAGTTCACAAAAGTTCCCTTTTCTTCACTTATAAAACGACAAAATTCCTCTACTTCATACCACACAAATTATTTCAAATTTATTCACAATTTTTTTTATTATCCTAATATATTAATCTATCATGTTCATAATCCTAATTCCTCATTTAAAAATTCTAATCCCTTTATTTTAAGGTGATTTTCAAAAGAATTTTCAAAATCCCAAAGTGAGTATTACATAATACTTATCTTTTTTCTTCATTTTAATCCTCTTAAAAACATATAATTACCATAAATATATGATAAAAAAAGAATAATTATTATATTATAGTGTTATACTATAAATTTAACAAACTTTAATTATTCATTTCCATTCACTTATAAAAACAAAATAATGTTAATCATGCATTGTGCGGACTACCGCCTCCACGAAGTAAAGTTTTTTGTTTTTCATACTAATTTTTTTCTTATAAAATTAACATAAAATATAATTGAAATAAATATAATCATATAAATATAATAATTATTCTTATGTTATAATGATATTATACACTTCCTTAACCATACTCATCCATCAGGGTATAGTGTATCCATGTTTGGTGTTGATTTAACCACACACATGCATAATTAAATAAAACTATATCTCAAGTGACTATGGGATGATAAATAATAATGTTAGTATAAGTTAATAAGATAATAATTATTAGTATTTTTTATATATAATGGTTATATTATGTATTTAACATAATATTAAGATATCATATTCAATCACTAAAATCACTGAAATAATCCGACACCAATTCAACATTAATGAAAACATAAAAAAACACTATATTAAATAAATATAATATGGTAATAGTTGTTTTATATTAAATTAAATATAAAATAATAATATTCCTAATAATTCATCTAATAAACTTAAGCTTATTATTCAGAAATTTAAGCGCATTCACAAAATGAATATGAAACAAGGTAATGGTTTTCGTCTCAAAATTCCTCTCTTTGAGACATGTTTTGTATTATGAACCTAATTTAATTTATGTGGTGTATATAGTGAATATTTGAGATATAATATAATTATATAACTTTTATTCATCATAATTTATTTCCAATTTAAATATCTCTATTTCAATAGGTTTTTATTTAAATTATCCTCAGGTTATATGGGGTTTTCACATCTCAAATCTTTTCTATGGGTCATAATCACTCCTCTATGACTATTATAATTCAAAATTGGTATATTATACCCTATGATGAAGTTATGATATATTTAGTCCTTATTTTATAAGTAAATAATGTTTCACATTGAATAATTTCACCTTGATGATTATATTATTTGATAAAAAAAAATATTTTTTAAAATTAATTCCCATTTGTTTTAATGGATTTTACTCTATATACATTTTTTTTACATCCAATAAATGTTATATTTCCCCTTGTGGAAACTCAAATTGTTTTAATCTTAAATAATCCTATATTTTAATTTATTCAATTTAAAATAAAATTTTTATTATCCTTTTAACAATTTGGTATTTTGATAAAGGTGTGTTAAAATATTTAGAAGTTTTTTACTTTCCAAGATATAACATTCTTTCCTTTTGCATATAATTTTTGACATATGTTTTATTTTTAATCTCTATCACTTTTTTGTAATTTTATTTAAATATTTTTTTAATATTTTTTCTCTTTATCTTCAAAAAAAATAGTTTTTTTGAAAGTGACTTGAAAAACATGTCATTTTAAAGATGATATTAAAAAAAAACTTTTTAGAAAGATACTGTTTTGTGATTTATCTTCCACTTACAAAGGATTCTTCTCCAACAGAGTAAGGGTTGATAAATTAAATTGTATGACATCTTTTAAGATACTCCTTTTTTGATATTATATTTTTGGTATCAAATGATCATGTTTTTTAATGTGATACCTTTTAAAAAGTCCTAAAATACATTTTCTTCTAATGAGTTATTTTTTATAAGATAAATGATTTGATTTTAAGTTCACTCACATGATGGATAATGATGGGTGGTGTAACATCCTGAACTGGGGTCCACTTAACCTCTTCCCTGAGATGGTGGATCAAATGGCCTCAAGCATGACTCCCTATACACCAGAGGCTACTGAATAACAGTGAGGGTGTAAAGGTGGTAATGTGGGGAGACTATACCCTCATATCATAGTGGAAAATTAGATAAAACAAATAAAAATCAATATAAAAAGCATAATATAACAATAAAAATCCATAAACTATGGAAGAATTAACCAACATACAAGATGTATAAGCCGCAAATGATATAAACTGAACAACTGGATATAATAACCAAAAGACTCTAAGGTAGTTTCTAATATATGCATGCATGGAATGATGTAATACAAAAGGAATGGGAAGATATAAGCATTATATATAATAGTAAAAAAAATAAAAAAAGTACAAAACAACTCTATAAGCATCTTGATCATAAGATCGACCCTCTGATCCTAAGCTATAACTATGTAAGAAAGTCAACAACCTATAACATGGCCTTTTACCTTATAAAAAACCATAGAAAGATAGTCTTATCAGGTACCAAAGTACACCTAATTAGGGTGTGAGATAAAAATATCACTAGGCCACCGCGAACGGTGTTTATGTGTAATCCAAGTAGTGATCATAACTAAATAGTGTGCAGCTATAACAGAAGAGTAAAACAGAGTTGAAATAAATAACCAGCTCGATCAGGTTCCTATAGGATTTACTTGGCAGATCTATCTACTTCATCTCATGACTAGGATGTGTGTCAAATCATATCACTATATATATATATATATATATATATAAATAGTAATAATATATATAGTTTAGTTCTATATTTCATCCACCTATATAAACCAAGTGCGTGCGGATGCCTAATGGCCATATACCTTGAATACTAGTGTTGGAATATATCAAGGAATAACTCAAACATTCATAACTAGTCTAATGAGACTAAAATATCATGCAATAGGGTACATGACCTACATACCAAGAAGAGTGAGATAAGTCATGCAACAACACTCGTTATGGTGAGTTATCCACCATGGAAACACTCTAATCATGGAACATGGCACCTCATCCCAACACCCATATAGTATCATTGGTGTGAGATGCCATACTCCACACCTGATGTAAGGGAGTGTGATTTCCCTCCTGGATCAACACCCCTTACCATAGTACAAAACCTCTAAAAAGGTGTATTATAATTATAACTGTCATGGGGAATTACCTCCCATCCATATCTTTAATATATCCCATATATATATAAGAGTCATAATCTTTCATAATATAATACATAAGGCATAACCTCTTATTTATTTCATTTTCCAAGTTCAATTCATTTTAAGTCATTAAAATTCACACGATCATTATATAAATCATAAAAAAAGGACATGGTTTCACCATCCTTTACATTTCATTCCATTTAAAACCAATTAATTCATTAAAGGAAAGGAATGCCATGTGATCAATTCCATTTTAACCATTCAATCCATTAAAACATGTAAACCAAGTCAAAGGATCTAAGTTTCAATTGGAAGATTCCATAGTCAATTCATTTAAAGGATTCCACTATCTCATTTAAATAAACCAATTCAATTCACCAAAACATGACAAAACCATTTATAAAGATCAATGGGTCAAAGGGTTCATTTATAAAATGACATGATCTGACCTGAAAATTATATTTTTATTTGATTTTATAAATAGGCACTTTATGGAAGCGGTAACCACAACACCTTACACTATACCGAAAACACCTTACACCTTGCACCTTACGTGAGATCCGAATTCAAATATTCCAAAAACAAAGATTCAAAATTCAAAAGACCACAGACCCCGAGGAGACCTCGAGCTAAGAGAACCCATAGTGGATAAGTTGCATCACATTGCCCACCATCATCACCATGAAACCCACCCATCAAACGTTCCATTATGTCACCATCATTGCCGATGCTGATCAATCGTCGCGCCAGTCACTGGAGAAGCTGACCACTAGAGACCATCACCACCACCGTAATACACAAAAAACATACACCACAAAAAAATAGAACCATGAGTCGAAACCATTCCACCATGTCATCACTGACCATCCTCACCATTGTCATCACTAAATTTTCACCACACCAGATCTCTAGATAAAACCATGTGCCATAGTCCATCATCGCCACCACCAATAGGCCACCAAATAAACATACAACAACCATCAATTTCAGAGCATACCTTCCTTCAGGATTTCCATCACACCAAGAAGGAAAATAGTCCAATTCTCTAAAAATAGGGCAAATAATCCCGTAACTAAATAGCTCAAAGGATTCGAATATTAACTTTTATAGGAGTTTATAGACTAGGGGATTTTATCAAGATAGATCCAATGCTTCTGACGGATCAAAGAATAGACACCAAAGGAGGAAGTTGTCTCAATGACTAGATTTAGGTGTTTTGAGCTCAAAGAAGGAAGAGAAGGGATGCTGGAAACTAGAGGTGGAAAGGGAAAATAAAAATAATATTATAACTTAAAAGAGGGAAAAATGGTAAATTTACCCCAAAAAACCAAAGTGCATAGTTTAGGTAATGGTTAGACAAACTATGTAAAAACCGTGCATGATTATTTGTAGAGAAGGTAACCCCACATGGTTAGGTGAAATTTTTTACTAACCATGTATAATGGATCTATCCCATGTCTACAAATGGACACATGGTCATGCGCCTTGGGTTGTACGGTTGCAAACAAATTGTATAAGCCAGTCTGTTTTTCCCATTTTAGAGATTTGGTCTCTTAATGGGACCCAGACACTCCTGTGACCTCTGTGAATTGATTAAACATCAATATTTGGACCATTTAATGTATTAAAATTGGAAAAAATATTCTTACCTTTGATGAAAATATGGGTCTTTATAACCTATCCTCCTTAAAGAAACTCATCCCCAAGTTGTCCTTCCAAGGGTAAAGAGGTTTCCTCAGCAAAGAGTTATAGCCACTAAGATCTTATATTCACTTCCCACTCCCAAGTCTCATCCTGTACATGTCCATGATTCTATAGTATCTGTACTAGAGGAATGGACCTACCTTGGAGTTCCTTCACACTCTGATCAATAATATGTATGGGATAATCCTTGAAGGAAGCATCCATATCCAGCTCAACCTCATCAGGTTGAAATACATGAGTTAGTTTTGGAGAGTATTAGTGAAGGTGAGATGCATGAAAGATATAATGCATCGACCGATATCTCTGAGTAAGTGCCAACTGTAAAGCCACTGGTCCGATCCATTTCACAACCTTGAAGGGTCCAATGAACCTCAATGTGATCTTACCCTACTTCTGAATACATCTATGGCCCAACCTAGGTTAGAATTGTAGAAAAAACTAGTCTCTAATCTCGAACTCAAGAGGTCGTTGGCATCTATTGGCATACAATTGCTGTCTAGACTAGTTATCAATATGTGATTTCTGATTATAAGGAAATACTCTGTAGTCTCCTACATGAGACATGGTCCAAGAATAGTTTCCTCCCCTACCTCTAGCCAGCATAGAGGTGGGTGGATTGTCCTACCATATAAGGATTCATAGGGAGCCATATTGATGGTATCTTGAAAGATGTTATTATAAAAACACCCCACAAGAGGGATGTGTTTCTCCCAATAACCTTAAAAGTAAAAAAACATGCATGGATAATTTCCTATAAAACCTAGATAGCATGCTCTATCTATCCATCAGTTTGTGGTGATAGTTCATGATTAAAATTACCCATGTACCCAAGGCCTTCTGTAACCCCTACTAGAATCATGATGTGAAATTAGAATCTCTGTCAGAAACAATAGAATGAGGTTCTCCATGGATATGTACAACATCATTGACGTACATAATCTCTAGATCCTCTACCAAGAAGGTCTCTTGCACTGGTAAGAAGTGTGTGACCTTCATCGAACAATCAATGACAACCCACACTGTATTATTACCAGGAGGTGATCTAGGTAGACTGGTCATTAAATAAATAAAAAAAATCATCCCATTTCCACTTGGGAATGGAAAATGGATATTAAATCCCTTCTAGTTTATGATGTCCTACCTTCACCTATCGATAGGTGGAAAATAGAGTGATGAATTTAGAAATTTTGCATTTCATACCAAGACACCAATACCAGTGTCATAGATCCTGATATATTTTGGTGACACCAGGGTGAACTAACCAAGATGAACTATGGAATTACCACACCATATCCTCTCTTATGTTTGCTAGGACCCATACACACCTTTGGAATAACAAGATATCATCCCTATCCAAAATTAATCCTAAATATGTATCCTCTTCTAAAACTCTTTCCCTCAGGACAAGGCCTTCAGGATTAGGTAACTACCTCATTCTTATCCATTCTAGAAGTGTGGATGTCACTGCTAAGGATGACAGGATATTCTGACCATGGTCCCCCTGAACCTCAATATGCATCTCTGAGAATAAGGCTATAAGCTGTCATTCACCACTATATTCCTGAAGCGCCTGTGTCTGAGTCTTTCAGCTTAGATAATCGGCCACTAAATTCCCTTTCCCAGATCTGTAGGCAAGCTCAAAATCAAACAACTATAGGTACTCCACCCACCCAAGCTACCTAATATTGAGATCCTGCTATCTAAAGATATACTTGAGGATTTTTTGTTCTGTAAAAACCACAAAACACTCTCCAAGTAAATAGTGTCTCCAACAATGTAAGGCATGAACTATAGTATCGAGCTTGAGGTCATGAGTTGGGTAATTCCTCTCATATGGCATCAATTAACGAGACCCATACGTGATGACTCGACTTTTCCTACATCAGAATGGCTCCAAGACCAATACCTTATATATCATAGTATATGGTATATCTCCTACATATCTTTGAAAGAATTAGTATTGTAACCAAATTCAAATAGCTCTCCAAATCCTTAAAGGATTCTTCACAATATTCTAACCATACAAAATTTACATCCTTCTTTTTCCAACCCATAATCAGTGCTGCAAGGTGTGAGAAATCCTAGATGGAGAATCTATATTTTTTGGCTAGCCCCAAGAAACTCTAAAATTCTCTTAGGATGCTCCTAGTAAACTACAAATCTCACTTTCTCTGGGTCTATTGAAACTCTTGACTCTGAGAAAATGTGACCCAAGAAGTGGCTTTTTTTGATCTAGAAGTGGAATTTACTGAGCTTAGTATAGATATGGTACTCTATTAGTGCATTTAGCATGATCTAAAGATGGATTTCATGGTCATGTATGGAGAACGAATACACAAATATATATTTAGAAAATACTACCAAAAATGAATCTAGATATGGGTGGAAAACCCAATTCATAAGATCCATCAAAACAATAAGTGCATTTGTGAGTCTGAACAACATAACTAGGTACTCGTATAGACCATACCTACTCCTAAAATCTATAAAAGGTATGTATAATATTATGAAATCCACCTAATGATATCCTAACCTCAGATATATATTTGAAAACACTTTCTCTCCTTGGATATGATCAAAGAGGTCATATATTCTAGGTAATGGATAAAATTTCTTTATCACGAGCTGATTCAAATGATGATAATCCACATAGAGGCTGAGGGTATCGTCCTTCTTCTTGGAGAAAAAGACTGGTGAAACCCAAGTAGAAGTGATGGGATGTATAAATCCTTTAGCCTATAGATCCTATAACTATTTCTTGGGCTCCAGAAGTTCCTTAGGTGACATACTATAAGGAGGAATGGTCATTGGTGCTTCTCCTAGTTCTAGATCAATAATAAACTCCTCATCTCACACCATAGGTAGAATAAAGAAGTATTCAAGGAATATGTATCTAAAATACTTCACCATAGGGGGAAAAACAACGGGTTATAACCCCTGGTCATCTAGGAAAATACTGGTGATCTGTGCTATCACAATATCCAAACTCTACTACTTAGGTCCTGGTTGTGTCACACTAACATCCCATTCAACCTTATGAATGTGTGAACTGCCCTCTAGTGATGTAAACATCACCCTATGATGATATCAGTCAATGTGGGATTAGTAGGGAACTAACTAGTCCATCCTAATTATTACATAAAAGTACATCATGTTGAGGATGTAAAGATTCCATACAAAAAGGTAACCACCTATATCAAGGGGACAATTCTTAGAGCACAGAATGCCATCTGAATGGATACCTAATTGTGTATCTAGCATTAAAACACCATGAAAGTTCTCAATTTTGAGTCCTAGAATTTCAGTGATTGCCTCATATATAAAAGATTCAGATGAACCTTTTTGAAATAAAGAATGCACTAAGGTGGAGGATACTAGAATAGTACCTTGAACTATTCAAGGTCCGACGCTCTATTATTGTGGAGTAGGACAGACTTCATGTAACTAGCCTATACCATGACCCTGAGTCACTGGCTAACTACCTTGAGCAATCCTGCTCTGTTGGAACTGAGAATCATAAGTTTGACTACCTCTACCTCGATCGCCACCTTGTCTTGATCAGATGGTGGTATTCCAGCTATCTTCCTATCATGATCTTACTGACCTTACTCCTGATCAAGGAGTAGGTGTAGATCCCCGCTCACTTGGAACTGGAGGTAAAGTACTGTATATGTTATAGAGATATCCCATCCTTCCATAGCCTCTACACTCTAATGGATCCCATAGACACTGAGACTTGATGTGTCCTGACTTCCCACACTAGTGGTAGATAAGAAAAATATCTGCATGAGGAGCTTGAATGCTACTACCTATGTGAGTATTCTCAAAACAACTCTTTTTCCCAGAAGAAGAACCACTAGAACCCCTAGGTACCAAACTACCCTGACTATCACCTTCAACATCCCTCAAGTTCTTCTCTATAATTAGGGTCTTGTTTAAGATTTTAGAAATGGCAGTCAACTTGAATACATTGACCTATGATCAGATGGTGTAGACTAACCCATTCTCGAACCACCTAGTGATCATAATATCATCAGTAGCTAGAGTAGGAGTGAATCACTATAGCTCAGTAAAGCAAGCTGAGTATTCCACAATTGACATGATCCCATGATCAAAATTCGTAAAATCTCTAACTTTTTCATACCATAGAGTCTAGGGAAATAATTATTCATAGAAGATGGTTTGAAAATCATCCCAGACCATATCACGATGTTGATCCACCTGCGTGATAAGATCCCACCACCTCTTGACTGAATCTCACAGAATATATTCCATTAACTTGACCCTCAACTCTATAGGTGTCTCTAGATTCTCTAATATAGATAATATTTCTTTGATCCAAGACTCCACAAAATGAGGTTCTCCATCCCCTGAAAAGGTGGGAGGATGCTGTTGCTGAAACTCACAAGTCAACTCTGCCATACTTGGGAAAGGTTGAACTACACCTTGCATAAACCACAACATATGAAGGAAACCCTTTGGGAACTGGGTGTTAGTACCCACATTTGTAACTGGAAGAGGATCCATAGTTGTCTCTATAGGAGGAATCACTGGCATCTTATGGACCGCCACCTCAGGTACGTGGGCGACACCACCTTCAGGACATTCGAATGGAGGAAATCATAGTGTCATAATACTACAATTCCAAATGAATGCCTCAGAATATATTTAATCAAGTATAAAAAATGTATATAGAAAACTGGGATATGTGTAATTACTTCCTATATATAAGATCACATCTCTCTTCTTGATTAAATAGCTAGGTCTAAACAATATAAAGAGACCATAACAATCCATAATAATGTAAGAGATACACACTACCCACTAATAAGGCCAATCTTGGGTCTAAGTCTCTATGTCTGACATATCTAAAAAGTATTATTTCACTTTAAAAATTATTTTAATTTTAAACTTTTTCTTTTTTAAAACTTTAAAATCAATCAGAATGGTTGAATAAAATATTCTACCATTTTCCAATCCATAAGGTCCCATACTCCTTATGAACTAAAACATGGAATCCACTTGACCCACACCATAACGCGTTTTAGCTCATGCGACTGCTGGTCCATGGATCAATGTGCCACAATTGAATTCTTAATATATCTTCTTTAACCTATTTAGGAAAACATTGATAGATTAAGGCATGGAATTTATGTATTAATTATATTTTCTAATCCTTAAAAGAAGTGTTAGTAAATTTCAATATAACCAAGGCACTATAAATATGCAATAGGAAAATTCATGCTAAAACTAAATGTGGCATGAAAAAATGCATGACATATTAGTCCTATTGTGCCTATTAATGATGCATGTAATAATTATCCTTTCCCTCATATCATTGGGATAAGGATAAAATAAATACTTAATCATAACAATAATAATAACCACAACACAACACATGTATCACCCAATGGGGAAGTCAAATCAACAGTATTAGGAAAAATTAGAACAATAATTATAATTTAGGCAACTCAGACTTCTACCCTAAATATAGGTTTGAAACACCCAAGAATAACTTATGACAAAGTCCCTAACATTCCCAATATCCAATATATTATATCCAAATATTAAAGAATGAAAGGAAACCCCTCTAATATAACTTTGCAACATCCTGACGTGAGGTCCACTTAACCCATTCTCTAAGCCGATGGGTCACATAGCTCAAGTACACCTCCTCGCATGCCAGAGGCTACCGACTAGCAGTGGGGGTGTAAATGTGGTATAGTGGGGGAGACTATACCCTCATATCAAAGTGTCACAATAAATAAAACAGATAAAAATCTACAAAAGAAGGATAATATAATGATCATAATTAGTAAACTGTAGAAGCGTAAACCAACAGAAAAGATGTATAAGTAGAGGATGATATAAACTGAAAAAATGAATATAATAACCAAAAACCTCTAAGGTAGTGTCTGATACATGGTTACATGGAATGATATAATACAAAAGGAACAAGTAGATACAATCATGATATATAATAGTATAAAAATACAAAAAGGAAAAAATATATCCACAATCATCTTGATCCTGAGTTGGGTCCTCTTCTCCTAATCTCCAACTAGGTAAGAAAGTCAATAATCTGTAGTAGAGCCTTTTCCCTTATCAAAACCTTTAGAAATATAGTCTTCTTGGGTACCAAGGGAATCCCAAGTATGGTGTGAGATAAAAATATCAGTAGTCCACCACAAATGATTTCTACATGTAATCTGAGTAGTGCTCGTAACTAAACAGTGTGAAGTTATAATGGAAGAGTAAACCAGAGCTAAAATAACTAACCATCCCACTCATGTTCCTATAGAACACCTAGAGGGTCTACCTACATCATCTAATGGATGTAATGTGTTCCTGATTATGTCACTATATATATAAAAATAGTAATATAAATATATATAGTTTATTTCTACATTTCATCGACCTATATGAACCAAGTGCGTATAAACACCTAATGGCCATATACATGGAATACCAATGATGGAATGGACTGGGGTGTAACTCAGACATCCATAATCAGTCTAACAGGCCTAAAATATCCTGAATTAGGGTAAATTACCTACATCCCAAGAAGAGTGATAAACATCATGCAATAACACTCAGGATGACAAGTGAGCCTTCATGGAAACACTCTAATCATGGAACATGGCGCCTCATCCCAACACCCATATAGTATCAATGGTGCGAGATGCCATAATCCACACTTGATGTAAGGGAGTGTGATTTCCCTCCTGGATCAACACCCCTTACCATTGTACACATCCTCTAAAAATGCATATTATAATTATAATTGGCATGGGTAATTACCTCCCATCCATCACTTTTATATAGCCAATATATACAGAAGAGGAAAAACCATTCATAATATAATACATAAGGCATAACCTCTTATGCATTTCATTTTCCAAGTTCAATTCCATTTAAGTAATTATAATTAATATGATTATTTTATAAAGAATATGGTTTCACCATAATTTACATTTTATTCCATTTAAAACCAATTAAATCATTAAAGGTAAGTAATCCCATGTGACAAATTCTATTTTGACCATTCAATATATTAAAACACAAAAACCAAGTCATAAGGATCCAAGTGTCAATTAGAAGGTTCCATACTCAATTCATTTAAAGGATTCCATTATCTCATTTAAATCAACCCATTCAATTCTCCAAGACATGAAAAAACCATTTACAAATATCGATGGGTCAAAGGGGTCATTTAGAATATGACATGATCATTAAGGTAATTTCTCACCTGGGAAATTCCAGCAATAAGAGGGTCAAGAACCTAAGGGGTGCCTTGGTAAAAATTTTATGTACATTAATCAAGGTTAATTTTATTTAAAATTTAAGTTAGAAACTATTTAGTAGTTCTGGGTATTTGATCCAATTAACCTAAAATTATCATTTTTAATGGCACACCCATGGGGTGTCAATACTTGGTATGTACAACCTCTAAACCACCAAATGAGAGTTAATAAACATGTATCTAGGTACAAGGGTCAATTA
Source organism: Viscum album (assembly GCA_963277665.1). Classification (NCBI taxonomy): domain Eukaryota; kingdom Viridiplantae; phylum Streptophyta; class Magnoliopsida; order Santalales; family Viscaceae; genus Viscum; species Viscum album. The sequence continues at coordinate 1,948,118,869 of OY728121.1, read as the reverse complement.
TTGATTAAGGAATGAATATAATTGGGATGATCATCAAAATCTGGCATGTGGAACAATGGCATAATTAAAAAATGAAAAAAATCAAAGGGAAAATGAAGTGACCACCTACCTCATGGATGTAGACGATTACTCACTCAATATCAACCTCATATTCAGTGTAAGTTGGAAGAGATATGAGAAATAGTCCAACACCTTAAAAATAGGGCAAATGAGCCTGTACCTAAATAGTGAAAAGTATTCTAAGATTAACTTTAATAGGAGTTGATAGAATAGGGGAGCTTACCAAGATAGATCTAATGCTTCCAACATATATAAGAACAAACACCGGAGGTAGAAGTTGTCTCAATGCCTAGATTTAGGTTTTTTTTGAGCTCAAAGAAGGAGGAGAAGAGATGATGGATGCTGGAGTAGGATAAGGAAAAGAGAAAAAAACTTATAACTTTAAAGAGGTGAAAAATGGTAAATTCACCCCAAAAAACCAAAGCACACGGTGTAGGTGCACTTTTAGTCAAAACAACATGAATTGTTCATGATTATATATAGAGAAGGTAACCCCATATAGTTAGGCAAATAATTTGACTAACCATGTGTAAACCATGCAGATTGGCTCTGTCCCATGCCTATAACTGGGTGCATGTCCTTGTGATCTTGGTCACAAGTTTGCAGACAAACCATACGCCCCAGTCTATTTTTCCCATTTTGGAGATACAGGATTTGAACGAGACCAAGATGCTCTTGTAACCTTCATTACTTGATTAAACATCAACATTTGATCATTTTAATGTATTCAAATTGAAAAAACCAATGATCCATACCTTCATTAAAAAGAAAGGTTATTACAGGTGGGTCCTCTCTTAACCTCCAGTACATTGGTTTAGGATTTATATCTCATGATACATGGATGTGAATCAAGGAATTTTTTTTTGTTAAAAATAAAAAGTGTGGATTTGTTTTTGTTTACAACATAAACTATGGGAATTTTTTATCTTAAAAACATAAGTGTGAGTATTTTGTTTGTTCAAAACATGAAATTTTGGCATTTTTTTGTTCAAAACACGAAGAATGAGATTTTTTTCATAACATGAAACATGGAAATTTGGTTTTTTCATAATGTTATAATTTTCCTATGCTTATGTTTTTGTAAAATATCTTTTATATTCCATGTTTCAAGGGCATGTTACATTTAAATGAAATATGCCAAAGATTATGCTCCATGGGTCATGATTATTGTCTCATGTTTCCATGATCTTATCCCATTTTATATGTTTTCTCTTTTTGATTACATGTTCTTATATTAGGGTTTACAGAAAACTCTTATTTTTACATGTTATTTTAATAATATATTTCTACTATGCTCATTTTTTCCTATATTCTTATTATCTAACCCTTAATAACACCTTGAAAAGTCCTCCCTTATCAAGTGTTCAAGATCATCCATTTCTTATGTTTTCATTCCTCTTGTAATAAAGTTGAGTATGACCTATAAAGTGTCTATAAGGGTACCTAGTGTGGTTTTCATGCATATAAATGTTCAAAAGTTCATAAAATAAGTTTCTTATATAGTTAATCCTCAAATAAACTAAACATTATAGTGTTCAGGTTGTTTGATAGTTTTTGAGTTGTATTATTGATAGCATTGAATCAATGTATTATTTATATATATTCATATTCAGTATCCAAAATATGTATAATTGTTAGAATTTAATTGATAATATTTTTAGAAGTAGTAAATGTTTAGTTTATATTAGATAAGATAGGAAAATCATTTCATTATGTGTTTTTAGGAATTTTTAACTGGGACCAATCATATTGGAGAAATAAAAATTATACTCAAATAATTTTATTCATGATGTATTAAATTTTATTTAAGTAATTTATAAACACCACATTTAGAATTATTATAGTAATTTTAATCATTAGTGTCCATAAAAAATATAAATTCTGACCTTATATAGAATAAAAATAATTAGTTTTCTGAAAAAAATGAATAAGAATAAGGGTAAAGAAATTTAATATATTCAATAAATTTTATCTTGGATAAAATTAATTTTTTAACACAATTAATAATTATACACACCATTATTGAACATTCAATAATAAATAAGGCCAAAATATTTGATAAAACACATACATAAAGTGATTAAACTTTAATATTAGTAGTGAATAAAAACACAAATTTTTATAATGAAATATTTAGTGTATTTGGGGTTACAAGCATAAAATGACACATTGTTTTTTTATTGTTATGGACTAACTAAATTTTTTATAAATAGTATACATTCATAGTCCATGGGTGTTTTAATAGCTTAATTGATTTGTATTCTATTTATACATACATAGATTATTTAATTTTTCATCACTTCCAGAAATAATTTATGATGGTTGTTTATTTAATTATAAATATTGATCAATATGACTGAATAAATAATTGAAGTAATATTATGAAAATAATTAAATTAAAAATTTTAATCAACTTATTAAAATTTCTTTTAACAATTTTCATCATTTATGTGAACCTAATGATTATTGATCATTATAAAATCATGTATTTTAACTAATAAAATTAATTTTTATGTTATTCAGTTTTTTTAATATTATAGATTCTCTTAATATAACAATTTATTGAAAAATATTTATCAAATTAATTAAATAATTCTGAAATATGTGTCATCTTATGAAAACAAGTTTATATTCCTAGAAAAATATAGGAGGAATGTTGATATTGATGTTCAGGAACAATTTAATCTAAATGGATCCCTATCAAGAAGGGATCATTATAGGAAAATGATCATTCATAAAATAAAATCTATTTTGGGTAATTTTTTTAATATCTATTATAAAGACTCAAAAGTAAAAGGAGTAATGTTATAGGCTATAAAAAAACCTCATGGTGACTTAGTAATAAAAGATAATAAAAATGTGGAAATTTATTTAAATAAAATAATTAATATTATTACGTTAAAAATATGTTTTAAGAAATATTTTAGACATCTTTAGGTTTAAAATATCTTTATGAAGGAATAAAAAAAGTTACAATACAATTATTTCTACAATAAAGAAAAGATATATGAATTTTATTACCCTGTAAAACAATTATATAATTCTTGTGTCTTATGAAAATAGATTAATTACTAAATTATCAAAGAGAGATAGTTCACCTAAGTCAATAAATCTTAAGGAAGCAGAAAATATAAAAGTAAAAAAAATTACAATGAAGATGAGTATGATATGATCATTTCATTATTTTTGAAATATACTCAAAAGTTAAAAAATAGATATTTAAGTTGAACTTCCTTTTTCTGGATTAAATTATAGAATTTTGTTTCGTATTATTATCTTATTTACAAAACCAAAGAATAAAGTGATGAAAGAGTTAAAATTCCATAATAGAAATCATAGAAGAAATCATTATATAATTCCAAATTAAAAAATATATTTAGTAAATATTTCAGAAAAATTACAGGGAATTTTTTTATGTAAAAATGATAAAGACAAAAACTATAAAATAAAATGATATTGATATTTTTCAAATAAAATTCATTAAATATTATTATGGTAATGGTGGAATATTTAATAATTAGTTATTTAATTATGAAAACATAATTAGTGGAATTCAAATTGATTATATAAAAGTTTATACATAAGGATATTTTGAGAAAATTGTTTTTAATATTTATATGGTAAATTATAAAATACTAGTAAAAACTAATAAATTTTTACACATAGGTTATAGAGGGTAAAATTATGGTTTTCTATATATAGTTTTGAAAATAAAAAAATATAATTAATCCAATACAATTTTCTAAAATTAGTCAAATATTATTTTATTAAAAATAAAAAAAATAAAATAGTTTTATGTTGTCATTTAGTATATGGAAAATGATGTTGTATATCATCAAGAAAAAATTGATTTAAAAATGAATAAATAGAAACAAAGGCAAAAAAATTACTGTAAAAACAAATTTTTTTTTTTAATTTTTAAAAAACAAATTCATGCGAAAATTGATATCAATAAACCAAAAAACTATAGGTCTATACATAGATTAAAAGGAAATATGAAATGAAATTTTTTTCCTTAAATTCTTAGTTTAAAAATGAAAATATAATATGTTTCTTAAAGGGTTCTATACATCAATGTAGTAAAATTTTTAATATTATATCAGTTATAATAACTATAAAAATATGTGAAACTAAAAAAATGAGTGAAATTACCTTATAATAACATATCATATTTTAATTTATCTTTTACACACATTGAGATATTTTTTAAAATATATAATATAATATTGAAATATAAATTATTAATTTTTCACATTTCATATTTTAAAATATGTGGTTTGTTTTTAATGTGTATTATTTTAAAAAACTTGAATATAAATAAATGGTTATGATTTTTATAAGGTGAGAATATTGGGTTTCTATCAAGTTATATGAAATATTTTTAAAATTTTTAAATAATCTATTTATATAAAAAATGTATCCCACATTAAAAAAATGCTAGGTTTCAAAACAAAAAAGTTTTGGTATAGTAAATGACCAAAGTAATGGAAATATAGTTTTTTATACACAACTTATAACATTAAATGAAAATTATAAATTATAAAATATTAATGAAATAAAAGTTTGTTTGATTGATATTAAAGAATATAGTCTCAGATCCTTAAATGTGGTAATTGTTCCCATATGAATTAAATCATGATCCCACCAAAGAAGATTATATATATGGTTGATAGGAAAAAAATGTTAATAATTTATTGATAATTTATAATAATGTATTTTAGTAATTAATTGATTTTAAATGAATATCTAAACATTTAGATAAATTATGGCACATAAAACCTTGTATGAGTTAAATTTACAAAACAATAAATGAAGTTAATTTAAAAAAGAATATCCCTTCAGTAAAATATAGTTATGATGAATTTATAAGAAAGGGGCTATTGAACATAATAATTATATATCAATTAAAAAAAATATATATTCTTCTCTTGCGAGAATAATAAAGGATACTAGTCTTTAATATAAATATTATGTACTCGTAATAAAAAATTGAAAAATAAAAATAATATTGAGTTATATAAGTTTTATAGAATTTAAAACATAGATTAAAAATGTTTAAAAAATACTTTTAGAGAGGTAAAATGGTCTAATGTAATATCATGTGTAAAAGGCATAAAAATGAAAACTTTGTGGACCTTGTCTGAAGTGATATTTCTCTTCCCTTATTGTTTGAAAGTTATAAAGGTGAATGATATTTCATATTATTCATTAATGATATTAGAAACATGAAATTATTTATTCTAATTTAGTATAAAAATATATTATTCTATTACCTATAGAGGAATATAAAACTAGAAAAAATAAATTTGGAATGAAATTCATGGTTTTATGATGAGAAAAATGTCCAATTATAGTTCACAAGAGGTGAATTTTTTTATAGAAACATGGTCTTATCAATAGTTTATTATAAATGAGTACACTCCAATAAGATGGTATTGTTGACTAAATAAATAAATTTTATTATTGATTTAGAAATGAAAATCTTTGTTTCAAATAATGTATTAAGAAAATATTTCAATAATGAAGCCAAGGATTATTTCAAAGATAAGAATAGATTATTAATATTTATTCACGGTGAATAAGTAACATATTATGAAATTATTTATATAAAGAAATAATATTTAAAATATTTACGAATCAATGAAAGTATATAAATTATAAATAATAATGGACACAAATGATGTTCATATAATATTGGGATCATTCATAAAAAATCCAATCATATGTTTATTGTCTTAAAAGGATATGATATATATGTAATTTCATTCTTTAAAGGTGATAGGAAATTAGATATTTTCACTAATTATATTTTAAATAGAGCATAAGGATAATGACCATGATGATTACAAAAACATAATGATACCAATGAATATATTGGTTAAAATATTTATTAATTCCATATAATATTTTTTTATAAGTGCATATATAATAATGTGATATATTATATTATTTTTGTAATGTAATGATATAATAATTTAATTTTTATTATGATTATTTAATGTATATTTTTATTTGACCAGATATGTAAGGGTCTAGATTTTTATGAATCCTTACTTTTTTTATTTTGGGATATACAATAGTTTGGGAGAGATTTCAAAAATTCTAAAAGTTTTTTTAAAATTATTTAATAAATTATAAATAGGTTTTCAATTTTTTAAAAGTTTTAAATTGATTATTATGGTTTTTTAAATTATGGGATTTAATTTTGAAGTTTTAAAATCAATTCTAAATTTTTATAAGTGTTTCAGGGTTTTCAAAGTAATAATAAACATTTTTCTTAATTAAAAATGTAATATTTTCAATTAAAGGTTTAACCTTATACATGAACATAGAGTTTTGTAAGGGTGAGTCTTATTTTAAAGAGTTTGTGAAAGGGTAGTGTTAAATTTTTCATGGGTTGTGTATAGGTTAGGTTTTTTCCTTATGTTGTGTAAGGGTAACCTAAGAATCCAATGCACTATGTAATGAAACCTCTGGATATATAAGGGTAGTACTTCACTATGTAAAATTATCTCAATACTTGCATAAGGGAAACCAGATTATACTATAGGTTTTTTAAAGATAATTTCACAAGGGTGTTCACATAAGGTTAGATCAGGTTTTCTAATACCCATTTAAGGGTCATTTCTTCATACATAAAGGTAAAGGGATGTTTTCAAGGCTCATGTAATGGTCCTTCTAAAGCTACATAAGGGTAACTAGATGCATAAGTGTAAAATTACATTACCCTTACACAATACATGATTATCACATAAAGGTAGAATATTTATACATTTTCTTAAGGGTAAAATAGGTTTCCCTTATGGAATGCTATACTGTCATATACGGGTAATTATTTTTACCCAGTTTTTAGTTTTTTCTTCCTCCTTTAGATATATAAAATTTATAGACCATATTTCAATGAATTTATATTCCAAAAATTAAGGAATTTATTTTATAGGCTTGTTTCCATTATTTATTTTTAATATTTGAGTTATACAAAGATTTTTGGGAATTAAATAGGGATTATGATTTCTATGAATTTTTAATTTTCCATAGCATATTGCTGTTATTATTATAAAAATATTTTGACCTACACTTCTTGATACTCTATAAATTCTGGATTATTAAACCTATTCCTTAGAGTTTGAAAATTCCTCTACATCGAGTCTAATCCTCCATCAGTTGTGAATTCTATATATGAGAAGGCCAAGTTTCCTCTATCTATCTTCTATATCCTCAGGTTTAGTGTGAAAGATCATTATTTTATTGGATGGTTATCCCAATACTTATCATTCTATATTCTATAATAAATATTCTTGAATAGTATCACTATGATTATTTCCTTTCTATGTTATTTACTAACCCTTTTTTTGGATGATGTTGGTTTATGTGTGTTTATGGTTTTTGGTGGGGGGGGGGGGGTAATTATAATAATAAATTAAAGGGTGTAAGAAATCAATGAAGAGTATGAGTTGGTTAAAAATAAATTGGAATAGAAAATGTATGTTTGGTTTTACTTTATGTTTTTTTGTTATTTCCATTTTGAACCCCTTTGATTCATGTCTAATACAATTATTTCTATAGTGATGGATTTTATTTTTGTTTAATGATATGTTTACTACTATTTCTAACTAACCTTAGAACCTACAATGAATAATAATATAAATAAGATAGTCATTATGAAAATATTCTATAATGAGAAATATAAACTATGTTGCTAAAATTATTGGTTCCTTAAAATGTCATTTTTTATAGTTTCTTGATGAAAATGAGAGTTTGGTGATGTTTAAATTTATTATAACTTCCATGAATTTGGTTAAAACATGTTTTAGAAATGGAAATGGTAATTGTGAATAAGAAACCCAAAAGGGAAGTGTATTCTGAATAATGGTCAATAAAATTAATAAATGGCTATAGATTGGATAAATGTGATGAATTATGAATAAATGAATATGGAATGGGACATATAATGATGAATGGTTGGGAATGGATAAATAAATAAATGAAAAATTAAATATGTCTGGGAACTAGTGATTGGTGTTAAAATGGAATGAAATGGTTGAAGAAACTTATTATATTTAACCCCTATCCTATGAGTATTGGTTGTGATATTGTTGTTACTATGAATTGTGTTGTTAGATGTGTGAGTATTATGTTGTGGAAGGAAATTATAGAAGTTTTTTTGAAGAAAGAAATATGCAGTGAAATGTGTCATTTTATATAATGGACCATGGTGGTTAAAAATATTATAAGGGCTATAAAAAACCATAGTGGATACTTATTCTCATGGACTATAATGGCTTGAGGGTTTTTTATACACATAGTTTGTGTTATAAAGAAGTCAAAAGCAGACTAGTAGGGATGTTGATGAGTGGTTGTGGTAGTTCATAGTGGAAGACATGCATGGTAGGGAGAGGGAATGTGGTTGATGATCTATATTCTCATGACTCCCTACTATTTATAATAGAACAAAATTTATGGGGAATATGTATGGAAGGTTGGAAAGTAATAGAATTATGGTGTTTTTGGAAATGTGGTTAAAAATGTGGATATGTGGGATCATGGTGATACAATTGAACATGTATAGTATGTTGGTTGATTACATGATGTTGGTCTAAAATCATACTCATGCCCTTGTTCTTATGAGAGGATGATATTATAAGCTTGCTATTAGTTTGAGTGGGAGAACCCCTAGGTGACATGTTGGAGCTAGGATGGGTATAATTTAGGCCTAATAGAGGAAGTTTCATAGTGAAGATTATATATTGATGGTTTAACTTAGTTATAGATGATATATTTGGTTGTGGATATGGAGGATGAATGATAATGGAATGGTGTAACCACAAGAAAAGTGCCACATAGTGGTGGTTTAATCTGTCTCCATATGATTCCATGAATGTTTCATAAAATCGCTGATAAATTGGGTTTCAACATCCAACATGAGGTGATTTCTTCAATTTAGCAGTGATTTCTAGTAAGTGTCGTAGTAAAAATATGTAGCGGTAGTTTTGGTGGTTTTAGCGGTGGTTTTCATGTGAAAAAAATGGCGTATTTAACAACGGTTAAAACCTCTGCTAAAAAGTTCCCATTTTTTACATTAAAACCACCAATAAAACCATATAACTGCTGATAAACAATAAAACACATTTATTTAGTGGTGGTTTTAACCACCGCTGATAATAGAATATCAAACTATAGTGGCGGTTTAAACCGCCTCTAAATATGGTCCATTTCATTAGTGGTGGTTTAAACCAACACTAAATGTAGATTTATAAATAAAAAAATGCAGTAGATTCTATATCCCCAGTACTAGTACCCTAGAAAAAAGAAACTATGTTTAGAGAACATATAACAGAATAATATAAACCATCTAACAATGTTCAATAGTTAACAATCTAACAATTTTTCATAAAAAACCATGTATAGAGAACATATAACAGATTAATCTAAACCATATCATCTCAACTATCTAACAATGTTTCATAGATCTAAATCTAAGACTTTAAACTACATAGAATCAACGTCTGATCTGTAAGAAATCAAAATACATAGCACGAACTTACGATCCATAAGACTTTAAACTACCTAGCCTAACATTGACCATCTTGGACCAGTATGTAATGCATATGATATTCTAGACCTTTCCAAACAAGACTTTCTATTCTAATGATAGTCATCTATCATACTGATTTTCTAAACTATATATGGATAGATTATAAGTTTCATGGGATACAAAGAGATTCCAAATCTCATATCTTAGTCCCATCCCAAATAATGACCAACCTTAGGGCCTTACCCTTGATAATGGGGTTGAATCTATCTTATATATAGGCTCACTCAATGTGCTCAAGAACATAGTGGTTTAGCTCCAAAATCATTGAAATATACCCAAAAATCACTTAATGTTCACCTCCACACTTTAGGTCTCCATCAAATTGGATCCCCATCATCCTCTAAGAATTATTCTCCCCTATAGTGATGGCGCATGGCCAAAATAGGCTCGCCTACCATCTAGGGCACACACCTCAAAGGATATTTTGTGAGAAGTGATTATTCCCATGTTTCAAATGTGGTCAATGGTTGACCCAACATTTTTGAGCCCCATCCTTGAATGACATGGATGTGGGGATTGTGTCTCCAACATGAATAAAATGAATAAAATAAACAACATAATAGTTAGTCCAAAATACCAATATACACATCCTAACATAACTAAAATGAAACTATTAAATATATCCATCTTCCATATGGAACACATATTACTTAATACTCCACCAACTTTATACTTCACCAATTCTAGACTCACTACCTTACGAAATCATCAAGCCATATCAAATTCCAATGCCTTTATCAAACATGAGGAATAATGAAAATGTTAGGTGACTACTCTATGCCCCACATAATACATGATACATGATATATGATACATGAAAAAAACCTCTGTTTCCATATTTGTCCAACATATCAACAAGACCACTAATCACTGTCTGATGATGAACACTGCTTGTCAACCTCACCACCTCCATCTCTACTTCCTGCCACCGACACCTAAAAGACAATTATATTGAAAATTAAATAATGTTGTATATTTATATTTAAACTTAAAACCAATAAATGTTTTAAAAATAAATGATTTTGAAGTTGTGTGATTTACCTGCTCACCACCCGTCATTGATGCAATATCACAAAGGACAGATCCAATTGTCTTATGATATAAATCAACCAACGCTTTCTATAAAGAAAATATCTGAGACCCCTATTCATGAATTGTTTTTTGCATAGAAACATAATCTCTCTGAGAATCTCAACTAAAACCAGAAGTATATGCATCTTTAATGGGATGCTCATGAAGGGTGTGAGAGATGGTGCAGGGGAAGAAACAAATAGTGTCTCAGATGTTATAGGGAGGGAGAAAGATGGATCATCATCTGTCAGTGTTGTTGATGGAACAATATAATTCTTCCCCCTTGGAATTTCTATCATTTAATCAAATAAAATTAAATTCAGAACACATATTTTAAAAAATTTATGTAGAAAAAAATTATAAATTATAATAGATACACAGTACTAATAAAAAAAATATACATAACAATGATAAATAATGAAGCATTTTAAATAAGGTTTTCTATTTCATTCTTACTACAACTGGTTATATAGACTTCTCTTGAGGATGTCATCCAAATATTTGTTTTATTTATAAAATATCCACAAATGACATAAAATGTTTTCTAGGTTAATGAAGAATCAAATAAGGTTGTTTTCAACATATTGATATATAGTTTAGAAATACTAAAAAAAGACACTACACCCATGGTAAATGATGAAATGGTTGATAGGTATAGTATCATATAAAAATGGTCAAATCCAAAAGGACTATGACCATGGTGTGAGGAACTTTTAAGGTCTAATAGTCAGTTGAGCTATATAGTGTATACATAGTGGTGTGAGTTTTCCATGCTTGGGTGGGGGATTTGAGAGTTTCTTAGTGGCTATTCCATAAGGGAAGTGATATCTATAATTACTTAAAGAACACAAAATTTGTATTGGATTGTGGAATGAGTTATTTTGGAAATGTTATGAACTATAGTAAGTTATATATATGTGTTTATCTATGGTATATTACTCATTTTAGTGTGGTTTATCTCATATTGTAGGTCAAATATTAAGATTCTATCCTTTCACCACTTCTAATAATGATCGATCTATATGTAACTAGTCACAGAACTTACCTTATACTGAAATGGTTTATCTTGTGTGTGAGGTTGGAAATTGAGATACCTTCATTATACTACTTCTGATGTTTACTGGTGGATACGAGATGTGTCCATAGGACCCTACCAAGATGGAATGATTCAACTTGTGAGAGAGTTTGGATATTGAGATTCTATCCTTAAATATCATGTTATATGTGATGGATTTTCTATATGATTATCACTGTATATTGTGATGAATTTACCTTATTATTTTTATTATGATTAGTAATAGATATTGAAATTCCATTATCTGATGGAAATCTAATGACTTGTGGCTACAATAGATGTATCATTGGAATTGATCAAAATAGATGAGGTTAAGTGTTGGGGTAACCTAGTTAGCACCTGATGACCGAACATGAATTCTTGTATGTTTTATATCACTTACCATTTTATTTTATCATATATGAATACACTGTATATGATGATGTAAGGTAAACTTGGTGAGACCCTGCCAAGTTTTATTCTCATACCCCACATGGAAATCCCAATTCATATAAAAACTTTATGTTTCACTTTTAGGAGATAGGTTTTATAGGGAATTCAACTAGATTATTTGAATAGATGTTGGGAGACTGGTCTAATAAGGGACATGAGTTTTATAGTTTATTCTACCCTATTTTTTATATTTATTTTATATTTATAATCCTCGTAAGTAACCCATGATTTATGATTGTATGTTAAGGAGTATCATTTTTTATATCATGTTATTGTTTATCATTTTCTGATGGTTGGATCTTAACTACAGTTCCTTTCACTTACTCTAATGATGAATGATATTATTGTTATTTACCTCTGATTATGTGTCATGGTACCAAGAGTATAGTCTCTCCATGTTGTTTTTAAACTCTCACTACTAGTTGGAAGCCTTAGGCATATAGGGTGTCACACCTGAGGTCTTTTGGTATCCCTTAATTGGGTTTCATTTGAATGATTTAGGCATGGACATTACAAAGTGGTATAAAACCATTGTTTTGGTTAATTTACTATTTAGGTTTGTCAGTTGGAGGTAGGATGTGCTTTTATATATTAGAAAAAACCTTATGCTTGGGTATAGTTAATACTTATATGAGAACATTCCAATATACCAAGTGTAGGATTAATGATATGCTATTTTTGTTTTTCTGATTGAGATGTTGGTTCAAGAATTATTTTCTAAGTGAGTTTATATTTTGTTTTAGTGAAGATCCCATGATAAATTTGTGTGGTTTTGGAATGTTATGGTGGATTGGATCACACCACATTAAGAATTCCACCCAACAATTATGTGAAATATAGAGAATATTAAAAAATGGTCATATTGTAAAAATATAGTTACGTTGTAAGGATGAAAACATTTTAAGAATCAAGTGAAATTCAAATGGAATCTAAAATACAAGTCCAAAATGAAATCGGAGGACCACACTATAGTATGTCCATATTTTAAGGTGATATGAGAATCCATTCTTCTAAAAGACCTTATCTATATGTAGTAAATCATACATTTACTCTTGATTATGTGTCATTATTATATCTGACAATAGAATCATAAATAATTTATATTTCAATACATATACAAAATGTAATATTAATTCATAGGATACTCCACTTTAAGTGTAAATGAATGTTTATAAAATATAAATTTCATTATAATGTTGTATACTACATATATGTAGGTATCTTATTAAAAATATAATATATAAGAAAAAAAATTAATTCATATGGAATGAATATTTGATATATGAAGGTAGTTTTAAGTTGCGTATTATATATAAGAAGAAATATTATGTACAATTTATAATAGTTTTATATTATATAAAGAGTGTTGCTTAATATAGTGTAGTTTACACATAAATGCGAATATTGTGAGTATACAATAACACTTAAAACTATACTTTATAAGGTTAATTAATTTCACAAAAAAACATATATTCAACTCTATTAATATAATCCCTTATTATGGAAGGTGGATTAAGACCCTTTCACAAAAAATCTTGTAAAAATACTTTATCATCACCAATCTACACATTGATATATATTTTTTAGAAACCAAAAACAAATATGGTGAAATTATAGAAGGGGAATACTAAATGATGGTTCTAGTACTCACCGATTTGATATGGAAGAAAAATTGGATAAAAATAGATACATTAGGATGGGTCTCTATGGATGGGGAATAAGATAGAATCACTTCTAGGGATCACTGTAGGGAGAAATCAGAGGTGAGGGATAGCGTGGTGAGGTGCAGAAAGTGACAGTGATGGGCGGTGATGGGCGATGAGTGACTGCAATGGGCGGCGAAAGGCGGGGTGGGGCAGTCGAGGGGAGTCGGTGATGGGCGGCGACAAAAAGTGATGGTGATAGTCACTACGGATAGGGCTTAGGGGAGGGAAGGGGGGATTCAGTGGGGTGTGTTTGGGGGAGGGGGGTTGGGGGTGTTAGGGGAGGGGGAAAGTGTCGAGTTTTTTATTTTTTTTACAGTTTAGCAGCAGTTTATAAAAAACAACCATGAAATTATTTTTAAAAAAATTAGCGGTGGTTTAGTAAACCGCCACTAAATGCTCAGTTTGGTGTAGTGAGGCTATGGTTTTATTGACACTTCTTATTATTTTTGATATTGTGGAATTTGGTTTATTCCTATGACCTCTTTTCTTATCACTGATGGTTATATTTTTAATTTTTTCTTGGTTGGTTTCACTCATGATTATTATGGTATATTTTATTTCACATGAATATTGATCAACTTATAGGGATGTCCCTACTGAGTACTCCCAAGTTCCCACCCCACCACATTTATATAATGTTTTTAGGTTAAATAACTAGAGTTGAGGTTAATGTTTAGGAATATTGGATATATTTGGTAGTTTTCTTAGATATTATAGTATCTTTTATTATATTTTTCGACCTTGTACATGTAATGATGAATGGTTTGGTATCCTTTATTTTATATTAATCTATGGAGTTAATTGATGGTTTATATCTCATATCTTGATCCTGTATAATCTATTGAGGGTAATTCCTTCCATGTGTGAGATTATATATATATATATATACCCCTGGTTCTAGTCACTAACTTAGGTCCTACTAAAGTTGGGACTCGAGGGTCATTATCTCCCTTTCTCTATTATCAACTTAGAAGGGGTACCTTTGAAGGGGTGGGGTGGGGGTGTCATGAAAAAGTGGCATCAAAGGTTTATGATAAGAGATAAGGTTCAGATTAGAGTTAGGAATAGGTTAGGTTGCATGGATTTGATAGGGAAGTGGTGGATCTTGATCCTAACATGTGATATAGACCAAAGAGACCAACTAGGAAAAAATTATCTTGAGGCCCCTTATGATCTGATGCAAGGAATTTTATAGCCTATGAAAATTATTAGGTTAAAATGAAACCTTTGTAGGGTAGAAATTTTAGGGAGGTACATGAATCATTATGAGTAGTTTCATAAAAAAATTTAAATCATATATGTGCTTATGTGACTCTGCTTCTATGTTATCTCCTTTAGTAACTTTATATTACTACTAAATTTATTTCATAACCATATAAGGTAAAAATAAATTGAAATGATAATTAATCAAAATATACTATTTAATTGAACATCTATATGGAAATTGAATGTGTTATTCGATGCTTTTTATGATATGTTTTACTTGAAACTGTTTTCAATGCTGAAGTTACTGAAATTTTAGCTTATTTTTGGTAATTATTGGAGTTATTATCCAAGAATGCTTAATGTTTTTTTTACATAGAGTTTTTTATTTTTATAACCCTTATAAAACTTATTATCATAAGTGAATTTCATATTATAATTCTATAATGATTTGTTTTGAAAACCATTATTAATAGTATTATGGTTTCCATGTAATTTAATATGATATTCATTGCATTACATTTGAAATTTATCATGATCATGTGTTATAGAATTATTATAACACTTTATTTTGGACATTTAAATTATTAAATTTCTGAAAAATGACCATCATAATCATTTACAGTTCATATGATGTTTTGTAAACTTTATAAAGAATAACTTGCACATTATTTTTCAGCATGATTTTATTTTGGAATAATTGATATAATCATATGTTGTAATCACGTGTTGGGTTAGAAATTTTTGTCACATTTTTTTCTAAATTTTGGAAACTTTCAAGCTTTCATAGTGATAACCATTAGTAATTTGAAAATTTTCCAAACCAAAAATCTATCAAATTTACCAAGCATCACTAGTGATAATTTTTTGGTAACATGTTGAGATATGAAACTATTTAAATGATTTAAATAATTCATTTCAAGAATAATGAAACATTTTTATCATTTAAATTATTATTCCTTATATGTTAATACATGGGTTTTTTATTATAGGAAACATTTATAAATTAGAAAACAGTTGTGAAGTAACTATGAAATTTTAGGTATGTGAATCTTTAGCTTGTAACTTGTTTAGTATGTTTTATTCAGAATATGAATCCATGTTATGTACCGATCTTTTTGAATACAAATATGGATGTAAAATAATATTACCCTTATTTTAGTGTATAATCTTGTTTTACTGAGAAATAAAATGTTTAAATAATTTTTAGTTTGATAATGATATACTTGTCATGTAGTAATACGCCATTTTCAGTTTTAATTTTATGATATGAGGGAATGTTTATTTAGGGAATTATAAAAGGATACTGTATATGTAATGGGGTATTTGAATAGAGAACAAGAAACTATATTGTACAAATTTTCATATCATGTTGGGAGTGTGTTTCCATAGTAATAATATTATCCTAGAATGTTTAGTTTATGCATGTTAATCATGATGTATGATATAACACATGTACAATTTTTATCTTTAACAAGGATACATTTTAGATATATTTAAATTAATGGCATAATGTTTTTGTCTTGAAAATGTTGATTTTTGTTTGTGGTTTCATTGCTATTGTTGTATTTAAGTGTTGATATTCATTGCTAAAATCTTATTCCTTTGTTATAAAATGGCATTCTAAAGGATATTTAATAATTTTTTCTATAGTGATGTTTAATATTAAACCCTTTAATTTTATTAACCTATAAATTCATGTGTTCATTGAGATGATATCTCTTATTATTGAGAAAATGTATACCTACTACAATTGTGTTTTGTGTTGTGGTTGTGCTGATGGAATCACCCACCACATATAAAAATGTTAACCACTTATTGTTGATAATAAAAGAATAGGGTTGTTTGGAAAACCATGAAATTGATGTGTATTAGCTTGATTTCGACACCTAAACTATTATGAAGGAAGTGATTAAAGTGATTGAATATTATCCTACTTTTTGAGCTTATTATGATTTAGATTATGATAGTAATGTGTGTTACGGATTCAAGAATATAGAGATAGGGAAACCCCTTACCCATCAGGATGCATTCCTTATGGAAGGTTTTGAAACCATGTGGTCAAGTCAATGCTACCCAAAGTAGACAATATCTTAATTTTTTGAGTGGTTCCCATCAATTTTCATGCCTATAGTAGAGATATTTTTTCTATTTTATTAGGATGAGGATGTGTTGTGTGGATTTTACAGTGGTTGTAGGCATGGGCTCTATGGACATTGAAAAGGTTAAATAGATCATTGCATGGAAAGGAAGTGACTTGTGGATGGCATGGAATGTTTTGGTACTATTCCTAATAGAGGATGGTGATGATGTTATATGGTTTATTTTATAGGGGATTTTTCTTTTAATTTTGTCCATATGATGATGTGGTGATGTCCCTTATTTTTTGTTTTTTGGTGATAGTATGGTTTGTGCTAACCTTTTTTTCTCATGGTTTATAACTATTTCATCAAAACACCATCAAGGTTTAGGGCATGTAAAATAGGAAGAGTGGTATTTAGATAGATACATTTTTGAAATTACAGAGGTAGGAAGTGCCCAAGTTCTTCAGTGTTTCCACCATTCCTAACATTGTAGATTGGTTGGAGGAGGTTGCGATTTCATTTAGGTTTGTGAAGACACTAGTTTTGAAAAAGTCTTGAATGTGTTGGGAGATGATTTGTGGTGATTTAGGAGAGATATAATTGGTGAGATTTAATGATCTATTCAGGAAAATTTTCCTTTCCTAGGTGAGGATGTTTCTTCAATTGAAGGAGGTTTAGGAGCTTTGGCATGGGGATGTGAGTGTACAAAACTTTTGGGTTTGCTTTATGGACATGATTAGTCAATTCATATGATTTTTTTCTAAGGATAGATATTGGTGACAAATTTTTGGATCCTATTTTAGGTTATATATTTAGTAATATATTTTACCCTTCAAGTTTCCATCATGGGAAGTAGTGATAGACCATGGAGAGATCATAGAGAAATGGGTGTCTATAATAAGAAGGTTCTGGTGAAGATCTCTCTTGAGTGGTTGAGTAATTGGATTTGAATAATCTAAGTTGTGTGGTTAAAGGTTCATGGATAAATAAAGTGAGGCGGTCTGATAAGGCTAGGACACAATACAGTACACTGGGGTTGAGTGGTTAGAGGCATTTTATGACTGGAAAATTGATCTATTTCAGGTGTAATGTTATGGGGAACCATTAATATAACTATTACACATGTCATATTGTTTCCAAGCCTTTAGTAGAGAGAGTTAGTAAATAAGATATGTATTAGCTGAGTCTAAATATTTTCACGAAAACCTTGTGGTGGATTTGGAAGCTATAGTGTGTTGTTATGTGTTGATATGGGTTGTTGTGTGGTGGTTGTGATTCATGATTATTATAGTGATATGGTTTAATTGTAGTGATGTCTTGGCTTATATCATGTTGTGATGATTTTTGGTTGTGGTAGGTAGGAAATGTTGAATGTTGGATGAGATGATGATGTTCAATTTGGATAAATAAATATGATAATGGATGTGAAAATGGTTGGTAATTGAAATGGTTAAATGAGAATAATGAAATTGATGTGAGGTTATTGGATTAAGAGAATTGAAATATAAACAAATGGGTTAGGTTAATTTGAAACAGAATGAAATTAGTTGAAATAGTTAAATAATTCTAGAATTAAAATGTGAAGTGTGGTTAATGTGTTTAAAGATTAATATTAAAATAATGGGATGGGTAAATGAATTTTTTTATAATGGGAAAGTTTTTATCAATATGATTTTTGAACTTAAAATGTTTTAATTTTAAATTTCATGATATATACCTTACAAGTAAAGAGTCATTTGAAAATAATGATTGAGTTTTTTAACTCCTTGATCAAAAATATTTAATGAATTTTTATAAGTAACATATCTAAGGTAACCAATAAATTATTATACAAGCATGTTAGTCTACATTATTCATGACATATTAAGAATGATATGATTTGAATGTTATGAATTTAAATTTATAGGAATTATAAATTAGGATAAAGTATTTAAAGATATTCATATGATGGTATGAATAATTGAAGTTGTTTTAATGCAAGATATAATAATGTTTTCTTTTACTTGAAGTTAAATGATTTATATTTCAAATGAGGTGAAGGATTTTTTTTTAAGGTGTACCCTTCATTTTTATTATTGTTGTCGCTTGATTTTTATATATTGGTTTTGGATTTTTTATATAATTCTATGTGGAATTATTATTGTTTGGGATGTGTCACCCCTGAGTGTTTGTCTTTAAAGTTATTTTTCTGTTTTAAATATAATAGGATACTTGAGAGATAGCTCACAGGGTGGTCAAATTTTATCCCCATCCTTTTCTCTCCCTATTGGTTTTTTTATTCTTGAGGAAGAGAAATTTTTGAGAGGTATATTATATAAGGGTTTATATTTTCCCCAAACCATCCTTTTTCATTATGGGATTTATGGTGGTTTGGGAGCAGTTTCACAACTTTTAGAAGTTGTTTTAAAATGATTTTATAAATTATAAATAGGTTTTAAAATGGGGTTGTTGGTAATTTAAATGTTTTAAAATTATTTTATTGATTTTTTTGAATTATGGGATTTAATTTGATAATTTTATAAGTAATTCTAATGTTTTATAAGTGTTTTCTGTGTTTTCAAAGTAATAATAAACCTTTTTATTAACTATTTATTTGTTATTTTAATTAAAAAATTAATATTTTCAATAAAATTTTACCCTTACAGATGAAATTGGAGTTTCATAAGGGTAAATATTATTGTAAAAAGGGTGTTCAAGGGTAATAATAACTATTTCAAGGGCTTCATATAGGTAAGGTCCTTTTTCCTTCTATTTCATAAGGTAATCCTAAGAATCTAATGCACTATATAAAGGTACCCCTAGCTATATAAGCACAGTCCTACACTATATAAATCTAGACCAGTACTCAGATAAGGGTAAGCTGGTTATACAATAGGTTGCGTAAGGGTAATCATGTAAGGGTGGAGTTTCATAAGGGTAATAACATAAGGGTTGATCAAGTTTTCTAATAACTATATAGGGGTCATCACTTCATATGTAAAGATAAAGGAATATTTTCAGGTCTCATTTAAGGGTCCTTTCAAATCTATGTAAGGGTAACCAACTATGTAAGGGGAGAAGAAAATTACCATTATTTATCCCATGATTCTAGGTAAGGGTAGAAAATTTCCACCACGGTGTAATGGTAAAACAAGTTACTATTATATAGTGTTATTCTAACATGTATTGGTGATAATCTTTATCAAATTTTTAGGTTTTCTTACTCCTTTTGACCATTCTACCATGTGGAACATTTTTAAATGACTTTAAACTCCTAAAATAAGGTAATTAATACTCTTGAGTCATTTCCATTAAATCATTTTTTTAAGATTTTGGTTATATCTATTCATCGGGGAATTAAATGGGGATTCTAAATACCAGGTATTTCTAATTTTCTAGAACACTTTTATATAATTGTTATAGAAATAATTGAACCTCTACCTCTAGATTCCATTCAAATTCTAGTCAATCAAAACTCTTCTTTGGATTATATAAAGTTTTATGAATAGAGTCTAATCCACCTTTGGTTATGAATTCTAAATCCAGGAAGGCTGAGTTTATTATGTCTCTCCTATATCCTTGAGTGAATTGTGAAACCTCCTTGTTTTATCAGTAGGGGATATGTAGACTTATCATTCTATCTTCTATAATAATTAATCTTGAATAGTCTAATTGTTATTCCTACCTTTCTACATTCTTTCCTACCCTTGTTTTGTATGATTTTGTTTGATGTGTGTTTATGGTTTATTACAAAAAGGGAGGATTTAAATAACACCTTAAAGGGAGTAATAAATTAATGAATAGTATGAACCAATTAAAAATAAGTTGGAAAGGAAACAAGGATGTTTGTGTGCACTTTATATTTTCATGTTATTTACAATGATGAAGCAATGTTATTCCTATTTAATACTATGATTTCTATAATGATGAATTTTGTTGACGTTTAATGATATATTTATTTCTATTTCTAATGAACTATGGAACCTATAATGAATAATCACTTAAAGAAGGAATCCATGATGTAAATATTCTAGAATATGAAATATAAACTATGTTTCTAAAATTATTTATGCCTTAAAATATCATTTTTACGTTTTATTGATGAAAAAGGGGGTTTGGTGATGTTTACATTTATTATAACTTCCCTGAATTTGGATAAAACTAGTTAGTGAAATGGAAATGGGAATTGTGAATGAGAAAACAAAATGGGAAGTGGGTTTTGAATGAATGGTTAATAAAAGTAATAAATTGTTATGGATTGGATAAATGTGATGAACGATGAATACATAAATTTGGAATAGGGAATAGAATGATGAATGTATGAGCATTGATAAATGAATAAAATAAAAATTAAATATTTTCAAAAACTGGTGATTAGTGGGAAAATGGAATGAAATGATTAGGGAAAACTATTTTATTTTAACCCTATCTATGAGTATTGGTTGTGATATTGTTGTCACTATGCCTTGTGTTTTTTGATTTGTGATTATTATGATGTGAAAAGAAATTCCACATGTGGTTCAGAATAAGGAAAGATGTGGTGGAATGTTTAATGGGATACAATGGTCCATAGTGGTTACAAATCTTCTAAGGGATATAATGGCTCGCATTGGTTACTTATTCTCAATGACTATAATGGCTCAAGGTTTGTGTATAGGCATGGGTTATTATGGTTAGAAGTCAAAAGTACACAAGTAGTGATTTTTATGAGAGGTTTTAATGGTTAATAGTGGGGTCATTATTGGTAGGGGGCATGAGGTTGATGCTCTATATGTTCACAATACACTATTATTGAAAATATAATGGTGTTGGTGGGGAATGTGCACAAATTATTTAAAAGTAGTGGAATGTGGTTGAAGATGTGGATATGCAGGATTGTGGTGGTGGGTTGTAGATGTTTGGTATGTTGGTTGATGATGTATTGATGGTGTTGACTCATGATCTCATCCCTACACTTATGAGAGAATGATTCTACTAGCGTGATACTTGTTTGTGTGGTAGAACCCTTTGGTGATAGGTTATAATTGAGCTGAGTATAATTTGGGCCCAAAGGAGGAAGTTTCATGGTGATGATTATGGATTGGTTGTTTTTATTGGTTGTGAATGATGGATTTTTTGTGGATGTGGCAGAGGAATGAAAAAAATGGTGGTTGTGGGATGATTGATGCTTCCTATTATTTTTTATGTTGTGGACTTTGGTTTATTCCTATTCCCTCCTTGTTAATTATTGATGATTATGTTTTAATTGATTTCTTGGTTAGTTTTACTCCATCTTATTTTAGTATGTTTTATTGCACATGAATGTTGATCTAGTTAGAGGGATGATCCTATCGAGTACTCCCAAGTTCTAACCCCCAAAGTTTTCCAGTGTTTACAGGTTAAATCATTGGAGACGAGGTTATTGTTTGGGAATCTTGGATGTAATTTATAGTTGTCTTAAAGATTATAAAATGTTTTATTATTTTTATTAACCTTATACATGAAGTGAGGGATGGTTTGGTTTCCTTTATTTTATATTACATTATGGAGTTTCTTGGTGGTTGATTCCTTATATCTTGATACTATATTATCTATTGAGGGTAATTCCTTCCATGTATGAAATTATATATTTATACACACACATATACACCCTCAATTCTAGTTTCCAACCCAGGGCCTACTGAAGATAGGACTCGGAATTCATTATCTCTCTTTCTCCATTTTTAGCCAAGGAGGGGTACCTTTAGAGGGAGGGGATCGTGAAAAGTTACTACATAGTTAGAAGTTTTTTTCAAAAGTAATGAAAATTAATATTCAATTAATTCACAAGAATTAAATGAATAATAGTAACAAGGTTTTATTAAATATATTTTTTAAATGCTATAAAATATTACATTTAGTTCATAATATATTAAAAAAATGGTGACCCCTTGTCAGATTTTTAATTTAATGAATTAGAACAACATAATAGTACTTGTTCCTTATTTCAGTAACATAATACATTGTGAAAATCTTCATAATTAAATATATCTCCTCTCCCATTATCATTTTCATATTGAGGTTCTATCATTAATTTGAGTCTTGTATAGATAATATATATTTTATTAAATGATAAAATAGATTATTTATTTCCTTAGAACCATATTCCTTTAGTTATTTATATGTAATTCTTGTCAAACACTATGTAAGTAAAGGATCATTAATTAACTGGTATGTATTCATGGTCTTAATATACCATGTGATTTTTTCTTAACTTCTTATGGTAGATATTAGATATTAGTGCTTTAGAAAAATTTAATTCATATTTGATATCTAAGAAACAATAATATATAATTTGAGACACCATAATAATGTTTTAGAGAACAACATAAATTTTGAAAATTATAGAAAGAGTTAGAAGAAAAAAATCATATTATATAAATACATACATACATACATACAAAAATACATACTTACATATATATGTATATATATTTGAATAAATATATACATACATACATATATATATATATATCCAATAAGATGATATTATATGGTATACTATGATATGTGGGTATCGTTGGCTATTATATATGATTATTTTGAGATACAATATAGCATGGTCAGATACTAAGTGTTGGATTGAGATATTTTATATTACAATATGAAATATCAAATGATAAAATATAGTTAACACACATAAAACCTAATATATTGTAGTGTCCCACTATAGGATCAATTTTTAAAAGTGGATCCGTAATATGAAAATTTCATTAACATCATGGAAAATTTTTTCAAATGATTTTTTATTAATTTTTTTATCTTCAATATTTTAACTATTTGAACAATTTTTATTAATTTTTTTTATATTTTATTCTAATTATTTAATATTTTATTCTATTCATTTAAGGAAGTTAATCTCAAGTATTTCAGAAATTTTAAGTTGTATTCAACCAAGGTTATTGGCTTGAATTTTCATATTCTAAACTAATTTTTTTTATATTCTAAGATTTATGAAATTAATTTTTTTTATAACATTAGATAAATCTTTATTATTGATATATTAATTCCATATAATATTTCAGACCAATAATTCCCATTATTCCTGAATTGGACTACTGAAATACCAGAAAAACATACCTCCACTGACATATGAAGCTACAAATGAAGAGTTAATTACAAAATACTAGGGGATAAATTTTATGAAAAACAAGTGATGTATAATATTTTAAATAGAGAAATAAATTCATAATTCAATACCATAATTTCTATGATCTAATTTCAAGTTAATTATATAATATCTATCCTTATGACCATAAGAAATAAAAAATTAAAATATTATGTAAATCAACATACAAATTTTTATATAAAAAATGAAAATTTATTACATGTAACACTTCTACTAAATATAGGAATAAAAATATCATTATGATGATAATATAAAAAAAGAAAAAAAATGAAGAACTATAATACATAATTCTAGAACTAAGATCACCAATAATCTCTACCAATATCATCAGTTTGTAACATTTTCTCAACCATTTATCCTTTGTAAATTTCGCATCCCTAAATCCCAACTCAAGTTATTTTGATGAATAAATTATATTGATGTATATATTGGATTTAGGTGTCAATGACCCATTTTATTAATAATTGGGACCTTAAAAAAATCCTTTTTTTTGTAAATATATATTCATGTATTAGTGTTAGTTATTATATAAAACCCTCATGAAAGAAATTCATATAATAAAAAATTATATAAAAACCAAAAAATATATATAAATAAAAAATTTATAATGTGATAAAAAATATGTACTCTCCTAAAGTTCCCAAGAATGTGAGGACCATTGGGGAGGGGGGGTTGAATATGTGGTGATATTTTAAAATTTCTTTTCAGTTGAAATTATCCATACAACTTGTTAGAGTTTACATTGTTTTAAAAATTATATATCAACCTTAATTTTATGAAATGAATGGAAGGTAAAGCAAGGAACAACAGATTTAAGAGGATATCCCTCAGTATAAGTGACTATTTCCTTGCTATAGATACTCTCATATGTCTATGGAAATTCACTATGATATAAAGTGAATAAAAATGTGCCAAATCCTAATAATCTCCCTTTATCTCTTGAAAGGTAATTATATTAACTCATACCAGTTAAATTGTTTCTTATCTTTTTAACCACAATAAAGTAAGAAACATTATAAAATATATCAAATTAAATTTTTCCTCAAATTCTCTATCTGGTGATCTATGCAGTATGAATCCATCTATTGTGATATTATATTCATCCAGTATAACTCTATCCAATGCGCCTCAAACTCTATCTGGTACCTCTATTTGGTACCCTTATGTCCAATACCTATGTCTGGTAAAACTCTATCAAGTACCTCTATCTGGTACCACTTACTCATCCATGAGAATCCTTAGTTATAAAATCATAATACTCTTATAATATAACTTTATCACTTAGGATCTATCTATAATTCATGAAATTTGTAAATTCATACTATACATACACTCATTTTTATAAGCGCCCTTATAGGAAAAATAACAAGCTCTCAAAATTTTAAATTTAAATTTTCCCACATTGATCAACTTTTTTATAATTCCTTAAAAAAATTCTAGAACATTATTTATGATTCTTGAAAACTCAGTATCTATTAATTTCACTAAACTTCCTCAAACTCATTAATATTTAAGAACATTGAAATAATAGATAAATATCATCATAGTCAAAAACCTTACAAAGATTTATAAATCTGATCAAAACTGTATTCGGTAAAATTACATCTAATAACTTCATTAAGAAATTATCTATCTATTATTATTCTATCCAACTTTCCTATGTACATTCGGTATTGTTCGATTTACATGGTTTGGTAAACTTAGCTTTTCTCCAATTGTTATTGTTCACATCATTCCTATCAATGATGGAATCATATATATGTTTTTCTGAATTGTTTTTTCTAATGAAATGGAATGTCTTTGTCCGATGATAATTTATACATTCAAAATTCATATTAGACTTGGGCTGTAAAAATTAGTTTATATAAACCACAGAGATATTTCTATTCAATGAAATTATAAATCTCTATATGATTCTCTTCTTTATATTGATCCTTGAAAAATATAATCATTGAAACTTATAAAAAAGTCTTTCTTATAGAAATGGATCAATCTATCTTGTAAAAATTATCATATATTTTATCCAACTATCTTAGGATTTCATCCCCAGACTTCTTGATTCAATGGACTCTAAAAATGCCTATCCATTTTAACATAGTATGAAAATATTCAAAAATTCACTCAGTCTGATGAACTTAAAACATATTTTTCCAATTTAACTTTATACCTATCTAACTGAAAACCACCATAGCTTTATTCTTCTTCTTTTATAGAGACAACATATCCATCTGATCAGCCTTTGTCCAATGACAACTTTAGAGAACAACCTTCATGTAAAAACTCCAACTCCAATAACCCGGAGTAATTTTCTACTTTATTTCATTCAAATAAGATAAAAGGGTTCACATAACAAAATATCGATCAATTTATTAGTCTTTATGAACTATATACATTAATGATTCCCATTTTACATTGGAAATAAAATATAAAATATAATAAAAAAGTAAATATTATGTATTCTTGAACTCATTAAAATATTTCCTTTTCATATTATGGGGAAAGGAAAACATAAAAAATGTTAGATCAAATGCATAGTAATGGTTACAAACATTGGATTATAAGATGATTAAATAACACATAATCAATATATAAAGATAGATAATTGATAACACACATCATTTAATCAATAAATTAATCACAAAATGCATCCATGGATAATATAAAATTAATAATCTCATATATAGTAATAACTAAATTCTCATTGAATGAAATGAATAATGTGTGATGTCATGATCTCATAAATCCTTATATCTTGTTGTCAAGGCCTTATATCGAGAGAGTTTAAGTCGTTGAGTATGTATACACAAAAAAACCCATTTAATAAGTCTAACCAACTAGTTTTTCCCATGAGACTTATCGATGCATCAAGGAATTATATAATTCTGAGCCTCACCGGTCACTACATGTCCAATGAATTAATAATATATTAAATGACCATTTTAATTCATATAAAATATGTGTTATCAATAAATAACTATATTAAGTAACGAATAAAAAATATATATAATTCACCAGTCAATTAGATAACTTCCATCATAAAACACTCTATGTAGAAATGGTATACAATTTAATTAATAACAATATCCATGATATAATGAAAATGGATATGTAAGGGAAATAAAATTTCCAATGAATGATAATCACATGAAATTGAATTTTATAAGATATTGTTAATGACCAAAAAATTAATAAGATATAAAATATTATTATTAATTCATCAAAAATATAGATTTTATATTAAATCCATGTATTTTGGAGAATAGAATAAAATTGAATTGAAAATTACCATTAAATATTTTACTTTGTAAAACCATTAAAATATTATAGAATATTTGAAAGAGAATAATGTATTTATGGTGGTTGGAAAATCCACTAACATCCTATATATTAAAATAAGAAACATTCCTTTTGAATTTTTGTAAAGAAATTTTAAAATAAAAAATTCATAAAAAATCAAAATATTCCATTAAAACCATATAAAAATTTCAAGAATAATAAAAAATGTTATTAATAAATCATTCGAGTAAATAAAATGTAATTTTTTAAATAAATTTTGAATAATATGGACATGAAAGAAAAATATTCCAGATCAAAAATTGAAAATAATATAATCTTTTCTTTTTAATCATTTATATTGTTGATTTAACTAAAAAAGAGTGGAAAATATGGAATAAAACATTGAACTCCTTAAATATCCATAGGATAATTAAATTTATGGATTTTATAATGTATATATTATAATATTTCTTTATAAAAAATATAATCGATCAAAAAAATGAGACTGTAAAATATTTTTTCCCACTTTAGTAACTTTTAAATTGTAACCACATAAAAGAATAAACTTTAATTGAATCATTAATCACCATTAATGTATATAGATTAATGTTAAATACATCAAATATATATTATATTCATCATATAAAATAAAATTATTGTATAATACCAAATATATTTGAATGGGGTGGAATTTGATATAAAATACCATAAAAAGATCATATCATTAGAGTGTTAATTAATCAATTAATTGATTATGTGTAACAAATATAAATCCAAATTAAATAAATGGGAATAAAATATAAAAAAATTAATGGTAATTTCACCCATAATCATGGAATAAAATAATCAATGAAGTAGCTGTATAACTTAATGAATAGAAATTGAGTTAAGAAACCCCATACCCCACGCTTACACTTAGTTGAATGTGGTTTAACCTCATGTATAATACTTTTTTATTTATTATACTTACATAATAGAACTATATAAGGTAAGGGTTTGGATCCTATAATCCCTTACTTTGTGAGTTTTGGTTGTCGAAGGTGTCTAGAGAAGGTTCTAAAATGTTTAGAGGGTAAATATGGGAGTTAAGCTAAAATATATTCTTAATAAAGGATTCTATAGTGTAGAGGGTTGTGCTGCTCTATAAGGTTGTTTGATATGGCGTGGAGAGATTAGATCCAACATAGGGTCTCTAGAGGAGAAATTTTGGAGCTACATAATTTTTTTGCATAACTACGACATGAATTCATGCGGTGGCGTTGGCCCTTCCTTAGTGGTTGAGTGGATGGAATATAGTGGTCTAGGCTATGATAGTGAGTTTGAGGGTTTTTTTTCCAATTTTGGGGTAATTATTCTACGGGGGATTGGCTACGCCATAGCCTCCTTCTTGGTGAATTGGTTCTATGGCATGGTGGTTTTGGATCCACTATATTAGCTCCCTAAGTTTATAGTATCTATTCCATGGGAGGTTACGTGTAGCTCTGATGTGGGTTTGACTGGGCAAGCTGTGTCATAGTCCCTTACACTACACTGTAGTCCTCCCATATGTTAGCTAGTCTATAGGGTGGTCTAAGAGGATATACCATGGTATTCTAATTTTTATTTGGCCTATAAATTCACAATACACCTCTAATTTATCTTTTCTCTCCACTTTACCTATAAAATCCTTAGCAAACAAGAGATTTTTTCGAAGGCCTTTGAAGCCCATTCCGATTAGAATCAAACCCTACCTTCTAAAGATCAATCTATGGTCATATAAGGTGAGTTATACCTATTTTTATAGTAGTTTATCTTCATTTAGTCTCATTTCCTCCCATAATATCTTACAATGTTGTGAAGTTTGATCTCCATCATTCTTGTAGAGTTTATTTTGATGATGGTTGGTGCAGTTGTGGCATAATATTCTTGGATGGATGTATCTTTCCTTGTGAGTGTGGTGTTTAGAGATTTGTATTGTTGTTCTATTATCACATGAAGATATTTTAAGTCTTAAGTTATGGAATTTATTGCTTATCCTTTTTTTATTATGTGAAATCATAAAGTTATCATGATTTATCATTTTGGGTTGTGGTGTAATTAACCTTAATAAAGGACAAATTAGAATAATGAAATAATGTTTTATGGTTAAAAATTTCATGTGTTCTTCCACTGTGATAAATTTTTTCCTCTTGATTTACTAGATAGTGTGCTATATATGTTATTATTGTTTATAATGTTTGTTATGATTGGATTAGAATGTGTTAGTATGATGGAAATCGATTAAGAATGTAAATATAGTAATTTTTTATTTGGCTAAAGTACTTAAAGGAGAATGTTTATAAAATCCATTTTTCATATAATTTGATGGAATTAATATTAATTCTTAATGTATGCTTAAATAAATTTTTTTCTTCAATGTTCTAATATAATTGACTAAATAAATTGAAGCTAAAATTACTTTTTATCAATGATAATAAAAAATGAATTTTAAATAAGATCTTTTCTTCTTATAGTTTTTTGAAACTATAATCAATTCTAGAGAGAATATTTAAATAATTTATAGCTTGTTATAACCGATGTCATAGGTTACCTATATTTGTAACCTATAATAAATTAGTAAGTTAATTCAATATGGAATAAAACCAATTATTTGATAAAGATAAATGTTTTGGGGCCAAGTGATCCCATTAGATTATAAAGGATGAATGACTTGTGTTTGAGGCCTAGTTAGCCTGTTTTCATTTAAAAGATGAATGATTTGTTTTTAGGGCCTAGTTTCCCTATTTAATTTATAGTTTTGTTTCCTTTTTAGGTTCTCTAAATGTGATCCTTCCTATGTGATGTGATGTGAAATTGGGATGGATGATGAGATATGGGAAGGGTGGCCCATAGTTTGTTATTGTAGTTGAGGCCAGTGATTGTGAGATGCATAGTGATATACATGAGGGTATCAGGGATGACACCAAAGTAGATGGAATGGGTTGAATCTAGGCTTACCCATTGTTATACATAAGATATGATTATTTATTCTTAAATATGCTCGAAAAGGTTGGATGGACAAGTTTCTTGTTTACCTGCATTCATTTCCCTATTGCATGAGAAAACTAGATGTGATTGGTTATGCATCACTTTTGTAGTATCTTAGGTTGATTTATAGAGTACCTATAATTATGGAATAGTGAAATAATAACTAATTGATGTGAACCTTGGGATAGGTGTTGGTTATAATTATAAAACGATGTTAACCTTGAAAAATTGTGGACTCAGTTGGATTATGCTTGGTGGGAATGAACATCACTCTAATGGTTACTGAAATGTAATTTGGAATATTGTTAACTAATTAATAATTAATTAATTAATATAAGGTTAATTTATAAATTGGAATGACTTAATTTAGTGAAACTCTTTTATTTCTTATTTAATTATAGGATATCTAGTTCTTAGTAGTGGAAGCTGCGTGTTTGAGAGACGATATCTACAGTTGAGCCTAAGAATAAGTTCATTCCCATAGTGTGGTTGTTATCTATAATATATATTGACTTTTTTGTGATTTCACATGATTTACTACCCATGTAGATAGGGTGAATGATACCCAGTGGTCTCTAAAAGGATTTTTTTCCTTAGCATCCAAGTTTGTGAGGGATGGATGGTTGACTACCCCCTCTATCTCCACTCTCATCCCTTTATAGAATTTATTTGCTAGTATGAAAGGTGGCTATATTTATCAAATATTCATGTTGAGGGATGTGATGGAATGTGGATATTTCCCCCACATGTATCTTCATATATAATATTCTAAGTATTATTATAAGTATGGAGTGTATGTTCTATTATGGATTGAGGTACATTACTCAATGTATGAGTTGTGATGGCTTAAGGTATAATATGTATGATGAAAATCATACAGGATGTGGTGGATTTTGAAAAATACTTGGTTACTATATAGATATGCGGAATGGTTTTATGAGATGATACAATTCACTAGATACATGTTTTAATACTTTAGCCCATGTGTTTTTAGGCAGGAATATTTTGGAGAGAGATGTCTTGAGATGTACAACATTGGGGAAAATCATAAAACTAGTGTGGGAAGTGCTTGAGGGGTACCTTCATTTGATATTATATTATATGATATCTTTTATGTGATATATGACAAGAGATATACATTGTGAGGCTTGGAACTTATTATACATGTTTAGGTGATGAGTTAACTTCACTTATTGTTCACTAAGATTTAGTATGATTACTTTATATTTTGAATGAGAGGCTTCAGGGAGTATCATACTGATTATGCCTATTATGTTCACCCTATATATATATAAACTATTTTTAGGACAATAGAATAATGTTGGAGATCGATCTATATTCTATTAGTTTGTGATTTTTTTGGAGTTTTTTTTGTGTTTTTTGGTCATTGTTGAGTTTATAAATTGTTTTTATAGTTCCATTACTATTGTTTTAGTCCTGTATAGAATTACATGTATGTAATTGGGATATATTTTATCTTTAATTGAGCAGTATTTTATTGGTGTACTTATATTATATATTATTCCTCATCTTCTTTTATAGGGTAATACAACCCATTTTTATATATGATAAACCCTATATGCTTGTTTCCAACTCGCGACCTATTGGAGTTAGGCTTCGGGTGGTCATTCCTATCATTTTTGACCTTGGAGGGGTAAATTTGGGGGGAGGGGTTCATGAAATAGTGGTATCAAAGGATCAAGTTGAATGATAGAAAAGAGTTTGTAATTAGAAGCATGTTAGACTAATGTTTTGGTAGGGAAATCATGTCAGCTAAGTTTAATAAGCGACATAAACAAGGGAGAATGGCTAAGACATCGGTATTTAGGCACCTCTATGATCTGATGTATGAAACATTAATTTTATCAGTCCTACTAAGTGAATTTATATGGGTTTCATGGTAGATACCTTATAAAGGATCATGAATTCTTATTCTTTGAGCTTCTATTTGAAATGGATTGACCTCAAGATAGGCTACACCTTAAAAAAAAAAAATAAAATAAAAAATAAAAAAATAATTAATTAATGTTAAATATTAAATATTATAGGTTTATGAGTCTCTAACTATTTTTTCTTTTATAGGTATGGATATAGGTCAACGTCCCCATCAGGTTCAAGTAGGGGATGTTTAGCAGGATGTACCAGTAGATCACCATAGAGTATAAGCTATCAATGATGATACTTGGGGAAGAACACTTCAAGAGTTTCAATGATATAACATACAGGAGTATGAGGGCTCAATTTCAGACTCAGTGATAGAAGAATGGTTGGGGGAGGTTGAGATAACTTTCACTTCAATCCATGATTGGAAGGTTCATTGGGTTTTTTGGCTATAATGATGCATCATGGAGCAGCGAGGCAGTGATGGATCTTATTCCTCATGGATCAGGAAGATCCTATGGTATTATGATAGATGTTCATGCACTAGTTTTGAGTAGAGTTTATTTCTTTGACTGTAAAGGTGGAAAATTTCTAGGAGCTAATTACCCTTTGATAGAGGAGTGACATCATATGGGAGTTTGAGATCTATTTCAAGACCCTTCTCTAATATGCTTCAAACCTGTTTCCAAATGATGAGGATAGGGAGAGTCATTTTGAGGAGGATTTGCTTCTAGAGATTTAGTGCTAGTTCACCCTATTTACAATGTAGTTGTGTCTCAAGGTGATGGATAGAGACATGGTTATTGAGAGGATGCTAGCTAGAACTAAGGCTTCATAAGAGGGGAATTATTAGGATTATGCATGAAGTAGAGATTTGGTATACGGTTTGAAGTTTACTAGACAGACAATCTTTCAGACATCTGAGGGTAGGTCCCATCCCTGATATCTTTTATTCATAGACAATAGTTATTAGGACTTTACTAATGGATAAGATTATTGTTTTTCATATAGATGTTGAGGTTATCAATAACAAGAGTGATTGAACTTTCTAAGAAGGCAGGATGGAACAAGTGTTTCCATTCAGGTTCCTCCATTGAGGTAGTTTTAGATGAGGAAAAAACGATAGGATATTATATCTTAGGATCAATAAATAGAAGATGAGGAATATAGAAGTCATCCCTAAGATGTTTCTTATCCTCATAGAGTATATCACAACCATGGATGAAATCATAATTAGAGTTATATAGGCTATAGATTAGGCCTTGTCTAGATGAATACTCTAGCATTGACAGTGCCAGGAAATTATGACATCATTTGAGGTACCCTATTGTTGTTTTCTAATTGGGTGCATGATTTTTTGACTCAGGAGCTACACAATCATTCATATTACCTGCCCTAGTCCATGCTTTAAGACTTGAGGTGGATAGACTTCTAGTTAAATTGGTTTTGACTATATTAGTTGGAGGTTGAGCTTATCTATATGAAGCATGTAGAGACTGTGAGCTAGTGCTGGTGAATAATCACTATTTGGGAGAATTCTTATGTTTACAGGTACAATCCTTTGAAATCATCCTTGGTATGGGTTGGATGTATTCAGTATAGGATATTATGGATTTATTCTAGAGGTAGGTTGTATTCTATGATTTTGATGGAGAGTATGTTGTTTTCATTTGAAATTGAGACTCTCAAATGTGTTATATAATTGTTTTTCCCTTATCTTTATTGATATCCAAGATAATTTTGATTTTGTAATAGGTGCAATATTAGGTGTTTCCCAGGTCCATGGAAGTGTAACCTAATGTTTTTCCATAGGAGAATGTGGAATTATCCCCTTGATCAAAGATCGATTTTGGGATAGAGCTATATTCAGGTGATTCTACAATATCATTATCTCTATATAAGATAACACCTTATGAGTTGTGAGAGCTATGAGTACAACTCGATGATCTTTTTCAATGACATTTTTTGGATTATTGTGTCACCTTGGGGTGCACTAGTGTTGTTCATGAAGAAGGTAAATGATAGTTTTTACCTCTGTATAAATCATTGTTACTTGAATGTGATGACAACTAATAAACTCTATCAACTTCCACTGATTTATTACTTATTAGACCAGTTTAAAGGAGCTAGTAAGTTCTTGAATATTGATCTGCAGTCAGGGTATCATCTGATGTTGGTTAAAGTTGTGGATTTTCCAAATAAATCTTTCTGGTGTCTTCATAGGAATTATTATTTCATTGTGATTTTGTTTTTAGTGATTAATGCTCTAGCCATGTTCTTGGGAATAATTAATGTAGAATTCAGAGAGTTTTTGGATCATTTAGTGGTCGTTTTTATCAACAACATCCTTATTTACTTCATTTTTGAGGTGGATCATGTAGAGAATATGAATGTTATTTTGGTAGTTCTTCATCATCAGAAGGTATTTGGGATGTTTTCAAAGTGTGAGTTTTAGGATTGATAAGTTAATTTCTTTTGGTATGTCATATCCTAGTGAGGAGTAGACATGTATATTTTAAAGGTTGAGGTAGTCATTTCTTTGGCATCCCCCAAGACTGTTGTAGTGGTATGGAGTTTCCTTGTTCTTATATGCTATTATAAGAGGTACATAACCAAATTATCTTAGGCTGCGACTCCTATAATATCTTTTACTAGAAATTATTAGGTGTTCATGTGAATTAACTAGTGTCAAGAAAATTTTGAGTACCTGAGAGAGAAGTTTATCAGCACTCTAGTCCTTTATTTTCCAATAGAGGGAGTTCAATTTGAGGTTTTTTTGTAACACTTCATGTATTGGTTTTGGAAATGTTTTTATGTATAAGAGTTCAGTTTTTATTATAGGTACAAAAGTTAAAACCCCATGATAATACCTATTCCACCCATGATCTCAAGTTGATAGAAGTTTTGTTTGCTTTTATATTTTGGAGACATTACCTTATTGAATAGAATTTAGTGATTTTTACCAATAATAAGAGCCTGAGGTATTTATTATCCCAACATAACATGAAATTATGAAAATGAAAGTGGATAAATTTTTTATATGATCATGACTTTGAGATTTTGTATACACTAATACAGATTAATATTGTGGCTGATGTGAAGAGAAAGAAGTCATGTAGTGATACCATAAATGAATCTAGATATTCCTGGAGAGTAAGGGAAGAAATATAAATGATGAATCTTGATATAAGAGAGTTTGGTGATAGATCTTTTCCTTTCTTGATGATAGTTCAGTAATCTTTATTAAAACATGTGGAAGAGTCCCAACTATGGGATTCTAATGTGATGGTCTTATAAAAATTGATTTATCTTTAGTGATGACCCAGATAGTTGGTATGAGGATGACCAACACCGAGTGTGTTTTAGAAAATGCTTTTCATCCATTAGAATATGAAGATATGGATATCAATGAGTTATATAGCTCACTGTTTTCAGTATATCCTATCATGAAAAATATGTAATAAGTTTTGAGAGGTTATTTTTGGTGGCCTAGGTTGAAGCATTCAGTTTCATAGTTTGCATCTTGATGTTTGGTTTTCTAGAAGGCTAAGGTTGAGCACTGTGTTCCTGGTGGTTTTCTCCAGCTGTTAGATGTTCATCAGTGGAAGTGGGAGGACTTCCTGATGGATTTCATTATTATTTTACCTTGAGATCAAGGAGGATTTGATGTTATATGGGTGATAGTGGATTGTTTGATGAAATAATCCCACTTTATAACAATTAAGGAGTTGATCTCAATAGAGGGTTTTTCGAATAAGTATGTAGAGGAGGTGGTGAGACTCTACGGAGTCTCGAGGAAGATCATATCTTATCATGATCCTCATATTACCTCCAGGGTGTGGATAGGTCACCAGTATATTTTTAGCACTTAGCTATGCATTGACACTACTTTTCAATCATTATTGAATGGTCATATAAAGTGGACCATATAGATTCTTAAATACATGTTGCATTCTTATGTCCTATATTTTGGAGGTTTTTGGATGAGTCACCTTTCATTGGATGAGTTTTCATAAAAAAGTAGTTTCCACTCCACCATTGGGATGAAACCATTTGAAACTTTGTACATTCAAACTTTATATTCTTTATTATTCTAGACTGGGGAAAGGGATTCTACAATTCATGAGCCAAGATAGTGAAAAACATGTCATAGATGGTTCAAATTATTTGTGAATGGAAAAAAGTAGTGTAGGATCATCAGAATTCCAATGCCGATCATAGGAGGAGACATATGGAGTTACACATTAAAGATCACGTGTTCTTAAAGAATACTCCTCATCATGGAAATAAAAGTTTTTTTTCATGGTAATATCATTTCACCCTATTTTATTATACCTCATGAGGTGTTGGTCTATATTGTATCCATGACGTATCAAACAACCCTTTTTCCACATATGGTCAAGATGCATGAATTATTCCATGTTTTTCATCTCCTCATTTATCTTCATGATTATTCCCACATAATTTATTAGGGATAGATAAATGTTGATGATAATACAACCTTCAAGGAGTGGCCTGTGGATATCCTAGACTACTAGGAGAAGGTTTTGTGTAGACATGTTATTCCCTTAGTGTATTTCCTCTGAAAAATGGTGGTGTGAAGGAGAGTACCTAGGATCTTGAGATGCAGATACATACTATGTATCCTATGTTTTTATATGTTTATATCTTCTCTTGTAATGATAATTTTTGTAGTCGTATACCTTTTTATAGTTTATGAAATTGATTCCTCTTGAAGTTTTGTTGGTGACCTTTCTATTATTTGAGAGATATCTCCCCCAAGAGAGTGTTTAGGAGCTATTTTTTGGTGTTATATGGTTTTTATATTTATTAATACAAGTGAGGTGGTTTAGAACATTTACCTTTTCTGATTATTGAGATATATCTCATGAGGTGGTTGTTTAGGAAACCCTTTTCCTTCTTTTTCTTTGAGTTTGGATTTAAATTCTTGAGGATGAGAATATTTTGAGAGGTATTTGATGTAAGGACTAAAATATTAGTTTCCCTTTATTTGTGAGTTTTGGGTGTTAGAGGTGTTCTAAGAAGGTTAAAATAATATTGGATTATAAAGAGGGGATTTGAGATGAAATATCAGCTTAATATAGGATTCTATGACATAGATGGATATGCTACACTATAAGATTTATACTATGGTGTTGAGAGCTCAGCTAAAACATAGGATCCTGAGAGGAGATTTGTTTTGATCTACTTCCATTTTTGTAATAAATATAATATGAAGTTAGGATATTGCATATGTAACGCCCGACCCTAGTTACCCAGAGTCGGTTCATTATTGCGTAACATTGGCATGATCACAAAAGATCAAGTCTCGAAAGACCGAATAGTTTAGTAGCCTTGGAAACACTAGATACATTCATAAATTATACACTACATCATAAAGTGAAAAACTATAATAACATAGTCTCCATAGTCCACAACCATATCCCCTTCAGAATATCCCTGCAGGTCAGTCATAAAATATTTCTTCACATCTTGAGAAAAATAAAACATTGAAAGGGGTGAGCTCAGATACTCAGTAAGGACAACAATTTAGCGGAAACTTTCATAAATAAAAATAAACATTTAAGGAAATGTATAACTAAAACAAAATCCTTTTAAACTTGAACTTCAACATAATATGGAAAAAGTAAAATGAGATAATTCCATTTACTTATTCACATGGATATTATACTAGTCGAATAATCACATGCAATATCAATAACCACTTTCATAATGATGGAATGCATAATTCCAGACTATCATAACCACGTAGCCAAGGGCTCGTGCCAAGAATACAAATAAGATTTTGTCAAGGCCTCGTGCCAAGACACTAGTTTGTCTCATGAGACCTGCCGATGCATCGAGGAGCAA
Source organism: Viscum album (assembly GCA_963277665.1). Lineage (NCBI taxonomy): Eukaryota > Viridiplantae > Streptophyta > Magnoliopsida > Santalales > Viscaceae > Viscum > Viscum album. Next base: position 1,948,080,483 of record OY728121.1, on the reverse strand, counting down.
TAGCAGGCTCCACCCATCACTTATTAAGTCCAATGCATTCCTCATATGAACATGTTTAAACATATCATAAACCATAACATAATCGTATCACATAAAACATTCATAAAGGAAGCATAAAATTTTCACATTTCAATCACAAGATATCAATACAACACATTGATATAATAAAAACATTATCAAAACCATTTTCAATACCAAAATAAAAGAAAATTAAAACTTGGTATTTATTTTTCATTTAAAAAAAAGTTATGGCTTGTAGAGGAAGCCGAAACTCAAATAATGGTCACGGCGGAGGATAATTCGTTGTCTCCACATACGTACGACAAGAAAAAAATTCCTTTTTGTCATTTAGTAAAATGATTCATATAAAAAGATTCCTTTTGAATAAAGATAAAAGTCAAAGGGGTTTATACACCGTATAAATAAAATTTGTGTATAAAACAAAATATGCCTCAATGAAAGGAGATTGAGACGAAGTCCTTACAAAGATCATTTTTAAAATAAAATAGATCTATTATGTGTATTTACTATAAGTACACATAAAGAAAGTACAAATAAAAGATAGGACAGAATAATATCATGTCATATTTTGAAAGTAGGAGATTAACCCAAAGAATGGAAATTGGGTTAAGAAATTCCCTTACCTCGTGTCCGACTTGACTCGACCATTCTTTAACCTCCTGAATAATAAAATAGAGTTAATTTATAATTTCTTAATAACCTTTTTAAAGTTTATTATTCCTTTTATATCACTTATTACCATGTTATGAACATTATGTAATTATTTATGTTAATAACCGTCGTTTTGTTGATCTTTGGTACTTGAGTCAAAAATAAACATCTTAAAATTACAAGTTGTTCATGTGGTAAAATATCCATTATATCAATAATTATATTCATTATGTAGATATCATATACATCATATATATCTAGTATATATATTCATTTATAATATTACATAACATTTAGAGGTAAGAAATGAAATGCACCGTTCATGGAGACGGTAAGCCGTACGTACGCATGAACGCTACTTTCATTTCTATTTCATATTTAATGGAATTAAGTTATAATTATATAAAATTATAATATAATTCCAGTATAATATAATGTATAATACCATTTACTCCATCCTTTATACATCCCACATATGGCATTAACGATTCAAATCACTTTGAGGGGGCGGTAGTCTGCACTTCCTAAAATGAAAATATCGTGTTTACCCATAATGGAAACCATAAAGGTATGCCATAAATGAAAAATAAAGAAGCTTAAGGAAAACATAAACATATTATATATCATATATAAATATATTGACATCTTAATGGCCACCTTTTAAGGTGTTATATGAGTGTTGAACAATCATCGTTTCGTGAGGCAGAAATTCGCCATCCATAGAAACAGTATGTTCTTTAACCATTAGATGTAGGTGTGTGTAATTATAGCTAGAATAATTCTTATAACAACATCCTATTATATTTAATATACTGGTTTTTTTACAAAAGAAAGGAATAAAAATATTTTAAGGGTTTGGAGAAGCAAAATAAAACAAAATAACATAAGAGAAGACATTACCTTAAAATCCGGTAACTCTTTTTTGATTTGAGCCAAAGGCTTCCTTGGAAAGAATTATGCCCAAATTTAGGATTCTAGGAGTAAGAGAGGGAAGTTAAGAGAGTATTTGGGCAGATTTTGGCCAAGCCAAAATTCTTGGAAGGTGTGAATAAGGTGGTAGTGGTGGGGGCCTTTTATAAGAGGAGAGGAGGGGCACTCTTGGAAAGATTGAAATGTTACTTTATTATGAAATGATTTTCGGATTTAAAAGGTCCCACAATTATATATTTCTAGGATAAGGTGATAAGGGTTGGAAATATTCTCATAAAATAGGTTTTTGACAAGTGTAAGCCTTAGATTTTACATTATCTTTTCATTTTATTTAAATCATTAATTAATGAGGTAATCACTGCATCATCATGGTGTCATAAATAATTTAATTTATTTAATGTCTAAAAATTATAAAAAAAATATAATGATGTAAGAAATATTTTTATATTTCCAATGAATATTTATAGTAAAAAAATATGACTTGTATAACCCCATTTAAAAATTGTTTTAGTAAAACAACTCATGTTTGTGACATTTTATTTTTACTTTAAATAAAAAGTTATTAATGTCATTTTCTTACCCATGTGGCTCTATGGGGTCCCCAAGTTGACCCATGGATTGTCTTGGTCGTCCTTAAATCATTCAAGAAGGGTAGGACAAGTTTAAAGGTATTTTTATATTTTTATAATATCATTTTTACCTTAAATTTCACTAATTACCTTTAATCGTTATTAATTAAACTTAAAAGTTACTATTCACCAAAAAATTATTTTAATCCCATTGAACCAAATTTTACTTCCTAATGAAAACCATGTATGTCGGATTTTTGAAAATCAAATCACAGAAGTGGTAATGTTTCATTTAAATGAAAAATCATTTTTTTAACTACCACTTAGTGGTTTCACTATTCATCAAAAATTTAAGTTTTTCAGAACAATGCCAAAATTTCACCCTAAGATATAATTGATATTCTGAATTCAAAAATGATTTCTATTTTACAAAATTCCAAACATATAAGTTGCATTAATTAATTTTATAATTAATTCCCGCTGTCACAACAAATAGCGTGTTTTTAAGAAATAATATATATCAAAAGATTGACAATTGTTTATGTCCAATTTCAAAGTGAAGTTAATTATAAGGACCACCATTGGATAAAATGGTAAAAATATATTCTAATTATACTATAAAACCACTCTATATTATAATTTATCACTATAATTTATTTTGATTAAAATAGTTGTTTTTAAGTATTTTTCACTATTCATAAAAAATTGGAAGTTCTCAGAAAAATACCAAAAATTCAACATAGGCTAATTTCGATATTCCGAATCCAAAAATGAAGTCCATTTTGAAATATAAAATATATATAATTTCAAAAAGTGGGTATTACTATTCACAATGACTATTTTGATTGGTCGCGGTGCGTTAGAATCTCGAACTTGCGTACAATGCAAGCTATTACATTATTGAAAGAGAAGCGTATCTTGGAAGCTCAGGGTGTAACATTATCCACTACTTCAATAAATTGCGTCCTTGCAATTTGAATTTTTTCTTTGAAAATAAAAGGTTGAAAATAGAAAATAACTTTGTGGAAAACCCACATCGGAAATAGGGTTAATAAAAATATAACATTAAAAGAAAGAAAGAGAGGTACAAAGGTCACCTGAGATAGCCCATACTAGGATTATATGAAAATAAGGATATGGAGGAAAAAAACCATCAAGGTCTGATGGAGAGTTGTATAAAATAGGATTAGGAGAAAGTTAACCACAAGAAAATCAAAAACTTGTGATTGGATAAACGGTCATTGAATCCCCAGTTGAAAAAGTTAACCGACAACGTTTTTGTTTTAAGTTACCTTTCATAAAGTTGAGGAATTTATTTAAGAGATTTACTAAGAATGTAAGGAAATATACTTACTTGTCATGTAGACTTTCATTCTTTAATAAATTTTTACCACAAACCCATATTTCACTCCAAATGGTAACAGAACTCAAAAATATTCTATTTATCCTAATTGTATAAGGTTACAAATATTACCACATACCATTTAGATTAGGAAAACTATTTTTTAATAACCAGGGACTTCCTGTAGGCTAGTGGTAGGTAATAAAGGCCTGTCGCACTATGGTTGTGGGTTCGATTACTGCAGCTTTGTCCGACGCGACGAGTTATCCCCCAACCCGCAGGTTATCCTTTTCCTAAAACTATAGTATTATAATATTCCAAAAATAATCTTCAGAAATGTTTTAACCTTAAACAATACTATCCAAAGATCAACTTAATCCATTCCAACCTTTATAGTTATCCAAAATACCTCTGTCCAGACTTTCTCTAAAAGGTCTCTAAATTCCAAAATCAATTGTAACATCAGATTCCCCAAACAAATTAAAGTTTCTCTTATTGTCACATACTAAAAATATGATTACCTTCATCATATTAAAACCTTAATGAAACAAAAAGTACTGCAGTACAATCCTTATATATATATCACATTATCCTTATAACCAGAATATAATCCTTGAGTCCAAAAGCACCAATACATTAATTATTCCACTTCAACTGTAGTAACAGCATAAGATTTTCCTTGATCCCTTGGCATTTTCTGAGGTAAGTTTCCCTGACGCTTATGACATTCATTTGCATAATGCCCCATTTCCCTACAATTGTAGCATTCAACATTGATATCCTCTTTCTTTCCTTTACAATCACGAGCCTGGTGACCCTTTTCTCCACATTTATAACAAACTCCCATTCCTTTTAGGCAAGTATCGGGGTGATTCTTCCCACAATTATCGCATAATGGAAAATCCTTCTTTCCCTTTTTCCCTTTATCTGTCTCTTGTTCCACCATTCTCTTATTCTCTTGCTTTATTTTGTTGTCATACGACTTAGAGAATTCCTTTTCTGTCTTGATAGCACATGAGACAATATCTTCATACGACGAGAAAGATTGTGAGACTAAAGCTCGATGGAGAAATGGTTTTAACCCATCAAATAAATGATCAATATTACTTCTTGGGTTACGTATATAATCTGAAGCATGCATCGCTAACCTTGTAAAGTTAGCCTCATACTTTGAGACATTCTCATCCTCCTTCTTCCTCACACTCAGAAATTGCCTTTCCATATCTGCTCGATGGTCATGTGGAAAGTATTTTTCTAAGAAAATTTCCTCAAACTCCCTCCATTCCATACTTGATACTTCTTCATCTTCCTTTGTGTTTTGAATCGGCGACCACCATTGATCAGCATCTCCAGTGAGGCAGTAGACTGCCATGACAACCTTCTCCCTTTCGCTACTCCCCAAGGCATGGAATATTTTCTCTAAGGAGTTTATCCATTGCTCAGCTACTAATGGATTTGTACCCCCATTAAATGTTGTCGGTTGTTGCCTCATGAAGCGGTCTAACATTGATCCTCCACGTTGCGGATCAGGGTGCTCCATAGTAGTAAAGTTATTATTCATAACCTGAGTGAGTTGTCCCAGTATGGTGATAAGTTGATCAGCACCAGTTGTATCTCCAGCTCCACAATAATTATCTTGAGTAGGAGGGAAATCCCTATATGGAGTGTGTGCATTTATACGGTTTCCATTCCTCCCAATAGGCGCTATTTCTACACAATGGCATAAACTAGATTAGTTTATGAATAAAAATAAATAATTCCATACTTGTAAAACACTTAACATAAATTGAACTATTTATGGATATATTCCATAATCATAAAAAGAAATGTTTTCTTTGAGGAAGTATATACTCATAAACCCTTCATAATGGTTTTTAAAAAAAATGAGAATTATTGTCACGACCCGACCCTACCCGGGCTCGAGCCGCAACTACCCCAGGCCCGCCTCCATAGGCCAAGGGCTGGCGACCAGCGCCGAAGGCACAACAACTCGGGGAGGCCTTTGCCTAAGCACCTGTACACACACACGCAGCAAACTCAATGCAACAGTGCAAAGTAAAAATAAAGACAAGCAAAGAAAAGGAAAGGGAAACTGCTATATAAATACCACAAATTGCATCGACCTCTACAAGTACAAAGTACAAACTAAAAAGAAAAGGGGAAAAACACGCGCCCAACCAAAAAGTGCCACAACCTGACAATAGGTAAACAAAAGCAACTGCTGATGGGTCTCCCACCTGGAACTCGGCCATGACCACCGCACGCGGTCCAAGATCCCAAGATCCTACGCTCCACTGAAGTCATGCTCCACCTGTCCATCGTCTGCAAGGGCACACCAAGTGTGGGCAAAGCCCAAGCAGGGGTGAGTATAAAAATACTCAGTAGGATACCCCGAAGGCTCGATGGAGCAACAAAAGGAGGTACCGAAGGGTGAGCAGTAGAGCGAACAGGAAAGTAAAGGAGTACAACAAGGAGTGCAGTAAAGAGTCTATCTCAACCCAACAAAATAAAGGAAGTAGACTCATCCAGGCACAAGGAGCTGGAAATGGTGAGAAGATGAAATTCCCGTCGAGTCTTTGCTGCCTATAGCAGGAGAGTAGACTCGTCCAACCGCGAGAAGCTAGACACGGAAAGCACGCGGCATACCCCGCGCGTCTTCGCCTCACCTGGAAGGAGAGTAACCAAACCCAAGAAGTGGGTACCAGAAACAAGGTATATACATATCCTTATGCTCTAACAAGAAGCCCGAACAAACTCGTAAGGGGATCCCCGTCCCGTAGCTCAGCCCAAGAAAAGTGCCGCCAACAGTCCCAGATGTAACCCCATCATCGATGCCCAGCATCCCGCACGTCTGCCCTGAACCGCAAGCCAAGGGGCTCAATCACCGCACCTCGATACTATCCGCTTTGGGCGGCACTGACTCTCCCGCACGATTTTAGATCGTGTTGCAAGAACGCGTCTCAGTGGGGAAAGCGCCCCTCGTACTTGAGAGTTCTAGGAAAGTCAAACCACACCTCATCACTTCCCTGCAGTCGAGAGGTCTCCTCAAAATCAAGCCGTCACAACACTGACCCGTATAACCAAGGGTCCCGCTCCGGTAATCACGGAGGAAAGCCACCGACTAGCCTAGTCGGAAGGACTGAGTCTGGAATACCCACTGGTGTCCCACTGCCCAGCCCCGCTGGAGGGAATTCATAACCAAATGTCGGGTGACCCACTGCCCAGCCCTGCTGGAGGGTAAACCCTAATACATCGTCAGGTGACCCACTACCCAGCCCCACTGGAGGGTAAACCATATTCAGATATCGGGTGACCCACTACCCAACCCTACTGGAGGGTAAACCCTAATACATCATCCGACGACCCACTGCCCAGCCCCGCTGGAGGGTAGACCATAATACGTCATTAGGTGACCCACTGCCCAGCCCTGCTGGAGGGTAGACCTGGAATAAGTCGACAGGCGACCCACTGCCCAGCCTTGCTGGAGGGTAGACCCTAAGAGGTCGTCGGGTGACCCACTGCCCAGTCTCTACTGGAGGGTAGACCCTAAGTGCATCGGGTGACCCACTGCCCAGCCCCGCTAGAGGGTAGACCCTAGAAGTCAGTGAACAACCCACTGCCCAGCCCTGCTGGAGGGTAAGCCCGAGGAAGTCGATGAGTAACCCACTGCCCAGCCCCACTGGAGGGTAAAACTCAGAACTTCCCTGGCCACATCCACTGAAGGGTACAACACTGGCCAACCAAACGCGGAGTGGGTATCGTGCAACCACCCAACTCCAGAACAACTCACCCAAAGGGGGTTCAGTGCCTGTTCCATCACGGGGTGCCACTAGCACTGCTACTGGACGATCCATAGAGAACGAAACCAAGGGGAGACCACTCAACCCTGTTGGTCAACCAACGAGCACCGAGCCGGGGGAAAACTCCACCCTGTTGGTCAAACCAACACACCGAGGGACGCTCTACGCCACGAGAGGTCCAAGTACGCAAAGTAGAACCCGACATGCACGTGGGGCCCACACGACGTGTGGCCCCAAGTCAACCCCAACCAAGCGCACGAACGTCTCAGGTACGAACCCCATGTACCTCCAAGCACTCTCGTATACTCCCAGAGTATACCACGTCTCCAGCCCAAGGGCTATCGTGCACACGACACCCAACGTCAACGTGAAGGCGCGACATAACATCTCCAACTCAAAGGCCCGGGCACAGCCAACCACATCTCGTGGACCAATTGTATCACTCTCCCAAGAGTGCGCGATCACACGCTAAGGGTCCGCTACAAACAAGGTAGGGCGGACCACCACTGGAGCACCTTCCATGCTCCACTTTTAACAAGATCACGGAAGAGGCTCCGCACAACCAAACAGATTGCACCATTGTAATCCTCACGGAAAAACACGTGAGATCGACTACTTACCCACCTGAAACGGTCAACAGGTGGAAAAGGTACTATTCACCATGAACAAACCCATGTGGGGCCCACCCCAAGATCCCGAAACTGAACCAACGGATCACGCCACTGTGATCCCCTCGAAAAAACACACGGGATTGAGTACTCAATCGCCCAAAACGGACACCCAGTGAAAAGGGAACTATTCACCGTAGCCAGGTCGGGTGGGACCCACACCACGTCCCCAAAAAAGGTCGGGCGGACTGCGCCATCGTAATGATCTCGGAAAAACACGTCGAAATCACTACTCGCTTGAGTAGAAAGGGTATCCGGAGAAAAAGATGCATTCCGGCGCGCCGCACACGAGCGACGCCACGTGGGACCGGCATCCCGATCCCGAAACTCAACGAACGGATCGCACCGTTGCGATCCTCTCGAAAAAGTACACAAGATGGACTAATCACTTGTCCAAAACGGTCGCCCGATGATAAAGCTGGAAATCACCGTCAACTACCGAAACGACCCTCGTGGGCCCCGCACCATCGTGCAGAATTAGAGTGGGTGGATTTCACCATTGCAATCCCCTTGGAAAGACATCCAGAAATGACTGCTTGCATGCCCCGAATGGATGTCCAATGAAAGAGTCGTGAAACGCTGCACGCAGCTCGAAAGACGGGCCGTGGGACCCACGCCTCAACTCCAGCCTCAACGTCTGGAACCACACTGGAAACCTCCGTCTCAATGCCAGGGTCACAACACCACTAACGACGCTCAAAACGGACGTCGGACGCGTCCGTGCCGTCCAAAACAAGAATCCCGGGAAAAGCGCTCGTCCACTTAAGGACGTGTCGCGCCTCCGAGGCCCCTCATTTCGGGAACTAAAATTTCCCAAAACCATCTCAAAAGCTTCGCCTCGACGCAAGCTCCACGCTTCCGCAGACGGCGCGCAAAACGGACGTCCGTAGCCCGAAATACGGGCGTCCGAAGTCTGAGGGGCAAAGCCCCTTGGGTCGGACCGGCCCGGACCGGCCGGTCCGTCCTTCTTGGGCCGGCCCGCGCCGGCCGGCCCGGTCCAGCCGAGCCGCGGGCCGCCGCTCCACGGCCCGCTCCCCTTCACACCCGCACGCCCGCCACACGGGATGCTCCACCGACCGGCCGACATGGCCGGTCGAGTCCACGCGGAGACCTGCCTTTGGCGGGTCTCGGTCTCCCCAGCCGGCGCCCTCTCGCCGGCTCCCCGCTCCACCGCGACGCCGCGGGCCGCCAGCCGCCAGCCGCCTGCCGCCTGCCGAAGCCGAAGCCGGCCCGCCGTCGCCCTCGCACACCCAGCTGCCACAAGCCGCCGCCCGGCTCGCCGCGCCACCGCCTGGCATGGCCGGCCGCCGCGCCTACCCGCCGGAACGCCCCACATCTCCTCCGTAAACCCACAATCTTCGGCGAATGATTGCGGGTTCCTCTGAACTCCAAAACCAAATCCGAAAGAATCATCCGAAAGAGAATAAAATACACTTCACATTCATGGTCTTTGTTTGATAAATCTACATAGATTTGATATAAAAATTCGGGCTCAAAGTAGGTACGAGCATAGAAAATGCAATCGACAAAACCCTACCTCACGGGGCTTTGTTCGAAGCTTCACGACGATCCGCCGGCCACCACGCCTCACCAGAGCTCGCCTCGCCAGAGCTCGCCTCGCCGGAGTTGCCTCGCTGAAGGTCAAGGGGAGGGGAGGGTTTTAGGAAGAGGAAGAAGAAGGAGAAAGGGGGGGGGGGGGGGTGTTTAAGTACAAATCACTTAAACGCCCGCCCGATAGCCCCGAACCCGAACTCCCGAAGGGGTCGGGATTTAGCCTCCCCTAGGCTAAGAACCACGGTCTGAGCGCAACAGTGGTCTCGGAATTTTATTCCGAGACCCCGTTCAAAAGTTATTAAACTTAGCGCCCGAGACTGCCAAATTATGAAAACGCCCCTGGGGCCATTTTTCACAAACGGCCCGCGCCCGCAAAACTTACACCCCTCCTAGGGAAAACGGCACGCTCCGAACTTAACGGTGCCCTCAGTTTTCCAATCCGATCCATCGTTTAAGAGATACCTGTGTTTCGCCATTAAACAAATTAATTAATTAATTAATTAATCCGTTTAACGTTCCAGAAGCGGGCGAGGGGTCCAAACATCCCGCGCCGGCAAGTTTTATGTCACTCCTAGGGTAAACACACCATTCCGGACCCATCCATACACTCAGATCCCTGATCCAGATCACTATTTAGGAGTTATCTCATTTATTTGGCGTTTCCAGTGTGAACGCACTGAAAATTTAATTCCGGCCACTCCGGGGCTCGGAATCGTACGCCGTCTGAAGGCGCTGCCCTGGAATATTATCAAGAATATTCCAAAGTCTTTCACTGCAAAAACCAGGTTCTTACATCATTCCCTCCTTCAAGATTTTCGTCCCCGAAAAGCAAAACTAGGGAGCAACACAGGGTACTAAGCCCACACCCGGCTTTCCCATACCCAGGAGAACCCACGCACAGCTCTGCGTCACCGCACACGGACCAAAGGATTTATCCGTTCACGCAAGGTCGGCCCTTGACAATGTCGTGAACCCACTCCAGACATTGGGGTTAGGGCAAGGCGGTAGGGTACCTCTCCATCCCTTTGCACGGTCTCACACGGCCCGAAGGCCCTCGGGGGTAGCTCACCTCCCCGGTCAAACCTCTACGTCGCACGCCGTGACTGGAATCACCGCCCGTACCTGAAACAAGGACCGGTGATTCCCTCCTTCAGAATATCCATATGGTGAAACAGCCAAGGATATCTGGTCACGCAAGGTTCCATAGTCGATTCTCTCTTACACGCTCAAAAGGCGAAAGAGTCAACACCATCGACTAAAGGAAAAGGTCCCACGCCTTTTTCCTTACCAACACAGGGTCACACCCGACGCCCTGCGTCACCCTGGTAACACATCAAACAAGGAGCAGGGAGGAAAGTAGATCACACACAGAGTCTAACAATTCTACGGCACAAAGGTAGAAGAGCTGTAGAGCATACCTCTTATCTCCTCATGCTCTGCAAGATCGTAGACATCCAAAGCTCGCGGCTGCCCGCGGTCCCAACTGTCAACTCCTGGAGCCTGACGTGGACCCCCTAGTGGTGATGGGAAGACCTCGTATCATCATCCCCCACTACCAGCTCCTCCCGCTCCTCTGCTAGAACCACCTCTTTGGGTACTACTCCGATCACGACGCTGCCTCTATCGTGGTGGTGCACCTGCTACCTGCCCGAAGCTCCCAGCAACTCGGGTCGGGCAGTCTCGTGCCAAGTGACCTCCCCCGTCACAAGAATAGCACTGACTCTCTCTGTGCTGCACTGGTGCCCTCCGGCGCCAGTGTGGTGTACGACCACGCCCCTGAGTCCGGTTGTCAGAAAGCCACTTGCGTCGAGGTCCTTCTTGCCGACGCCCACTAGCTGCGGCAGACGTCTCAGCTCCAACGTGCCTGCTGCCACCACCAACACTAGAACGCAACAGAAAGCCCTCTATCACCAGCGCCTTCTCTTACACCCCGACATATGTGGAAATTCCCAAAGTTACTATGACAGAACGAATCTCTCGGCGAAGACCCTGCTCAAACTTCCGCGCTCGGAGGTTGTCGTCACGGACCAAGTCCGGGTAAAAGCGTGCACGATCTGCAAAACTAGCCGCGTACTCGCCCACCGTCATCCCTCCCTGCTGAAACTGCAGGATCTCCTAAATCCGAACGGAGCGCAAGCAGGAGGGGAAAAACTCCTCACGGAGCAACAACTGAAAGTCGTCCAATGAAAATGACGACTCGTCCATAAACCGAGTCACCAAACTCTACCAATGCCAAGCTGCTCCACGAAAAAAGCTGGCTGCCAAAGCCACTCTCTGATCTGTCGGCATCTGCACAAGCCTGAAAAGGTGAACCAATGTCTCGAGCCAAGCCTCTACTGCCTGAGGGTCTGGCTCACCACTGAACCTTAGCGGTACCTGCCGCTGGAACTCACGGAGCACGATCAACCAGCGCTCAAACTCAGCCTGCTCTGGCTAAAACTGTCTGCTGCTCAATAGGTGGGGCTGCTGCTACCGGCCCACCCGGAGAAAGGGGCTCACATTATGGGTTATGGACTAAGGCCTCGTAGCTCATAGGGTCGTTGTCACGAACCGAAGCTGGTATCTGGGCTGGCTGTCTTCGCGGAGACATCCTGAATATTATCATGGAGTGCCGCGGTCAGATGAGCATATATGTATATACCACAACAACAACGATGGGGAGCTGACTCAAGAAGGACATTCAAGACTCAGTCCTATGTGATGCATAAACAAATTTCCCTGCAAAAAGTGTCTCAACATGCCGAGTCGACAAGCGGGTGATCAAGGTCCTGGTGAACGGATACGTCGGCTGCCGCACCATCACTGGACTCTCTGGCCTGAGAGCCGCTCTCGAGACACGTTAACACTGTTGCCCTATATCCCAACCAATTCCTTTTATTTTAGGGACATCCGCACAACGTCTCAAGGAATGAACCACCTCTGATACCACTTTGTCATGACCCGACTCTACCCAGGCTCGAGCCGCAACTACCCCAGGCCCGCCTCCATAGGCCAGGGGCTGGCGACTAGCGCCGAAGGCACAACAACTCGGGGAGGCCTTTGCCTAAGCACCTGTACACACACACACACACAGCAAACTCAATGCAACAGTGCAGATTAAAAGTAAAGAAAAGCAAAGAAAAGGAAAGGGTAACTACTATATAAATACCACAAAGTGCATCGAACTCTACAAGTACAAAGTACAAACTGAAAAGAAATGGGGCAAAACACGCGCCCAACCAAAAAGTGTCACAACCCGGCAACAGGTAAACAAAAGAAACTGCTGATGGGTCTCCCACCTGGAACCCGACCACGACCACCGCACGTGGTCCAAGCTCCCAAGCTCCTATGCTCCACTAAAGTCACGCTCCACCTGTCCGTCGTCTGCAAGGGCACACCAAGTGCAGGAAAAGTCCAAGTAGGGGTGAGTATAAAAATACTCAGTAGGATACCCCGAAGGCTCGAGGGAGCAACAAAAGGAGGTACCGAAGGGTGAGCAGTAGAGTGAACAGGAAAGTAAAGGAGTATAACAAGGAGTGCAGTAAAGAGTCCAGCTCAACCCAACAAAAGAAAGGAAGTAGACTCATCCAGGCACAAGGAGATGGAAACGGTGAGAAGATGAACTTCCCGTCGATTCTTCGCTGCCTATAGCAGGAGAGTAGACTCGTCCAACCATGAGAAGCTAGACACGGAAAGCACGTGGCATACCCCATGCGTCTTCGCCTCACCTGGAAGGAGAGTAACCAAACCTAAGAAGTGGGTACCAAAAACAAGGTATATACATATCCTTATGCTCTGCCAAGAATCCCGAACAAACTCGTAAGGGGATCCCCGTCCCGTAGCTTAGCCCAAGAAAAGTGTCGCCAACAGTCCCAGATGTAACACCATCATCGATGCCCAGCATCCCGCACGTCTGCCCTGAACCGCAATCCAAGGGGCTCAATCACCGCACCTCGATACTATCCACTTTGGGCGGCACTGACTCGCCCGCACGGTTTTAGATCGCGTCGCAAGAACGCGTCTCGGTGGGGAAAGCACCCCTCATACTTGAGAGTTCTAGGAAAGTCAAACCACACCTCATCACTGCCCTGCAGTCGAGAGGTCTCCTCAAAGTCAAGCCGTCACAACACTGACCCATATAACCAAGGGTCCCGCTCCGGTAATCACGGAGGAAAGCCACAGACTAGCCTAGTCGGAAGGACTGAGCCTGGAATACCCACTGGTGTCCCACTGCCCAGCCCTGCTAGAGGGTAATTCATAACCAAATGTCGGGTGACCCACTGCCCAGCCCTGCTAGAGGGTAAACCCTAATACATCGTCAGGCGACCCACTACCCAGCCCTGCTGGAGGGTAAACCATATTCAGATATCGGGTGACCCACTGCCCAGCCCTGCTGGAGGGTAAACCCTAATAAATCATCCGGCGACCCACTGCCCAGCCCCGCTGGAGGGTAGACCATAATACGTCATCAGGCGACCCACTGCCCAGCCCCACTAGAGGGTAGACTTGGAATAAGTCGACAGGCGACCCACTGCCCAGCCTTGCTGGAGGGTAGATCCTAAGAGGTCGTCAGGTGACCCACTGCCCAGTCTCTGCTGGAGGGTAGACCCTAAGTGCGTCGGATGACCCACTGCCCAGCCCCGCTGGAGGATAGACCCTAGAAGTCAGTGAGCAACCCACTACCCAGCCTTGCTGGAGGGTAAGCCCGAGGAAGTCGATGAGTAACCCACTGCCCAGCCCCACTGGAGGGTAAAACTCAGAACTGCCCTGGCCACATCCACTGAAGGGTACAACACTGGACAACCAAACGCGGAGTGGGTATCGTGCAACCACCCAACTCCCGAACAACTCACCCAAAGGGGGTTCAGCGCCTGTTCCATCACGGGGTGCCACTAGCACTGCTACTGGCCGATCCATAGAGAACGAAACCAGGGGGAGACCACTCAACCCTGCTGGTCAACCAACGAGCACTGAGCCAGGGGAAAACTCCACCCTTCTGGTCAAACCAACACACCGAGGGACCCTCTACACCGCGAGAGGTCCAAGTACACAAAGCAGAACCCGACACGCACGTGGGGCCCACACGACGTGTGGCCCCAAGTCAACCCCAACCAAGCGCACGAACGCCTCAGGTACGAACCCCATGTACCTCCAAGCGCTCTCGTATACTCCCAAAGTATACCACATCTCCAGCCCAAGGGCTATCGTGCACACGGCACCCAACGTCAACGCGAAGGCGCGGCGTAACATCTCCAACTCAAAGGCCCGGGCACGACCAACCACATCTCGTGGAACAATTGTATCACTCTCCCAAGAGTTCACGATCACACGCCAAGGGTCCGCTAAAAACAAGGTAGGGCGGACCACCACTAGAGCACCTTCCATGCTACACTTTTAACAAGATTGCACAAGAGGCTCCGCACAACCAAACGGATTGCACCGTTGTAATCCTTGCAGAAAAACACGCGAGACCGACTACTTACCCACCTGAAATGGTCAACAGGTGGAAAAGGTACTATTCACCGTGACCAAACCCATGTGGGGCCCACCCCAAGATCCCGAAACTGAACCAACGGATCACGCCACTGTGATCCCCTCGAAAAAACACACGGGATTGAGTACTCAATCGCCCAAAACGGACACCCGGTGAAAAGGGCACTATTCACCATAGCCAGGTCAGGTGGGACCCACACCATGTCCCCGAAAAAGGTTGGGCGGACTGCGCCATCGCAATGCTCTCGGAAAAACACGTCGAAAGCACTACCCGCTTGAGTAGAACGGGTATCCGGAGAAAAAGATGCATTCCGGCGCACCGCACACGAGCGGCGCCACGTGGGACCCGCATCCCGGTCCTGAAACTCAACGAACGGATCGCACCATTGCGATCCTCTCGAAAAAGTACACAAGATGGACTACTCACTTGTCCAAAACGGTCGCCCGGTGATAAAGATGGAAATCACCGTCAACTACCGAAACGACCCTCGTGGGGCCCGCACCATCGTGCGGAATTAGAGTGGGCAAATTGAACGATTGCAATCCCCTTGGAAAAACATCCATAAATGACTGCTCGCACGCCCCGAACGGACGTCCGATGAAAGAGTCGTGAAACGCTGCACGCAGCTCGAAAGACGGGCCGTGGGCCCCATGCCTCAACTCCAGCCTCAACGTCTGGAACCGCACTGGAAACTTCCGCCTCAATGCCAGGGTCACAACGCCACTGATGGCGCTCAAAACGGATGTCAGACGCGTCCGTGGCGTCCAAAACAAGAATCCCGGGAAAAGCGCTCGTCCACTTAAGGACGCGTCGCGCCTCCGAGGCCCCTCATTTCGGGAACTAAAATTTCCCGAAACCATCTCAAAAGCTTCGCCTCGACAGAAGCTCCGCGCTGCCACAGACGGCGCGCAAAATGGATGCCCGTAGCCCGAAATACAGGCGTCCGAAGTCTGAGGGGCAAAGCCCCTTGGGCCGGACCGGCCCGGACCGGCCGGTCCGCCCTGCTTGGGCCGGCCCGCACCGGCCGACCCGGTCCAGCCGAGCCGCGGGCCGCCGCTCCGCGGCCCGCTCCCCTTCACACCCGCGCGCCCGCCGCGCGGGATGCTCCACCGACCGGCCGACATGGCCGGTCGAGTCCACGCGGAGACCCGCCTTTGGCGGGTCTCGGTCTCCCCAGCGGGATCGCGAGCCGCGACCCCGGACGCCCCCTGGTCGGCGCCCCCAGCCGGCGCCCTCTCGCCGGCTCCCCGCTCCACCGCGGCGCCGCAGGCCGCCAGCCGCCTGCCGCCTGCCACCTGCCGAAGCCGAAGCCGGCCCGCCGTCGCCCTCGCACACCCAGCCGCCACAAGCAGCCGCCCGGCTCGCCGCACCGCCTCCTGGCATGGCCGGCCGCCACGCCTACCCGCCGGAACACCCGACATCTCCTCCGTAAACCCGCAATCTTTGGCGAATGATTGTGGGTTCCTCCGAACTCCAAAACCAAATCCGAAAGAAGCGTCAGAAAGAGAATAAAATACACTTCGCATTCATGGGATTTGTTTGATAAATCGACAGAGATTTGATACAAAAATTCGAGCTCAAAGTAGGTACGGGCATAGAAAATGCAATCGACAAAACCCTACCTCGCGGGGCTTCGCCCGAAGCTTCGCGACGATCCGCCGGCCACCACGCCTCGCCGGAGCTCGCCTCACCGGAGCTCGCCTCACCGTAGTTTCCTCGCCAGAGGTGAAGGGGAGGGGAGGGTTTGAGGAAGAGGAAGAAGAAGGAGAAGTGGGGGGGGGGGTGTTTAAGTACAAATCACTTAAACGCCCGCCCGACAGCCCCGAACCCGAACTCCCGACAGGGTCGAGATTTAGCCTCCCCTAGGCTAAGAACCACGGTCTGAGCGCAACGGTGGTCTCGTAATTTTATTCCGAGACCCCATTCAAAAGTTATTAAACTTAGCGCCCGAGACCGCCAAATTACGAAAACGCCCCTGGGGCCATTTTTCACAAACGGCCCACGCCCGCAAAACTTACACCCCTCATAGGGAAAACGGCACGCTCAAAACTCAACGATGCCCTCAGTTTTCCAATCCGAGCCACCGTTTAAGAGATACCTGTGTTTCTCCATTAAACGAATTAATTAATTAATTAATTAATCCGTTTAACGTTCCAGAAGCGGGCGAGGGGTCCAAACATCTCGCGCCGACAAGTTTTATGTCACTCCTAGGGTAAACACACCATTCCGGACCCATCCGTACACTCAGATCCCTGATCCGGATTACCGTTTAGGAGTTATCTCATTTATTTGGCGTTTCCAGTGTGAACGCACTGAAAATTTAATTTCGGCCACTCCGTGGCTCGGAATCACACGCCGTCTGAAGGAGCTACCCTGGAATATTATCAAGAATATTCCAAAGTCTTTCACAGCAAAAACCGGGTTCTTACAATTATCCTAATCATATCCCCCGTGAGTGTCGTAACCAAGAGTGCAACAAGGCCCGTTGTCGTGCACCAGTTCCCGTTCGAGTCTAGCTCAAAGTAGTTTTTTCAGGTTTTACCCCTAGGTACATCTGTATCAGATCCGCCTCGACCTCCTCGTATCTAGACAGGGATGTATTTCTCGGAAAACTCATAAAATCTCTATAATACCAAAATTATAGGAAGTTCTTCTATACTAATCCTCAAAGTCTATCTTAGGGCTATGTGGTCTAATCAAAGTTTATCTAAATCTATCATCCAAGGTTATTACTAAATTTCCTCTGATACCAACTGTAACGCCCCGACCCCAGTTACCCAGAGTCGGTGCATTATTGCGTAACATTGTCATGATCACAAAAGATCAAGTCTCGAAAGACCGAATAGTTTAGTAGCCTTGGAAACACTAGATACATTCATAAATGTTACACTACATCATAAAGTGAAAAACTATAATAACATAGTCTCCATAGTCCACACCCATATCCCCTTCAGACTATCCCTGCAAGTCATTCATAAAATATTTCTTCACATCCTGAGAAAAATAAAACATTGAAAGGGGTGAGCTCAGATGCTCAGTAAGGACAACAATTTAGCGGAAGCTTTCATAAATAAACATAAACATTTAAGGCAATATATAACTAAAACAAAATCATTTTAAACTTGAACTTCAACATAATATGGAAAAAGTAAAATGAGATAATTCCATTTAATTATTCACATGGATATT
The DNA here is from genome assembly GCA_963277665.1 of Viscum album. NCBI lineage: Eukaryota > Viridiplantae > Streptophyta > Magnoliopsida > Santalales > Viscaceae > Viscum > Viscum album. The sequence continues at coordinate 1,948,062,286 of OY728121.1, read as the reverse complement.
CTACTGGTCGAATAATCACATGGAATATCAATAACCACTTTCATAATGATGGAATGCATAATGCCAGACTATCATAACCACGTAGCCAAGACCTTGTGCCAATACTACAAATAAGATTTTGTCAAGGCCTCGTGCCAAGACACTAGTTTGTCTAATGAGACCTACCGATGCATCGAGGAGCTATAGTGGGCTCCACCCGTCACTTATTAAGTCCAATTCATTCCTCATATGAACAGGTTTAAACATATCATAAACCATAACATAATCTTATCACATAAAACATGCATAAAGGAAGCATAAAATTTTCACATTTCAATCACAAGATATCAATACAACACATTGATATAATAAAAACATTATCAAAACCATTTTCAATACCAAAATAAAAGAAAATTAAAACTTGGTATTTATTTTTCATTTAAAAAAAGTTATGGCTTGTAGAGGAAGCCGAAACTCAAATAATGGTCACGACGGCAGAGAATTCATTGTCGCCACATACGTACGACAAGAAAAACATTCCTTTTTGTTGTTTAGTAAAACGCTTAGTATAAAAATATTCCTTTTGAATAAACATAAAATTCAAAGGGGTTTATACACCGTATAAATAAAATTTTTGTATAAAACAAAATATGCCTCAATGAAAGGAGATTGAAACGAAGTCCTTACAAAGATAATTTTTAAAATAAAATAGATCTATTATGTGTATTTACTATAAGTACACATAAAGAAAGTACAAATAAAAGATAGGACATAATAATATCATGTCATAATTTGAAAGTAGGAGATTAACCCAAAGAATGGAAATTGGGTTAAGAAATTCCCTTACCTCATGTCCGACTTGACTCGACCGTTATTTAACCTCATGAATAATAAACTAGAGTTAATTTATAATTGCTTAAGAACCTTTTTAAAGTTTATTATTCCTTTTATATAACTTATTACCATGTTATGAACATTGTGTAACTATTTATGTTAATAACGGTCGTTTTGTAGATCTTTGGTACTTGAGTCAAAAATAAACTTCTTAAAATTACAAGTTGTTCATGTGGTAAAATATCCATTATATCCATAATTATATTCATGATTTAGATATCATATACATCATATATATCCATTATATACATTCATTTATAATATTACATAACATTTATAGGTAAGAAATGAAATGCACCGTTCATGGAGACGGTAAGCCGTACGTACGCATGAACGCTAATTTCATTTATATTTCATATTTAATGGAATGAAGTTATAATTATAAAAAGATATAATATAATTACAGTATAATATAATGTATAATACCATTTACTCCATCATTTATACATCCCACATATGGCATTAATGATTCAAATCACTTTGAGTGGGCGGTAGTCCGCACTTCCTAAAATGAAAATATCACGTTTACCCATAATGGAAACCATAAAGGTATGCCATATATGAAAAATACAGAAGCTTAAGGAAAACATAAACATATTATATATCATATATGAATATATTGACATCTTAATGGCCACCTTTGAAGGTGTTATATGAGTGTTGAACAATCATCTTTTTGTAAGGCAGAAATTCACCATCCATAGAAACAGTATGTTCTTAAACCATTAGATGTAGGTGTGTGTAAGTGTAGCTAGAATACTTATTATAACAACATCCTAGTATATTTAAGATACTGGTTTTGTTACAAAGGAAAGTAATAAAAAAAGTTTAAGTGGTTGGAGAAGCAAAATAAAACAAAATACATAAGAGAAGACATTACCTTAAAATACGGTAACTATTTTTTGATTTGAGACAAAGGCTTCCTTGGGAAGAATTATGCCCAAATTGAGGCTTCTAAGAGTAATAGAGGGAAGTTGAGAGAGTATTTGGGTAGAGTTTGGCCGAGCCAAAAGGCTTGGAAGGTGTGAATAAGGTGGTAGTGGTGGGGGCCTTTTATAAGAGGAGAGGAGGGGCACTCTTGGAAAGATTGAAATGTTACTTTATTATGAAATGATTTTCGGATTTAAAAGGTCACACAATAATATATTTCGAGGATAAGGTGATAAGGGTTGTAAATATGCTCATAAAATAGGTTTTTGACAAGTGTAAGCCTTAGATTTTACATTATCTTTTCATTTTATTTAGATCGTTAATTGATGAGGTAATCACTGCATCATCATGGTGTCATAAATAATTTAATTTATTTAATGTATAAAAATTATAAAAAAAATATCATGATTTAGGAAATCTTTTTATATTTCCAATGAATATTTATAGTAAAAAATATGACTTGTATAACTCCATTTAAAAATTGTTTTAGTAAAACAACTCATGTTTGTGACATTTTTTTTTACTTTAAATAAAAAGTTATTAATGTCATTTTCTTACCCATGTTGCTCTATGGGGTCCCCAAGTTTACCCATGTATTTTCTTGGTATTCCATGACTCATCCAATAAGGGTAGGACAAGTGTAAAGGTATTTTCATATTTTTATAATATCATTTTTACCTTAAATTTCACTAATTACCTTTAATCGTTATTAATTAAACTTAAAAGTTACTATTCACCAAAAAATTATTTTAATCCCATTGAACCAAATTTTAATTCCTAATGAAAACCATGTATGTCGAATTATTGAAAATCAAATCATAGAAGTGGTAATGTTTCATTTAAACGAAAAATCAGTTTTTTAACTACCACTTAGTGGTTTCACTATTCATCAAAAATTGAAGTTTTTCAGAACAATGCCAAAATTTAACCCTAAGATATAATTGATATTATGAATTAAAAAATGATTTCTATTTTAAAAAATTCCAAACATATAAGTTGCATTAATTAATTTTATAATTAATTTCCACTGTCACAACAAATAGCATGTTTTTAAGAAACAATATATATCAAAAGATTGACAATTGTTTATGTCAAATTTCAAAGTGAAGTTAATTCTAATGACCACCATTGGATAAAATGGTAAAAATATATTCTAATTATACTATAAAACCACTATATAGTATAATTTATCACTATAATTTATTTTGATTAAAAAATTTGTTTTTAAGTATTTTTCACTATTCATAAAAAATTGGAAGTTCTCAGAAAAATACCAAAAATTCAACATAGGATAATTTCGATATTCCGAATACACAAATGAAGTCCATTTTGAAATATAAAATATATATATAATTTCAAAAAGTGGGTATTACTATTCATAATGGCTATTTTGATTGGTCGCGGTGTGTTAGAATCTCGAACTTACGTACAATGCAAGCTATTGCATTATTGAAAGAGAAGCGTATCGTGGAAGCTAGGGGTGTTACAACATTGGCCTTTGGTGGTTGATTGGATATGATGTGGAGGTCCTGACTATAGCATAGGGATTTGAGGGGTGTTCTACTAATTTTGGGGTAGCTACAATATGGGGGATATGCTACACCATAACCTCATTCTTGGAGAATGGGTTCTGCGGTGTGGTGGTTTTGACTATGTCATATTCCCTAACCAGGTTTATTGGATCTATATAGTGGGAGGTTCCATGTTCTCCAGATGAGGGTCAGACTGGGTAGGATATAACATGGTCCCTTGTGCTGTGCCATAGTCCAACCTACATCAGCTAGTTCTACAATGTGGTCTAGGAGGATGTGCTATGGTCTTTTAATTGTTAGTTAGCCGATAAATACCCAAACCCATTTCAACCTAAATTTTCTCTCCACCTTCTATATTTAACCCTAGTCACCCAATAGAGGGTTTTTACCACCTTTAATGACCCTTTTTATTATAATCAACCGTCACCTTCTAAGGATCGACTTTTAGTAATCCAAGGTGTGTTCTACCTCCTTTTCTAGTGGTTTCTTTCTATTTTATTTTACTTCCTCCCATACCATATTTCCATGTTATAGAGTTTTATATTCATCATTATAGTATAGTTTCATTTGATTTTGGTTGGCTTAGTTAAAAAAATACATTCTTTTAAGGATGTAGGTTTTATCACGGGGAGTTAATAAGAGATCCATGATGTTATTCCATTATTGCGTAAAGAAAATTTACATATGGTGGCATGAGATTCATTGATTCCAATTTTTAATAGGTGAAATCATATAATTATCATGATTTATTATTTTGGGTGGTGGTGTAATTAAAACTAATGAAGGATATACCAAATTAATGAATTAATGGTTTATGGTTAACAATTGTATGTGCTTTTTACACCATGAAAACAGTTTGCATCTTGATTTAATAGATTGTGTGTTATTTATATCATTCTTGTTTCTCATGTTTGTTATTCTTGGATTAGGATGTGTTAGTTCAATGTAAAATGATAAATAATTTAAATAAAGTAATTTTTTTGGTTGGATAAAGAACTGTAAGAGTCATGTTTATAAAATTTGTTCTTTATTATAATTGTATATAATTTAAATTGATTCTTAATTAATGTTTAATTGAAGTTTTTTCCTTCCATGTTCTTATGAAATTGGATAAAGAACATGATTATATAATTACATGATGTTGATGATAATAAAAAAATGAATGGTAAGTGATATTTTTTCTTCTCATAGTTTTTTGAAACTAGAATTGATTCAAGAGAGAATGATTAAATAATTTTTAGCTTATTATAGACTATGGCTTAATTTACCCATAGTTGTAACATTTATTAAATGATTTGGTTAATTTGATATGGAATTAAACTAGTTGTTTGATAAAGATAAATGTTTTGGGTTTTAGTGATCTTATTTTCTTATGAATGCTAAATGCCTTGTGTTTGGGGATGAGTGGTCTTGTTTGTATGTAAAGTTTGAATGACTTTTTTTTAGGGTCTAGTTTCCCTATTGACTTCTTGGATACTTTTTTACCTTATATATTACTCTATACATGAGTATTTCTATATGATGTGATGTCATCCTAGGATGTTTGATGAGATATGGGTGCAGATTCCTATAGTTTGTGGTAACAGTTAACATTAATGAAAATGAGATGTATAGTGATATGCATGAGGGTGTCGGAGATGAAACCAATGTTGATGGAATGGGTTGAAGATGGTATTAACCATTATTATGGTTAATATATTATTCTTTCATGTTAAATATTCTTAAAACATCATGATGTATGAGTTTATTTTTTATCTGCATTATTTTTCTTACTGTTTGAGAAAAGTATATGTTCTTGGTTATGCATCTCTTTTATGGTATCTTAGGATGTTTCCTAGAGTACCTATAATTATGGAATGGTTAAAGAATAACTAAATTATGTAACACTTGGGGTTAGTTTTAGTTGTAATGATGAAACAATGATAATCATTAAAAACCATGGACTTGGTTGGATTATGCCTATAGGGCATGGAATTCACTATAGTGATTAATGAAATGTAATTTGGAGTAATGTTAACTAATAGACAATGAATTAATTAATGTAAGGTTAACTTAAAAAAGGAAATATGTAATTTAAGTAAACTCCTTGGTTACTTGTGTATTCACAGGATATCTAATTCTTAGTAGTGGTAGCTGGGTGTCTGAGAGACGATAGTTGTAGTTGAGCCTAAGAATAGGTTAATGACCATAATGTGATTTTGATATATATTATTTCTTGTACATTTTATGATTTCATATTATACCTCACACATGTTAGTTGGGATACTGGCACCTAATGGAATCTGTGTGGGAGTTTTTCCCAATATCCAAGTCGGCAAGGGGTGGATGGTTGAATACCCACTCTAGAACTTATCTATTCTCTTGATAGTATTTATGTACTGGTATACATGATGTTTATATTTTCTATATATGTTTATATAGAGGTGTGATGGATTGTGGTTATTTCACACACATGTATCTCTAGATAAATTATTATAAGTATAATTTTAAGTATGATAAGTATGGGATGTGATGGATTTATGTATATTATTTAGTGTATGTGATGTGATGGATTGAGGTATAATACCTGATGTATGATACAAAACATAAGGGTGATGATGGTTCCTAAAAACTACTTGGTTACTATATGGAGATTTTTAATCGGATAATGAGAAGATATGATGGACAAGATGCATGTTGTGATACTTTTCTCAGGTGTTTTCAGGATGGCCTCTTTTAAAGAGATAAGGATAAGGGATTACGATGTTGGGGAAGAGAGGAAAACCAATGTGGAATTAATATAAGGTTACCTTAATTTGATATTATATTATATGGTCTCTTTTATGTGATACTTTTTTAGATATAACCATGGAAACACTAGGAACTTAGTATACCTATTTATGTGATGAGTTAGATTCACTTATTGTTCACTAGGATTTAATATAATTTATTAATCATTTGAATGAGAGGCCTAGGGGAGGATACTATTGAGTATATATATTATTATCACCATATGTGTATAGAAACTATTTTTCAGGTCAATAGGATTAGTTTATAGATTAAGTTTGATACTACTATCTTGTTGTTGTTTATGATCTGTTTGGGAGTCATGGTCACTGCCGAGTTTATATTTTGGTACTTATAGTTCATTTTCAGTTGTTTTAGTCTTAAATGATATTAAAATTATATACTTGGGATATATTTTATAATTATCTAAGTAATATTTTATTTTTCTACTTGTATTATCTCTCATTCCTCACATTCTTTTAGAGGTAAATTCTTCTTATTTATATGTATGGAATACCCTCAGTGCTTGTCGCTAACCTGTGACCTAATGGAGGTAGGATTCGGGTGGTCACCATATACCTCCCCTAATTTCCAACCCAAAAATGGTACCATTAGGGGAAGGTGTTCATGAAATAAAAATATCTATAATATCATATATGATCCACTTATAACAACTTTTCATCAATTTGTTAATAATCATTCATCATTATCATTGTTCCGAGTGTTAACTACTTCATTTTTTATGAATGTTTTTATTATAAGGATATGATCCTTATGTATTGACCATATATCTATAATATCCCTAATTTTAATCATTATATTAAAATAATATATATTAATTATATACATATTTATATTCATACATGAAAAATAGACATGGAAAATGAATCACATCACTTTGTAGAGGCGGTAGTCCACACATACAAACTAGTAATGTTATCTTTTTTAATGGGTGAAAGAGTAATAAATTAGATTATGTATTAAATTTATATAACCCTAATTATTTCATAATTATCATATATATTACTTAGTTCCATTTTCAATACTATACCTGGGATCCAGTGATGAAAAACAAATTACATCGGTCCATGACGTGGTAGTCCTCCGTATACATGAGTGATGGTTTTGATTCCAAATTAATGGAGAAGGATATGGATAAATATCATTATATAAATATAATTACATCTAATTATATGGTATATACTATTTATATTAAATTTTAGTGTTTAGGACATAATTTATGTTAGTAAAAGTATAAGAAAAATGAAAGTGTTCGGTTAAGATGATTACCTATTCTTTGAAAAATATCCTTTAGGTCACCTCTTAAAGACTTTATGATTGATATTTTTGGAAGAACAAAACTTATATAATACTATCAAGGATGTTGTGGAGAGATTGTTTTAGGTTTTTTTTATATATAAGGCTCAATATGTGTTAATAATATAAGAAAAGTGGCAACCTTTTATAGTGAAGGAAATTACACACATGTAATTACTTAAAATATTTAAATATAATAAATTACTTTTCATGTGAAATTGGTTCAAAGTGGATAAAATTAATAATATAATATATTTTAATTTTGAAATATCTTCATCCAAAAAAAAATTGGATAGGTTTTAGTGTAATTTTAAAACCTATCACTTAGTTTAACTCTTTCATTAGTCAATTTTAACCTTAACAATGGTAACAACTTATCCATTTATAAAGAGTTATAAATTTACTTCTAAGGAAAAAATTATCTCAAAAAATTATAATGGTTGAAATTTTAAACCACATCCTACCCCCTTTTCTACATTCATGATTTTTATTATTTTTACATTATTTAATAATATATTTTTAACATAAAATACCATTAAAGTCATATTAAGAACTATTCACTAATTTTTACATTAATGATATTATGATAATAAATTAATTTGAATATAATTTTTTTTAAAATCAATAGTATATTATAATAAACCATAAAATTCATGTTATACCATTATTTATCCAAACAATTTTACTTTTGATATTGTTAAAATTATTTACCATGATTCTTCTACTACTTTCATATGTACTATGTCAATGTTGTGTAAAAATTTAATGTAATTTTATAATTAACAAAAACTAAAAATAAATAACCATAATAAAAATAAATAAATTATGTTCCAAATTGTAGCACCCCAAACATTTTATGGTATGTTTCTGTTAAATAAATTCTATTCATCACTGTGTTCCTTCGAAACAACACTAGGTTATTTAGGATATAGTCAAAACCTAGACATTAAATATAAATTTTCCACTTCTATGTTTTGAATTTCGAAAAATGGTCATCTAGAGTTGTGATCAGCAAGTCATTTGGAGTCTGATAGAACAAACTTAATTTTTGGTGAATAGTAACATACCCTTATGAATAGTAATATGAATAGTAATATGACCCTTATGAATAGTAAATAATAATATTATTTCATTTTATTAAGGAAACAAGATAATGCGATCTTAATTAGTTTTTCATTGAGAAATAAAACTAATTACACTTTAAGATTGTTATTTTTCGAATTAACTATGAATTTATTTAAAAATTAAATTAATAATATTTAGAAAATTATTTTTGAAAAATGGATTTCACTTTTGAATTCTACACGTCGAAAAATGGTTAGGGTGAATTTTGGGAATTTTTCTGAAACAGTTGATTTTTTAGTGAATAGTAAAAAATATAGTTTTTAGTTTCGGTGTGTTTATGACATCATTAATGATGAAATAATGATTTCATAAATCTGTTCGACTTGTGTATACTTAAATAAGATGTGAGGTGTCCCAAGTGGCTTATACCATGGGAAAATACCATGGGAAAGCCCATGGTTTTCCAAAAAAACCACCCATGAGGTGTCCCTTGAAAATTATTAAAATAATCCCTCACTTTTCCTATAAATACCAACTATTCCCTTCATTGAATTCATTCCCAATTCTCTCTCAACGAAGTTATGGCCTCCTTACCTTCATATTAGTCCTCCCAAGTTTTCCTCAAGCTCCCAAAGTCCCAACCTTCAAGTTCTAAGGGTTACTCTACAAGGTAAGAAAATTCTCAATTTCTATCTTTTTCCTTTCAAGTTCTCTTTTATGTGGTATATATTTCAAATTTCCATACCATGTTATTATTTTTATTCTTATTCTTGATCTAATATATATTATGATTCATTTCTATATAGGTTAACATTTTAACCTCTCTTTTTAATATTTTATAAAACCATTTTGCGTAGGCTGCAAAATTTTTGTAAGCGATTTCAAAATTTATTCTTTTATTTTGAGTTCTTTATTTAGTTTTTCTTCATCTCTTATTACCCAAGAGGAATGAAATCTAAAGAATCTTTTATATTATGTATGTTCTATTTTTCATGATAAATTAATCATCAATATTCTCCTTCCCCCCACTTGTTCAAGGAATTAAAAACAATGTCCGTGACATGTCGAATTACCGACATCGTAGATGATGTGATTTCAATTCGTATTAATTATTTAAAGTCTGGTAATGAAACCATTTATATGGTTGAACCAGGTTATAATATATGTGTTATTACTCACCCATGTTTCTGTAATTCTTTGGTACTCGTGGTTCTAATTTATTAAACAAAATGATGTTGTTATTATCAAAGAACCACTAAAACGATCTAAACAAACATCATTAATGTTTTAACTAATGAATCATCATCGTGGTATATAACCCAAAATCATTATAAGATCATTTATATATCTATAATTTCATTAATAAGATGTATTAACAATTCTGTATTTTTAACCATGTTTCAAATGAACTTCCATTCATGGAAACAAGTAAACGAACCATGAAAACCAAGGAAGAAAATGCTTCTAAAACATAAAAATTGAACCAATTGAACCCATAGAAAGGGCCATGAATGAACCTAATAATGTTTTAATAAATAAATTAAATTTATAATAGGTTATGGAAATATTAATTAATGAAGCTAAATTTTATTATTCAAGTCATTAAAACAAACTAAGAACACACTCGAGCATAAGGTAAGGGGTTTCTCATCTCACTTTCATTTTTGTGAGATTTCCATTATTCGCCAATTATTCCTTATATTTGGTATATGTTTACTTACATTTTATATATAATAACATGATTCTATTTATATTCATGTTATTAAATGATTAACTTGATGGTTATTAAGTTCTGGTCATACGGTTCGACCGATTACATTGTGGTAAGGGACTTTGTCTCAACTACCATTTTCATTGTGACTATCTTTGTATTGTGCACCTAATAATCCTTATGTGGTGTAACTACTGCACATTTGAGATCAATTTTAATTTGAAATTATATCCATAATCTCATGTCATGGATATTTTTGTTGTCTAAACCGTATACCATTTTACATACGATGTTTATTTGGAAAGTTATTTTAATTATGGAAATATTGATGAATCTGTATACTCTACTCTATACGGATATTGAAAGGGAATATTTATCTTGTATTGAATCAATGTATAAAGAATTATTTAGAAATGAAGTGGATGGTGGGGCCCTCTATATCCCCTCTATGCATCAGTAGGTCTCATGAGACAAAACAGTTGGCGACAAACCCTTCGAGTTTGTTTCAAAAAATCAGACGGGTTTCTACCCATAGAACTAAACTGTTTTTACGGTATTATGGTTTCATGTGCCAGATACATGACATCCAATTAATAAGAATTATATTTATTCATTATCAGTTATTATTATTATCCATGGGGTTTTAACTATGAAAAAATCTATGGATGCAGTTTCATTCTCAGTTTATTAATGGCATTAGTTATTCATTTATTCACTATGCCATATTGATTATGTCATATTGATTGTGATTCACTTATTATTGTACTAATGCTTCCGCTATTTGTAACCCTTACTGAGAGTTTGAGCTCAAAACTTTCATTGTCTACCTTCGACAGGTGATGAAGAGAAGGTCTTCTTTTGAGTTCCTGTGGATGCAGTTTTGAGTTTTTTATCATGTATTGTATTTTTTAACCTTTTACAATGTAATTTGAGTTACATCTATGTATCTAGTTTCTTCAAGACTACTAAACTGATCATTCCTTAAAGATTTTCATTCCTTCTAACCATGAAAATATCACAAGTAATGAACCAACTCCATCCTAGAGGGGTCGGGGTGTTACAAAAAATAATATTTTATATCCATTGATAAAATATTCTTATCCCTTTTTGATCAAATAAGAGTATTTAAAATAAAGAGAAATACATTTTGGAAATTTTATTTACTGAAAATAATATAAATGTTTTTATGAGAGTAAAATGCAATAAGAATTAAATATATTTGAATTTATTATGTATATGGAATAATTAATATTATATAATATAATAAATTAAATATTTGGATATATTTATAAAGCCTCATCACATAAAATATAACCATAATTACTTGATTTACCCTTACTGAGGTGAAAAATATTTATCACAGTTATTATTCATAATAAATAAAAATAAAAGGGAAATTGTTATAAAATTTGAGCTCCATGATCCCAAATATGGAATTAATTTTATCAAATTCAGTTTCTATAAGTGGAATAATTTTATTTTAGAATAAACCCACAAAACATGATGAAAAACAATTTTTCAGGTAAATGCATTTTCAAGCATAATATGGTCTTACATTAAGTCTATAAATAATAATAATAATTATATGATATATAGTATATAAATTTAATTTAAATAATTCATCATTATATATTATTATAATTAATTAATATGCAAAAACATTATGCACTTAAAAATATTTTTATGAAAAATGCGTATTAAGCATAAAAATAAACTTACACCAAAATCTAATCTAATATTTATTCCTATACAACTATTTAGATTATTATTAGTAAGATGGATATTATTTTATGTTAAAAAATTCAAAATATAATGTAAATTTTAAATTACTTGATTTAATGATAAGAAATGATAGTTTTACAAAAGTCATCAATTTTCAATATTCACAGAAAAAAATCATTTTTGAAAAAATCAAAAAAATTACCCTATTATAATATTGAAATATTTATTTCAAATGTGATATTTATTTATTCAAATAGTATTTATAAAATAGGTATAAATTCATTATAATATCTATGCAAAAAATGAAATAAAGACTATATTTTAATAAAGGAAACTTTAAATCAGAAAATAAATTTATTCCTATTCTTTTCCTAGTAACAAAAAATAGATGAAGGTTAAATTTCGTGATTAAATTTATTTTTTTATTAATTAAATTCTTTCTATATATATATATTTATTTATTTATTTCTATTCATACCTTATAATGTAACAATTAGGTTACAATAGTTATATATATGTATTAGGTGTTTGGGAGCATAATTACATTAAACACACACACACACACCACACACACAGGTTGGAAAGGAAGACCATATCCCCCTAAAGATATATCCCTCCAATCAATCCTTATTTATTAAATAAATTCCCCAAAGTCCCAGTGGGCATGAAGCCCATTACATATTCTAAATCCCCAGTGCAACGTCATGCCTACATCACCACCTACCTACATCATGTCCGCGTCACCGCCTGCATAGTACTGTAATAACACCTGCGACTAACAGGGCTTGGACCCAGGATCATCTGGATTCCAAGAATGATCCTTTAACACTCAGGTACAAGTTCATTATCAAGTTACGATAGTTTTATTTAATTAATATTATTTTTTATTCCATTTAGATCATAGTTGTGTGTGGTGTACACTATCAAAAAAAATATTTATAAAATAAAATATAAACTAAAATCACAGGGTATTATATTTCACCCTCCTCACAAAAATTGTGTTCTCTCAATTTTAACTCTAATTTTCTAAATTGAATATATAATATCATATTAATAAATTTAGATATAGATTTTATCATGAACATTAATTTTTATGTTTTGACCAGAAATAATATTATGAATGTATAACTAAAAGACTTATACTTGAAAATGAGTTTCTAGAAATTGACCTTGGTATATGATTATTACATTCCATATAAGACTCATTATATTTAATATTAGTTTTTTGTTTGAGAAATTCCTTTACCATTAGGATAGTGAAAAATAAAAAAATTTAATTGTTTGATTTTATTCCATTATAAAGGCATAATTTCATCCTTCTATGTGAATCATCATGATCATGATGACTTTTTCATGCCTAAAGAACTAAAATGAACTTTTAATTTACTATAAGATCCAAAAATGGATGAAAATTTATTTTTTTCTCTTTATTAACCAAAAATATATTAATGGGAACAAGATTAAATAATAATCATTATGAATAGAACTTCATATGATTAAAAATTAAAATAATCTCCAAAGCCTCAATAATAAAACCCAAAGTTCAGCATAAATAATTCCATAAATAACTAACCATAAAATGATTTAAATTTTTTTTGTCCATTTTGAAAAAAATGAAATATTTGATTACATATTCTTACGGTATCAATTTAAAATCTATCTTTAAACAATAGTAAACAATCATAAAGTAATGTACTGAAAATGTATATCCCTATCATTTAATCTCCAAAATATGATAATATTTCCCATAAATAATCTAAATTAGTTCAAATCACTATTAAAATCATATATTCATCCAAAATATAACCCAAACTTTATTCTTTAAATAAAATCCTATCTTATCCAAAAAAATTTCTATTTACCTTAATCATATACTATTTCCAATTTAGTGAAAACATTCAAAAATATCACTAATCACTTATTCAAAAAATCATTTTTTAATCCCATGGTTATATATATGATAAAAATTATATTTCAAAAATATAGTAATCCTTTTACCCTCTTAAAATTATGTCTACTAAATATAAAATAATTCTACTTAAAATAAAATTTTCACTAAAACATATACTAAACTAATGGGTTGTAATCCCATAAATGTCTTTGAAAATATCCTTAATCATATTAAACTTACATTATATAAAACCTAAAATGGATTATCTATGAATTTAAACTTAATATCAACCTTATACTTATCAACCAATGATACTTTGGGTTTATCCCATATTAATATGGCATATCTTAGGTTTTTAATGGTTATATCCTCTCAATAATTAGAATGGTTTATAAATAAAATATTAATTAGCCCATGCATATCCCAATAGAGTATCTAGAAATTCATGTAGTCTATATCCCACACATCATGAACTAGTGAAAATATATTTAATATTCAATTTACTATATTTAGAGTTGTTTCCCTTAGGTGAATCTGTTCCATAACCACATCCATTTTCTAGTTTCAAGATAGGGATGGGTTTTCTAAAAAAACACATAATCTGTACTTTAATAAAGCTTCATTATATTACCCTATACACATATTTATCCCTATAATCTATCATAATGTTATGTTACATGATCTATTTTTTCCTAAATATAGTTCCAGTGGTTTCTACTAAACTTTCTCTGACACCAACTACTATAACCTCAACTCAAATAACCCAGAGTCATTGTTCACTTTATTACATTGGTAAAAGATAAAAGGGATCACATCACCAAGGATAGATCTATTTAGAAGTCTTAAATAACCAGATACAAACATGATTCCAATGTTACATTTGAAATAGAATATAAAACATAATTAAAGTAAATATTATGCATCCTTAAACTCATTCAAAGATTCCCTCTTCATATCCCAAGGAGAAGAAAATAAAATAAGGTTGAATTCAATTTCTAAATAAGGGTTATATACAGTAGAAGCTAATATGAGTAAATAATTCATAATCAATATCTCATGGTAAATAAATTAAAACATATTCTATTTAATCTATAATTTGTGAACAAAATGCATCCATGTATAATATCAAAGTAATAATCTAATGAATAATAATAACTAAATTCTCAATGAATGAAATTCATAATGGTGTATATCACTTTCTATAACATCATGCTATCTTACCGTCAAGGCCTTATTTCAAGACAATTTAAGTCGATAGGTAGGTATACTCCTAAACCGCATTTAATAAGGCTAGACAATTAGTTTGTCTCTTGATACCTGTTAATGAATTTAGGGGAAATGTAATTTTGGGCCCCACCCATCATTTAATTTCCAATTAATTATTCATATATTGAATGATAAATTTAATTCATAAATAATATGAATTATCAGAAAATATTTGTATTGAGTAAAGAATATGAAATATCATGACTTCCATAGTCAATCTAATAACATTAATTGGGAAACACCATATATAGAAATGTTATATGTTTTAAAAAATAAAAATATACATTATACAAATAATATCAATATGGAAGGGAAATATAATGTCCAATGAAATATTATCATAATAAATTGAATGTTTCAAGAAAATTTTAATGACAAAAAAATTAAAAAGAAATAAAAGTTGACTATTATTTCATCAGAAATATAGATTTTATAGTAAAATAAAGTACTTTGTTGAATAGAATAAAATGGAAGAAAAAATTTTAATTAAATTTTTTTCTTTTCAAAACCATTGAAATATTGTAGAATAATTAAAAGTGTATAAAATGGTTATGGAATCAAAAAAATCCCTGAACAACTTATACATTAAAAAAGAAGAATTCGTTTTGAATTTTTGTAAAAAAATTAAACTTTTACCATTCAGAAAAAATTATAAAGATTAATTTTAGACATAATAAAAATTCAAGGATAATATTAAATTTCCTTAATAAATAATTTGATTAAATAAAAAGTAATTTTTTAAAACAATTTTCAAAAATATATACATGGAAGAAAAAAATTCTCGATCAACAAGATAAATAATATCAATATTTATTTTAAACATTTATTTGATTTTTTCAATTGAAAAATAAAGGAAAAGTATAGTTAAAACATTAAAACTCTTTAAATATCTTGATTATAATAACATTTATGGATTTTATAAAGGATATAATATAAGAATCCTTTAATAAAAAATATAATAAATCTCAATGAAATAATATTTTAAAATAAATTCTTTCCTATTTGGTAACTTTTAAATTTTAACACCATGAAAAAGTAAACATGAATTGAAATATTAATCACCATGATTAAATATATATTCATGTTAAACATATAAAAAGGGAAAATATATAAACAACATAAAATAAAATAGTTTCATAGTAATAAATTTTTATTAATGGAGTGGAAATTTAGGTAAAATCCATTAAAAAATCATATCATTAAAGTGAGAATTAATCCATGAAGTTATTGTGTATAAAAATGTAAATCCACCCAAAAAAGTGTAAATATTACATAAAAAAATCAACGATCATTTAAAACATAATAATGTCATAACATAATCAATAAACTAGTGGTATAACTCAATTAATAGAAATTGAATTAAGAAAATCCATATCTCATTCTTTGACTTAGTTGAAAGTGATCTAGCATACTATATAATAAATTTATATTTATTATTTATACATACCAAAACCATATTCATATTTTTAATGTCATATATTATCCAATTATAAAATCTTATCATCTTTTAGTTAACAATATTTCATTAGTATCATTGTTCTGAGTGTTAACTGCATCATGTTTCCTATATGTTTTGATTTAGTTGTCATGGTCATTGTGTCTTGATCATGGTAATATATTCTTAATAATGTTAATAATTATATAAAAATAATATATATTCATTATAAACATATGTATAATCATACATGAATAACAAACATGAACAATTAATAACATCGCTTTATGGAGGTCGTAGTCCACATGCACTCACGAGTGACATTACCATTTTTAACTAGTGGAAGGGAAAATAAATAGTTAATAAATAAAACTTCCATAATAATAATTATGTCACAAGTATTATATATATTCATTAGTTCCATCATTATTTCTATCCATGTGATCTAGTGATGGAAAAGAAATTAAATTGGTTCATGAGTTGGTAGTTTATCGTACATATGAGAGATGGTTTTATTTCCAACTTGACGGTGAAGTAGATGGATAAATATTATAAAATAAATGTAATAATATCTCAATATATGGTAGATATTTTTTAATTATATTTAAATGTTTATGACATAATTGACGATGGAAAAATATTAATAAAAATTAAAGTGTTTGGTTAAGATGGTTACATCTTCTTTGAAAGAGATCCCTTAGATACCCTTTTATGGACCCAAGGGTTGGTGTTTTTAGAATAAAAGAACCTCTATAATATAGATATGGATTTTTTGGAGATATTTTGGCAGGGTTTGGTCAAGATATACGGCTCAAGAGTTTTGATGAATAGAGTACAAGTGGTTTCATTTTATGGTGAAGGAAAGGATACACATGTAATTACTTAAAATATATAAATATAATAAATAAATTTTCAGGTGAAAGTGGCACAAATTTTAAAAATTTTAAAATATCAGATAGTGTGAGGTTTAAATATCTTCATTAAATAAAATTTATATATTCTTATGTGTAATTTTAATCCTTATCTTTTGGTTTAATCATTTCATTAACCAATTTAAACATTAACCATGGTAACAACCTTTTCATTCATAAAGGGTTAAAAATTTAAATATAATGTTATAATCATCTCAAAAAATGTTAGGGGATGGAATTTAAAACCATATAATATCCCCCCTTTCCCCTTTTATGTTTTTTTTATTTTTAAATCATTTAATAATATATTTTTAATATAAAACACCATTAATTTCATATGAAGGATTATTTACATATTTTCACTTTAATGACATAAATATAATAATGGAATTCGAATATAAAATTCATTAAAACCAATTATATATTATATTTACCCATAAAATTTATGTGACACCATAATTCATCTATTTTGTTTTATGTTTTAAAAATCATTTATTTTGATTTTTCTACTTATTGCGAAAGCAGCATGTCAGCATTGTGTAATAATTTGAGCTAATTATTCCATCATTAAAAACTAAAAATAAATTATCATATTAAAAATAAATAAATTGTGTTAAAAATAATTTATTTATTTATTACTAAAATCATCTTATCTCTATGTGAACATATAAGAGAAATTAAAAAACAAGAGAGTTACATTTTGAAAATTTTCTATACTTAAAATAATATAAAGGTCTTTATCAAATCAAAAATGTATCTAAAATTCCATATATTCAAATTTAGGATGGATATAGAAAAATTAATCTAAAAAAAATTAAATAAAGAAAAGTTTTTGGATATATTTTTAAAGCCTTATCATGTTATTTTTAACATTAATTAACCGATTCACCCTTACTGAGGTGACAAATATTTATTATTGTTACTATTAAAAACACCTAAAAATAAAAGGGAACTATTTCCAAATTTTAACTCCCTTGATTCCAAATATTGAATCCATTATATCAAATTCCATTTCTATATGTGGAGGAAATTAATTTAAGAATAAACTCACAAAACATGATGAAAAATGGGTTTTCAAGAACATGAATTTTCAAGCATAAGATGATCTTACATTAACTATATGAGTATTAAGAATATTTATATGATATGAAATCTATAAATTTTATTTAAATCACTCATTATCATTTATTATTTTAATAAATTAAAATCATAACACATCATGGACTTAAAAATATTTTTATGAAAAATGAATTTTTAAGAATAAAAATAAACTTTATCCAAATCAAATATAATATTTATTCCAATATGATTATTTATATTTTGTTTTGTAAAATCAATATTATGTTACTTTAAAACCAAATAAAAAATATAATTGAGATTTTAAATTACTTTATTTAAATAAAATAAATGAATGTTTTATGAAAATCTGTATTTTTCACTATTCACAGAAAAATAAATATTTTTAGAAAAATATAAAAAATAAACCCTAATATTATATTGAAATTATAATTTGAAAAATTATATTCATTTTTTTCAAATACTATTTATGAAAGTGGAAGAAATTAATTATAATATCAATGTAGAAAATTAAATAAAACATAATTTTGAATAAAATTAACTTTAAAGTATAAAATGAATTCATTATTATTATTTTCCAAGTAAAAAAATTATATAAAGGTTAAATTTATTGATTTAATTTATTATTTATATTAAGGAAACCATTTCTACATATATTTCATAATTTAATTATTCCTATTCATACTCACTAACCCAATGACTTGTTTATAACCATTATATTTAATTAATATTATTTTATTGTTTTTTTATTCATGGGGTTGTGTATGGGGTACACATTCAAACATAGTATTCTTTAAAATATAAAATATAAACTAAAATCCTAGGGTTTTTGTCACACCCAAGTTTTTTTTTCTTTTCGTGTCTTGGTTTTGATCGGTTTCATTGTAAATGATGATCCTTTTCTAGGGTTTTGGGTGAGATTAATTTTGAGTTTTGAACTGATATATATGTATAATAATCCTACCATGGGTGAACCATATCTTTTTTGGGAGTTTTTGAGAAAAGGGTGGTTACTTCATGATTTGGGCCAACCGTGAGCCCATTTCCAGATATAAAAACCAAATTTATTTCTTTTATAAATCCTTTATTTTTCAACATTTTTCACTAATTATACTTAAAAATTGGCCTTGAATGACATATTCAAACCACCATACCCTTTTGGAACCCTTATAAATTCATAATCATGGTAAATTTGGGTTATTTATTCAGGTATAGGGCCAACCCGTGGGCCCATTTCCTATTTTAAAAAAATAATTTGTTTCTTTTATATCTTATTCATTTTTTTATAATTTTCAGTTATTCCACCTCAAAATTTATGAAAATAACCCTATGAGCACCCCCATTTCCATTTTCCCTCTTTATATCTCATATTAGTCATGGATTATGGAAAAACTTCTCGATATTTCTCAAATCTTCCAGATTTTCGAAAGGTAATTTGTCACATTGATAAATCATTCAATTCATACTCTTTTTCCACAAAACTTCTTTCCCTAGTTCCTCCAGAACTGAGGATCCTCTAAAAGTAGTTTCATTACATTCCCTTTCCTCTAAGGGTGCATATCTAAGGGAAGACGAAGAGTTTTCTCGTTTCTAAGGTGATATTCCATCTCATTTATCCTTCCTCTTCCTCCTCATTTCATTATTTCTTGGTTTTTTATTCTCATATAGTCATGATAGACCTAGTTTTATGTTATCCCATGATTTTTATGTTTTTTTTTGTTTGGGGATGGTCATCATAGGTTTAGGGTTTATAAATCCTCAGATGGTGATATCGAGTGTGTGTTTCCATTACGCCAAGGATTTGAGGTAGGATATCCCTTACACATGAATTTATCATTTAAGTTTCATAATTTTCTTATTTTTTCACCTGATATATTTGTTTATTATTATTTTTCATATTTTTTTTATTGGTGTGCAAAACAGTTTTTAAGCCTTGTTTTGTGAAAGGTAGTGTTGTTTTGTCATAAAAGTGCACACCAAGTGTTTATTTAAATGTTCCATTATCTTTATCACCTATTTTATGAGGTTTAGAACTTGGTTTATGGTATTTTGAACATATTTAAGTATCTTGAATAAAATATTTCATGCAATTGTTGTTTTATTCCTTGTCAAGTTCTTAAAATAAATTGTTTTGTTTAAAAGTGCATGCCATGTGTTCGGTAAATTGCCCGGTTGGATTTTATGTGTTAAGTGTGATTTAAAAATTATTTTTTTAGATTTATTAATGAATTTGAAGAATTAAAGATGGTAATTTTGGGTCTTTATATGTATTTATAATGTGGATTTGGTTTTACAAACAAATGGGTTTTGGTTTACAACATCTTTTGGCCCGAGTTGCCGGAAAATGGCCTGTTTCACATCCTTATGAAAATGGTTGTGTTTTGAATATGTAACCTGAGTGTTTTAATAGATTTATGATTTTTTTTTGATGATTTTAATGGTGTTTATAAACCTACTTAAAAAAAGTTAAAGGCATACCTTTTTCAAATGTTAGTTTTGAGAAAGTCTTAAAGGCCTGTTTGAAATTTTTTTCTTGTAAAAATGGTTTCCATGTGTATTTCATGTTCTACCTTTTGGGGCCATTTTATAATCCATGAAATTGATTTATTAATAGGTTTTGGGGATTCCAAATATGTTTTTATATGGTATTTATGGGTTTTTGGCCTTAAAAGATCATTTTTGAATTGATTTTATGTGCAAGGCCTCATTATACTTCTTGAAATTATTTTATGAAAATTTAGGTGGTTTATTGATCTGTGAAAGAAATGTGAGATATGTGTGTGGAATATTTGATGTTTGTATTATTTTTAAAGGTAATATTCATGAAAAAATGGTATTTTATAGATGTGTAACTTTTTTGAGCACAAAAATGGAAAACCCAGGTATCTAGGTGGGCGGACATGTACTAGTATTCTAGTGATGTAGAGGGGTTTTGTCCCTATTTCACACAAAAAGTTTGACAATGAAAACACTAACTAAAATATGATGATGATGATGTTGGGGACCACTAGTTTATGGATGATTATCCTACTAGTGGCTCATTTTAATGAGAATACAGAGATACGAGGTACCTAGGGCTCACAACGAACTAGTGCCTAGGTGTGTTCCCGGGACTTATGATCATTGGTTATTTTGTACTCACCTTAAACATATAGTGTGATTAGTTGGTAAATTCAGCATAATGTGTGTTTTATTTAAAATTTTACATTCTTTAAACCATCCCTCTTGAAAACTATTTTCATTTTGAAGTTTCACCTCTTTCAAAAATTGTTACTAGTATTCTTGTTTATAAAACATGAAAGTTTTTATCTGATAATTATTATAGCATGAAACCTCATTTGAAAAAAATACTTTTATATATTTTATTTAAAACTTGAAATTGATTTTTCTTTTATTTTAATGGAAGTTCATTGGGAATATAATATCAGGCTAACCTACAATGTTTTAATACTCATGCCTATAATCTTCTTCTTTTTTTAGCCCTTGTACAGGTTTCATCTTAAGTTCAATCACCTTGGGTTACATGTGATCATTGTGTTGGAGAGTGACTAGTAGGGTCACATTGAGTTAGTTTGTTGTTAGGTTTGGTCGGTTGAGTTTTTGGTTTAGTTGTACTTTCAGTTTATTGTACAAATAATGTTAAGTTTTTTTTATGTAAATGTATTTTAGGATGTCCGTTTATTTCTACTATTTGTTTGATTATTTATATTTGGGATAAATAATTCCCGTGTGTACTATATTTATTCCCTCAGTGTTTATCGCCATCCTGGGAGGATCAAGAATGCCTCTTAGGACTTGTTGGGGGCTGGACTTGGTGACCAGTTTTGGGTCGACTCAGGATGGTTCGTGAAAAAAATGGTATCAAAGGTGGTCAGATCTTAGCATACCTTTCTTATTAGATCACTATTATTATTTGGGGGATGTCAAGGTAGATGGAGTATGATTTTTGGGACTTGAGGGGTAATTTTGGGAAGTGCGTCGCGAACTCTTGCTCGTTTTGATCCTCAGGATTCCACGGGAAGTCTAGTTTTATTAGTTTCCTTTGTTCTTGTTGATTGTTTGGTGTTGGGATATAACAAGGGGAATTTGAATAATAGCCTCTGTGATATAGTAGGGTTTGGAAAGCCATGTGGATCTATTGAATGGTCCTAATAAGTCCCTCCGTGTTGGTTTTGTGTTTGAAATATGGCCACCAACCATATGGTCAAGTCACCCATCGACACTAGTTCCCTTTTGTGGGTCTCTTGGACCTTTCTTAAATTCTGAATTTTTGTTTTGAAAATTCTTGGGTTAGAATTGTGGAAATGGGTTTTAAAGGAAGGATTGGATTTTGAAAAGTGAAAAAAGGTGTTTTCAAAATGTAAATATAAGAATGGTTTTGGAAGGTTTTTTTTTGTGAAACAAATTTTTTTAGGAGGAAGTGGAAATGATTTAATTGGATTAGATTATCCCTAATCTAAACTTGTGGTTTTTTGGAATAAAATGTTTTAAAAGTGTGAATCATTTTAAGGTGATTCTGAATATTTTTTTTAAATGGGGTGTTTTGGGATGTTGAAAAGTGTTTGAATCTGATGAATTGGTTTTGGAAATTGGTTTTGAGCAGTTGGTGTTTTCCTAGAAATGGTATTGGTCTCAATGTCCATCGGATTATGAAAAGATACCTTGATTAATTTTAGAAAATAGTAAGGGGTTGTTTGGAGTATCTTGGTTGTTTTGAAAGTTGTAAAAATGGAAAGCGGTAGATTTTTAAGAAAATGGTTCTTGATGAAGTGTGGGTTGTTTTGTGAAATCTGAAAAGGGTTTTTGACTTTGTGGTTAGTGTTCCTTTGGAAGGTACATGTTTTTTTGGAATGATGTTATTTTTTTTAGACTTTTGTGTTTCCATGGGTTCTCACATTCATGGTTTTATTGATATCTTGAAGGATGGCCTGTATGGAATGGTGTTTGGGTGCCTGGGATGGCATGGAAATGTGCATGTGAGTGAGACTTGATGAAACACCATTGGTGAATGTGTAAATCCACCAAGTTAGATTTTTTTTAAAAAGTGTTTTGAGATGAAACATTGCGGCATTTATTTATAAAACAATGGTTATGTGGATAGTTTTTTCTATGTCTTAGAAGAGTTGTTTATTCAGTATGCTTCCTTGTGATTTTGAATTCATACTCTTATTGTGTTGTGAGATGGGATCTTATTGGTGTCTCGGTTTTGGAGTAATGTTCAGTAGGGTTCTTAAGATGCGTTGGATGTTGTGATGTGGCCATGGATAATTCTCCATTGGAAAAAATTCCTATTAATCAACCTAAGGATTCATTTAAAATGTTAAATCCACCTCTTCAGATGATTATTTGGCCTGTTTGTTGGAATAGAGAGCTGTTTGGGATTGATTTAAAGTGCTTCTAGGTTGTGATAGTTCTTTTGGACATAGCGGTTGTGTTCGGTGATGTTGATGTGTTTTGTAGTATTTCTTGTCCATTTTGCTCCTCGTTCAGAGTGAGAGAGAATTGTTCTATGTATTTATGAGTTCCTATTGAGATGAATGTGTGTTGTTGATAAAGTGATATTTTTTTGAGTGGTGTGATCCTTAGCACCTGACTGTGGTGCAAAAGAGGCTTCAAGAATCAGGGCTCCAGCCATAGGCCTCCGAGTGAAGCTTTTCACGCAATTAGGAAATCGCCAGAGGTGTGGAGAGCTCAACTAGGCTCCTAATTCCACCGTTTTGGTAAGGTAGTTTCTACTATATTGTGGTTCCTCATCACTGTGAATTTACTCTTGTCACAATGATCATGGTGGACTTACCCATCACACAGTGTCTATGGTTTTCATGGATGTGGGTTTCTGATCAATGTCCCTATGTGGACCGCCTGTGTAAATCTGTTGAGGTCTTTGTTTTAACTATTCATAGGTGTAGAGTGTTGGGTAGTTCATTTTTTTTCTTTTGTGGTTTCATTGGCCTAATTATTGGGTCCCCTTCCCTCCCCTCCCTGAGTTTTGGAGGTCTGGATCCATGTAGAAAGTGTTCGCCCAGTTCTTTTCCCCTCCGTTCAAGAGTGGGTGGTTTATATGTTCATGTTTTACCCATGTTAACTTGGGTTTATAGGTTGTTGTGGGAGAGTTTTTTTTGGGCCTCTGCAGGTGAGACCCAATTCTATTTCATGTTGAATTATTTTTTGTTCATTTATAGTTGGTCTTTAATGGTGGGGAGACCCGCTGCGGGTCTCGAAGATCTTTCCTTTAAGGATTTGTTGGATGGTAGTTGTGATTTAATGGTGGGGAGCCCGTTCCAGCCTCCCCCAAAGTCATTGGATTTCTTGAGTAAACTTTGGTTTGGGTGATCATTGGGTTCATTGGGAGAAGTCCCAACAGTATGGTTCTTGGCTTGGTTGTGGAGGTGGTGGCTTGATATTTCCGTTGATTATCAGGAAGTGGTTGTGAGTTGGTGTTTTTTGGGGAAGAGGATTAAGTTCTATTGATGGTAAATGGTATTTACTTGGCTTGATAGGTTGGATCATGTTGATAAAGAATACTTAGGTTTTTTTCTATCAGCTGTAAAATGTTATGTCTTTTTAGGGGAAGAAAGTTTTAATGGTGGGGAGAATTGTCACACCCAGTTTTCTTTTATTTTCATGTCTTGGTTTTGATCTGGTTCATTGAAAATACCAATCCTTTTCTTGGGGTTTGGATAAGATTAATTTTGAGTTTTTAACTGCTATATATTTCTAATCATCCTACCATGGGTGCCCCATAACTTTTTTGGGAGTTTTGGAGAAAAGGGTGGTTACTTCACGATTTGGGCCAAACGTGAGCCCATTTCCAGATTTAAAAACCAAATTTGTTTCTTTTATAAATCATTCATTTTTAAACATTTTTCACTAATTAAAATTCAAACTTGGCCTACACTAACATATTCAAACCACCATATACTTTTATACCCCTTATAAATTCATAATCATGGTGAATTTGGGTTATTTATTCATGTATTGGGCCAGCCCGTGGGCCCATTTCCAGTTTTAAAAAATAATTTGTTTCATTTATATCATTTTTTTATAATTTTAGGTTATTACACCTCCCAATATATCCCAAGAACCCTAAGATCCCCATAATGTTCCATTTTCCCTCTTTGTAGCTCATCGTAGTCACAAATTTGGGCAAAACTTATCAATGTTTCTCAAATTGACAAGATTTGCAAAAGGTAATTTGTCTCATTCACAAATCATTCAATTTGTGTGATTTTTTCCACAAATCTTCTTTACCCAGTTCTTCCAAAATCTAGAATACTCTACAAGGAGTTTAAAGCCATTAAATTTACTCTAAGGGTTCATATATGTGGGAATACAAATATTTTTCTAGTTTCCAAGGTGATATTCATTCTCATTTCTCCTCCCTCTTCCTCCTCCTTTCATTATTTCTTGGTTTTTTTATTCTACTATATTCATGATAGACCTGGGGTTATTTTATCCCATGATTTTTATGGGTTTTTTGTTCATTTGGGGAAGGTCATCATAGGTTTAGGGTTTATAAATCCTCAGATGGTGATATCGAGTGTGCGTTTCCATTACATTAAGGATTTGTGGTAGGATATCCCTTGAACATGCCTTTATCATTTAAGTTTCATAATTTTATTATTTTTCAGAACTAATATATATTTTTATTATTGTTTTTAATCCTTTGGATAATTTTCCTTTTGTGCAAAATAGTTTTTAAGCCTTGGTTTGCGAACGGTAGTGTTGTTTTTTCATAAAAGTGCACACCAAGTGTTTGTTTAAATGTTACGTTATCTTTCACACCTATTTTGTGAGGTTTATTAACTGTTTTATGGTATTTTGAACATGTTTCAGTATATTTAATAAAATATTTCATGAAATTGGAGTTTTATTCCTTTTCAAGTGCTTAAAATAAATTGTTTTGTTTAAAAGTGCATGTCATGTGTTCGGTAAATTGCCCAGTTGGATTTTATGTGTTAAGTGTGATTTAAAAATTATTTGTTTAGATTTATAAATTCATTGTAATAATGAAAAAAGGTATTTTTGGGTCCTTATATGGCTTTCCAATGTGGATTTGGTTTTACAAACAAATGGGTTTTGGTTTACAACATGTTTTGTCCCGAGTTTCCGGAAAATGGACCGTTTCACATCTTTATGAAAATGGTTGTGTTTTGAATATGTAACCTGAGTTTTTAAGGGATTTATGAATTTTTTTCTTCTTTAAATGGTGTGTATAAATCTCCTTAATAAAATTGAAATGAATTACTTTGTCAAATTCTTTTTGAGAAAGTCTTAATGGCCCGTTTGGCATTTTTTTCTTGTAAAAATGGTTTCCATGTGTATTTCATGTTTTATCTTTTAGGGCCCTTTTATGGTCCATGAAATTGATTTATTAATGGGTTTTGGGTCTTAAAAATCATATTTGATATGGTATTGATGGATTTTTGGCCTTAAAAGAGCATTTTTCAATGGATTTTATGTGAAAATCCTTGTTATACTTCTTGAAATTATTTTATGAAAATTTATGTGGTTTATTGATTTGTGAAAGAAATGCGTGGTATGTGTGTGACATGTTTTATGTGTGTATGATTTTTAAATGTAATATTCATTATAAAATGGTATTTTATATATGTTTAATTTTTTTAGCACAAAAAGGGAAAACCTGGGTATCTAGGTTGGCGAACATGTACAAGTATGCTAGTGATCCGGAGGGGTTTTGTCCTTGTTTCATGTAGCAAGTTTGAAGATGACAACCATAAATAAACTATGATGATAATGATGTTGGGAACACTAGGTTAGGGATGATTATCCTACTAGTGTCTTGTGTGAACGATAATGGATATTCGTTATTGTTACTTTTACACCGAGGTACGAGGTACCTGGGGCCCACAACGAACTAGTGCCTAGGGGTGTTCCTGAGACTTATGCTCATTTGATATTTTGTAATCAATATCATAATACGGTGTGATTATTTTTTAAATTCAGTAGTGTGTGTGTTTTATTTAAAATTTTATCTTCTTTAAAGCATCCCTCTTGAAAAATATTTTCATTTTGAAGTTGCACCTCTTGGAAAAATTATTACTAGCATTCTTGTTTATAAAACATGAAAGTTTTTGTTTGATAATTATTATAGTGTGGAACCTCATTTGAAAAAAATAATTTTATATCTTGTATTTAAAAATTGAAATTTATGTTTCTTTTATTTTAAAGGAATTTCATTGGGAATAGAATATCGGGATAACCTACTGAGTTTTAATACTCACCACTATAGTCTTGTTCTATTTTTATCCCTTATGTAGGTTTCAGATTGAGTTCGATCACCTTGGGCAGTGTGTGATCAGTGTGTTGGAGAGTGACCAGAGGGGTCACATGGAGTAATTTGGTTTTCAGGTTTGTTTGATTATGTAATTTTTTTAGTTGTAATTTCAGTTTCTTGTACAAATAATGTTCAGTTCAATTTCTATGTAAATGTATTTTGGGTTGTCCATTTATTTCCTCTATTTGTTTGATTGTTTATATTTGGGTGAAATCATTCCCTTGTGTACTCTATTGATTCCCTCAGTGATTGTATCCATCCTAGGAGGATTAGAAACACCTCTCAGGACTTTTCATGGGCTGGCCTGGGTGACCGGTTCAAGGTCAACTCAGGCTAGTTTGTAACAGTTTTACACTTCATTATATAATTACTTCACAAGTTCATATCTTTGAAATTTGTAAATCTCTCCACATAAACACTGTATATTAAACTTTATACAAATAGTTTATCTAGAAAATTCACTACTTAGAAACATTATATTCCATTTTCAAATGGAATCTACCCACCAACCTTCATTCTTTTCAATTAATTCATCACTTTCAATTTCACAACATTGTTTTCAGAACATTATCAAGCTACAACTCCAAACTTGTAGACCAAACTATAATTTATAATCCTTTGTAAAAATTCACTCAAACCCATCTAGAATCATGAGTATCTTATCTTCATGATATTAGGATCTTGAAATTATCAAAGAGTAACTTTAATTAAGGAAACTTCCTTCAATTTTTAAGAAAAATTACTTATCAACCTTTAACATCAACACATGAGGAACAATTCATAATCTTCATCAACAATTCATTTTCTTCACAAAAAAAATTCACAAAGACAATGTTAAAAAAAATAAATTTATCATGAAAAAATCAACATAATGGAACTTCAGTCACCCCCTTTGATTTTCTAGAAACATTATGAATAAATAATTTCTTAAAACTCATGTAAATTAATTTCTCTTAAAAATATATCAAACCATATAATTTCTCATAGATAAAGACATGAAACCAAACTACTGAATTAAGAAATGTTTTTGAATGAATTACATCTCTCAGTGATAAGAAAATTTATTCACATGATAAGATAAACCAAACCAAAATATTTTACTCCCCCTTTTTATTATAACACAAGCTTGAGATTCAAAAATGAAATAGTATAGATTTTTACATCTCTCGCTTTAACAAAATAAACCAGATAAATTTGGAGGGGGAACATGCAGTTTCAAGCTCAATTATTCAAATAATTTCCATGGAATATATTTGGAGAAAACATAACCAAATTTATTTTTCATTTATATATATTCAAGTATAAAATATCAACTAGTAACATTCTCTTTAATGAAATTACATTTGATATTAATGTTCTTGGATATGTAATGTTGTGCAATATTTTTATAGATATCAATGTCACTTTGATAATCACAAGGAATATTTAATTGTTTTCTAAAATTTACCCTCAAATATTTTTGTTCGAAATTTATCCACATCATTTTTATACATTATTCGGTGGTGGAAACAAATTATGCTTCTAATATAATTAAAGTAACCAAAATTTTCATCTTACAATTCCATCTTAAAAAAAATTCTTCCAAGAAGAAAGTTACTCCTGATATTGATTTTCAATCATTAAATTCTCCACCCCCATTAGTATTAGTAAACCCATGAAATTTATTCTCAATCAATTTTCTATACATCAAGACACAATTTTATGTTCCATTAACATACCTGAGAGTTCTATTTTCTTTTATAATGTGTAATTATTTTATATTACTTTTATATCTTTCAAATTTTTTTATAGCATAAGGAATATTTGGTATTGAAGTAGTAATATAGAGAAAACATCCTATTAGTTTCAGAAAGTCCTTATGAACAACATGCTGCCTAGTTTTATCATTACTAATATTCATGCTAATAGAAATAGGAGTCAAATCCTCATTTTAATATACCATGCCAAACTATTATAATAATTCCTTGACATACTTTTATTCATAAAGGATTATATATATTCACTTTTTTTGAGCTTTTAAATATATAAATAAGTTCAAATCTCCAATCATTAACATCTCAATGCGTTCCTTTATTTTTTCAAAAAACTCTTCATAATCTTTTTCCTTATTTCCTAGAAAAATTATATCATCATGGTAAAAAATAATAATCATAGTAATATGTATCATTTCCTTCACATAAAAGTTGAAATAAACTTTACACTTAGAAAAGTAAAACTAATTTAGGAAATTATCATGTTTTTATTACCAAGAATTAGGGGACTCATTTATCCTATCTAATGATTTCTTAAGTTTACATACCATTGTTCCATTATTTTCAAGAAAATACACATTTATTTACTCAATAAAATATTTTTTTTCAATTTTTTTTAATAAATATGACTTTAAATAATTAACTACCAAGAAAATTATTATATTTCATGTCTTGAAAATTGAGAAAAAGTTTCTCTATAATCAAAACCTTCCACCCATGAGTAACCCTCTAAAACCAGTAATGCTTTATTTTTTTTTTCAAATTTCTCCATGTTTATTGATCTTATTTATGAACATCCATTTTTTCTTATAAAATTATTACATACTATTCATGGAACAAGATCCCATGTTTCATTTTTCTAAATTCCATGTAACTCTTCATTCATCACATTTAACCATTTATTATTCTCAATTTCCTCAGAAACTGACTTTTGTTCCACATGTGAAAAAAGTGATGTATGTTTCTCAAATCTCAATTTCTATTTTTTATGAACTAGATCCTATTTATTTTTGACAATTTTATTGGATTTATCATGTTTTTATAAAGGTTTTATATTTAATTAGGTTGTTTTATTCTTACATTACTTATTACTAGATTGATCTATGATAACTTGTATAGGATTAAACTTACAATAATCTTCCTTTACATTATCATCTTTGGAAGAAAACATCATATCTTTTATAATATCTTCCTTATCATCTTCAAAAAGATTTTTTAGGTAAGTATGACTTTAAATATATTTCAGATCAAAGGAATCAACCAAATTATGTTGTTCCTTTTTTAACAAGTTAAGGGTCAATCCCCCTTTATTGAATATAAAAAAGTTATCCCCTTTTGAAAATAGGGTAAAGAAGGAACCCATTACAAAGAAAAAATGACCCCCAAAATCCTTAAAGTATTTTATTATATGATTATTCTTATTACAGATATCTTGGGGAGTAATTTTAGATACTAGAAGTAGAAAACATAAATTTTGAACACGAATACTGTTACTTACAACTTCCCTCTATACGAGCTTTGAAATATTATATTCAACTTGCATTTTTCTTCCTATCTCAACTAAACTTCCTTTTTTCCTTTATGATACTATATTTTGTTAAGGAGTGTAAGTATAAATTTATTGATGCTTGATTCCATGTTTTTATAGGTTTTATTTGAAAGTTTTACTTATATATTCTCTTCCATTATCTATTCTCAGGTTTAATATGTAGACACTAATATCCTTTTCTACATCACTTCTAATTTTTTTGAACATCTCTAGAGACTGTACTTTGAGTTTCATGAACATAAAAATTGTAATATGAGTAAAATCATCAATTAAAGTAATAAATTACAAATAAACATTTATTTATTTATATCTTATCATCCCATATAGATTATAGTTAATGAGATCAAGTAGTTTGGTGGATTGAATTTAAATTTTATTATGAATTACACTAACCACCTCCATTTATAATAAGTTTCATAAAAAAATTATCTTTACTTGTTAGTTGTGGTGTGATATTTACAACATATTACATTGAAATTATTCTCATACTTTTCTATATAATATTCCCAATTCTTCAGTGCCACAATTTTTTTTCATCCTCATAACTTAAGTAACATGAGTTATAAAGATATTAAATATAAATTAGATTGAAACTAATTATTTCTCCTTTAGTAACAAATTTTCTATCTCTTAAACAATTGATGATGTAAAAATATTTCATGAATATAAATTCCTTACCATCATCAAAATTTTGGCTGGTACTTTAGAAGTTGTGCCTAATCCCATCAAAAAATAAACCGCAAGATCTTAACCTTCGTATCCAGTATTTTTTTTTTAAATTTTGTTTTAAATACATTTTTTTTGTTAATGAAATGATTATATGAAGTATATGGGGATTTGAAAGTATCTTGGGGTTTTGGGCCATTAAAAAAGGGGAAAGTGGTAATCCAATGCTTGGAACATGGTTAACATATGGTAGGGGTCAACTATGCACCATGGCCTTGGAGACCGCGAGGCCTGGCCCCTTGGATAGAGGTAGGTGCATGACCACCACACATTTTTTCAAACCATGCAGGTGGCCCAACCACATAATATGTCATTGAAACCTCTTAGATTAATGGAACCTCATGGTTGATATATATTTTGGCCAAATGTGCAGCTAAACCCTGCACCTCTTAAAAGTAGAGGATTTCACAATTTTTCCCATTTAGTATTTAAGGTTTCATACCTAATTTTCTTCCCCATTACACCTCTAAAAACTAGGTGTTCTGACCAAGAGATCCCAACATCTTTGAGGGTGATCCTCCTTTGATCTTTGGTTGTTTAAAGTGCCATTGGTTACAAATTGAAGCCCCATATGAGTCTACCACTCCTCTTTGTTATATTTTCTTGAAGAACCATAGTGGAATATTTTATCTTCTTTCAAAGATCCAAAACTTTTTTATAGGTAATTATTATATTGTGTGTTAATGGTTGTTTGGGATTTAATAAATGGTCATGGTTTATAAAGAATGTGTCTGCAATCTTGAGGTAAGTGTTCTATAAGTTATATCCCATAGTCTTGATGTTTATTCATGTGTATATAGTTGTGATTTTTTTCTGCTGCACTGAAAATTAATTCCTTAGTAAGAAATGATAAAATGGGTGTTTAAATGATGTGTTGTATATTTCATAGACCTATTTGGATCCATTTAAAAATATTATATTAGGCTTAAGGCTACCAATGGGGCGTTCCACTCCCTTAAACATGGAAATTGAGTTGTTAAATGAGGAATTGAAGGTTTTATGAGATTAAACCAATTTTGAAATATTCTTGGCATGTTAATATAGAACAAAGGGGTGTTTGGATTAACTTGAATAAGTCAAATGATTTATAGCTTGTAAATGGTTAAATGTGATAAATTGTCAAAGAGTCATGTCCATTTGGTTAAATGGATTGAAAGGGGTTACAAATGGTTGTAATGTTCTTAAATGGTGAAATTTATTGCATTGTAATTGAGAACATGTTGAATATAATGATATATGGAATTGTGAAAATGAAAAGGTGCACACTCATTGTTATTGTGTGATAAGGGGTCACTGATATTGGCCTTCAGAAATGTGACTAATAGTTGGTTCAGATGTTGGAATGATACCCTACTCCCATGGGAGGGCCAAATTGATTCTCCAGGTTCCCTGGTGCATCATACTTTTGGAGGATGGATCAATGATCCTAACTCCAAGGGTATGGACATGGTGTTCCATATCATGGTTGGGGATGGGTAGATATAGCATTAAAAATCACAATTTGAATACGTGGACTAATAATCCTTTTATTTTGACATAAGACCCCTATGACATATGGTTCATATGACCAAAATGGTCCGAAGAAGGTTTGATGTTTATGAGTATCACTTGGAATTGAGAAAAAATGTGGTTAATTTAAATATTTTTAAATAATGAAACCTTTTTATCTATTTTTTTCTATTAATTACTGCACCTCTGAATAAACCATTATTAGATTGGGTATTTCTATAGAAATCATTGGTGGTGTCCTATTGAGTTTTACTCACACCCTACTCAGGATTCCATTGGGTACTCGAATAAACTTCATGGTTACAGTTCAGGATAGGGGAAAAATACATATGTTAGATGGATGATATGGGAGTTGAGATAGAGTATAAAGGAGGGGACTAGACTTCACATAGAGACCTATCTTCAGGATTTTCTTTAGAGAATTATTTTATTTTAAAATTTTTACATTAAACTCTCATAACATAGCACATTTATCATGTTGGATTATTGTACTAACCCGGTTATGGGAGTTGGTTATATTATTCTTGGTTATAAATTATTATTGAATGTTGTTGTTAATTATGATTTTCATTGTTGTTTCACTCTAGTAAATATGATATAGTTTCCCTATGAGTTTCATTATACCCCTACTGCTAGTTCGTATCCTTTAAAATATGGGAAGGTGTGCTTGAGGTCATGCAGTGCACCATCTCAAGTCACCAGTTCAGTGGCACCCAGGCTGGGGTGTTATAAATAAGTACCAGAGGGTTTTTTTTTACTTTTTATTTACTAATTATAAATTTTATATAGGATACTAGGATGTTCCAGGCCTTGATAATGATATCATTCATGGGAGTAGATAACCCATGTGTAGGGGAAAACCCAAGTTACCAGGATGGGATTATTATTCTTGATGTTTTTTGTTACAGTTGGACATTATTTCACCTTGGGTGATACACTTGTTGTGTGATGATATTTTTTTGAGGTTTTATTCGTGGACTGACATATCATAAAGTTTTTATATGCATATATCATTTTATGAACTCATGATTTATGTTTCATTCATCATATTATGCACTCACAAAAAATTAGGTAATGGTGGGTTGTGGGAAATGAAAATACTCTTATGGTTTTCTTATGGTTTTAAGAAAAATAATTCCAAATAAGGATATTGAATTTTTTTAATCTTAACAATGATAAATTTAAATGGATAATTTTTTTCCTAATGTGGATGTTATAATTGTTTTTTAAGTTAAAGATGTTAATATGGTGTCAAATAAGAGGCTGTAAATTAACAGTCAATCTTCCCTGAGTTAACCATGGCCCATGATAGGGATGGTAAGGGAAGTGATATATATTCTATTATATATATTGGGATAGTTTATGAAGAGTGGGTTGTTCATTGCTAATAGTGATCCCTCTTTTATTTAAATTTTAGAAACTATATGTTGTGTGTTTTGAGATATGTGTTTGGAATTGTATAAAGATAAAACCATGCCAATTTTTTTGATTGGGATACATGAATATATCAATGATAATGCTCCTCCAGTAGCGGGAAAATAACCCTAATTGGTTATGAGAAATAGGGAGGAATAGTAGTTCTGTGAGAAATTTTATGATTTTATGAAATTTGTGGAGAGATATATAGGGAAGGAAGCATCGAGTATTTTTGAACTAATGATATATTTTCAGCTGTATCACCCTTTAATATTTTATGGAGAGGGTGGACCTGAGGAAAAAAAGTTTTGGGTTGAGTTTATCCAGTTGATTTTGGATCACTTATAGAATCCTATAGAGAAGTGTGTTAAGATATAATCTTATATATTACAAGTAACAATGAATAAATAGTGGTATATTCAGGTTTAGGATGAGCAGTTAGAAGGCATAGATTGAAAGAACTCCTAGGATAAGTTCCTAGAGCACTTTTACCCCAATATTCAGAGGCAAAAGAAAGATGAATATATTTATGAATTTTATATAAGGAATTATGGTGGTGATGGATTATAATGGACACTTCACTAATTTACAACATTTTTCTTTGACATTGATAGGATATGAGTTAGTTGTAGCCAAATATTTATTGGAAAGACTTAGATGTGAGATCAATTCCTAGGTAAACATATTTTTTCTGAATAGTTTTATTAAGGTAGTGGATTGTGATCTCATTTCTGAGGGGAACCTGAAGGATGATTATAGTATAGGATAGATACTTTTAGTTGTGAAATATGGTGGTATGTATTTTTATAGTTGGAAGCATTGTTATGAGTACTTACACCAGGTTAGTGGAAAACAGAGTATCCAAGGGAAATGATTAGTCTCACATGGCAGCGATCGAGTGTACTGATATCAGTATGGTAAACTGGGCCATATTCACAGTCAGTGTCCATGCACACAAGTAGAATTATGATCTTTCAATAGGATAAGTTACATACAAAGTTTCTACAGGAACGCATGACATATAGGAAATTATGGGTAATATAAACACATATAGAGCACTGACAGGGGATCATTAACCCCATATCATTTTGGTAGTTGGAGTTCCACCAGCCATATTGGTTGGCATGGAGGATATTTTGCTTCAAGACAAGAGGTCCATATTAGTAGGGTTGTGTAACTCAGGGGACATGGATACAAGAACATGGTATAGAGATAGGCCAGATGTGTACAACTCATCCCGAAACTATTTTTTGGTGAGGCTAGTCCATTGACTATATTAGGTATTATTCTTATAGATTCCAAACTTTCTAGTTATTTATTTTATATAGGATACACAAATTATTTTATATTTTCCTAGTTTTTAAGTGGTTTGGGTCTGGTAGTGGAGTATATGTTTGGGATAATTTCAATCTACATGTCATTGGGGGTGTGATCATAGGGTATCCATCAATGTAAGGAGTACACCCTTGAGGTTGGTGGGTATCATCTCCTTTGGGACTTGAATATTCTTTAGATGAAAGATTTTGACATGATAATGGGAATATACTAGTTGTTTATATAATAGTATCATACTGATTATTATCAGAGGATAATGAGTTTCATTTCTTTTGAGGGAGACACTTATGTTCACTGTGGGGAATGGGATATCCTATCAGGCTATGCAGTTCCAATTCTTCCACAACTAGGTAAGATCATAGACCAGGTTGTGAGTCTTTTGATTGATGATGTTGGATCAAAGAATGATTACTTTCCTCTAATAGTGGACCATTTCTAGGTCATGTTTCCTAAAGACTTCTTAGGGTTACCTCCTAAGAGGGAGTTTGAGTTCATGATTGAGCTGATTCTTGGAGATAATCTATATTTTATTCTACCATAAATAATGGAACCATTAGAACTTAAAGAAGTTAATGCTCAATTAGAGGATTTATAGGATAAAGGGTTTTTCTATCTGTGTATGTCACCTTGTGGTTATCTAGTTTTGTTTTGTAAGAAGGCTAATGAAACATTGTTGTTTTTTTGTCATTTTCCAAAAGTTGAATCATATAACGATTAAGAAATGATATCCTCTTCCATATTTTTATGATCTATTAAATTAGATTAGGGTTTCAACAGGTTATATAAGATTGATTTGAGATTGGGGTATCATCAGTTGAGGGTGATACCTTCTGATGTACCATGGACTGCTTTCAGAATCAAGTATAGGTTTTTGAGTTCATTGTAATGATTTTCAAGTTGATGAATGATCCTAATGTGTTTATATATTTGATTAATATAATCTTTCACCTATTATTGGATCAGTTTTTGGTCATATTTTTAGATGAAAACTTGTTGTACTTCTAGACTCATGATCATCATTCCCAACATCTTGACATCATCACGAGTACACTAAGAGAGAATCAATATTATTCCAAGATGTAAAAGTGTTATCTCTAGACCAACAAGGTACATTTCTTGAGTCACATCATATACAAGAAAGATGTGTCAATGGAACTAGATAATATTAAATATGTGGTTTATTAGGGGCATCCCATGAACATTTTTGATATTTTAAGCTTTCTAGGTTTAATGGGTTATTACTAAAGTTTCATCAAAGAATTTTACTGCTTGGTAGTGCCGCTCTCTAGCTGGACCAAAAAGGGTGTAAAGTTTGAGTGGTCTAGAGTATGTGATAATGATTTCCAAGATCAAAATAATAATTTAACCACATTACCAATTTGATTTTATCCAACCAAAGAAAAGTGTATACTCAATTTGTGATTCATTTAGAATCATACATGGGGAATTATTAATATAGGGTGATAGAGTCATGGTATACAGATCATGAAAATTGATTCCACATGAATGTAACTATCCTATTCATGAACTTAATTTGGATATAGTGGTTTATGCCTAAAGTGTTAGCGACATTATCTTCTAGGTGACAAGTTTATCATTTATACTGATTATAAAATATTTATGTACATTTTTCCTAGAATGATTTAAATATTCAAAAAGAAATATGGATTAATTATATTAAATACTTTGATTTTGGGTTAAAATATATTTTGGGAAAGAGAAACAGTGTTTTGGATGCATTGAGTAAAAATGAACAGAAATAGGTGGTTCAAGAGTCAAGTTTGGAGTGGAAGATGATGGCTTTGTTCACTGAGATGCATATAAGTGTTTAAGAGGAGCTTGAGATGATGACACTCATGTCCTTGTCCAATGATCCATCTCTTCTGAATCAGGTAAAGAGGAGGAAATATGAGTATTCAGAATGCATGGCCTTGAGATATAGTTTTGAAAGCGGGGAGATAACTTTTGATTGGACCATTGATGATGATGATATCATCTATGTTCATGGCCATTTCATAGTTTCTACTTGTATACGAGATTAAATGATGCATGAATTTCCTGCTTTAAAGTGGGTGGTGCATCTTAGTTTGACCAAAATGTACCATGATCTACGTAGAAAATATTGGTGGATGAGAATGAAAAAGAATATTGTAGGTTTTTTGACATGATGCAAAAAAGTTTATAAAGTGAAGTCCTATAATGTCTTATTTTTACCATGTTAGACCTTGGAATATTTTTTAGAATATTTTCGAAGTGAGGAACTGAAGGGACACATGATTTCGAGGCCCAATGAGACTAGAATTAATTTTTGAAATATATTAAATATATTAATATCATGCACATAAGGTTTTCTAAAAAAAGTGGAATAAATCCTGAATAGGTGACTGGATTTGAAATTCGAGGGTATCATTGAGTTTAGAATATAGGTTTTATCCTTGGTGTGATATAACCTATGTCGACATCGGGCATTTGTGAAAAAGTTTTCATAGGCACAAATAATAAAATAAATAAATTTAATTGATATTATTTTATTTCATTCATAAAAAAATATAATAAACTTCTATATAAACCTAGTTATATTTAATTTTAGGGTTGTACTCATAACCCTGGAGTTTGAAAGATGATCAGGTGGAGGAGATTTCTTGGGAGAACATCGATAGATCAAGATTTGGCGATCGGTGTGCCCACTGAAATTGAGGATCTCACCAACGACAATGTCACATATTCTTTATTCATTAGTGATCGATCTAAATCAAGGTAGTATATTTTATTTGTGGTTTTATCCTCATTTAAATCTTGATATGAACATGAATTAATCCTTTCACAAATTAAGTCACAGATCGATCTCCATTAGTTTGTCCAATGTTTTATTTCTCTTTCTAGATTTAGGAATTTGGGATTTATTTATTCTCATTGATGACTATTAATTTGATAAACCATTTTATTGGGTTTCAGCAATGATAGATAAATGAAAACGACCATCAATCGAGGCTCAATTTTCATTATGTGTTTATCTACCTCCATTGTCAACATTCATTATCAGTAATCAGTTGACCAGTGATTCTATGATATTTGGAAGTTATGATCATTTTTTGTTCAATTGTTGGAACAAATGATCACAGTAATGAGTTCAGGATTGTGATTTAGAGATGAAATAGAGGTGTGACAATGATAGCAGGATCTCAACAATGGATTGGGTAATAGTGGATCGAAGGTGGTGTGAGGATCAATAGTTAGTGATATCACATGGGTGGTGCAATGTGAATCCAAGAATAAACCAGATGGTTTTCATGTAAGAAGTGTGGTCAAATGATAATAATAGTATATTAAATTAAAATAAATGTTTAATGAACCACTTGGAAGAGTTTGAGTCATGTAGGGGAGGTATCTTGTGCGTAATTGTCTCCCAATTTCTTTATTGATGATATTTATTATAAAATATATTGATAATAATAATAGTAATAAATTTTAAATAAAGTAAAACAAAATTAAATGATGAATCCATGGGGGATACACTATTCCGGTAGGGGCACATATGGGTATGGTAAAAAGGTGAGGGTCTCTTCCTTATGATTTATTATTATTATTATAAAAAATAATGATAATAATAATATAAAATTAAACAAACTAAAAAGGGAAATTAAAATAAATAAAATAATTCCAACTGAGGGAATTGTGCGCACGTGAGGGGGTGTGCGCAACTTTGCACCCAAATTGAATAAAATATATAACTAATAATCTTATAAAATATTATTATTATTTTTTTATCAGTCCATGTTTTGGTTATATCTTTTAACAGATATGTCATATTGATGGACCATCTATGGAATCATAACCCTAAAATCACGATGGTCAATTCAAGACCAATGTTCAATAATTAATTTGGAATCATGGCTCAGCCCCATGAAGTGTTGAGCATGCATATTATGATAAAAATTTGTTTTTTACTGAGCATCCATTTTAGGATAGTGAATAGTAACTATTGAGTGTTTTTTACAAGGATCACAATGATGTGATTCGTTTGTACATTCATGGTATTTTTAGGTGACATATTAGTGGATTTATGTTTTATCCCTTTTGACTGACTATGATCCCTGCACGTTCATCAGGATTTTACTAGACTCATATACAGGCACTCGAGTAGTCCACCCTAAGAATTTTTCCATGTAGAACATGGTGATGACCTACGATGTGAGGTGATGTAAGTGAGATGATTATTTTAATGATGCTTAACCAGTATCAGTTGAGCGTGTTCCCTTGATCCATTCCTATGAGGGTTTGGTGTGACATCACATTACCATCATAGAGGATGAATCCTCTACAACTTCTGGATCATCAGTGTAGTGTGGGATAGATCCCTTGTTATGGAGTGAGTTGTCTTAGTCCCCTTCAACAAACACCTTAGCATCTTGGAGCATGTATCCCTCTGAGAGGCCCAGATAAATCCACATGTCTTTTTTGTTTCCTTAGATAGGGTTTGTTGGAATTTTCATGACCAATATTTACATGGGATTTGATCCCATATATTGAAGGACATTTCCAATAGGGTCTGGTGTCCCCCCAGTGAGCCATGGGTGCTAACCCCTATCTTTGTATGGAGATATAATCTTTCTAATTGGGTATTAGTCTAATGGAGTAGGTATCTCAGATGAACCTTCTCAATTTCGTGCATGCTTCTTCTTAGCTAGACATGATAAGTGTGACCTATAGGATGTCAAGGACGTGACATTAGCTTATAGATACTTGATGAGTGATATCTCTTGGTTATGTTCCATCAGTTATGGTGGGGCTCATGGAGTGATATCTCCTAGATGAGTGTTACCTTGAAAACTCAATGTGGAACTTTGGATGACAGTGGTTGATAACTTTGAGACTTGGAGTCTTTTATGAGTATATATAGATGTTTATTTTTATGTCTCACATTATGATTGAAATATCATGTGATTACTTGAATAATATTGATGCTTTATGTTTGGTTATTTTGGGTTATCCTAATGGGTATTATTATACTCACCCCAGAATGGGCTCTGTCCGCACATGTCATGTTTTATATAGATGAAATTTTTTTACGAAGTCCTTAGTGGAACATAAGTAGGTGGATATATTTTTTAGAATGGATAGAATAAGGTGTATACCAATGTTTCATTCAATAGTAGTCCCCTATGAATGACCAGGTGAGACTTTATCTTCCAGTTTTGGGTGGTATTGTATCTCACCCCTTTTTAATTCTTTCCAGTACTTTTTTTTACTATGATTGTGGGATTATAGATGTATATATTAATTTTTATTAGTTGTTTTACATTTTAGCATTTTATAGTATTGGATATGTTTTGTGCATATAGGTACTTAAGGATAATGCCTCCCATGTGTGTGATATACCTTATTGGAACTAGTCTCTAGCCTCTGACCTATTTGAGGTGGGCATGGGGTAATTACATATCAGGCCCCGTTGGGTCAGGTCATGACAAAATGGTATCGAATGAGGTACCCAACATAAAGTGTTATGAAACTTAATAGGTTTAGGATCAGAGTTTGGAGTTTTTTTCTAGCTATGAGGTTTGGTTTAGGAACTAGGGAAATAGTTTTAAAGTGTTTTGAGTATGGATCATAGGCCAGAGTTCCCATTGTTAGCGTGGTGGTTGATGTATCCTTTCAATAGGAACCTAATAACCTTATTGTTGACTCAGTATATCTAGACACTTGTTGCAGGGAAAAAATTGGTAAATAAATCATATAGGAATGAGTTGTGGTTTCTATGTACTTCTTAAGTCATCTTTCTAGATATACTCATTGACTGTGGTATGTCTTGATAATATTCAAGATTCCTCTATGATGATGGCTTGCTAAAATTCAGAGATGGTATCATAATGATGTCCAGATGAGTGATTGAGGTTTTATTTTAGGGACCCACTCATGAGGTGTATTTTTTCCTCTAGGTTTGCACTGATCATTGATAACACATGTTGAGTAGCACATGGATCCTTCTGTGGATCAAACATATGATTATCCATGTGTTGATTAGTTGATAGATCTAATAGGATAGGATAATGTTACACACTTAAATATAGTGTTACACAAGTTATAGTGATGGATATCACTAATGTTCCATGATTATAAAAACCCTCATGTAGTAGAGGTTTTAATCGAGGTGATGTTATGGGTTTTCATCTTGTGTAGAACCTCAACTGATTGGGTGGTTGTGCTTGTGACTCATTCTCTTCATGGAGTAACAGTTGGATCTGGTGGTACAATAAAATGACACACCTATGTTTTGTGTGCATTACAAGTTCTAAAGTTAGATATCACTCAGGTTACATGGTGGGATAGACCCCCTTCTCCTATAGTAGAGGATTAGCGTGAGACTATGGTGTGAATGTACTGATTATATGGGACCCCTTCCTGATGGTGGTCCTGGTGGTGAGACTTCTCTAGGGTGACATAGGGTTTCATTATAGCCCTATATTGGTGATGTTTAACATGACATTAGAAATTAAAGTAATGGGGGAAATTCCCCCACTAAGACACATTCTTGAGGCGCGATCCAGAATCACAAGGGTGAGTCAGTGCCACCTAAAGTGGATAGTGTCGAGGTTTGGAGGATGAGTTTTTATGGATTGTGTGTTTAAGTTTGTTTGATGTTCCAAGGTGCTAGAGTAGGCCATGGTTATTATAAAAAGGTGGGATAGGGAAATGATGAGTTCTAAGAAGTAGGAGCTCACAGAGGATTCAAGTGCGATTTGAGGTATGATGTGTGTCTTCACTTCCCCAGTTTTAGTATTCACAAAGAGTCATGGGACACTTTTCCCTAAGTTTATCCCCTGTTTGAGAATTAGTAGTACCAATGTAGCCCTTTTTCTTGACCCTTGTGTTGGAGGCTCCTATTTAAATGATCCGTGATTACATGATTCTACCGATAGTGTGACATGAACTTGGGAGGTTAAAGATAACATTACATGAAATCTAATCATAGTGACGGTGAGACCCTATGATGTTTTCCTCAATATGGATTGGTTTCCTATCATACATGATTATATGTTTTCTACTGGTAAGAGTATTAGTGCTTCTAGTTTGTTGGGATAGAGTTTTCCTTCATTGATAAGGAGTGATCCCAAGAAGATTAAGATGATATAATGTGAATGAGGTTACGAACAACTTCCCATCAGTTGGCTAGAGATACCCTTAGAGTAGTGGATGATATGAGTTTTTTTCCTACATTGGTGGTATAGTGTGAGGAAATCTTTCCTAAGGATGCAATAGGTCATCCTATACACTGATAGTTAGGTTTTTATAAGGGATGAAACTAGGGATAGCCGTGATTTTTGCAATAGAATATTAGATAACATCTATTGAGCTTCGTAAGTTGAAATCACTGTTAGGATTTTGCAGATAAAGAGGTTTTTTTTTCAGACCTAGTGTTTTCTCCAAGTCATCCTAGCTTTGTTTTCCTGAGAGGTGGATGAGTTCTTGATGTTGGGTGTGTATTTGTGTCACTTAGACCATATGACATTAGGTGATGTATCCACCCCCAAGAATCAATGGCTTTTTTAACCAGTGGTTTGGGGAGAAGTGATTCTTAGGGTTTAAAATTGAGATAGGTTATCACCAGCTATAGTTTTGGAGAAATACATATCAAAAGTGGATTTCCAAATCCACTTCGGTTGTTTTAAGTTTATGGTGATACCATTTGGAGATTTTTCAGCCACAAAATAATCACGAGACTTATGGAATGGATCCTTAACATTTTTTGGATCAGTTTATGGTAGTATTATTCGATGAAATCCATGTGTACTTAGTGTTGAGTTGGAGAAATCAAGACAC
The DNA here is from genome assembly GCA_963277665.1 of Viscum album. NCBI lineage: Eukaryota > Viridiplantae > Streptophyta > Magnoliopsida > Santalales > Viscaceae > Viscum > Viscum album. The sequence continues at coordinate 1,948,018,388 of OY728121.1, read as the reverse complement.
ATGAGGATGGTATAGTTTACCTCCAGTCAATAATAATCACCCTTCACTACATTTGAAACACAGGGAGGTATGATTCAAGGATATCGATCATGAGATGTTGTGTGACTAGATATCTAATAAATAAATTCTTGACGAACTCTTTGAAGGAGGGAATAACATCATCCCTTTTCTAGGGATGGATGGAGATTTTGGTCATGATGTGAGAGGAGGATCCGATGAGGTTGTTTTCCATTAGTAGTACATCTAGTGGAGACAATTATGTACTAATATCTATTTGCATCATTTGGAAAGACAAGGGAGTTTTATTTGGGCACAATGTTTTACCCCAGCCATCCGACTTAGTAAAATTAGACTGTTCAGGTTCTAGTGAACATGCTTCAAGTATGCATGTCAGTTTTGAGCCACAACTGGGAGGATTATCTACCATAGGTGGGGTTTCTTATCATGATGATTAACACTATACCACTGGAGTAACACCTTTTCAAGTACATTTACAAGGGAACTTGAAGGAACCTATTATACTGTTCATAGCTATTAGGTAATAGCTATTGGGTGCTAGTTTTGGTTATAGTGATAATTTTAAGGATGCAGTTCATCTAGGGGTGGATGAGGACTACACAAAAAAATTTAGGAGTCCTTTATTGACTGACGATGGAGGATTGGATTTGGAGAGTTTAAAGGTCTTAGATAGAGTGGTAGGATATCTTTGGGGTTCTTAAGACCTTTCTTTTCCTATTGCTATGTCGGGTTAGTGAGGTGGTGTACTGCTTTACCTCGTGACCAAAATAGTTTTTGGTTGCTTGGTGTCTTACAAATTTCACATATGAGGAGGTATGTGCATGAATAATTGCATGATATTGACCTGGGTAAGCTGGGCCATGAGAGTGAAGTTTCCTTTTTCAAGGAGTTGGAAACATTTAGCCCTCGTTTGGCAGAGGAGAATAGGGAAGAAAAGAGATGATTTGGAGCGATGAAAATTGATTTCTATCATTTGTTAAGAAAAAAGCGGGTGGAAGGAAATATGAGGGGGTATAAATGGAGAGAAACATTTCTCTCTAACCCTCTATTTCAAATCATCCCAAAATTGGGATGATTCTGATAGAAATGGTGTGTAGGATTGAGGTGTATTTTAAATTTTCTGCATTATCCCTATATATCTATATAAATAATGTTTTCATTTTAAATTCCTTCAAACCGTCACCGTTCCCCCTTAATATTTATATAAATGAAAATAATTTTAATTATTAGTAATAAAAAATAATATTTTTATGAGGAAAAAAAATATTTTCAGGAAGAAAACAATATTATTAATTTTTGTGCAGGGGAAAAAAATATTTAGATACCCATGAAAATATTGTTTGGGGGCGTTGGTCGTGGGGTTGAGTCCTCAGACTATTTGTTTGTGGATTTTCCTTGTAGCATGTGTGATACACCATTTTGATTATAAATAATTTTGATTATCTTGAATTAATTGTTTATATAAATAATTTTGAATTAATAAATATTTTGAATTAATAAAATGTTTTGAATTAGAAATTATTTTTAATTAATAATTATTTTGAATTAAATATTATTTTGAATTAATAATTATTTTGAATTAATAATTTTGATTACTTTTAATTAACAATTTTGAATTAATAAATTATATAAATAATTTTGATTGTATTTAATTAATTTTTTAATATTTTAAAATTTGTATTAATATATGTCTGTAGTTTAATGTTTACCTAATTTTGGTGATATGAACGATAACAAATTATTAGAATCAAAATTAATGTGCTTTTATTTTTCATTAAAAAGGTAATAAAAATAGATTTTTTAAAAGGTTATTTGTGTTATTTAACATAAATTGTTGATATTGGAAAAACATGGTGGTAGGTGTGTTGTCCATGGGGATCTAATCTATGGTAGTTTTTTTATCTTGGGAAAGAATGCCGTTTAATTCTGTGTGTATGTGTTATTTTTTAACAAAGGTAATTTGTGTCAATTGCATAAAAATAGTTTCTTTTCTTTTCTTTTAAAAATTGTCACCAAACATGATGGAGAGAAATACAAATCATTTATTTTCTTTTATTAAGTTATTAATCCAAACACAAGGAGAGAAATCACAATCATTTATTTCCATTTCTTTTATTTTATAAACTATCAAATCACGTCTTTTCTTTTACTAAAATTTCACCAAACACATTGTTAGGATAGGTAGAGAAAGACCCTTCATGGGAAAGTGTTTTCCTTAGGTGCATGGTTGTTGATAGCATAAGGAACCTTTGGGGGAACTCGTGGGAGTAGGAGACTCAGTTGAGATTTTAATATCCCCACCTTTTTGTTTAGTTTGTTCTTTTCGAGGTTGAAAATTATCGAAGGATGAAAAAATGTAATTTTCTATCTTATTTTGTGTAAGACTTTAGAATATTTATAGGAATATTTTTGGATCCAGGCACTAAGATGACACGTGATTTCAAGGCCCGTTGAGAACGAAATTATTTTTTAAATATATTAAAATATTAATATCACAGTGATACAGTTTTCCTAAAAAACTATAATAAATCCTAAATGATGGACTGAATTAGAAATCCTAGGGTACCATTGAGTTAAGAATGCAGGTTTTACACTAGGCATTACATAACCTTTGTCAGCGTCAGGTGTTTTTGAAAAAGTTTTTATGGGAAAAAAATAATAAAATGATAAAATAAATAAATTTATTTTATTTTATTTTATTTCATTGATTTAGTGACTTAATAATATCCTATATATACCTAGTTATATCTATATTTCAGGGTTGGCCTCATAACCTTGGAGTTTGAGAGAGAAACTAGTAGAGGAGATTCTGTGGATGAACATCGACATATTGAGATTTGGCGATCTATGTGTCCATAAAAATTGAAGATATATCCACTAAAAATGACTCAGATTCATTCTTCATTATAAATACATCCAAATTGAGTTAGGATGTTTTATTTGTGGTTTTATCCCAGTTAAATCTTGAGACAAATGTGAATTAATCCTTTCTAAAATTAATTCATGGATCATTCTCTATTGGGTTTTCCAATATTTGATTTCTCTTCCTAGATTTAGAAATTTGAGATATATTTATTCTTATTTATGATTATTAATTTGATAAACCATGTTTATTGAGTTTCTTTGATGATGAAAAAATGAACATGGCCATCGATTGAAGATCACTTTGCGTTATGTGTTTATCTCCATCTGTTCTTGGATTTTGTCATCAGAAATTGGTTGACCGATGATTGGATGATATCCAAGAGTTTCGATCATTGTGAATTTGATTGTTGGCATAATGGATCATGGTCATGAGTTCAGGATTGGGATTCATAGACATGAATAATGTGTGAAAATAATAGTTGGATACTGAAAAGGGATTGGTTAATAGTATATTAAAGGCGATGTGAGGTTCAACAGACAATGTGAACATGTGGGTGGTGTAACGTGAATCTAGGAAGGTACTAGATGGTTTCTGTTTGAGAAGCATGATCAAAGGATAATAATAATAAATTAAATTTAAATAAAAGTTTAATGAAACTCCTGGAAGAGGTTGAGTCATGTAGGGGAGGTATCTTGTGTGTGATTTCCTTCCAACTGGTTGATTTAGGATATTTATTATCAATAATATTGATAATAATAATAATAATAATAATAATAATACTTTTGAAATAAATTAAAACAAAATTAAATGTGGAATCCATAAAGGAGAATCCATGCTAGTAGAGGGGCACGTCTGGGCATGGTAGAAAGGGGAGGGTATCTCCCTTATGTATTAGTATTATTATTATTATATAAAATATTAATAATAATATAAAATGAAACAAATTAAAAAGGGGAATGAAAAAAGAAAAGAAATCCAGGTGGGGAGTCACACATGCATGAGGGGGTATGCATTGATTTTCACCAAAATTGAATAAAATATATAAATAATATTATTATAAAATAATAATAATAATATTTTTTCTTACCAATTTGTGTTTTGGTTATATATTTTAACTGAGATGTCAGATTAAAAAACCAACTGTGAAATCATGACCCTAACATTATAAAGGTTGATTAAAGACCAATGTTTAGTATTTAATTTGGAATCATGGATTAGGTCCAAAAATCTCCAAACATAAGTATTATGAAAAAAATACATCCATTTAATGGGAAAATATTTTAGGAAAGTGAATTTCCTATCTTGGTCATTTTTCCTAAAGGATTACAATAGTGTGATCCATTTGTACATTCATGGTTGTTTTTGGTGTCATATCATTGGTTTTATGTTTTATCCCTTCAGACTGATGAGGAGTACTGCATGATCATCAAGATTTTTCTAGAATTAGATGCAGGAACTCAAGTAGTCTACCATGAGTAGTTTTCATAGAATATAGTGATGAACTTCATTTTGGAATCAGAGATATGATGTGAGGTGATGTAAGGAAGATTCTTCTTTCAACGATGCTTAATCGATATCGATTGAGTGTGTTCCCTTGATCCATTACTATGAGGTTTTAGTGAATAATTATGTTCCTATCATAGAGGATTAACCCTATATAGCTTCTTGATCATCAGTTTAGTGTGGGTGAGATCCCTTGTTCTGTAGTGAGTTTTCTTAGTCCCCTTTGATAGATACCTCAATGTCTTGGAGCATGTTTATCTCCAAGAGGAACAAAGAGATCCTAATTTCTTTCTTGTTTAATTAGATAGGGTTTTTTGTAATTATCATGACCAATATTTTCATGGGAATTGATCCCCTATCTATAATGATGTTTCCAGTAGGGTCTGGTGTCCCCCATTGAGCCATAGGTGTTAACCCCTATCTATGTATCGAGATCTGATCTTTTCATTGGGGTATTAGTCTGATGGAGTGTTTATCTAGGATGAAACCTATCAATTTACTATCTGATTCTTATTGGATATACCTAAAGAGTGTGACCTATAGGATGAAAAGGACGTGCCATCAAATTAGAAAAACTAATGAGTGATATATCTCAGTTGAGTTCCATGAGGGATGGTAGGGATCATGGAGTGAGATCCCCCAAATGAGTGTTTCCTTTAAACCTCACTGCGGAACTTTGGATGGAAGTGGTTGAGACCTTTGAGACTTGGAGTATTATTTGAGTACATCTAGATGTTTATTTATATGACTCAAATTATTATTGACATATCACGTGATTATATGAATACTCTTGATTCTTTGTGTTTAGTTATTTTAGGATGACCTAATGGGTATTGTTATACTTACCCCTGTATGAGATTTTACCATATGTGTCATGTATTATGCAGGTGAAGGACATTTTTATAGATTCCCTAGAGGACTAGGAGATGGTGTATCTAGTTCATACTTGACAAAAAGACGTGTATAATGGTGTTACATTCAAAAATATTCCCCTTAGTATGAGTATGTGAGACTTTACCTTACAGTTTTGGGTGGGCTTGTATTTCACCCCTTTTAATTCCTTCCAATAATTTTATCATGCTCTAACTGTGAGATTATAGATATATAAAAGGATTGTTATCAGTTTTTTTGAATTTCAGAATTGTATGATATTGGATATTTGTTCATGTGTATAGATACTTAAGACTAATTCCTCCCATGTGTGTGATACTCCTTCTTGGAACTAGTCGAAAGCCCTTGGCCAATTGGATGAGGGCTTGGGATAGTTGTGTCTCTAGACCCACTAGGTCAGGTCATGAAAAGGCTAAGCATCAGTGATATTCTAGAATTTTACATCCCTTTTCCATTCTATAATGGATGTTAGATGATGTTGACATGGGTTTTGTGGTGGGAATCCCAATGACACATCATAAGAATGAAGGAAGATGGGTGATTTTGGATCGGTTGACAAAGTTCACACATTTATTTATGATTCAGATGACTTTCGCCATTGAACAATTTGGAGACTTATATCTTCAAGAGATAATATGTTTGCTTGGGGAAATTTAGAGTATTGTTTCCGATCATGATATAAATTTCACTTTATAATTCTAGAAAGGGTTGCAGAAGGCATTGGGTACTTAGGTATTTTTGAGTAAAAAATTTCACCCATAGATGGATGGGAAGTTGAAACATACTATCTAGGTGATATAGGACATTTTGAGGTAATGAATCTAAGATTTTGGTGGATCTTGGTAAAAAAAATTAGTGTTTATTTAGTTCTACTATAAAAAAAGTTATCAGGAGACTATTCAGATGACACCATATGAGGTTCTCTATGGTAGGCCATGTAGATATCCCTTATGTTGGATATAAGTAGGGGAATTAATATTGTTGGGATTGATTCTTGTGAAGCAGACATCATACCATGTTTAGTTGATTTGGAAACATATGAAAATGACACATATTATAAAGAAGTCATACACTAACCAATGCTGTTGACCTCTTGAGTTTATAATGGGTGACTGTGTGTTCTTTCAGGTGTCACTGATATTAGGTCACAATTGGATTTAGAATTAGGGAAAGTTAGTTCCCAAGTATGTGGGACTGTTTGAGATTATGGAGAGGATCAAACTATTGGCATATCTATTGGCTCTTCTACAGTGGTATAGTGCTATGCACAATGTTTTTACATGTCACATATTTGACCGTAACACCTATACCTATCTCAAGTGATTTATGTTGATTATATTGGTCTTGAGGCTAATGCATACTTTGAGGATAATCCCATACATATTGTGAATCATAATGAGAATAATCTTTTGGGTAATACTATTCCCTTATTCTGAGTGATGTGGCAACATGGACGATTTCAAGAGGAAACTTGGGAGGGGGAGATGGATATGCAGGCTTGGTGGTCCTATATTTTTTCTATGGAGGCTTAGTGATTCATGGGAGTGTAGTTTGAGGAAAAAGTTTTATAATATGGGAAGGTTGTAAGATCCCAACATTAAAATAAGGTATGTTTTCTTTAATTTTTTTAACTCCCTTTTTTGGTTAATGAAATACTTCCCATGATTATGAGGGACTTTGGGTGTGTCCAAAAGTTTAGGAAACAAAAAGGTGGAAAAGTGGACAACTAGTGTTTGGCACATGATTGGAACATGATTAGTGTTAACCATGAGCCATGGCCAAGGGGCCCATGTAACCTAGAACCTTGGATAGATGTGGGTTCACAACCACCACACAATTTGTCAAACTGTGCAGGTGGACCAGCCAATCAATGCATTCTGGTCCCCTCTTGGATAGAGGGTTTCATATAGTTGGTGCATAGTTTTTCCAACCATGTGGACAAAATGTGTGCCTCTTAAAGTGGAATATTTTTCCATTTACCCTTGATCTTTAATGGTTCTTACCTAATTTTCTTCTCCATTCATCCTCCAAAAGCATAGGGTATTAACCATGATCCCCCAAGCTCTCTAAGGGTGATTCTACTTTGATCCTTTCTTATTTTAAGCGTCGTTGGTTTCTAATAGAAGAACCAAGTGATTCTACCACTCATCTTTCTTATATTTTATAGAATAACCATGGTGGAATGTTTTCTTTTATTCCAAATATTTAAACCCATATTTTATAGGTAATTATTATATTATGAATTTAGGTTATTTTGGGATTGAATCAAGGTCCAGGGTTAAGTAATAGGGTGTATATAATATTGAGTTAGGTGTTACATAAGTTATATAACATAATCTTGATGTTTATTCATGTGTATGTGTTTGTGATTTTTTTCCATTGTACCTTGAATTTAATTCCTTCATATGAAATGATAAATTGGGTGTATAAATGATGTGATGGACCTTTCACATACATCATTATATTTTTTGATGAAGAGTATACCAGGCCTAAGGCCACCCATGGGATGTGAAACTCCCTTGAACATGGAAATTGAGCCATTAAATTATGAATTAAAGGGTTTGTATGATTAAACCAATTGGAACAGTGTTCAGAATATGGAACAAAGGGGTGTTTTTCTTAACTTGAATAAGTCAAATGATTTGTGTCTTATAAATGGGTAAATATGATAAATGTTTAAAGTGGAATGTTCATGTGGTTAAATGGATTGAAAGGTGTGATAAATTGTTGTAATGTTATTAAATAGTGAAATGGATTTCATTTTAATTGAAAACATGGTGAATCTAATAAATCATGGAAATGTGAAAAATTAAAATGTGTACCCTCATTGTTATTGTGTGATAATACGTCACTAATGTTCACCTTCAAAAATGTGACTAATGGTTGGTTGGGTTGTTAGACTGATGCTCCTCCCCCTTGGGAAATATATAATGATTGTCTAGGTTCCCCAATGAATCATAATTTTAGAGGATGGACTAATTCTTTGGATTCCAAGGGTATAGGCATGGAGTTCCATATCATGGTTGGGGATGGTCAGACATGGTATTCCAAATCCTAGTTTGAATACATAGACTTGTGGTCCTTATATTTTGACCTGGGATCTCTATGAGATATGGTTCAGATGACTAGAATGGAATAATTTAGGTTTAATGGGTACATGTATCACTTGAAAGTAAGAAAAAATATTTTTAATTTAAATACTATTAAATAATGAAACTTGGTTTATCTACTATTTGTCTATTATTTTTCGTACCTCTGCATACACTATTATTAGACTAGATATTACTATAGACACCATTGGTGGTGACCTACTGAGTTGTATTCACATTATTCTTGGTCCACCATTGGATACCCAAGAATAAATCATGGTGTAGGTTATGATAATGGAAAATGCCCTATGATAGATTGTTGATATGAGAGTCAGGACAAAGCATGGATGAGGGGACCAAACATGATGTCGAAACCCATTTTGGGGATTGTCTTTATTGACTTATTTAAGTTTTTTTGGCACATTAGACTCTCATGACATGGAAAATTTATTATGTTGGATTTTTGTACTTACCCGGTTATCAGAGTTGGTTATGTGACACTTGGTTATGAATTATTATTGCATGTTGTTTTATTATGATTTCAACCATTGCTTCCCTATGGTAATGAGGGTATAGTCTTCCCACATATTTCATTAGACCCTTACTACTAATTGGATGCCTATAGAATATGGGAAGGAATGCTTGAGGTCATTTGGTGCACTTGATTGGGGAATCAGTTCCGTGAAACCTAGACAGGGGCATTAAAAAACATCCTTTGACTTTAGTTTTTGAGATTCAATCTCATCTATGAAAATTACACTTATTTTTAAGGAACCATTTTTTTGAAAGTGAATACTCATAAATAATGTTCCTTAGTATCTTCTAATATCTTCATACCACCAGTTATATATGAGGAATAACCACTATTAATAATACACAACTTACTTATTTTACTAGCTTTTAGAAAACTCTCAATAAAAAATCTTTGTTTTAAAATTTTTTCTTCCTAGATTCAATTTCTTTTCTAGTATAAGGAACTTTCCATAAATTGTTGTCATAAAATATTCTACATAGTGACCTGGTTTGTCAAAAATTCAAAAAAAATCATCCACATAGTCAAATCAACATTTCTTCAGTAATTTTACAACTTTTTATGATTATGATTTTGTTTCATTCTGCATCTTAAGAAAGTTTCTTTCTTTTATTCCACTGTTTCTCCCCTTAGTTCATGACTACTCTTAGGGAGAGACATGTTGTACCAAAAATTATATTCCTTATTTACATATATTCAATAACACCATTAAAACCTATTGAATCTCAATATTCTATATAAATATGGTATTTATATATGATGAGTTTGTTGAGATTCAACACATCTTTATGTATCAGATTTACCTTGGAATGTAAAAAAATTCTTTCAAATATTATTTGTAATTTTTATTTATGTGTGGTGTTTCTCACATATTTTATCAACTCAATATTTCCCATTATTTATTCTTATATCTCCATGGTTAGTATAATTAGATGAACTCTTATGTTTAGTGGGTGTAGATGTCACCTGATTCTTGGAATGATTAATTATAGCAGCTTGAGATGATTCCACCTTTACCTACAAAGATTTGTTAAAATTATCAATCATATTTTTTAAGGTAATTTAAACCTCAATATATCTTGATTATATTTTAAAAATATTATATTCCTTTATAATAAGTTTTTCATCAAGATATTTCACCACCACCTTATTCTGTAACTATCCACTTGACATTTTTAATCATCAAAATGTATGAGTATTCTATTTTAAGAAAAAATTAATTTAATTAATTCTTATTTTCTCTCATTTTTCAAAATTTATATATTCTTTCATTAGTTTATCATTTTTATCAAAACACTCTATAAGTTAAGATCTAATATAATATTACCTATAGGTTTCTTCACATTCTTCTAATTCAATATTTAAAGTATCATCATTTTTTTCTACCTAATACATAAAGGGTCTTGATTTTTTTGGTGATTCACTATCTAATAAACTATTATCAAAAGAGTTTTACTCAATTTTTGTACTCAGCATACATATTTTATTTTTTTGAGAAACTTTTAAATTATTCATGTTGATTTTTTATCTTCCTTAAATTTTTTTATCCACTTATTCTATTGAGGGTTTTCTTCATAATCATCATCATATTATATAACATTCTTCTTTTTAAAATTCATAGAAAAGTGTCTATTGTCTCCACACTCAAAACATTTAAGTGGGATATTACCTATGAATGTGTCTTTACCTTTCCAATAATTTCTGGAGATAAGGGAAATACATACATCATTAACGTCATAATCATCATCATTATCTTATGATTTACTAAAAACCTCTATCTCATGTTTAGGTATCATATTTAAAGCTTCCATATAGATTCAAAATCCATTTAATTGCACAATTTTTTTGAATTCTAGAGATTTCCACATTTCATAAAAAATAAAACTGTCATGTAATTCATCAAGGTATAGATCATATTTATCTTCTAAAGTATATATTTTTAGATCAAACCCACCAGAAAATTTCCTCATTTATTTGATAATAATTTTAGAATCTTCCAATACATCTAAAAACCCATAGAAGTTTCTAAAAATTTCATTAAATTTAGCGAGTTAGTTATCAATAGTTTTATCTTCCATAATTTTTGTATTTTTGACCATGATTATCCATAGTTTATGATTTTATTCCTTCACTTTTATATTTTCTTTGAATGTGATTTCGACTTTTCCCTTGTTTCCTTAGCTATATTGAGACCCTTTACCTTTATATAATCATTTTCAAGTAGGAACATAAGAATATCATTTTGATATTTTCCTAAAATATCAAGATTCCTTTTGTCAAAAAATGTCATAAGATAATATTTTTAAATGGGTGTAAATCCAACTATATTTGCATCGATCACCTCTTAGATAAGAAGGAAAATATAGGGGATCATTATGTTCTTCCATCCATGATAATTTTTTCTATCAAATTTAGGAATACCTCTTCTATTAAATATGTTAAGATTATAAATATTAAGTATCAAATAGGGGGAACCTTCTTTTGATACCATATGAAGTTCTTAGTAAGGTGAATACTACTAGGGGAGGGGGTTTGAATATGGAAAAATCTTTTATAAATTATTTTCACTTAAAAATTAACATTATTAACTTGTTATAGTTTTTACACTTTTAAATACTTACTTGTATGAAAATAAAGGAAATTAAAGTAAGGAACATAATATTTAAAAGGTTTAACAATAGTGTGGGTGACTACATAATTTCCATGGAAACTCCTATCTATCCATGGAAAATCTGATGTGAAGTAAATAAAAATTAGATAACTCCCATTAAGATCCTTTTGTATCCTAATTGTAAATTATAATTACTACTTTCAATTAAAACACTTTTTATATTTTGATCCAAAATAAAGTAGGAAACTTTATAAAATAACTCACACTATCTTTATCTGAGAATTATCTATCTAGATTACTCTCTGTTAGTTATAAATTTGTCTAGTTTACTATTGTCTTCATTCTGTATTAATCCATATGAATCTCTATCTAGTACCTCTATCTAAAACCATTCTTTTTAGTACCTATATTTGGTACACCTCTATTTTGTACTACTTCCACAAACAGGAGAATCCTTGGTTGGAAATTCATGTTTCTTTTCTAATAAAACATAATTACTTTGGTTCTCTCTATCAAACACTAATAATGTACTTACAGAATGTACTTGCACCCCATTTTATAATCTCAATCCTAGAATAATGTAAAGGATCCCAAAATTTGATATTAAAAATTTTAATCTTCTCAAATCATCATCAGAACACCTTTAAAAATTATAGAATATTCTTAATGTTTTATGAAACATAGCGTTTAAAACTTTATTTAAAAACTATTAAACTCAGTAATATTTAAAAAAATTGAATGAATAATACAACACCATTATGGTTAATAACTATTAAAATATTTTTAAAAATTATAAAAACTTAATTTGGTGAAATTATATCTAATAAATTCATTAACAACTTCTTTGTTTGATATTGTTCAGTATGACTTCCCTCTATTTGAATTACATTGTCTGATTGACTTGGTCCAGTAAAGTTAGGCTTTCTATGATCAATGCTCTTCACATGCTTCCTCTCTCTAATGGAATCACATTTTTTCATAAATCTTGATTTTTTGATAAAATTTCATGTTTCTAAACAGATATACCTTTTCCACTAAAACATCATATAAAACTTGGATTGAAAACTCAGTGTGGTTTAACCATATCAAAACATTCAACCGATGAAATATTAAATCTATGTCCGATTTTCATCCATCTATTAATACCTCTAAAACCTATTTGGTCATATTTATAAAAATTTCATATGATAGAAAGTGATAACTCTATATGAAACAATTTTTTATATTTCTATGTTTGACTATATTTATCTTCCTTCCTCAAAATTTTCATTTCGATAGACTCTATAAATATTTTTCTATTGGAACAGAATCTAGAAACATTAAAATATTAATTATATCCTTTGAAATTAATTCATCTCTATTTGATTTAACTTTTTAAATATCCATAAAGAATCCTTCTGAGATTTGTTCTTCTAATGGAGAAAAAATATCTATATCCGATCATCTTTTTTCTGATTACAACTTTAGAGAACATCCTTCGTTCAATTAGAAAATTATGACTTTATATCTTCAAAGTTTTCAGTTAGTTCAACTTCAACTTTGTAACTTAATCTTAATAAAAACCATTTTTACAAAAAAATAATTTTATGGTAACTTCATATAAATATTATCAGTATACTATATCTCTTTTCCTTTATTCTTTTCTATATATTCATTGTTTTCAACACAACCAAGTTGTTGGATGAATATTATCAAGCTGTAACTTCAAATTAATAGATTAAACATTTACTTCTTCTTCTTTGTAAAAAAAACATTAAAACTCATCTAGATTCAGGATTATATTATATTCATGATTTTAATAACTTTAATACCATAAATTCATTTCCTAAATTAAAGAAAATTCAATAACTTAGTAAAAAACTTACTTATGCACCTTCAATATCAACACATATGGACAGTTTCTTAAGCTTCATTAGCAATTCATTTTCTCTCAAAACACAAAAAAATCACAATTTAAAAATAAAATAAAACAATCATATCAAAATCAAGATAATGGATCATTATCTACCACACTTGGATGATCCATAATGGTGTTCTCCTCAATCCACACAATAGAAACCAATAGTCTACTAACACCAAATTAATATGATTATATGCACCGGTTTCTATATTTATATATGTTATTTACATTATTAATAAGTATATAAGATCTTAAGTCTTTGGGTAACACATATTTTATGAGTAAAATTATGTCCCTTATAATCCTTTACATGATAAAAATGTATTAATTACTCATTTTTGGTAATCCATTTATAGTAATAACTACTATGTGTTCCAAAAAAACGTTTGTTATGTCAATTTATCAACTCTAAAAACAAAATCCTATATATATATGTATCCATAAATACATATAATATGAAATATAAATAACAATATCATCCCATAATCATGTTCTAAATTATATGTGGATATATCATCCTATAATTATCTACTCAAATATTAAGTAAGTACATCTGATAAAATAAATATCTTAGAGTCCTAGTTGGTGTATAATTGGACCTACCACTTAATATTATTTCATAGTATATAAAGTGACCCATGTTTTTTTGATATAACACCCCTTTCTTACCAATGTTATTATAATTTAAATTTATACTAATTTTTTAGAGTTTTTGGTTTTCTTGGGGTGTTGGTGGGGGCCCCTGAAGTCTAATTCATTGAGTTGGCCATAGTTTTGGTTTGAATATCTATAGAATGTTACTAGTAATGCTATACCCCATGGGTTATAATTTTAAGGACTATTATAATGGTGAATAATTAGGCCAAACTTATGGTGGTTAAAATATGAATCCATATAATATGGGGGTATTGCGTCATGATAGAGAAGATTTATCCACAACATAATCTATGTATAAATGATTAGGTTTTTTATGTTTTTTATATGGTGGTGCATTTCAAAATGAAACATTGGTATATAATGAAATGGGAACCTAGGAAGGGGCATTATTTCATGACCCATATGGTTATGTTTCAATCCCCGTGATATTTTTATATAAATTTAATTTTAATGAATTTAGTGTAAAATAATATTTAATGGGATTCCCCTATTTTGACTAGTAGAAATATGACTAATCCTCCAACTCATTTGTGTCTCATCACATATATTTTAATTCATTTATTATTTTATATCAAATTCATGGTCTTCCTATCCCACATGATTTCATCAAGGATTTATATCACTCCAATACTATTATTTATATGATTCATCTACTCTTATATCATTTTAAACTTGTCATGGTTTAATATAGGATTTTATACCAAGATCATTGATTTCATAATTGAGAAGTCACTTAATATGAAAAAATCACTCAAGATGTCTCCTATGGTTATGAGGTTGGTGGTGTTTATATGTTCCCATAAAATTATTTGTTTGTAATGTATGGTGTCATATGTGTGATACTCTAGGCATGTGGGAATATTCTAAAATGAAACTACATGGGTTTTCCATGGATATAAAAGATAAATTAACATGTATTATGTCTATAGATTTTTTTAATTTATTTTTATTTTTATTTTTTCTCATCAATGACTATTACTATGAGAAATGTGGGATTTAAATGTGGTAAGGGACCCCACGAGGGGAGATCCCAATAATGTTATAACATAGAAGACCATTATAGGTGCCCAAGATATATTCATGAAAATATGACATATAAAAACATTATAATAACTTTTGGTTTCTCTATAATACAATGGAAGTGGGAAAAAGGATTCCTGATTAACCAATCATAAATAGAGTATATAAATGGTATAGGTGAGATTCCAATCCATGTTGACCATTGTTGTAGATGTGTAAATATTTTATTATTTTTATTATTCCAATATTGTTATAGGAAGTTTTTTACATCAAGGGATTTCTAATATTATTATGTTAATTTGTTATGGTTATCATTTTATTTAAGATATAATTCAAATAGAAGGAAGGAATGGAATGAGGATGGGTGTAAGACAACATAATCACATAATCAAGAATTTATTGGGTGTAATGTCATTATGGGAATGTGATTGAAGTGTGGTTGGGTGTAATTATATATTAGGGATTATATTTATGGTTTCATTGGTTATAATAAAAATCTAAGGACATATGTGAAATGAACTTGGTAATAATGCCAAATTGATGGTATTGAATTGAAATTAGATGGGTGTAATTACAACATGGACATTATGGGAATATTAAGAAACAAGGTAAGGATTTTTACTACCATTAGTTATTCATGTGATTATGGTTTGGTGTAAAACCAAACATGGATAAAAATTTCATGTGGGTAAGATTTAATGTTAAAATTGAGTATAATAGTGATATTTGTAGGTGTTCTACTAACCATAGATTATTAAATGATGTGACTTGGCTATACAACCAACTATATTGTACAAGTTTCTTATGTTGGGTGTAATACAAACTAGCAATCTTGAGACATGAGAGAATATATCATTGTAAAACATAATTTATTCTCATTTTACTGATAAGTTACATGTTCAAAATTGACAATTTCACTGGTTAAAGGAGTTATAATCAATTTCACATGTCATAATGGAACTCAATGTTATAATGGGTGTTTTTTATTGACATCATATTTTTATTATTTATAAGTAAAACCAGGATTCATTTTTCTATATTTTATTATTTAGGGATCTCACTAGTCATTTCCAATATAGTTTCATGTTCACCATGTTTAGGTTCCTTGTAAAATGAGTAAATATCAGGTTTCATGAAAAAGGTAATGGAAAAAATTAATTATAGATCAAAGAGTTTTAAATATTGTGTTAGAGAATTGGATGCTGGACCATGTGACAATATGGGTCCAATTTTTTATTTCCTTTAGTTTTAGGATAATTTTAGAACATGTTATAGATAATTTCCCCATAGATGATATTTCTCTTATTTTTATGAAAAATGAGACATTCTTATAGATCATTTTGTTGCTATATAGAATATGTTATTTACCTGTGGTAGGATCTTAACTATGTTGAGTATGAATGTTCTACGATTATGCTATGAGGAATTATTACTATTATGAAATCTAATTTCATTTATGGCTTCCAGATTTAAAAGTTATAGTCTCTCAAAATGATTTTATCAGGCCCCAAAAAATAGTTGCTATCCTTTAATGAATGGGGTGGTGTGCTTGAGGTATATGAAAGCATGTTTGGTCACTACGGTGGTGAACCAACCTATAGATGACATAATATCCTATTATATACCACATTTATAGTCTATGTATTTGGGATATAATGGATAGAAGATAAGATTAAGTTAAAATCATTGATATACATTATTCATTGGAGTTACTAACCCATGTATGGAGAAAGACTGTGTTACTAAGGAAAATTCTATTTTATTTGGTTTTTGATGTTATAATTTCATGAATTTTATAAAAACATATTTTTCATTTATTTTTTACTATTTTTCTCTCATCCTGTGGCTCCTTAAGGCATTACTTCATGCATCACACTCTATACAAAGGATTCAAAAGATATTTAGGTTTTATATTTTGGTCAAAAATATTGATTATGATGTGGAGAATAATTATTCAATGTTTTATCTAAAATGAATATAGATTTTTTCAATATAACATAATGGTTCATGTTAAATGACTGAACTCTTGATCATTTTTATATTATTGTTATTTTATTACTGATTATGTTTTTTAGGTGTTTATTTGTCACGACCCGTCCCCTAGGGCCCATGACGTGACTTCCCCAAGACCAACTTCCATAGGACAGGGGCTGGAGACTAGAACCAAAGGTGTAATTCCCTAAAACTAGGAAGACATTGCCTTTATAACCTGTAACACACACACAAGAAATCACATACTTGGATACAAAATAGTAAGTAAAATGTATAATAAAAGAGTGCTAAAAGAAAAAGGGGATAGAATACAAGCCCCACAGGAAAGTACAAGTACAACTGTGATACAATACAACTAAAGAAAAGGGAAAGTCAGTTGCTGGGTCATCCTCTGAGGTTCCTACATGAAGGGTAGGTGCAGATTTCTTCATCAGTACTCCTCATCCATCCGTATCCTCCATGTACTGACTCGTCGTAAGGTCCACCTCCAGGTACCATCCAGTCATAGTACTCTCAGCCTCAGTTAGTGCTATCCATTGTCTACATCCAACACAACAAGATGCAAGCATAGCCTGTGCAGGGGTGAGTATAACGATACTCAGTAGGGACCCCGATACCCTCAAGGTCTCACAAAAATCCACCAAGGATAAACCACAAAGTATGAAATCAACAGATGATCCTACTTAGGTATATGCCCATACATATACCTAAGTTATCAAGTAATCCATCTCAATCATGAGGAAAACATAGAAAAACTGACTCAGCTCAAACCAGGATTTATTCTAGGGTAGTATCAAGTAAAATTCCCAAACCCTCAGCTATTGGAGAACTCCTCCTATATTGAGTACAGTGGGCCTAACCTGTCACACAGAGGTGCTTCCCACTAACCTTGGACTATTGAGGTATTCCTCTTTTCGAGTATCGTGGGTCTTCTGCGTCACATAGAGACGCTCCCCACCATGGGTTTACCACGTCACACAGAGGCGCTCCCCCTTATGGCCTGCTGAGGTACTCCTCCTGTCGAGTGCTGTGGGTTTTCCTCTTTACCAAGGTGCTCCCTAATGTGGGTCTTCCACATCACCAAGGCACTCCCCACTAGGCCAGTAGAGTCCCTCCTAGTTGAAACGATCAACAGTAGTCAAGTCTCCACCAGCTAATAGGTTCCTGCACAATGCTCGCTCGTCTTCAGAAGGATCCTCTCCATAAGCTACTAGTCAATAATCCAACCACCACGAAGTCACACAAAGAAGTATATCAAAGGTCTGCCACATCATAGAGATCTCAATGTAACAGATGCTGCGTCAATCAGACGCCCGATCTATGAGTTATTAGCCTTTTAGTCCTGGGGGCCCGGTTGGATACTTGCTCGATCCAACTTGAATGTTCCCCATCTTAATCCAAAACTAAGTGGAATATACTCAAAGGGACCATCTCGCTCCAAGATTTCCAGCGTCGCTGACGGTTCTTCAAACGGACGATCGGTGCCAATGTTATGGCCAAGAGAAGGTAAATGGGTCGTAGTGGGCCCAGGTCCGGTCTGGCCCAGCCTGAACCTTTGGGTCTGGCCTGGTTTGCAAAGCGGCCCAGCCTGTTGGGTCCGGTCTGGCCCACAAGGGGCCGTAGAGGCAGCTCAGCCACAGAGGGTTCCACAAGGGTGGCTCGGCCACAGAACGGCTCCACTCGGAGCGGCTCGCAAGGCCGCGACGAGGGTAGATCAGGTGGCTCAGAGGGCCATGGTGAGGGTATTGTGGCATCAGTAGCTCAGCTTGGCTTGAACAACAGTTCGGCATGGTAGCGGCGCAGCTTGGCTCGGCCCGGACAGCAGTGCGGTTCGGAAAACGACAGCGTGGCTCGGCGGACGACGATAGCGCGACAGCTCGGCACGATAGATGGAAACAGCATGGAAGCTCGGCACGGAGGTGGTGCGGCGAGGGGGTTTGGCCCGGGGAGGCACGGCGGCTTGAAACGATGGCGGTGCGACAGATCAGCACAGCTGCGGCGCGGCGGCTCCGAACGACGGAAACGCGGCTTGGCAAGGCGGCGACGCAACGAGGGGGTTCGGCCCGGGGTGGCGCGATGGCTCGGTCCAGCCGCAGGTGGCTCAGCCGGTGTGGGGCCGATTCAGCTGGGTGGGCGAAGCGCCGTAGGGCGGAGCGGGTTGCAGAGGCCACGGGTGGCGGCGTCGTTGCCTTCGTCGCCTTCATCGCCTCCCTCTATTTCGAAGAACACATCAAAGAATAACGGCAGAGGGGTTGGGCCATGTGTTTTTGGCCCACACCTTCCGCGTTTAGAGTGGTAGCAAGCAGTTCACAAAGAACGAAGCATGAATGTGTACGAAAGATATTTTAAAACATCATTTCCCACAACCCACATCAATCTCTATTCCCAATCCACAAAATAATTATAAGGGGGAAACATGGGAAGAAATAATCAAATAGAAATAAACCCCTACCTCCTTCTCTTGATGATGTTGGATCAAGAAGGTAGTATGGTCGTCGATTAACCATAGATGAGGACATCCCATGTTAGGAGAAGTCCCAAGGAAGAAGGTTGAAGGAGTTCAGTGTTCTTCGTTGGCGGAGCATTCTTCATTGGAGAGCACTCTCCCTAGTTCCCCCAATCCTCATTTTCCAATACTTTTCCGACAAATGAATAGACAAAAAAATAAAATATGTTTCTCTATTTAATTTTTTGGCAATCAAATTGGCTTAATTAATTGGTAACAATAAATGGGTTGCGTTGGAATAAAATTCAAAATGGTGGATACCAAGGGTTGGCACAATTAATATAGGAGGAGTTGAAGAGGATCTCCCTCATTTATTGTGGGAGTTGAGAGGTTTAGGCATCAGGTGGTCCCCACCACCATAACCTCTCATGGGAGGTTAGGTTAGGGTGGTCCCCACACCTCAACTTTCACTTGGAGGTTTTAACTGTCACGACCCGTCCTCGGGGCCCGTGCCGTGACTACCCCAAGCCCGTCTTCCATAGGCCAGGTGCTGGCGACTAGCACCAAGGCGTAATTCCCGATAAAAAGGGAAGGAATTGCCTTTGTAAAGTAAACAAACACCATAGAGAAAGCAAACAGTAGAAGTAAACACTAAGTAAAAACTGAGTACAATAGTAAGTACGGAAAAGTAAGTGGGCCAGTATACAAACCCAAACTGAAAGTAAAGTACAACTGGAAGTGAAAACAGCAAATGAAAAGTAAAGCTTCAACGTCGAGATGTCCACTGGAAATACCACCTGAAGGGTGAGTACAGACAGCCTCCACAACTCCTCGGGTCCAGCCGTCCGCTCTAAGAACGTCCCGTCCAGTGGTCCACCTCCAAGTACCGTCCTGCTCCACAAGCCTCAACCACGATCAGCGTTGTACGTCGTCTGCAACCAACACAACGTAGTGCGAGAATATCCCGTGCAGGGGTGAGTATAAGCTACTCAGAAGGGACCCCGAGACCCCCGAAGGTCTCCTAGAATCCACAAAGGATAATCCACAAAGGAAAGATACAATCACGAAGTAACATTCGACACTGCTTAGGTATATGCCCATACATATACCTAAGTCATCAATTCTCATTCGGCTCCAACATCCGAGCCCAAGTACAAACCAGTCCACACAAGAAAGCAAAACGTAAATCTACACAGGATAGCACAACACAATCCACATAGTAAAGCAAAACAGGATTCAGCTCACACAGGTATACTTCTTCGTAAGACGATAGAGATGATCATATATATCCACTGATTCATCTAAGCCGTCAGACCCACAATGGATCGAAAGGTACTAACCCCTGAAATGACACACAAAGGATCTGACCCACACATGATTGATAGGTAACTAACCCCCGCAATGACCCACAAAGGATCTGACCCACACCGGATCGATAGGTAACTAACCCCCGCAAAGACCCACACAGGATCCGACCCACACAGGATCTGTAGGCGCTGGCCCACACAGGACCGCTAAGCACTGACCCACACAGGATCTGTAGCACTGATCCACCTAGGATTGCTGAGTGCTGTAGTCGTCGCCGTCGAGTCCACTGAGGATCTCTGTACAGTCGTTGTCGTAGTAGTCGCAGTCGCAGCCATCTCTAGGGTTCCCGCACACAGCAAGCTCGTTCGGGAGGGTCCACTCCACGAGCCGAGAGGATGATACATCAACTAACACAAAGTCTGGAGTTGATGTATCCAAAAGTTCCGTATCGCCAACAGGAACTCAACATCACAGACGACGCGTCAATCGGACGCCCGGTCTGAGAGTTATTGGTTTTTTCGTCCAAGGGGCCTGGTTGGTTTTTAAGTCAAAACCAACCCGAACGTACTCCACTTGCATCCAAACCTCGGGTGGAGTAAGACAAAAGATCCATCTCACTTAGAGGAATCCATCAAAGTCGACGGCACGCCAATCAGACGTTCGGAGCTTAAGTTATGAGCGTTTCCGCTCTGAGGGCCCAGTTGGTTTCGTGTACGAACCAAACCGGCCAAACGAAAAGTATTCCGAAACCTTTATTGAAATATACCAAAATGACCATCTCGATCCAAGGATCACATCAAAACTAACGGTGTGTCGATCAGAGTTCCCTATCTCAAGTTATGGGCGACATACATAAAATGGTTCGGTAATAGGGGGTTTGGGCCCGGTCCGACCCGACCCGATACCCCCAGGGTCGGCCCGAACCGGGTCGAACCGAACCGGGTCTGGGTCCGGCATGGCTGGCGCGGACCAGCCTGGCGGTCCGGTTCGGCGGACCGGCCAGGGCAGCCGCCCGGCGCGCGTCGTGATGGCGCACCGCCAGGGGTTCGGCCGAACGACCGAACCGTTTCGGGGCGGGGGGCGCTGCCTCCGTGTGAAGTAAACCACGAACCCTTTAATGGGGACGCTCAGCTGGCCGGCCGGGGGTTACGACCCCCGGTGCTCTCCTCAAACCAGCCGGCCCAGCTGGCCGGCCGGCTGCCGCCATCACGGGACCGGTAGGGGCCGGTCCCCTCGCTCCGACGTCGGTGGCCCGGAACCAGCCGCCGGTTCCCCTGCTCCGCCGCGACCAAGAACCGGCCACGACCTCGCGCCGCGCCCCTCCGCCGCGGCCCCGCTCCGGCTGCGGTGCTTCTGAGTTCCTTCGGCGCGGTGCGATGGGGCCGCGTCCTTTGTTCATCTTCTACGGTGCGGCGCGACGGCGCCGCAGATTTGTTGCTTCCCACGGCGTAGTGCTGCGGTGCCACGTTTCTCCGCTCTCCCTTTTACAATTTCCGCGTGGTGCTTCGGCACCGCGTTGCCTTGTTCGCCGCATCAAAAATCCACAACCAAAAAGGGGAGGAGTGTCGGCCGTGTTAGTGTGGTCCGACCTCCTCCCGTTAATGCGATAACAGGCTGTTCAATTGAAAGGGGAAAAACGACGGAAGAAAAACACAAAATAGAAACACAAAAAACCCCTACCTCAACGCTGTCGTCGAACGAGCATTCATTGCAGAATTAACTGTCGTGGAAGAGGAGGTTTTTCACGGAAGAAGAGGATCACCGCGGAAGAAGAGGTTCGCCGTTGGCGTTGGGTAATCTCCGAGGAAGGCGTCTCTCACCATCGGAGGTTGGCGTTCTTCGTTGGCGGTAGAGCGTTCTTCGCATTCTTCGTCGAAGAACGAAGAATCCTCTCTTTGTTCTCCCAAAGGTTTAACACAACACAAACCCCCAACAATAATAAAATAAGTCCTCTTATTATTTTATTATCAAATTAAGAATTTGAAAATCAAAAGATAAGAAACGAACAATTAATTCGAAGAATTAATTGTAACAATTTAACTGCCCAATTTAATGGGGCGTTTCTTAACCATAAAAACACACAGTTGACTTTCATTAAAGAGGGGGTTTGCGGGTGGGTTACTTAGGAGGGAAGAAATGGTGGGGCTCATGTGGGCCCCACCTCACAAATATCCTACCAAGTGGGTAGGATATTTTGGGTTCCACCCTATCCGCTTAACTTGGCTTAAGTGTCTTTAAGTGAAATAAAATAAAGTTGTCGCACCACTTTATTTTATTTCTTAACTTAACCACAAAAAATTAAAAACCACACCCGAGAAAACGCAACTCCAGAAAAGGCGTTTCTAAGAAAATACCAGTGATGTGATTCCATCGGTGCCCTCGAAATTCGATTCCGAGCACTGGTTCAAAAGTTAGAAAACCCCGCTCGTTCGTTCACTGAACGTACCCGATATAAACTTCGGAAAATGATTCCGGCCACACCGGGCCTCAGAATCAGGTGCCGTCAGAAACTGCATTCTTGTAAAAATCCCAAGAAAATTAAGAAAAAAATTTCCTTGAATTTTACGGGTCTTTACATCACTCCCACCTCAGGGATTTACGTCCCCGTAAAGATACATCAAAACTAGGGGAACACAAGTGGGTAATGAGCACACATTTGAGCCTCCCGCTCCCAAGTGCTCTCCTGGAGGTTCCCGTGCTGCCATATGATGCACACTGGAGGAATCGACCATCCAAATAGGACCCACTCCTATCGATCCTTGATCTCCACCAGAATCTCCGCAAAAGTCTCCCCATCATCAACGTCCAGCTCCCCATGGTCAATGATATGTGACGGGTCGTGCACGTATCTCCTCAGCTGAGATACGTGGATGACGTCGTGCACCCGGTGCAACTGAGGTGGTAGAGCCAGGCGATAAGCCACCTCGCCAATCCTGCTGAGGACCTGGAATGGTTCGATGAAGCATGGAGACAACTTGTCGCCTCGGCCAAATCTCCGTAATCCATGTCGAGGTGAGACACGCAAGAAGACGTGGTCGCCATCCTCAAACTCTAGTGGCCTCCGCCTCCTATCAGCATAAGACTTCTTCCGGCTCTGAGATGTCCTCATTTGCTCTTGGATGACCTGGACCTTCTCTGTCATGGCCTGGACCATCTCCGGTCCCACAAGTGCTGACTCCCCAGGGTATATCCAGCACAAAGGAGATCTGCAAGGTCGGCCGTACAACGCCTCGTATGGTGCCATCCCGATGGTGGAGTGGTAGCTGTTGTTGTACGTAAACTCCACCAAGGGTAGGTGGTCCTCCCAGCTATGACCAAAGTCGAGGACACATGCGCGGAGCAATTCCTCGAGAGTCTGTATGGTCCTCTCTGTCTGACCATCTGTCTGAGGGTGAAAGGTGGTGCTCAGACGTAGCTGCATCCCGAACGCCTCCTACAACCCCTTCCAAAGCTGGGAATTAAATCGAGCATCTCGATCGAAGACGATAGATAATGGCACACCGTGAAGCCGTACAATCTCCTGAATGTCGAGACGTCCCAAGCTCTCCATTGAGCCCTGCTCTCTGATGGGTAAGAAGTGAGCCGACTTGGTGAGTCAGTCGACAATCACCCAAATAGAGTCGTGACCTCTGGAAGTGCGTGGAAGTCCAGTCATGAAGTCCATAGATATCCCGTCACACTTCCACTCCGGGACCTCTAAGGGCTGTACCAAGCCTGCTGGTACCTAATGCTCTGCCTTCACCTGCTGGCAGGTGAGGCCTCGAGAAACGAACTCTTCCACAACCTTCTTCATGCCCGGCCACCAGTGCTGTCGTCTGAGATCCTGGTACATCTTCGCCACTCCAGGATGTACCGCCAAAGGAGAAGTGTGAAACTCTCTAAGCACCTACTCCCGTAAAGAATCTGGTACCAAGGTACGTCCTCTGAAAAGGACGCCATGATCTGATCCAAAGGAGAAACAATCAGGTGCCTATCCTGAGGATATCTGCGCACACCGCGTCTCACAGTCAGCATCCCCATGTTGTGCCTCTCTGACCCGCTGTAGTAGTGGAGGGGTGACTGTGAGAGACTGAAGGAAGGCTTCCCCATCTCTATCCATGAAGGATATCTGCAAATCGGCTAGCTGCTCTGTCGCCTCCTCAAGTAGCTGAATGCCCGTCCTCCTGCTGAGAGCATCAGCTACTACGTTCCCCTTCCCAAGAGTACAGACTATCTCAAAGTCGTAGTCCTGGAGGAACTCGAGCCAAAGCCGCTATCTCAGGTTCAGGTCCTTCTGATAGATTATGTACCTGAGACTCTGATGGTCAGAAAAGGCTGTAAAGCGCTCACCCATCAGGTAGTGTCGACATGTCTTCAGAGCGAAGACCACTGCTTCTAACTCCAGGTCATGGGTAGCATAGTTCTTCTCATGAGAACTCAACTGATGTGATCCATAGGAGATCACCTCCCGCTCCTGCATCAGGACACATCCGAGTCTGGTCCCTGATGCATCGCAGTAGACTACGTACCCTACTCGCTCCTCCGGAAACCTCAAGATAGGGGCGCTGGTCAATCTCTGTCTCAGCTCCTGGAAGCTCTGCTGACATATTTCTGACCACACAAAGAGTTTCCCCTTCTTTTTCAAAGCTGAGAGTGGTGCCACAACTCTGGAGAAGTCTGGAAAAAATCTCTTATAGTATCTAGCTAATCCCAAGAAACTCCTCACCTCCATCACGCTCCTGGGTGGCTCCCAAGCTAGAACTGCCTCGATCTTCGCAGGATCCACCGCAACTCCCTCCTCAGAGATGAAGTGTCCCAAGAAGTGGACCTCGCATATCCAGAACTGACACTTCGAGAGTTTTCCATAAAGATGGTGCTCTCAGAGTGTGTCTAGTATAAACCGCAAGTGGTAGGTGTGCTCCTCCTCAGTCGTCGAGTATATCAAAATTTCATCGATGAAGACCACGACAAATCGATCGAGGTATGGCTGAAAGATCCTGTTCATGAGGCCCATGAACACTTCTAGAGCATTGGTTACGCCGAATGGCATAACCAAGAACTCATATTTGCCATACTGACATCTGAAGGCCGTCTTCTGCATGTCCTCATCCCGAACTCTGAGCTGATGATAGCCTGACCTGAGGTCTATCTTTGAGAACCACCATGCTCCCTTGAGCTGATAGAAGAGATAATCAATACTCGGTAGCGGATACTTGTTCCTTACTGTCACCTGGTTCAGGCGATGATAGTTGACACAAAGTCGCAAGCTCCCATCCGCCTTCTTGGCGAACAATATCGGGGAAGCCCAGGGCGAAACACTGGGTCGGATGAATCCCTTGCCCTGCAAGTCCTTCAATTGTACCCGTAGCTCTCGAAGCTCATCGGGGGCCATCCGATATGATGGAGTGGATATCGGGGTTGTCCCGGGGTACAGATCAATATAAAAGTCTACCTCTCTGTGAGGAGGTAGTCCTGGAATGTCGTCGGGGAAGACGTCCGCATACTGATCCACCACTGCAGGAAAACTAGGACTCCTCACGTCAACTGCTCCTAGGATGAGGCTAGCCAACTGATGAGTGATGGGTTGTCCTCTCCTCTACGGAATTCCATCCTGTGCTGTGAAGGCTCCCTTCTCGCCGGTGAAGTTGAACCTGCTCCCATCGGTGCGTACACATTGAACCTTGGGCCTAATACAGTCAATCTGTGCATGGACTGTAGATAACCAATCCATGCCCAAGATGACGTCTTAAGGCCTCGATGCCGCTACAAGAAGATCCCAGGCGAAGCTCTCGCCTCCTAGAGTAAGCTCACACTGCCGGCACCAGTACGTAATCGTCGAGTCTGCTCCCGTAGGAGTCTCTAGCCATAAGGATCGAGCCAACAACTCTGTCAGAATCTCCGAGATCCAAACAAGGGGAGCGACTATGAAAGAATGACTCACCCCTGTGTCTATAAGAACTGAAGAAAGGGTGGAATAGATACAGATAGTACCTCGAATCATCTCCGGCGCGCCGTGGTCGTAGTCCTCCACTTCCTGGAGCTGTTCTTGTCTCTGCCCGCCAGCTCCCTATGGCCGGTGTGGACCTCCTGGTGGTATTGGTGGTAGAGCCTCAAAGCGTCGCCCACCACCTGCTGCTCATCTAGCTCCTCTACCTCGTCCGACTGCTCCCTACGGACTACCAAGGTCGACCCTCTACCTCTGCCTGGGTGGCCCCTCAACTGTCTGCTGCTCCTCGGCACGGTGGGTCGGGCAGTCACGAGCCATGTGGCCCTGCCCGCTACATGTGTAGCACTGCATGCCTCTCGAAAGACTGGCTCCGCACTGTTTGCCCCGCACTGCTGAGACAGTGTCCTGAGGTCATCTGCCTGAGGGTCTGGTCTTCCTGGACCCATGAGTCATCCGTTGATTGCCTGCTGCAGAAGACTCTGCTACATGCCACCCCGCGGTAGGTCTCGCTGCTGATGAAGGCTCAGCAAGGAAGCTCTTGATCAAAAGGGCTCGCTCCAGTACTCCTGCCTGAGTCGGAATGCTGAGGGAGATCAGCGATGCCCTGATCTCATGTCTCAATCCCTGCTCAAAGGTCCGGGCCCGAAAGAATGGGTCCCGTACCATGTCTGTCGAGTAGCGCGAGAGATCGGTAAATCTCGCTGAGTACTGGGCGACCGTCAAGCTGTCCTGCCACAGCGGAAGAAGCTCCTGGATGCGCACCGCACGGAGGGTTGATGGGACGAACTCTGAGCGGAAGAGGCTCTCAAAGTTTGTCCAGGGAAGAGATGCCTCATCGTGCACCTGGAGCATCAAGCTCCACCATCTTCCTGCTACCGCGTGTAGTAGGCTTGATGCGAGGATCACCATGAGGTCTGCTGGTGTCCTCACTAACCAGAAAACTCGTACCACTTCCTCCATCCAATCCTCGGCTGCCTGGGGGTCCGTCTCCCCATGGAACCTGGGTGGTCGCTGGCACTGGAACTCGTGTAGTGCACTAAGGCGACGTGCAACGTCAGTGACTGGGGCTGGAAGCATTGGTGGCTCGACAGGTAGAGGTACCACCAATGCCTCAGATGTCAAAGGGCCCTGTACCGAGGCCTCGTCGCTCGGTGGGCTGTCGTCACGCACAACTCTCGGAACCCTAGGAGGCTGCCGTCGTGGGGCCATCCTGAAAAGAAACAGGTGTTCCACGGTCAAACAGTATACCTGGTGAGCTGACATAAAGTAATCACAAAGAAAACTTGAAACACACATGCAATAAATGTTTTCATGCATTAAGTCAGATATCAGAAGTCAGGGTCCTGGTGAACGGATACATCGGCCTCCACACCAACACTGGACTCCCTGGACTGATAAACACACCCAATACACTTAAAACTATTGCTTCACATAGAAAAAGATCAGAGTCCAAAGTTCTGCGGTAGAACCGAACTCCTCTGATACCAATTTGTCACGACCCGTCCTCGGGGCCCGTGTCGTGACTACCCCAAGCCCGCCTTCCATAGGCCAGGGGCTGGAGACTAGAACCAAGGTGTAATTCCCAGTAAAAAGGGAAGGCATTGCCTTTGTAAAGTAAAAAAATACCACAGATCAAGAAAACAGTAGAAGTAAACACTAAGTAAAAACTGAGTACAACAGTAAGTGCAGAAAAGTAAGTGGGCCAGTATACAAACCCAAACTGAAAGTAAAGTACAACTGGAAGGAAAAAAAAACTGAAAAGTAAAGCCGCAACATCGAGATGTCCACTGGAAATACCACATGAAGGGTGAGTACAGATAGCCTCCACAGCTCCTCGAGTCCAGCCGTCCGCTCCGAGAACGTCCCGTCCAGTGGTCCACATCCAAGTACCATCCTGCTCCGCAAGCCTCAACCACGATCAGCGTTGTCCGTCGTCTTCAACCAACACAACGTAGTGAGGGCATAGCCCGTGCATGGGTGAGTATAAGCTACACAGTAGGGACACCGAGACCCCCGAAGGTCTCCTAGAATCCACAAAGGATAATCTACAAAGGAAAGATACAATCACGAAGTAACATTCGACACTGCTTAGGTATATGCCCATACATATACCTAAGTCATCAATTCTAGTTCGGCTCCAACATCCGAGCCCAAGTACAACCCAGTCCACACAGGAAAGCAAAACGTAAATCCACACAGGATAGCACAACACAATCCACATAGGAAAGAAAAACAGGATTCAGCTCACACATGTATACTTCTTCATAAGACGATAGAGATGATCAGATATATCCAATGATTCATCTAAGCCATCGGACCCACAAAGGTTCGAAAGGTACTAACCCCCGCAATGACCCACAAAGGATCTGATCCACATAGTATCGGTAGGTAACTAACCCCCGTAATGACCCACAAAGGATCTGACCCACACAGAATCGATAGGTAACTAACCCCCGCAAAGACCCACACAGGATAGGACCCACACAGGATCTGTAGGCGCTGGCCCACACAGGACCGTTGAGCGCTGACCCACACAGGATCGGACCCACATAGGATCTGTAGCACTGATCCACGTAGGATTGCTGAGTGCTATAGTGGTCACCATCGAGTCCACTGAGGATCTCTGTACAATCGTCGTCGTAGTAGTCGCAGTCGCAGCCAACTCTAGGGTTCCCGCACACAGCAAACTCATTCGGGAGGGTCCGCTCCACGAGCCGAGAGGCTGATACATCAACTGACACAAAGTCCGGAGTTGATGTATCCAAATGTTCCGTATCGCCAACAGGAACTCAACATCATAGATGGCGCGTCAATCGGACGCCCGGTCTGAGAGTTATTGGCTTTTTCGTCCGAAAGGCCCGGTTGGTTTTTAAGTCAAAACCAACCCAAACGTACTCTAATTGCGTCCCAACCTTAGGCGGAGTAAGCCAAAATATCCGTCTCACTTAGAGGAATCCATCAAAGTTGACGGCACATCAATCGGACGTCCGGAGCTTAAGTTATGAGCGTTTCCGCTCTGAGGGCCCGGTTGGTTTCATGTAAGAACCAACCCGGCCGAACACAAAGTATTCCGAAACCTTGAGTGCGATATACCAAAACTACCCTCTCGATACAAGGATCACATCACAACTGACGGTGTGTCGATCGGAGGCTTGTAGCTCAAGTTATGGGCGACAAACCGAAAATGGTTCGGTAATAGTGGTTCAGACCCGGTCCGAACCAGCCCGATACCCCCAGGGTCGGCCCGAACTGTGTCGACACGAACCGGGTCCGGGTCCGGCCCGCTTGGGCGCGGCCCGGGACGGCTGGCACGGCTCGGCCTGGCCTGGGCGCCGCCATGCCTGGTGGTCCGGTTCGGCGGACCGGCCAGGGCAGCTGCACGGCGCACGGCGCGCCGCCAGGGGTTCAGCCGAATGGCTGAACCATTTCGGGGCGAGGGGAGCTGCCCCCGCGTGAAGTAAACCATGACCCCTTTAATGGGGCCGCTCAGCTGGCCGGCCGGGGGTTACGACCCCCGATGCTCTCCTCGAACCGGCCGGCCCGACGGGCCGGCTGGCTGCCGCCATCATGGGACCGGCAGGGGCCGGTCCCCTCGCTCCGACGCCGACGGCCCGGAACCGGCCGACGGTTCCCCTGCTCCGCCACGGCCTCGCTCCAGCCGCGGTGCTTCTGAGGTCCTCTAGCGCGGCGCGATGGTGCCACGTCCTTTGTTCATCTTCTACAGTGCGGCGCGACGGTGCCGCAGATTTGTTGCTTCCCACGACACGGTGCGGCGGCGCCGCGTTTCTCCGCTCTCCCTTTTACAATTTCCATGGGGTGCTTCGGCACCGCGTTTCCTTGTTCGCCACATCAAAAATCCACAACCAAAAAGGGGAGGAGTGTCAGTCATGTTCGTGCGGTCCGACCTCCTCCCGTTAACACGATAACAGGCGGTTCAATTGAAAGGGAAAAAATGATGGAAGAAAAACACAAAATAGAAATGCATAAAACCCCAACCTCAACGCTATCGTCGAACGAGCGTTCGTCGCAGAATTAACCGTCGCGGAAGAAGAGGTTTGTCGCGGAAGAAGAGGATCACCATGGAAGAAGAGGTTCGCCATTGGCATTGGGTGATCTCCGAGGAAGGCATCTCTCACCGTCGGAGGTTGGCGTTCTTCCTTGGCGGTAGAGCGTTCTTCGCGTTCTTCGTCGAAGAACGAAGAATCCTCTCTTTTTTCTCCCAAAGGTTTAACACAACACAAACCCC
Source organism: Viscum album (assembly GCA_963277665.1). Classification (NCBI taxonomy): domain Eukaryota; kingdom Viridiplantae; phylum Streptophyta; class Magnoliopsida; order Santalales; family Viscaceae; genus Viscum; species Viscum album. The sequence continues at coordinate 1,947,987,383 of OY728121.1, read as the reverse complement.
CAACAATAATAAAATAAGTCTTATTCTTATTTTATTATCAACTTAAGAATTTGAAAATCAAAATATAAGAAATGAAAAATTAATTCAAAGAATTAATTGTAACAATTTAACTGCCCAATTTAATGGGGCGTTTCTTAACCAGAAAAACGCACGGTTGACTTTCATTAAAGAGGGGGTTTACAGGTGTGTTACTTAGGAGGGAAGAAACGGTGGGGCTTGTGCGGGCCCCATCTCACAAATATCCTACCAAGTGGGTAGGATATTTTGGGTTCCACCCTATCTTCTTAACTTGTCTTAAGTGGATTTAAGTGAAATAAAATAAAGTTGTCGCACCACTTTATTTTATTTCTTAACTTAACCCCAAAAAATTAAAAACCACACCCGAGCAAACACAACTCCGGAAAAGACATTTCTAAGAAAATACCGGCGCTACTATTCCATCGGTGCCCCCAGAATTTGATTCCAAGCACTGGTTCAAAAGTTAGAAAACCCCGCTCGTTCGTTCACTGAACGTACCCAAGCTAAACTTCAGAAAATGATTCCGGACACACCGGGCCTCGGAATCAGGTGCCGTCAGAAACTGCGTTCTTGTAAAAATCCCAAGAAAATTAAAAAAAAAATTTCTTTGAATTTTACGGGTCTTTACATCACTCCCACCACTGGGCTTTACGTCCCCATAAAGATACATCAAAACTAGGGGAACAAAAGTGGGTAATGAGCACGCATCTGAGCCTCCCACTACCAAGTGCTCTCCTGGAGGTTTCTGTGGTGCCATCTGATGCACACTTGTGGAATCGACCGCCCACGTAGGACCCGCTCCTATCGATCCTCGATCTCCACTGGAATCTCCACAAAAGTCGCCCCATCATCAACGTCCATGTCCCCATGGTCAATGATATGCGACGGGTTGTGAACGTATCTCCTCAGCTGAGATATGTGGAAGACGTCGTGCACCCGGTGCAACTGAGGTGGTAGAGCCAGGCGATAAGCCACCTCACCAATCCTGTTGAGGACCTGGAATGGTCTGATGAAGCATGGAGACAACTTGCTGCATCGGCCAAATCTCCATAATCCACGTTGAGGTGAGACACTCAAGAAGACTTGGTCGCAATCCTCGAACTCTAGTGGCCTCTGCCTCCTGTCAGCATAAGACTTATACCAGCTCTGAGCTGTCCTCATCTGCTCCTGGATGACCTGGACCTTCTCTGTCATGGCCTGGACCATCTCTGGTCCCACAAGTGCTGACTCCCCAGGGTCTGTCCAGCACAAAGGAGATCTGCAAGGTTGGTCGTACAATGCCTCATATGGTGCCATCCCGATGGTGGAGTGGTAGCTATTGTTGTATGAAAACTCCACCAAGGGTAGGTGGTCCTCCCAGCTGTGACCAAAGTCGAGGACACATGTGTGGAGCATGTCCTCGAGAGTCTGTATGGTCCTCTCCGTCTGACCATCTGTCTGAGGGTGAAAGGTGGTGCTCAGACGTAGCTGCGTCCCAAATGCCTCCTGCAATCCCTTCCAAATCCGGGAAGTAAAGCGAGCATCTCGATCGAAGACAATAGATGATGGTACACCGTGAAGCCATAAAATCTCCTGAATGTAGAGACGTCCCAAGATCTCCACTGAGCCCTGCTCTTTGATGGGTAAGAAGTGATCCGACTTGGTGAGTCGGTCGACAATCACCCAAATGGAGTCGTGACCTCTGGAAGTGCGTGGAAGTACAATCACGAAGTCCATAGATATCTTTTCCCACTTCCATTCCGGGACCTCCAAGGGATGTACCAAGCCTGATCGTACCTGATGCTCTGTCTTCACCTGCTGGCAGGTGAGGCATCGGGAAACGAACTCTGCCACAACCTTCTTCATGCCCGACCACCAGTGCTGTCGTCTGAGATCTTGGTACATCTTCGCCACTCCAGGATGTACCGCCAAAGGAGAAGTGTGAAACTCTCTCAGCACCTCATCCCGTAAAGCAACTGGTACCAAGGTACATCCTCTGAAAAGGACGTCGTTCTCTGCTCCAAAAGAGAAACCATCAGGTGCCTGTCCTGAGGATATCTGCGCACGCCGCATCTTATAGTCAGCGTCCCCACGCTATGCCTATCTAACCCGCTACAGTAGTGAAGGGGAGAATGTGAGAGACTGAAGTAAGGATGCCCCATCTCTATCCACGAAGGAAATATGATAAGTGGCTAGCTGCTCTGTCGCCTCCTCAAGTAGCTGAATGACCGTCCTTCTACTGAGAGCATCATCTACTACGTTCCCCTTCCCAGGAGTATAGACTATCTCAAAGTTATAGTCCTGGAGGAAATCAGGTCATCGCCGCTGTCTCAGGTTCAGTTCCTTCTGAGAGAAGATGTACCTGAGACTCTGATGGTCAGAAAAGACTGTAAAGCGCTCGCCCATCAGGTAGTGTCACCATGTCTTCAGAGCGAAGACCACTGCTGCTAACTCCAGGTCATGGGTAGCATAGTTCTGCTCATGCGACCTCAACTGACGTGATCCATAGGCGATCACCACCTTCTCCTACATCAGGAAACATCCGAGTCCGGTCCCTGATGCATCGTAGTAGACTACGTACCCTACTCCCTCCTCCGGCAACCTCAAGATAGGGGCGCTGGTCAATCTCTATCTCAGCTCCTGAAAGCTCTGCTGACATCTGTCTGAACACAAAAGGGTTTCCCCTTCTTTTTCAAAGCTGAGAGTGGTGCCTCAACTCTGGAGAAGTCTGGCATAAATCTCTGATAGTATCCAGCGAATCCCAAGAAACTCCGCACCTCCGTCACGCTTCTAGGTGGCTCCCAAGCTAGCACTGCCTCGATCTTCGCAGGATCCACCGTAAATCCCACCTCAGAGATAACGTGTCCTAAGAAGTGGACCTCGCGTATCTATAAATGACACTTCGAGAGTTTTCCATAAAGCTGGTGCTCTCGTAGTGTGTCTAGTATAACCCACAAGTGGTAGGCATGCTCCTCCTCAGTCGTCGAGTATATCAAAATGTTGTCGATGAAGACCATGACAAATCGATTGAGGTATGGATAAAAGATCCTTTTCATGAGGCCCATGAACACTGCTGGAGAATTGGTTATGCCGAATGGCATAACCAAGAACTCATAGTGGCCATACCGACATCTAAAGGACGTCTTCTGCACGTCCTCGTCTCGAACTCTGAGCCGATGATAGCCTGACCTGAGGTCTATCTTTGAGAACCACCATGCTCCCTTGAGCTGATAGAAGAGGTCATCAATCCTCGGTAGCGGATACTTGTTCCTTACTGTCACCTGGTTCAGGCGATGATAGTCGACACAAAGTCGCAAGCTCCCATCCGCCTTCTTGGCGAACAATATCGGGGAAGCCCAGGGTGAAACACTAGGTCAGATGAATCCCCTGCCCTGCAAGTCCTCCAACTATACCCGTAGATCTTGAAGCTCAGCTGGGGCCATCCAATATGATGGAGTGGATATCGGGGCTGTCCCAGGGTACAGATCAATATAAAAGTCTACCTCTCTGCGAGGAGGTAGTCCTGGAACGTCGTCGGGGAAGATGTCCGCATACTGATCTACCACTGCAGGAAAACTAGGACTCCACACGTCAACTGCTCCTAGGATGAGGCTACCCAACTGATGAGTGATGGTCTGTCCTCTCCTTTGTAGAATTCCATCCTATGCTGCGAAGTCTCCCTTATCGCCGGTGAAGGTGAAACTGCTCCCGTTGGTGCGTACACATCGCACCTTGTGCCTAATATAGTCAATATGTGCATGGACTATAGATAACCAATCCATGCCCAATATGACGTCGTAAGGCCTCGACACCGCTACAAGAAGATCCCAGCCGAAGCTCTCGCCTCCTAGAGTAAGCTCAAACTACCGGCACCGGTGCGTAATCATCGAGTCTGCTCCTGTAAGAGTCTCTAGCCGTAAGGATCGAGCCAACGGCTCTATCGGAATCTCCGAGCTCCGAACAAGGGCAGCGACTATGAAAGAATGACTCGCCCCTGTGTCTATAAGAACTGCAGGAAGGGTGGAATAGACACAGATAGTACCTAAAATCATCTCGGGCACGCCGTGGTCGTAGGCCTCCACTGCCTGGAGATGTTTCTGTCTTTGCCCGCCAGCTCCCTATGGCTGGGGTGGACCTCCTGGTGGTGGTGGTGGTAGAGCCTCAAAGCGTCACCCACCACCTGCTGCTCGGCCAGTTCCTATGCCTCGTCCGCCTGCTCCCTATGTACCGCCACGGTCGACCCTCTGCCTCTACCTGGGTGGCCCCTCAATCGTCTGCTGCTCCTCGGCACGATGGGTCGGGCAGTCACGAGCCATGTGGCCCTGCCCGCCGCATGTGTAGCACTGCCTGCCTCTCGAAAGACTGGCTCCGCACTGTGTGCCCCGCACTGCTGAGCCAGTGTCCTGAGGTCGTCTGCCTGAGGGTCTGGTCTGCCTAGACCCATGAGTCATCCGTTGACTGCCTGCTGTAAAAGACTCTGCTACGTGCCACCCCGCGGTAGGTCTCGCTGCTGATGAAGGATCAGCAAGGAAGCTCTTGATCAAAAGGGCTCGCTCCAGTACTCCTGTCTGAGTCAGAATGCTGAGGGAGATCAGCGATTCCTTGATCTCATGTCTCAATCCCTGCTCAAAGGTCCGGACCCAAAATAATGGGTCTCGTACCATGTCTGTCGAGTAGCGTGAGAGATTGGTATATCTCGCCGAGTACTGGGCGACCGTCAAGCTACCCTATCGTAGCTGAAGAATATCCTGGATGCGCACGACACGGAGCGTGGCTGGGACGAACTCTGAGCAGAAGAGGCTCTCAAAGTCTGTCCAGAGAAGAGATGCCTCATCGTGCACCTGGAGCATCAAGCTCCACCATCTGCCTGCTGCCGCATGCAGTAGGCTCGCTGCGAGGATCACCATGAGGTCTGCTGGTGTCCTCACTAACCTGAAAACTCATACCACTGCCTCCAGCCAATCCTAGGCTGCCAGGGGGTCCGTCTCCCCACGGAACCTGGGCAGTCGCTGGCGCTGGAACTCGTGCAGTGCACTAAGGCGATGTGCATCGTCAACAGCTGGGGCTGGAAGCATCGGTGGCTCGGTGGGTAGAGGTACCGCCGATGCCTCAGCTGTCAAAGGGCCCTGTACCGAGGCCTCGTCGCTCGGTGGGCTGTCGTCACACAAAACTCTCGAAACCCTAGCTGGCTGCCGTCGTGGGGCCATCCTGAAAAGAAATAGGTGCGCCACGATCAAACAGTATACCTGGTGAGCTGACATAAAGTAATCACAAAGAAAACTTGAAACACACATGCAATCAATGTTTTCGTGCATTAAGTCGGAAATCAGAAGTCAGGGTCCTGGTGTACAGATACGTCAGCCGCCGCACCAACACTGGACTCCCTGGACTGATAACCACACCCAATACACTTAACACTATTGCTTCACATAGAAAAAGATCAGAGTCCAAAGTTCTGCGGTAGAACCGAATGCCTCTGATACCAATTGGTCACGACCCGTCCTCGGGGCCCGTGCCGTGACTACCCCAAGCCCGCCTTCCATAGGCCAGGGGCTGGCGACTAGCACCAAGGCATAATTCCTGGTAAAAAGGGAAGGAATTGCCTTTGTAAAGTAAAAAAACACCACAGAGCAAGCAAACAGTAGAAGTAAACACTAAGTAAAAACTAAGTACAACAGTAAGTGCGGAAAAGTAAGTGGGATAGTATACAAACCCAAACTAAAAGTAAAGTACAACGAGAAGGGAAAACAGCAACTGAAAAGTAAAGCCGCAACGTCGAGTTGTCCACTGGAAATCCCACCTGAAGGGTGAGTACAGATAGCCTCTACAGCTCCTCGGGTCTAGCCGTCCGCTCTGAGAACGTCCCGTCCAATGGTCCACCTCTAAGTACCATCCTACTCCACAAGCCTCAACCACGATCATCGCTTTCTGTCGTCTGCAACCAACACAACGTAGTGCGGGCATAACCCGTGCAGGGGTTAGTATAAGCTACTCAGTAGGGACCCCGAGACCCCCGAAGGTCTCCCAGAATCCACAAAGGATAATCCACAAAGAAAGATACAATCACGAAGTAACATTCGACACTGCTTAGGTATATTCCCATACATATACCTAAGTCATCAATTCTCATTCGGCTCCAACATCCGAGTCCAAGTACAACCCAGTCCACACAGGAAATCAAAACTTAAATCCACACAGGATAGCATAACACAATCCACATAGGAAAGAAAAACAGGATTTAGGTCACACAGGTATACTTCTTCGTAAGACGATAGAGATGATCAGATATATCCACTGATTCATCTAAACCGTCGAACCCACAAAGGATCAAAAGGTAATAACCCCCGCAATGACCCACAGAGGATCTGACCCACATAGGACCAATAGGTAACTAACCCCCGCAATGACCCACAAAGGATTTGACCCACACAGGATCGATAGGTAACTAACCCCCGCAAAGACCCACACAGGATCTGTAGGCGCTAGCCCATACAGGACCGCTGAGCGCTGACCCACACAGGATCAGACCCACACAGGATCTGTAGCACTAATCCATGTAGGATTGCTGAGTGCTGTAGTCGTCGCCGTTGAGTCCACTGAGGATATCTGTACAGTCGTCGTCGTAGTAGTCGCAGTCGCAGCCAGCTCTAGGGTTCCCGCACACAGCAAGCTCGTTCGGGAGGGTCCACTCCACGAGCTGAGAGGCTGATACATCAACTGAAAAAAAGTCCGGAGTTGATGTATCCAAAAGTTCCATATCGCCAACAGGAACTCAACGTCACAGACGGCGCGTCAATCGGACGCCCGGTCTGAGAGTTATTGGCTTTTTCGTCCCAGGGGCCCGGTTGGTTTTTAAGTCAAAACCAACCCGAACGTACTCCACCTACATCCAAACCTTGGGCGGAGTAATCCAAAAGATCCTTCTCACTTAGAGGAATCCATAAAAGTCGATGGCACGTCAATCGGACGTCTGGAGCTTATGTTATGAGCGTTTCCGCTCCGAGGGCCCGGTTGGTTTCGTGTACGAACCAACCCGGACGAACCCAAAGTATTCCGAAACCTTGAGTGCGATATACCAAAACAACCGCCTCGATCCAAGGATTGCATCACAACTGACAGTGCGTCGATCAGAGGCCCATAGCTCAAGTTATGGGTGACAGACCGAAAATGGTTCGGTAATAGGGGGTTCGGGCCCGGTCCGACCCGGCCCGATACCCCTAGGGTCGGCCCGAACCGGATCGACCCGAACTAGGTCCGGGTCCGGCCCGATGGGGCGTGGCCCGGCCTAGGCGTGGCCCGGCATGGCAGGGCGCGGGCCAGCCTGGCGGTCTGGTTCGGCGGACTGGCCAGGGCAGCCGCCCGGCGCGCTGCCAGGGGTTCGGCCGAACGACCGAACCGTTCGGGGCGGGGGGCACTTCCTCTACGTGAAGTAAACCGCGACCCCTTTAATGGGGCCGCTCAGATGGCCGGCTGCCGCCATCAAGGGACCAGTAGGGGCCGGTCCCCTCGCTCCGACGCCGGCGGCCCGGAACCGGCCGTTGGTTCCCCTGCTCCGCCGCGGCCCGGAACCGGCCGCGGTCTTCGTCCGTCCGGCGCGGCGCGACGGCGCCGCGCCCCTCCGGCTGCAGTGCTTCTGAGGTCCTTCGGCGCGGCGCGATGGTGCCGCATCCTTTGTTCATCTTCTACGGCGCAGCGCGACGGCGCTGCGGATTTGTTGCTTCCCACGGCGCGGTGCGGCGACGCCGCGTTTCTCCGCTCTCCCTTTTACAATTTCCGCGCGGTTCTTCGGCACCGCATTGCCTTGTTCGCCGCATCAAAAATCCACAACCAAAAAGGGGAGGAGTGTCGGCCGTGTTCGTGCGGTCCGACCTCCTCCCGTTAATGCGATAACAGGTGGTTCAATTGAAAGGGGAAAAACGACGGACGAAAAACACAAAATAGAAATGCATAAAACCCCTACCTCAACGCTGTCGTCGAACGAGCGTTCGTCGCGGAATTAACATTCGAGGAAGAAGAGGTTTGTCGCAGAAGAAGAGGATTGCCACGGAAGAAGAGGTTCGCTGTTGGCGTTGGGTGATCTCCGAGGAAGGCATCTCTCGTCATTGGAGGTTGGCGTTCTTCGTTGGCGGTAGAGCGTTCTTCGCGTTCTTCGTCAAAGAATGAAGAATACTCTCTTTGTTATCCCAAAGGTTTAACACAACACAAACCCCCAACAATAAAAAAATAAGTCCTCTTCTTATTTTATTATCAACTTAAGAATTTTAAAATCAAAAGATAAGAAAAGAACAATTAATTTGAAGAATTAATTGTAACAATTTAACTGCCCAATTTAATGGGGCGTTTCTTAACCAGAAAAACGCATGGTTGACTTTCATTAAAGAGGGGGTTTGCGGGTGCGTTACTTAGGAGGGAAGAAACGGTGAGGCTCATGCGGGCCCCACCTCAAAAATATCCTACCAAGTGGGTAGGATATTTTGGGTTCCACCTATCTGCTTAACTTGGCTTAAGTGGCTTTAAGTGAAATAAAATAAAGTTGTCGCACCACTTTATTTTATTTCTTAACTTAACCCCAAAAAATTAAAAACCACACCCGAGAAAACACAACTCCGGAAAAGGTTTTTCTAAGAAAATACTGGCGCTACGATTCTATCGGTGCCCTCAGAATTCAATTCCGATCACCAGTTCAAAAGTTAGAAAACCCCACTCGTTCGTTCACTGAACGTACCCAAGCTAATCTTCGGAAAATGATTCCGGCCACACCGGGCCTCAGAATCAGGTGCCGTCAGAAACTGTATTCTTGTAAAAATACCAAGAAAATTAAGAAAAAAATTTCCTTGAATTTTATGGGTCTTTACATTAACAAAAAAATAAAAGAAAATGTTTGTTTATTTTATTTTATTATTTCCACAAAAAACCCAAAAATTATCTTTTACCCTTGACAAACTACCATCGAGGTGAAAGTCTTCTTAAGTGAATTCCAGTGCTGTGAGTTCAATGGTACCCTTGGATTTCAATTCTGAGCACCGTTTCAAAAGTTAGAAAAACCCACTCGCACATTTACTGAACGTACCCAAAATAAAGTTCAGAAATTCATTCTAGGCACTCCGGGCCTTGGAATCACGCGCCATCAATTTTTGCGTACTTGTAAAATTTCCATTTAATTAAAAAAAAATTAAATGGAAATTATGGGTGTTCAAATTCTCCCCACATTAGGCTTTGCGTCCCCGTAAGCCACAAATCAAACCAAGGGAACATGTGAGGGTACTAAGCACGCATATGATCCTCCCGCTCCCATGTTCTCTCCTGGAGGTTCCCATGCTACCAAAGAACGCACACCAGAGGTATCAACCATCTATGAAGGACCCCTCCTATTGATCCTCAATCCTTACTGGAACCTCCGTAAAAGTATCCCCATTGTCGACGCCCAACTTTCCATGGTCGATGATGTGAGAAAGGTCATTCATGTATCTCCTCAGCTGGGATACGTGGAAGACGTCATGCACTCAGTCCAACTAAGTTGGAAGAGATAAGTGGTATGCCACCTCGCCAACTCTGATGAGGACCTGAAAAGGTCCAATGAACCTCAGAGATAACTTTCCGCCTTGGCCAAATCTCAGTAGACCTCTTCGGGGTGAGACCCGTAAAAAGACATGGTTGCCATCCTCGAACTCTAGAGGTCTCTGTCTCCTGTCATCATATGACTTATGCTTTCTTTGTGAAGTCTTCATCCACTCTTGGATGACCTGTACCATCTCTGTGGTAGCCTGTACCATCTCTGGTCCCACTAGTGCAGACTCCCCTGTGTCAGTCCAACACAAGGGTGATCTGCAAGGTCACCCGTATAACGCCTCAAAAGGTGTCATCCCAATGGTGGAGTGATAGATGTTGTTGTACACAAACTCCACCAAAGGCAAGTGATCCTCCCAGATATGACCGAAGTCTAGGACACAATCATGGAGCATTTCCTCGAGGGTCTAAATGGTCCGCTCAGTCTAGCCATCCGTCTAAGGATGGAAGGTGGTGGTCAAACGAAGTTGCATCCTGAAAGCCTCCTGCAACCCCTTCCATAGCCAGGAAGTAAAATGTGTATCAATATCGAAGACAATAATCGAGGGTACTCCATGTAACTACACAATCTCCTGCACATAGAGAAATCCCAAGCTGTCTACTGAACCCTACTCCCTGATCGGTATGAAGTGGGATGACTTGGTGAGTTGGTCGACAATCACCCAAATAGAGTCATGTCCTCTAGATGTACATGGAAGTCCTATCATGAAGTACATGGTTATCCCATCCCACTTTTACTCTGGGACCTCTAAAGGCTGAACCAAGCCTGCTGGTACCTGATGCTACGCCTTCACTTGCAGACAAGTGAGGTACTAAGAAACAAACTCTGCTACTGGATTCTTTATTCCTGGCCATTAGTGTTGTCATCAAAGATCCTGTTACATCTTAGTCACTCCTAGATGTAACACTAGAGAGGATGTGTGGAACTCCCTCAATAATTCCTCCTAAAGTGCCACTGGTACCATGGTACGTCCTCTGAAGAGGATGACGTGATCCCCACCTTCAGAAAATCCATCAGGTGCCTGCCCTGTGGATATATGAGCACGTAGAGAATCATAGTCAGTGTCCCCATGTTGTGCCTCCCTGACTTGCTGAAGAAGTGGAGGAGCGACTGTAAGAGACTGAATAAAAGTTTCTCCATCTCTATCCACAAAGTATATCTGCAAAGTGGCTAGCTGTTCCGTCGCCTCACCTAGCAACTGTATACCAGATCTCCTGCTGAATGCATCTGCAACAATGTTCCCCTTCCCAAGAGTATAGACTATCTCGAATTCATAGTCCTGTAGGAACTCAAGCCAATGTCGCTGTCTCAGGTTCAGGTCCTTATGGGAGAAGATATACCTGAGACTATTGTGATTAGAGTACATGGAAAAATGCTTGCCCATCAGATAGTGTCACCACATCTTAAAGGTGAAGACCACTGATGCTAACTCCAGGTCATGGGTATCATAGTTCTTCTCATGCTGTCTCAGATATCGAGAACCATATACAATCATTGCTCACTCCTGCATCAGGACACATCTGAGTCTGGTCCCTGATGCGTCGCAGTAGAATACGTACCCTACACCTTCCTATGGAAGCCTTAAGATGGGGGCACTAGTCAGCCTCTTCCTCAACTCCCGAAAGCTTTGATGACATCTCTCCGACCACAAAAAGGGTTTCCCCTTCTTTGTTAAGGCTGACAGTAGTGCTGTAACTCTAGAGAAATCTGGCATAAATCTCCAGTAGTATCCAGCCAAACCCAGGAAACTTCGCACTTCCATCACACTCCTAGGTGGATCCCAAGAAAGTACCTCCTCAATCATTGATGGATCCAATGCAACTCCAGACTCCAAGATGACATGTCCTAGAAAGTGAACCTCTCAGATCTAGAACTGGCACTTCGAGAGCTTACCATAGAGCTGGTTCTCTTAGAGTGTGTCCAGTACTACCTGCAAGTGATAGGCATGATCCTCCTCAGTAGCTGAGTAAATCAGAATTCCATATATGAAGACTACTACGAAGTGATCAATGTATTGCTGGAAGATCCTGTTCATGAGTCCCATGAATACTACTAGAGCGTTGGTTACACCGAATGGAATAACCAAGAACTCGTAATGGCCGTACCGACACTTGAAGGCCATCTTCTGTACATCCTTGTCTCGTACTCTGAGATGGTGATAGCCTGATCTGAGGTCTATCTTCGAGAACCACCGTGCTCCCTTCAGATGATTAAAGAGGTCGTCAATCCTCAGGAGTGGGTACTTGTTCTTCACGGTCACCTGTTTCAGGTGCTGATATCCAACACAAATACTCAAGGTCCCATATGCATTCTTGGAAAATAGAATTGGGGCTGCCCAGGGAGAAACACTGGGCTGAATGAATCCCTTCTCCTGAAAGTCCTCCAGCTGTACTTGTAGATCACGATGCTCTACAGGAGCCATCCAATATGCTGGTGTAGATATCGGTGCCGTCCTAGGGTACAAGTCAATGTAAAAGTCCACATCTCTATGAGGTGGTAGACTTGGTACATCATCAAGGAAAACATTTGTGTATTGGTCCACCACTACAAGATAACTCGGACTCTCCACATCAACAACTCCGAGGGTAAGGCTAGCCAACTGATGAGTGATCAGCTGCACTCTCCTCCAAGAAAGTCCATCCTGTGCTAAAAAGGCTCCTTTCTCACCGGTGAAGGTAAAACTGGTCCCATCCATGGGAACACACCGTACTTTGCGCCAAATACAATCAATCTGAGCATGGACTGTAGATAACTAGTCCATACCCAAGATGACGTCGTAAGGCCTCAAAGCCACTACTAGGAGATCCCAGCCGAATCTCTCACCTCCTAGAGTAAGCTCGCACTGCCGACACTAGTACGTAATCATCGATTCTGCTCCCGTAGGAGTCTCTAGCCATAAGGATCCATCCAATGGCTCCATCAAAATCTCTGAGCTCCGAATGGGGGTAGTGGAAAAAAAATGACTGGTACCTGTGTCTATAAGCACTGCAACTAAGGTGGAGTAGACACAGATCATACCTCATATCATCTCTGGAGCGCTATGATCATAAGACATAGTTACCTGGAGCCGAGGTCTCCCCTATCCACTAGATCCCTACGGTCGGGGTGGACCTCCTGGTGGTGGTGGCGGCAGTAACACCTCAAATAGTCGCCCACCACCAGCTGCACGACTAGCTCCTCTTCCACATCTGCCTACTCCCTGCAGACCTCCTTGGTCAAACCTTTTTCTCTTCTAGGGAGGTCCTTCTATCATCTGATGATTATCTGTACGACAGGTTGGACAGTCACGAGCCATGTGACCCTACCAGCCACATGTGTAACACTGCCCGCTACTGGTATGAATGGCTCCACTTTGGGTTCCCCACACAACTGATCCTAAGTCATGCGGTCGTCTAACTGTAGGTATAGTCCTCTTGGACCTCTGTGAAATATGTCTACTTCCATATATAGAAGACTCCGCTACATGATGACTGGTAGTGGGTCTCATTACTGGTGACTGCTCAACAAGAAAACTCTCTACCAAGAGGGATCTCTCTAACACCCCTGTATGCGTCGGGATGCTAAGTGAGATCACCAGAGCCATGATATCCCACCTAAGTCCCCTCTTGAAGGTCCGGGCCCTGAAGAATGGGTACCAAACCATATCTGTGGAGTAGCATGAGAGGTCAGTGAACCTCGCTGAGTACTGAGATACAATCATGCAGCCCTACTGAAGATGAAGTAAATCCTATATGAGCACTGCCTGAAGAGTTTCTAGGACAAACTCTACCATAAAAAGACTCTCGAAGTCTGCCCAGATAAGCATCACCTCATTGTGGACCTGAAGTATCAAGATCCACCATCTGCCTACTGCTCCCTGTAGAAGGCTGGCAACAAGGATCACGATGAGATCGGCTGGTTTCCCTACAAGTCAGAAGACTCTCACCATAGCCTCCATCCAGTCCTCAGCTGCCCGTGGGTCCGTCTCTCCCCGGAACCTGGGTGGGATCTGGCGCTAGAACTCGTGCAATGTGCTCAAGTGATGTGCACCATCTACTGTTGGGGATGGTGGCATCGGTGGCCCAACGGGGGAAGGTACCGCTGGTGCCTCTGTTGATGCCTCTACTGGAAGAGGGCCCTGCACCAAGGCCTCATCGCTCGGTGGGCTATCAGTGCATACAACTCTCGAAAATCTAGCCGGTTGTCTGTGTCGAGGCATCCTAAAATTAAACAGGTGCACTATGGCCAATAAGTTATACCTGATGAGTTGACCTAGTGAGATGACTTAAATAAAACCTTTGAAAACACACACATGATCAATGTTTTCATGCACTAAGTCGAAAATCAGAAGTCAGGGTCCTGGTGTATGGATACGTCATCCGCCTCACCAACACTGGACTCTCTGAACTAAAAACTGCACTCATTACCCTCAACACTGTTGCTTTACAGAAAAGAAAGATCAAAATCCCAAGTTTTGTGGTAGAAACGACTCCTATGATACCAATTTTTCACGACCCGTCCCCCGAGGCCTGTGCCGTGACTACCCCAAGCCTACCTTCCATAGGCCAGGGACTGGAGACTAGAACCAAATGCATAATTTTCTAAAACTGGGAAGGAATTACCTTTATAACCTATAACACACACACACAAGAAACCACACAGCTAGATACGAAACACTAAGTAAACTGTATAAAAAAAGAGTGATGAAAGAAAAAGGGGCCAAAATACAAGCCCAACTGGAAAGTACAAGTACAACTGTGATGTAATACAACTGAAGAAAAGGGAAAGTTAGCTACTAGGTCATCCTTCGAGGTTCCTACCTGAAGGGTAGGTACAGATTTCCTCCTCAGTACTCCTCGTCCGTCCATATCCTCTGTGTACCGACTCGTCGTAAGGTCCACCTCCGGGTACCATCCAATCTTGGTACTCTCAGCCTCAATCAGTGTTGTCCATCGTCTACATACTACACAACAAGGTGCAGGCATAGCCTATGCAGGAGTGAGTATAACGATACTTAGTAGGGACCTTGAGACCCTCAAGGTCTCACAAAAATCCACCAAGGATAAAACACAAAGTATGAAATCAACATATGACCCTACTTAGGTACATGCCCATACATATACCTATGTTACCAGGTAATCCATCTCAATCATGAGGAAAACACAGAAAAAATGATCCAACTCAAACCAGGATTTATTCTAGGGTAGTATCAAGTAACATTCCAAACCCTCGACTGTTGGAGAACTACTCCTCTATCGAGTACAGTGTGCCTGTCGCGTCACACAAAGGTTCTTCCCAATAACCTTAGGCTGCTGAGGTACTCCTCCTATCGAGTACCGTTGGTCTTCCACATCACACAGAGGTGCTCCCCACCATGGGTCTGCCGCGTCACACCGAGGCGCTCCCCCTCATGGCCTGCTGAGGTACTCCTCCTATCGAGTACTGTGGGTCTGCTGCATCACCAAGGCGCTCCCCACTGTGAGTCTACCGCATCACCAAGGTGCTCCCCAATAGGCCAGTTGAGTCACTCTGAGTCGAAACGACCAGCAATCATCATGTCTCAACTAGCTACTAGGTTCCCGCACAATGCTAGCTCGTCTCCAGGAGGATCCACTCCATAAGCTACTAGTTGATACTCCAACCACCACAAAGTCCCACAAAGAAGTATCTCAAAGGTATGCCACGTTATATGGATCTCAATGTAACAGACGACACATCAATCATACGCCCGGTCTGTGAGTTATTAAGCTTTTAGTCCTGGGGTCCGATTGGATTCGTGCTCGATCTAACCTGACCGTTCCCCATCTCAATCCAAAACTTAGTAGAATATACTCAAAGGTACTGTCTCGCTCCAAAATTTACATCACCACTGAAAATTCATCAAACGGATGATTGGTGCCAATGTTATGGCCAAGAGAAGGTAAATGGGTCGTAGTGGGCCCGGGTCTGGTCTGGTCTGACCTGGTCGGACCGACCCGGCCCGACCCTTTGGGTCTGGTCCGGTTCGCAATGCGGCCCGTCCTGTTGGGTCCGGCCCAGCCCGCGAGGGGCCGCAGAGGCAGCTCATCCTCAGAGGGTGCTGCGAGGGCGGCTCGACCTCAGAGGGTGCCGCATGGGCAGCTCGGCCATGGAACGAATCGATCGTGGGCCGGCTCGGCTCGGGGCGGCTCACAAGGCCGCAATGAGGGCAGCTCAGGTGGCTCAAAGGGCCGCGATGAGGGAACATTGGAGTTGACGACTCGGCTTGGCCCGAACAGCAGTTTGACATGGCGGCAGCATGGATCGGCTCGGCCAGGACAACGGTGTGGTTCGACAGACAACAACATGGCTCGGCGGATGGTGGCGGCATGGCGGTTCAACATGGAAGATGGTGGTAGTGCAGCGGCAGCGCGACGAGGGGGTTTGGCCTGGGGCGATGCGACGGCTCAGCACAGCTGCGACGTAGCGGCTCGGCACGGTAGCGGCGTGGCTCGGCACGATGGCGATACGATGAGGGGGTTCGACCAGGGGTGGTGTGGCGGCTCGGTTTAGCCGCAGGTGGGTTGACTGAAGCGGGGCCAGTTCTGTCGGGTGGACGAAGTGCCGCGGGGTAGCACGAGTCGTGGAGGCCGTGGGTGGTGGCGCTGTTTCCTTCGTCATCTCCCTCCATTTCAAAGAACACATCAAAGAAGAATAGCGGAGGGGTCGGGCCATGTTCATTTGGCCCGCTCCCTCCACGTTTAGAGTGGTAGAATTTGGTTCACAAAAAACGAAGCATGAACGTGTATGGAATATATTTTAAAACATCATTTCCTACAACCCACGTCAATCTCTATTCCCAATCCGCAAAATAATTAGAAAGGGAAAACATGGGAATCAATAATCAAATAAAAATAAACCCCTACCTCGTTCGCTTGATGATGTTGACTCAAGAAGGTAGTACGGTCTTTGATTCGCTGTAGATGAGGACATCTCACGTCGGAAGAAGTCCCGAGGAAGAAGGTCGAAGGAGGTCAATGTTCTTCGTTGGCAGAGTGTTCTTCTTTGGAGAGATTTCTCCCTAGTTCCCCCAATCCTCCTTTTCCAATACTTTTCCAACAAATGATTAACCAGAAAAATAAAATATGTTTATCTATTTAATTTTTTGTCAATCAAGTTGGCTTAATTAATTGGCAACAATAAATGGGTTGCGTTGGCATAAAATTCAAAATGGAGGATACCAAGGGTTGGCACAATTAATGTAGGAGGATTTGAAGAGGCTCTCCCTCATTTATTGTGGGATTTTAGAGATTTAGGCCTCGGGTGGTCCCCACCACCATAACCTCTCATGGGAGGTTAGGTTCGGGTGATCCCCACCACCATAACCTCTTATGGGAGGTTAAGGTTTGGCGGTCCCCACACCTCAACTTCCACTTGGAGATTTTAACAAACAAAATAAAATAAAATGTGTGTTTATTTTATTTTATTATTTCCATGAAAACCCCAAAAATTATCTTTCACCCTCGACCAACTGCCGTCGAGGTGAAAGTATTCTTAAGCAAATACCGGCACTTTGAGTTCAACGGTGCCCTCAGATTTCAATTCTGGGCACTGGTTAGAAAGTTAGAAAAACCTACTTGCACGTTTACTAAACATACCCAAAATAAAGTTCATAAATTCATTTTGGGCACTCCGGGCCTCAGAATCACGTACCATCAATTTTCATGGACTTCTAAAATTCTCATTTAATTAAAAAAATTACATGGAAATTCCTGGTCCTTAAATTTTTGTTGACCCATAAGAGTTTATATATGGGGATAGAGAGAGAGATAGAGTACCCCATTTATCGAGATCATTATGTTTTATTTTATGAATATAATGTAATGGGAAACTATTTTCATTACTAATTATCCTACACTACCATATCATGAATTTTTATAGATTGTGAGATGAATCATGTATTTGGAATTATAGTGAAATGCCACAATGACCACAACCTATTTAGCTATAGGAGGGAATAAAAGATCACTCCCTAGTAATTTTTTTGAACCCTTGGTTATTCCAGTATCATATATAAATAAACTTCTCAAAGAGAGTATTCATTGAGTTTTATAGACCATTAATAGAGATGCTTCATGTTTGAAACCTTATATATCAGATTTAATGTAGTTTTTTTAAATGTAGTACCCAATAATAATTTTTTTTGAGGGTGTATCCTAATATTTTTAGTTTTAGGTAGATTATATTCAAGATATATTTGATAATCATGATACACCCACTGAGAGGAGGGTTATCCTCATTATATATAAGTATTAATGAGTAGAAAAGTAGTAGTGGGATGTACTATAATAGGATGACCCATATGTTGGATTATCTACCATGTTTTTTAGTTTTTTATATGATAATTTCCTCCCTATGACATTTAGGTGAGTTATACAATGATTGTTTATAAATATCACAAATAGGGAGTTTCCTCTTAAGAATTATTCAATATGTTTTAAATATATTTTTTGTTTTTCTATAATTATTGTTTCCCTCGGAATTCGGGGATGACCGCCTTGATGGGAGGTTCAAACATTCCGATCGGTTTCTAACGGGTTTGTTCGTAGAACCGGAAACATCCAATGATTCCAAATTCATTCAGACCTACTTTCCAAAGGTAGGTGCTCATTAGTTTGTGGACTGATGAGGCTTAGGAATTTTCATTGGTCGAGAGGATGGGAGGTCGGACTCATCACACCTTTTTGAGGGGAATTATTGTCTACTCTGGTACTCTCTTTATAAATTTAAGTTATGTTCGTGAATCCTTATTACATTACCAAGTATAAAATGAGATTTTCTTCAGATCTGAAAATCAATGATTAAATATGTAGGAAATTTAGAGAATCTTTTGTATGTATTCAAGGTTCTTCATTGATAAAGAATCATCTGTATTTATTAGAGATTCTTGGTCAATGGTACCCTTCGACACATTTATATATAAGTATCTTGGTCATTATGATGACCATTCTGGTTTTAAATCCACTCAGTGGGGCACTTGAAGTTTATTGTCATTCAGAAGGACACGGATTAATTTATAGTTGGGATCGAACCCGTAGACGGGCTACCTACGTATAATTTGTTTAGAAAAGGAATCATAACCCACGTAGTTCGAGTAAGGGAGTATGATGTTTATGATTGATGGCTCAAAGAAGGATGTCACAATTACTTTTACACTCTAAGCTCACGTGAGTCATGCTCGGTGTGAGAAACAAGAGGTATTGGTAAAAATTAGATAATTGTTCCATGAAAGATGCAATCATAAGAAATAATGTGGGGCTTATATATGTATGACTGCCCAGATAAATGAAGGTTAGGATTTACATTAAGGACGAAATCCAGGAACAGGGTCCATAAAGGTGTATGTGCTTCATGGAGATTTTAAATACTCTAACTTGGGGCTTACTCCTGAAATGGAGTCCCAAATTAGGAGAAGACTTATGATTGGGTTTTACTCCTGAAAAAGAATCCCAGATCAAAGGTAAATTAGGACTGGTTAAGAGAAATTAAGACTGGGGCTTACTCCTAAGGAGGATGCCTAGATTTGAGATTGGGGGCTTACTCCTGAAAAGGAGGCCCAGGTTAAGGATTATGACTGGTGCTTACTCCTGAAAAGGAGGCCCAGGTTAAGGGAATTAAGGCTTGGGGCTTACTCCTGAGGAGGATGCCCAAATTAGGGGACTGGGGATGATTCCTGAAGAGGATGTCCATATTTGAGACTGGGGATTACTCCTAAAAAGGAGGCACAGGTTAAGGGATCTGGGGCTTAATCCTAAATAGGATTCCCATATTTGAGACTGGGGCTTACTCCGGAAAAGGAGGCCCATATTTGAGAATGGGGCTTACTACTGAAAAGGAGGCCTAGGTTAAGGGATATGGGGCTTACTCCTAAATAGGATGCCCAAAAATTAAGGGACTTGGGGCTTACTCCTAAAGAGGATGCCTATATTAGAGGACTTATGACTGGGGATTATTCCTGAAATGGAGACCCAGGTTAAGGATTCTCTCATCTTAAAGGATGAGGTTGAATGAATGAAATCTCAATCTTTAGTGACATAAAGATGTGTAAATCACTAGGTTTTGAGAGATATTCCACAGAATTACTTTCAGATAAGGAAGTCAAATCAAGAAATCATGCCATAAATGGCTTTGAAGAGTGTCTTGAAGACTGAATCTTGAATAGAAAAGGTGTAATGGCTTAAGAGGGGTGAAATGGGTAAGAAAGGCACCCAAAAAGGCAGGGGCGCGCAAGTCCTGGCAGGAGCGCAGGTATTGCATGGGCGCGCAAGTTTTGTTCGCATAGGTATACCTGCACGACACATTGGGTACTTGCGCGGTGTTCAACCAGCAGGGTAATACTTGAGTGACTTTTGGTTAAGGCCATTAGAATCCTCCTGAGGTTCTTCCAGGAGAGGGGCACACAGGTTCTATTGAAGAAGTAAGGCGGCACGCAAGTGTGGCCCTTTTCCCTTAAGGGATGGCTACTCAGGCGCGCAAGTGTTGATGAGTTTCAACACTTAGGCCTCCCTCCCCCTCTTTAGATCTTCCGTTCTAGGTAAGAAATTACCTTAGAAGTGTTTCAGAAGCTTTCAGAAGAGACTACGATGCCGGGAGCTCAAATCTGAGTTTCTGGAAAAAATCCTCTTGAAATGGGGGGCCCACAGGGTTTATTTATAGGCAGGAGAAGACCCCGGGCGGTTATCACTTAGGTCGCGCAAGTCACTTGTGTGACCATCATGCTTCGCGCAAGTGGACTTGCGCGACTATGAGGGAACTTGCGCAACTTATGGGAAATCTTCTCCTTGTTCATTCCTTTGCCTATTTTTGATATTTTATTCAAAGGATGAATCAATTTGTGCTAATTCATTACCCTTTCCATTCTTTTAGACAATGTGACGAAAAGGAGTGTCAACAAAAGTCCCCCCTCAGAGTTGGATCCAAAAGAAATGCGGATTTGACTCTGAGGAAAAGAAGAAAACCAATGAAAAGGTGGCGCGCAAGTTTGGGCGCGCAAAATGAGCTTTGGGAGTGCAGAGTCCGGCACGCAAAGGTACGGCCTTTAGTTTCCCAGGGTACGACGCGCAGGGTTCTGGCTGCATCTATAAATAAAGGGCCTCCCTTCCGTACAAAGCATCCGGATTTCCGGATTTCAAACCTTCGATCTCTTGCCGCGTAGGTCACCTTAACCGCGTAGGTTGCTCTGTTTTCTAGTGTTTCCTTGATGGCGCGCTGCTATCAAGGTATCTTGACTTCCACGGTGATACCTGCGCGCCAAATACTTGCGCAACATATCCATACTTGCACGCCAAGTTTTAGACTTGCGCGTCTTAATGCCTTTGTCATTTTTCTTGAATTCTTTCACAAATTTTATGAAAAATAAACCCATTTAAGAGTTAGTTTATTCAAATTTTGTGCAAATTCAATGGATCTTAAGGGAATTAAAACGACTGATGAACTGGATAACAAGCAGATTGATGACATGATGAACATCATTGGCCATGATTATTATGATATCTGTGACAGCACTCTCTCAGATTTGGTTAAGTACTTGAAGAAATATCATCTTAATTTCCCACAGAGCATCTACCTGCCTCTATATGGTCATGGTCATCTGCAAGGAGTCAATGTTCCAGATGCAAAGAACTAAATGCCTGAAATGCAGCTGCACTGCTACTCCTCTATTTCGATTATGCTGTGCATTAAGAGCAACAACAATGGTGTGAACTTTCAAATTCTTCCTCCATGTCATTTTCTTGCAGATATGAAAATGGAAAACCCATGGGTTGAAATGTTTTCCGCTGTTATTTGGTGGAGAGAAGAAAAACATGGCATTAAAGCAATATCTAAAAAGAGTACTCTCTCCAAATGTCTCTTTACTTCCAATGCTCCATTCTCAAATCCATGTATCCATCTTCCAAGTCTCTTGGACAGAAACAGAGTCACTGTTTGATCAGCAGAAAATTTTCTCAAACCGCACTCAAGAACATCCTTTTACAACTATTCCTAGAAGAGATAGTATTACTGCATATCTTATTGTATCCAGTTGAATGAATGAATTCCATGTGATTTCTGATGAAGCTCGGGGTTCCGTAAATCAAATGAAGAGTTATGTTGAAAGCCTCTTGTAATTCTTGAAAAAGAGAAGAGACTCCAGTCTGTGGATGTCCTTCTAACTCTTGTGCATCAATGAAAAACACTTTCACCTTCACTCATTTGTACCTGCATTCTCTTTTGATACATGCTTTAGATTTTACCTAATCCAATGGGCCGAGTAATCATAGTTTAATTTTTACTAGGATTAATGTAAATAACCCTAAAAACTTCGAACCTTTTAATTGCTCAATGTTACCTAAATCATACAAAATGTATGTTTAGTGAGCTGTGAACTTGAATTTTATTCAGAGTTCCCTTGTCTTTTGTGGGCAGTTTAAAGTCATTCATGTCGGACATAAAAAGGCTAATGTTTAAGGTCAAAATAGTTTTTACCGAAATGGATTAGAATTGACTCAATTCCTTGAAAATTCATCTGAAAAACATATTACCATACTCACGTATGAGGGAAAATATGTAAGCTATGACTTAAGAATATTTGAATCCGAGAAATGATATGAAAAAGAGCTAAAAGGCATTAGAAGAAGTAGTTTCCAAGAATGAAGTTACCATTATTTAACAAACCTATTAGGGGGTTGAATTATGCATGGACACCTAAGGGCATTGGCTGCATAGTTAAATAAAATAGTATCTTTTTGCTAACAAGTCTGTTATGTAGACTGTTTATGCAAGGTCACCTATGGGCACGTGCTGCATAGTCAGGCAAAAGAACTCTCAGAAATTTACTTTCCTAGTGCTAAAAGCCAGTGAAAGTTTATGGAGATTCAAATCTTCCAATGTATAGAGTTTTCTCTATGGAAAGAGGTACTTGAATATGGAGAAAATATTTCCAAACAAGACTATCAAATAACTAAATGAATATCACTCCTACGAAGGTCTAATCCAAACGTAGGGAAGGAGAATATAAACCATAGACTTGAATAATTTTAGATCATGAAAAAGGATATGGGACAAATATGTTAAGGATGGATATTTTTGCGGATCCCTACATACTGTCATTTAAGACAAATAAAGACAAAAGAGGCATTCTTCCCAAGAATTAAGTTACCACTATCCGACAAACCCGTTAGGGGGTTTAATTATGCAGGGCCACCTAAGGGAATTGGCTGCATAGTCAAATAATAGTATCTTTTGGCTAACAAGTCTATTATGTGGACTGTTTATGCAAGGCTGCCTATGGGCATGTGCTGCATAGTCAGGCAAAAGAACTCTCAGAAGTTTGACATTTTTGTGACTAGAAGTCATGAAAAGGGTTATGAGGATTTGGAAATATTTAAGGTTAGGATTATGACACATAAATATGTGTATTGTTCAATGTATACAGAGATACACAGATCAATGCTAACCATAATCATGTTGTGGCTGGGTCCTGAATTGAAATATTGGACTTCACTACGTATCCCATAAGGATGAGAATCAAGCCATACGTAGTTCTTAAACTACAGTTTAATGTCATGTGGGACAAAAGGAATAGAGATCTTAGTTTAGGGTCATAGAGCTTGGACCATTGTAAGAAATTCACAGTGTGTGTTTTCATGGGGACTTGTCAGCCAAAGGACTGAAAGTGAAATTTGGGGTTAGGACGAAAGACTTGGGGCTAGATTCGAGGGACAATCAAACGTTCCTACGTATCCCATAAGGATGGGAATCAATCCCACGTAGTTCTAGAAATACCCTTTGTACAAATTTGGTTCGTACATATGAAGTGTGAAAGGGGAATTTTGTACAATGATGGTTTAACCCAAGATAAAAGGTTTGTGCGTTTCCATGTATGCACGTAGTCTTTGAAATGAAACATGATTGAAAAATCAATGTAAATAATGGTTCCCTCTCAGGTGAGGGTATCAAAGAATATTGTAGTTTATTGTCATACTGGACAAAAGTGTTGTATAGTTTAACGTCGTATAACAAGGACGAAAGTGAACTAATGTAAAGATATTGATTCTAGGGGCGGTTTCACGAATCAACATCGTATGAGATAGAGGTGAACCGATGTGAAGAGATTGGTTTTGGGATTGAACCTTGGGAGGTTGCCTACATACCCAGCCTAGAAGGCAAGGATCAAAGTCCGTGTAGTTCTATTAAATAATTAATTAATGATCAAGTTGTTCTTGGGGACAACGACCTAAAAAAAATGTTGTTGGGACTTACACATGGTTAGCAGCCCAAAGAGAGTGTTATGGTTGAGGTTTTCTCTAAGCTCACATGAGTCATACTCGGTGTGAGAAATAAGAGGTAGAAAGAACCTTAACGATACACAGTTTAACGTCATGTAGTACGTATGAAGGGACTATGCAGTTTAAAGTCTTTCAGTTAGGACTATTGGTGCTGCACAATTTAGTGTCATGTAGCAGGGAAAACGTACAGTTTAATGTCATGTAGGACGTATCACGAACCTTATTTATAGTTTAGCATCATGTAGTTAGGATGATGGGGACAATAGAGTTTAACGTCATGTTGGACGAAAGGGGGATTGTGCAGTTTAATGTCATGAAGTGAGGACAAAAGAGTACACCATTTATCGTCATGTTGGATGCATTGGGGATTTTTTCCACAGTTTAGAATCATATTGGACGAAAGTGAGAATAGTTTAAGGTAATATGCATGGACCGTGGATGGTGCAGTTTAATGTCATGCTGGACAAAAGTGTAGTTTAAGGTCATACATGACCTTTGATGATTATGTAGTTTAACGTCTTTCCGGACGTAAGAGACTTTTATACAGTTTAGCGTCATGTAGTTAGGACGTCACAATTTAACATCTTTCTGGACTTAAGGGACTTGAAAACAGTTTAGGGTCATATGCATGGACCGTTGATGATGCATTTTAAGGTCATACAGGACCTAGTTGCAGTTTAAGGTCATACTGGACCATTTAGGGAACTTTTTCACAGTTTAACGTCGTGTGGGAAGAAGTTGCAGTTTAAGGTCATACTGGACCATTTCTGTATAGTTTAACATCATATAGCAAGGAAGAACTGGTGCCACACAGTTTAGTGTCATGTTGCAGGGACAAAGTACATACTTTGCAATTTATACAAAATACTTCTTCAAAAATCTAGCATTGGTTGGAGTAGTGATGAATTCTCCATCCATCGAGATTAATGAATAAGCTCCATTGGAGTAGACCCTATGTATTGAATAAGGTACTTCCCATTTTGGTTCATGTTTGGGAGGTTTCTTTCCTGGTATCATTGGAGTTCTGAGAACTAATACCAATTCTCCCTAAGTGAATGAACGAAGATGAACCTTTTTGTTAAAATCTCGTGCTATTCGATTCTGATAGACTTCCAAGTGGTGAAAAGTGCACAATCTTTTCTCATCTAACCATTCCAATTCATTCAATCACTTTTGAGATTGCTCATCTATAGATGAATGATTGAAAATGGATACTCTGAGCGAGGGTAATTGAACTTCAATTGGAAATACTGCTTCCGTTCCATATACCAATGAATATGGAGTTGATCGCGTTGCAGTGCGGGTGGTAATCCGATAAGCCCATAAAGCGTGAAAGAGTTTATCAGTCCATGACTTCTTATCTTTATCCACCATCTTTTGCAGTATATTTGAAAGAGTCTTGTTGAAGGATTCTATCTGGCCATTGGCCGCTGCATGATACCGATATGAATGGTTGGATTTGATGTTGTATTCTTGATACAATTTCTTCACCTCAGATGAATAGAAATTGGTTCCATTGTCCGTCAATATGGTATGAGGGACACCAAATATGGTAATGATGTTAGACTTTATGAAGCTAACAATGCATTTAGAACTGACTTCCTTGAGAGGTATTGCCTCTGCCCATTTGGAAAAGAAGTCAGTAGTAGTAAGAATGTACTTAAACTGCTTGGTCGTAGCCGAAGGGTAAGGTCCCACCACATCCATTCCCCATGTGGAAAATGGCCATGAGTATTTAGCTGTATGAAGAAACTCTGGAGGTTGATGAATGAAGTTGGCATGTACTTGGCATGAATGACACTTCTTTGTGAAATCAACACAATCTCGTATCATTGAATTCCAAAAGTATCCAAGCCTTCGAATTTGATCTGACAATCTATGTCCAGACTGGTGGGCACCACAGACTCCTGCATGCACTTCTTTCATGACAACCGTTGTCTCTTCACCATCAATGAATCTGAAGAGAACTCCATAAAAACCATGTTTGTAGAGAATTTTCTCTAGGTGATCTGAGCTATCATAAAGAGTAAAATTGACCACATGTCGCCGAATTTGTTCTTTCTCAGCTCTATCAGGTGGAAGTGTTCCATTTTGAAGGTATTCCCTGATAGGTGACTTCCATCCTGTAGTATGACCATACAATTCAGGAATGGGACTAATTTCATTAATTTCTTATATTCTGATTCGAACATAAGGTGAAATTGCATGACGGTGGGCAATACTGATGGTTGTCTCGTCCCGATTTGGATCTTCCAGAGCTGTGGCTATATTAACCAGCGCATCAGCTTGAGCATTTTGTGATCTTGGGACATAAGAAAATGTCGGTTCTGAAGGGAATTCCACCATTAACTCTCTGATGTAATCATACAAAGGGATTAGTTCTTCTTTTCTGATGGCATAATCCCCATTGACTTGTTTGATTACCAGGTCTAAATCACCCTTCACCTTTAAGTGATTCACTTGTGCTTGAAGCACTAATTCCAAGACTACGATAAGAGCTTGGTATTCAGCTTCATTATTGGTACCACCTTACCACAATAAGAAGGAATAAGGTAACACTGCCTTTTCTGGAGAAATGAGCACAATTCCTAAGGCAACTTTTTTGAATTTAGGATTTTCTATTTTCTTCCCTGTTGGACTTTTGGAAGCACCATCAAAATACATTTACCATGATTGAGGACTTTCTTGAAAAGAGAAGACTTCCTCATCAGGGAGTTCAATATCTGAAGACGTGTCTTCCACTGAAGGGTGTTCAGCCAGGAAATCAGCCAGAGCTTGGCCCTTTATTGCCTTTTGAGACACATACTGAATGTCGAATTGCGGCAAAATAACTGCCCACCTTGCTAGACGTCCTGTATGCATTGGACGACTAAGGATGATTTTGAGCGGGTTATTGCGAGATACCAATCAGACCTCGTGATGTTGCAGGTAATGTCTCAACTTCTGAACTACAAAGATTAATGCTAGGAAGAACTTCTCAATACTTGAATATCGGGTTTTTGCTTCAATCATAGTTTGACTGAGATAGTAGAGGCTGTTT
The DNA here is from genome assembly GCA_963277665.1 of Viscum album. Classification (NCBI taxonomy): domain Eukaryota; kingdom Viridiplantae; phylum Streptophyta; class Magnoliopsida; order Santalales; family Viscaceae; genus Viscum; species Viscum album. The sequence goes on along the minus strand of OY728121.1, from coordinate 1,947,960,514 downwards.
TCATTCCCAACATCATTCTTTTGAGTAAGAAAGGCACCCAATGATCGCTCGAGAGCTGTCATGTAGAGGATAAGTGGTCTTCCTTCAATAGGTGGCATGAGTACCGGTGGAATCAAGATGTATTTATTGAGAATATCGAATGCTTCTTGACATTCTTCAGTCCACTGGTAAGTGAATCCCTTCTTCATCAATTTGGTGAAGGGTAAACTTTTGCCTGCTAAATTGGAAATGAAATGCCGAATATAGGCTAAGTGTCCTTGAAGTCCTCTTAATTCTTTCAAATTTTGAGGAGGTGACATACCAAGGATTGACTTGGTCTTCTCAGGATCGACTTCAATACCACGATGGCATACAACAAAGCCGAGAAATTTTACTGAGGTTACCCCAAAAGCACATTTTAAGGGGTTCATCTTCAAATTATGTTGTCGAAGCTTGCAGAATATGACTTCCAAATCAGCCAAGTGATTAGAATGTTGTTTGTATTTAACTACCAAATCGTCTACATAGCATTCAACAAACTTCCCTAAGAAGGGTTTGAAGATACGATGCATGGAACGCTGATATGTTGCACCTGCATTCTTTAATCCAAAGGGCATTACCCTGTAACAAAAAACACCCTGAGGGGCTCTGAAGGCTGTGGATTCCTCATCTTCTGGGTCCATTCAGATCTGATTATATCTAGAATATCCATCCATGAAGTAAAGTGCTTCATAGCCAGCTGTTGTATCAATTAAAAGTTCTGTAATCGGAACTGGGAAATCATCTTTAGGACAATGCCGATTAAGATCTCTGAAATCGATGCAAACTCTAATTTGTCCGTTCTTCTTCTTTATAGGGACAATATTAGACAACCAATTGGGACACTGAACTTATCTAACGAAGTTAGCTTTGATAATCTTATCCACTTAAGCTTCAATTTTAGAAGCATAAGTTGGGTGTGTTCTTATCGCGGCTTTCTTAAATCCTCGATGTTCTTCTGGTAAACCCAAATGATGAGTAGAAACATCAGGATCAAGCCCGGGAATTTCTGTATAGTTCCAAGAAAAAATATCTCTATTTCTATTTAGAAAAGAAATATACATCTCTTGATCTTCAAGGGTCATGGCCGCATTTATTAAAGTGGGGCGTGGATCTTCCTTTGTACCCAGATTTATTTCTCTGAGTTCATCGACAGTGGTAGAGATACCCTCTTCAAATGCTGGAGGAGCATCTCTGAGATCTTCCTCTTCTTCTTCATCATGCGTTATTTCTCCCGTTTCTACTTGCATAGTAGATGACAAAGCAGAATTTTCATGATCAGAAGAGATGTCAAAATTTGCACATTTTGAAGAGGAAGTTTCCATTTTTGACCCTATTGATGATGAAGAGTTTTCTTTGGTTAATAAAGAGGAAATGATGGATTGATAATTGACATCATTATTCACCTCTAATGTTGCTATAGCTCCTTCTGGACTAATTGGATAAGTATAGACTTTTTGGATTTCCGTAGATGAAATGAAGACATTACCATTTGTGCTTTCATTACTGCTTAGTGGGTTACCAATTTCTCCCATGTTGTCTGGATCGATTTCCATAATTGACATTACAGATATTTCCATAAGAGTATTTTGATTTGAGTATACCTTTTCAATTTTACTGATAGGAAACACATAATCCGTACTCACATGTGTAAATGGATTTATTGGAATCTTCTCCAAACCATATGGAGCATTAACTTTGGTAATTTCCTTTGTTGTGGATTTCTCCTTTCCCTTCATGTGATAGAATTCTGCCTCAATGTATTGAGACTCACATGTCTTGAATGGGGCCTTATCACCATATAATTTTCCAACTTAACCATAGAAACAGTATTTGAGACATTGATGGTATGATGAAGGGATAGCCGCATGCTGATGGAGCCAGGGTCTTCCAAGCAAGACGTTGAAAGCTGAGTCTTGATCAACAATCATGAAATCTGAATTGGATACAAGATCTCCAAACTGAGTTCTGAGTGTAATTTAGCCCAGTGGTTCTTAATCATTTTTATCATATCCTTGTAACATCATGGTAGAAAGAGATAAATCAGATTCCGTGAGGCCCAATCGACGAAGTGTACGAATGGGCATGAGGTTGACTCCTGAACCATTTTCACTGAAATATCTTCGGACGTCTACACCATTGACCTTTCCAGATAAATACAAAGGTCTAATATGCCCATGCACAACATCATCTTCATCTTTATCAGTAAAATATATTATTGCATGGCATTCTGCAGGATTATTCTCTATGTGATAGAATTCAGCTGCAGCAATTTCAGTTTCAAACTCCTGAGGACTTGACAAATCCTTGATGAGTGCTTCCCGAAGATATTTTGAAAAATTCGAAGCATCTATAATTGACAACTTGGCTGGTACTTGTGACAAGTGTTTCATTATATCATACTTTTGATCTAGAGGTCTGCATTTCCCAACAGGAATATGTGGTTTAGCAGGTACCTTGGAAGCATATTCTTTGGAAGTTGATGCATCTTGTATTGGGATAAACGTTGGAAAAATCCTTGGTTTTGGAAGATTAGACCGATTAGATCCATTTACTTACTGAGAGGAAGAAGATGGAACCTTCAATCGGTATTCCAAAATAACTCTGTCAGGACTGAATTTTCTATTGGTAGAAGAACTTGCTTGTTCTTGCTGAGCTCGCTGAAGGGATCTACCACGAGTTTCTGATGCATACACAGTTCTAGTAGGGGTAGAATTGGGGTAGTGGATTCTGAAAGATCCACGTCTTCCCCTGTATTCTGAACTTCTGGAACTTCCTCTGATTCCCTTATTTGATACAGGGAATTCAGGCTCATCAAAATTGAAACTGCGACTGGCATATGGATCTGTTAATTGAATCATATTAACAGAACCAAAGATTAACTCTTCGTCTGATGAAGACTCTTCCTGGTTAGCCTGTTTAGGCTGTGCCGTTTGGTGGGGCGGTGCCCGTGGCTTTGAAGTAAATGGAATGAAGTCTTCCAGAGTCAAAGACAACTTAGGCTTTGACACATACTCATCTTCTTGTGATTCTTTTTTCTTCTTTAAATTATGATGTTTCTTTGAAGACTTTCCTTCTAACAAAGAGGGGTTTTCCGCAACATTCATGGAAGAAGACACAATTGGTTTCTTTAATTGTGTTCGCAAAATAGCATGAGTTAGATTGATTGTCTTTCTGACCATCCAATCATCATACTTCTATGCATTTTTTCTTTTGACTTCTTTCCATTCACCTTCCTCCTCTGGAACTGTAGTAGTAACACATGCTATCTGAGATGAAGAACCTTTCAATTTGACTTTTCCTGAGTCAACCATCTTTTGAAGGAGTTATTTGAAGACAAAACACTCCTAGATGGGATGCCCCAATATTTGATGAAAGGGGAAATAATTGGGATGATCTTCATCTCCTTCCTTGTTTGGCCTTTTGGGCCTTGGCAATTGAACCAGATTATTTTCCAGAGCCGAAATGAAGTAACCAGGAACTTGTTCATTTCGGAAAGAGTATGTTTTTCTATTCAAATCCTCAAATTGTTTTCGTCTTTGATCTATTTGATCATCTGGTTGAAATGGCCTTTGTTGTTGGCGCTCATGAGGTTGAGCCCTTCGAGAAGATGAAGGTTTTGAAGTAGAAACAGGTACATGTTCTTGTTTAAGCATAATTGTAGCAGTTTCTTCTTTACACATTCTCCTTCATGGAGATGATGGAATTACACGAGATTTAGCCTTAGCCTGTATAAGGTAATATTCAATCTACTGAGAGATTGAAGTAAGGTCTCGAAACCCTCCTGTGTATTTCACATGGATTAATGGCGTGCGTAATTCATCACGCAGATTTGCCACACAGATTGGCAACAATTCTTCTTGAGGGAGTGCTAAACTCAAGGAATATGTTAATCCCTTCTAGTGAGCAATGAAATCAGAGAATATTTCATTCTCCCTTTGCTTACAATTTGTAATATCGAAAACTATTGTCTTTGGAAAAGTTGAGCTGAACTGAAGGAGGAATTTTTGGCAAAGATCCTCCCATCCGGTAATTGACTGGGATTGCAAGCTTGTATACCAAACAAAATCTGGTCCTTGAAAGGTTAGAACGAAGCATCTGAGTTTTACTGCTTCTTGCTGCTCCAGAGTTCCCATCATAGGATCGAAACAAGACACGTAATGCGTCAAATGCTATTCAGGATCGCCTGATCCATTGAAAATAGGGAATACAGGATTCCCAAAACTGGATCGAGGAGAAATTGAATATACCCATTCAGGGTAAACTTTCTTTTCTGGTTGAACTTGTGCACATTTCCCTTCCATAGTTTCTAATCGAGCTATTAATGACTCAATAGTAGTTATTAACTTTTGAGAAACATCCGGTTGAACTTGGACATGGGTAGGTGCAATGACTGGAGCTTGGACAGATGTGGCGATTGGTGATGCAACTGATGGTAGCACTGCCAACTGTTGTTGCACTTGACCCGTAGGATTAGACCTGTAAGAGTGTACTGATAGAGGAGGATATTCCTGATCTATCTCAGTAGCTGCAACAAATTCCCTTGGCTGACTGACTCCAGCACGCTCATGAAGAAGACTACCCTGAAGTAGTTCTGCATTCAACCTCCTTAATTCTTTCATTTCTTCCTCCTGTTGTGCAAACCTTTTCTCTAGTGAGAGCGATTGACCTTCTATAGAGGAATTATATGTAACCTGGTTCTTTACCTTCCCTTTTTTGGATCCTTTTCGGAGAGGGGGAATTGGGTTACACGAAGGATTACCTATGTTCTGAGTAATCCTTTGACTTCGTGTACGCACACCTTCTTTATTTGTGTCGGTGCGTACATCTTCTTGAGCAGGAACCTCTTCATCTGAGTCCCCTGAGTGAGCCTCATTTGGTGGATCAGCAACAACGACACTGATGAAATTGATTTATGCATAACTCATCGCATCCCTTCTATCAGCATTTCTGTGATATTGTCTTCTTCCATGTCTTTGATGAGACATTGCCTTTTGTTGATTCAATCCCTCAGGAACTTCTTGACGAAACGTAATTTGGAGGGAATCTCCTGATAATTTGGATCTTCATTCATCTTGAGGTTTCTTCCCCAATCGAGAAAAGACTGAATTTCTCAGAGGAGGGGATTGATGATTTGAAAAAGTCCCCATTCCAGTGGACTGGGGCTGTTCCTTCTGTTCCCGCTCAACTCCTTGGAACCTATTTGTTGATTCCGAGGGTTGGTTTAAAAGAGTCCCCAGTCTGGCGAGCTGGGGTGGTTCTTGACATGCTATGTCTGAGAATTTCTTGAAAGTCCTCCTGATCTTATAAACCTTAGTCCGGAAATTAGCTGGATGCATTAACCTATATCCGCTTTTATCACCCGGTTAAAAAGACTGTTGGATGATTTCTGACACTTCTGTCATTTGGTGACGTGATTGCTCCAAACGAGAGGCCTGTTTAATATTCTCGTTTGCTTGATGCAAGAGTAATTCAACAACTTGTTCTCTATATTATTGATTTTGAGAGGAACTAGTTGAAGCCTGTTCTTGGGCAAGCTTTTGATTACAAACAAAGCCCATTTACTGTGGCCGGTTATGGGCAATAACATTGCATGAGACCATTTTCAGCGGGCTTTGTTGACTGGAGAGAACCATGAAATGTAGTGCTCCATGAACACCCCATCCTCTGACATGAATACCAGATGGGGCATTGGCAATTAACTGATGCAATCTTCTTAGTGCGCCAACACATGAACATTGAAGGGCTCTCTACTGCTTTTCAGCCTTCAGATATCGAGAGACTGATAGAGACACCAAATCAATCTGACGTTGTAACCCTTCTATTATCTTAAGATGATTTTCGTATTCATCATAAGATAATACTTTCTTTTTCAACTTAACAAGAGTTTTCCATATGTTGAGACGAATATCAAGAATTTCATCTTCCGTCAACATTTCTGGAATATTATACTAAGAGTCAGCCAGAGGCCAAAACATGACTAGCACTTCACCTTTCGCCAGTTGTTTTCTCATATTCATCATTTCCTCTTTATCATTTGATGAAGATTCTTCTACCTGATTTGACCAGAGTTGGTGTTTCCTTGTTGCTTCATTGGATTCAACAGGATTGGTAGAGAAATCATTGATCAAACTAGAAGATGCATGACTTAGGGGTGGTTCGGAGAATGACCTACACCCTAGGCTATCTTCTGATTGAGAAAGTATTTCACCTGCTAGCGATGAATCTTCAGACATGACTAGTTTCGCATTTGCAAGTGCCTCAAGATAAGAGGGATTTCTCAGCACTACATTGTCCACTGGAGCATTTTCTAGGCAATGTGCATCACTAATGCGGAGAGGACTTTCGCAGTGAAATTCATCATCATGGAGAGGACCACCATAATGGGTTACAACAAAAGAGGAGATCTCTTGCTCCTTGGTCTTCTGACCACACAGAGGGTTCCTGTGGCTTTCATCTGAAGATGAAACTTCGAGATCGACCGAATTGTCATGAAGCAAGACTTCATGAGGAAGTGTCTGTTGAAGACCCTCAGAATTAATGTTCCCACTATTGGGAAATGAGGGATTAGAATCTTGAAATTCAACAGATAATTTTCTGAGGGCTTCAAGAACTCCAGCTTTGAGCAAGGACTTGTTACAGATTGGCCCTTGATCTCCTGACTGTGCTGGGTGGGTATTTTTCTTAGACGCCTTCTTACTCTATTTGGAAACCACTTGTTGACGAAAGTGGCTGATCTGAGCAGGTGTATGTGTCTGATCAGGAAAGATGGCCAGGTTAGACTGACGATCTCCACTCAAATCAGGTGTATGTTCCTGACTTGGTTGTCCGTATGATATGGGGGAGTATGCCCCACAACCCTCTTGGACTGGAACAGATGTATGTGTCTGTTCCGGAGTGAATTGTTGATGTTTCACTCCACTGATAGGGATATATTTCTGTGTCTTTCCCTGAGATGCCGCTGAAGTTGTTATAATATCCTGGTAGGCATCCAGAATATGAGCAGGGATTTTCTTCTACTCTTTCACCATTGATAGAATATGCTTGGTGAATTCAGCTGCCGGAATGGGAATATACGTCCATTCCGGGCTTGGAGCAGGTGTATGTGCCTGCTCCTGTCCTCCTTTTCCTACCAATGAATCCTGACAGTACTCAAGTGTGGGGGCAAAGAGTTGAGTCTGCTTCCTATTTGTTTTCGGGGCTTTTCAACTAACTTCTCCGAACGCTACCAAGTGAGACTGTTGGTAGGATTGATTAATACAAGAAGGTGTATGTGCCTGCTGATTGCACTTCACCAAACGTGGTTGACGAGATCCATCATATGTAGTCAGACGAGCCTGTTGACTAGTTGATGATGTATAAACAGGTGTATGTTTCTTCCTATAGTACTCCGCTGGAATTGCCTGGCGGGATTGGTGTGATGCTGCCAGATGAGTCTGCTGGACAACGGAATTAAAACGAGTAGGTGTATGTGCCCGCTCGTTGCTTGCCACCAAGTTAGGTTGGTGGACTTCTTCAGAGATGGCATAGATGAGAACCTGCTCACTGTTGATCGGATTCCTCCTCTGGTGGTTCGTCTTGCCTGCTTGGGTTCGAGGAACCTGAGCCGAACGCCTGGAGTTGGTACCCTCATCATATTGAGGGTGCACTGCCGCACAAGTTTGACGGAGATTGTTGGGGGGAGCCTTCAAGAAGGATGCCTGTATTCCTGAATTAAGTCCCTGAGGGGCCTTCTCATTCACTTCCTCAGAATAAGGGAGTGAATGGTGATTGCGTTCCGGGGATAACGACCTGAAACGGTTGGAGACGGTAGTCAGCACCGCCTGTTTCTTGATCACTAGTCGTCGTTGTCTGGATGACCGGTGTGAGTTGTTCGCTTGGAGGGCTTGTCGGGCAGCCTCCAGAGTTGGGATGGTACCGTGTTGACGGTACTCCTTAACCAGCACATTTGATACCCAGCATTGAAGATGCTGAGTAGGTGATTTCATCCTCAGAGCAGATGACGATCCAGCAGGAATAACCGCAGTGGAATTTACAGTAGCAGTATTCACAGGTGTGAATTTGAGAGCGACCATTATGGAAATGCAGAAGATCTTGGAAAAGAGTTCCTGTTTGATATAACAGACGTAATCAAGATAAATTCAGCTATTACATCTTTTGGATGAGGACATATGTTATTGATTTTATTGTTGGCCCTCTCATTGCGTTTAAATAGGGGCCTAAAAAATAGGTAAAACATAATTTTTAATTTGGTTAAGGATTCACGTCGGGTTCACCATTTTTTGTTTCCCTTGGAATTCAGGGATGACCGCCTTGATGGGAGGTTCAAACATTCTGATCGGTTTCTAACAGGTTTGTTCGTAGAACCAGAAACATCCAATGATTCCACATCCATTCGGACCTACTTTCCAAAGGTAGGTGCTCATTAGTTTGTGGAATGATTAGGCTTAGGAATTTTCATTGGTCTAGAGGATGGGAGGTCGGACTCATCACACCTTTTTGAGGGGAATTATTGTCTACTCCGGGACTCTCTTTATATATTTAAGTTATGTTCGTGAATCCTTATTACATTACCAAGTATAAAATGAGATTTCCTTCAGATCTGACAATCAATGATTAAATATGTAGGAAATTTTGAGAATATTTTGTATGTATTTTAGGTTCTTCATCGATAGAGAATCATCTGTATTTATTAGATATTCTTGGTCAATGGTACCCTTCGACACATTTATATAGAAGTCTCTTGGCCATTATGATGACCATGCTGGTTTTAAAGCCACTCAGTGGGGCACTTGAAGTTTATTGTCATTAAGAAGGACATGGATTATTTTATAGTTGGGATCAAACCCGTAGATGGGCTACCTACGTATCCTTTATTTAGAAAAGGAATCAGAACCCATGTAGTTCGAGTAAGGGAGTATGATGTTTATGATTGATGGCTCAAAGAAGGATGTCACAATTACTTTTACACTCTAAGCTCACGTGAGTCATAATCGGTGTGAGAAACAAGAGGTATTGGTAAAAATTAGATAATTGTGCCATGAAATATGCAATCATAAGAAATAATGTGGGGATTATATATGTATGACTTCCCAGATAAATGAAGGTTAGGATTTACTTTAAAGAAGAAATCTAGGAACATGGTCCATAAAGGTATATGTGCTTCATGGAGATTTTGAATACTCTAACTTGGGGCTTACTCCTGAAATGGAGGCCCAAATTAGGAGAAGACTTATGATTGGGTTTTACTCCTGAAAAGGAATCACATATCAAAGGTAAATTAGGACTGGTTAAGAGAAATTAAGACTGGGGCTTACTCCTAAGGAGGATGCCTAGATTTGAGACTGGGGGATTACTCCTGAAAAGGAGGCCCAGGTTAAGGATTATGACTGGGGCTTACTCCTGAAAAGGAGGCCCAGGTTAAGGGAATTAATGCTTGGGGATTACTCCTGAGGAGGATTCCCAAATTAGGGTACAGGGGCTGATTCCTGAAGAGGATTCCCATATTTGAGACTAGGGATTACTCCTTAAAAGGAGGCCCAGGTTAAGGGATCTGGGGCTTACTCCTAAATAGGATGCCCATATTTGAGACTTGGGCTTACTCCTGAAAAGGAGGCCCATATTTGAGACTGGTGCTTACTCTTGAAAAGGAGGCCCAGGTTAAGGGATCTGGGGCTTACTCCTAAATAGGATGCCCAAAAATTAAGGGACTTGGGGCTTACTCCTAAAGAGGATGCCAAGATTAGAGGACTTATGACTGGGGATTATTCCTAAAAAGGATACCGAGGTTAAGGATTATCTCATATTAAAGGATGAGTTTGAATGAATGAAATCTCAATCTTTAGTGACATAAAGATGTGTAAATCACTAGGTTTTGAGAGATATTCCACAGAATTCCTTTCAGATAAAGAAGTAAAATCAAGAAATCATGCCATAAATGGCTTTGAAGAGTGTCTTGAAGACTGAATCTTGAATAGGAAAGGTGTAATGGCTTAAGAGGGGTGAAATGGGTAACAAAGGCACCCAAAAAGACAGGGGCGCGCAAGTCCTGGCAGGCGCGCAGGTACTGCGTGGGCGCACAGGTATACCTGCGCGACACGTTGGGTACTTGCGCGGTGTTCAACCAGTAGGGTAATACTTGAGCAACTTTTGTTTAAGGCATTTAGAATCCTCCTGAGGTTCTTCAAGGAGAGGGGCACACAGAATCTATTGAAGGAGTAAGGCAGCGCACAAGTGTGGCCCTTTTCCCTTAAGGGCAGGCCACTCAGGCGCATAAGTGTTGATGAGTTTCAACACTTAGGCCTTCCTCCCCCTCTTTAGATCTTCTGTTCTAGGTAATAAATTATCTTAGAAGTGTTTTGGAAGCTTTGAGAAGAGACTAGGTCGCCGGGAGATCAAATCTGAGTTTCTAGAAAAAATCCTCCTGAAATGGGGGGCCCACAGGGCCTATTTATAGGTAGGAGAAGACCTCAGGAGATTATCACTTAGGTCGCGCAAGTCACTTGCGTGACCATCATGTGTCGCGCAAGTGGACTTGCGCTACTATGAGGGAACTTGCGCAACTTATGGGAAATCTTCTTTTTGTTAATTCCTTTGTCGATTTTTTATATTTTCTTCAAAGGATGAATCAATTTGTGCTTAGTCATTACCCTTTCTATTCTTTTAGACAATGTGACGAAAAGGAGCGTCAACAATGATGGATGGGGATAATGTATCCTAAGTTATGTACTTTATTTATGGGATATGTAATAAATTTTGGGTCTTGGTGAATATTTTTCAATTAAAACCATTTCATTGGTTTTTTATTTAGATTTCATTATTGATTGGAACATTAATAGGGGAAGGGTTTTGGGGTAGTGGGATTCTACTACGGGTATTGGTATTAGGTATTTTAGGAGTGGGTAGTGAAAATTTGATGGTTTATGTGAGGGTGGAGAAAAAAATAGTAGCTAGAGTGGTGGTTCTTATTTTTCACCATATGTAAGTACTTTTGTTGAAGGTTAAATATGTGGGTGTCCCCATCACAAGTGATTATGTCAGATAATATAAAACTTACAAGGATTTTATAATAGTGTAATCTGGTTGGCTGGTGGAAGAGGATCTTAGTAGACATAGTGATCTAGAGTAGGGAATGGTGTACTAAAAAAGAGTGACAATTATGGATTCTCCTATTGGATGGTTTGTGGAGTTATAAATGTCATTGGAAAAATTAATTTTTAAATTAAACCTATTAACTACTAGATAGTGCTGAGAAAGGTGTTTAACCTAAAGGAAGGTGAAATATGTGTACATACTAAAAAAAACTAAAAATAAGAAAATAACTACCAAACATTCATAAAATAATATTGATGATTTAAATTTATGTTAAAGTAGAACAAAAAATATAGAAATAATGATTTTATTATATATAAAGATCAAAAATTAGAATGATTGAAAAATAAGTAGTGAACAAGTGACGATTAAGTAATAAGAATTTCAATTATTATTTTTAAAATATATTTATTTCTTCATCTAAAAATAATAGAGTCAATCATAAAAATTTATTCAAGACTCTAAAATCAATAAGGATGACTTATAGTCAATTAGATTTTTTACTTCATCACTTATAGAATATAATCATTTGAAAAAAAGTGAAGATGAGTTCACTAAAACCAGTTTTTTAAATGATTTAAGTGAACTATAGATATATGAGTCACAATTTGTTTAGAAAAATGAGATGAAAAAAGTAAAAGTAATGAATCCAAACCAAGAAAATTTATTAAGATTTTTTTATACAGAAATAATATTCAATATAACCAATAGAATATGTTCAAATAATATTCCATGATAATGAAATAAGAGAAAGAAGATTGAAAATCCTCCCTATATCTCTGATTATTGATCAATATTTTCCTCACATTACTAGATCTCCCCTTTCTCTAACAAGTCTCTTATCATGTCTCTCCATAATTTTAAGTTGTTTATGATTATTCCTATCTTAATGTATATAATTAATTATTTATTTTTCACTATAACTCTAACATCATATCTAGGGTCACTAACCACAACCTCCATATTCACCTCAAAATCCTCTATATAGAAACCTTCAATATTCATCATAACTTTCACATGAATCAATAAAAACCCTTTTAACTAAATTAAACAGAACCATGTTCACTTAGATGAAGGATCAAGAATCATCAACTATATTTAATCTCAAATAAATTAATTTCTATATATTAATATTTGATCTTGAAAAGATTCCCCAAAACACCTCAACATTATTTAATCAAGATTCATAATGGAACACTATCTATATTACCATATGATTTTATTTGAGATTCTTGAGCTCTATGGTTTAAATTTATTCAAACTATAATGTATCCTGAAACATTTGATTAATATAACCATGATATTTTAGAACCTCTTCATTACCTTTATGTAAGATTTTCTTGACCATTACCTGACTTTTGAAGATGTATGGTTACACTTTCATGAGTTGTTTAATTATGATCAGACCCTTAAGTATAATTTAATTTAAAATATAATAAAATTACATAAAAATAAGACTATGTGATACATTTATTTCACCCATTACTTTACACAAAATTACCCATACATGACTTCTAACCGCCTTTTTTATCACCAACCTTCACCCCATCTCAGTTTCTCATTCTCTATCTTCATCAAGTTTTATAAAAATGAGTCAGTCATGTTAAATATCCCATTTTCTTTGTTATTTAATCCCTGATATATTGAAAAAAATTAATGGAAATGCTAACAAAATCATACGATGAGCCCTTGATATATGAAACCATATTCAATTATTCATCCAATAATCGGATCTATAAATCCCTTACTTTGGAAAATAGCCATGGATCTCCATTAGTGAAATAAATACTTAATTCTTAGAGATATTTTTGATGTTGGGACCATTATCAATCCCACAATAAATGATGAGGTCATCATCAATTCTATCTCTACTAAGCTTACCACTCTTTCTAAAGTGAATCTACTTCATTAATATATTTACGTTTCTAGGAGTATTTTTATAATAACCTTGCATGAAAACTTCTTCAATAGTAAATATATTGTGTAGTGGAGTGTTGTGGTCCCATCTAATCATATTTTGATCATGAAAAAAAAAAATATTCAGTGAACAAATAATCTTATATTTCAACTTGAATTTTAATCATAATATTTAGTGAAATCACCAAATGATTATCATTTAGCTTTTGAAAATATTTACTTAGACTTAACCTACATTGGTAAACCATATCTCTAAAATTACTCACATGAATATTTGTTTTGTTCATTCATGATTGATTGATCGACCATTCTTTGTTTAAATGGACCTTCATTTGGTCTCATGTATCCATGGATCACAACTCCTTCTAATGATACTCATCAGTGTTCGTTAAAATATACACCATTAATCACATATTTTTTGTGCCACTATCATTTTCATATTTCCTTCGAGATTGGGTTGAAATTTAAACTCAAATACCATCTTCTCCCACTAAAAATTTATTCTTATATGATGTAAAAGTTTCCTCAGCCTTAGTCATAATATTTTCATTCATCCTCAACATCAGAAAATTCTTCCAACTCCAATTTCATCCACTCTACTTTAAAAGAACCATATTTATATTTGACCATAATACATTCTTGATAGGTCTAATTTTCATTATGTTCACTCTAAAAATGCATGGAAAGTTTCCTTTATAAGGTAATTTAGGATCAAAGATATCCTTAATGGTTTCTATTCTTATATAAGGTCACAAAAATGTGTCCAATTGAAACTTACACTTTATAATATCTTATAATTACATGGTGTAGTCACTTGAGTAATTGAAAATTTCCACACATGACAGGTCTATGTCTTCTTACCGTAGGTTGGATCCTGCAAGGCAGCTTGATGACATTGAATAATTTTAATTCAATTTAGTGTCTATATACTTCATTATTTTTTTAACCACAATATTAGTCAAAATCAATTCATGAATTAAATTGATATTTTTTCAATTTTATACACAATAGTTTATTATTGTCGATCAACTTCTCAATATTTGGTAACTTCTAGAAAATGACTGTAGAATGGAAACAAAATTAAAATCGATGAAAGAAAATTTAGTAAAAATGATATTTTAATTTGAATAGATTAAAATGAAATTCTTTATTTCCAAATAAAATGTAATCAAACATTCTCCAACAATTTATTTTCAAGTTAAAAACACTGAAAAATTAAAGAGATTAATTCATGGATATCTATAGGTTTATTAATACATTTAACATTTATACTTTAATGAAAGTTAAATTAATATTTTTTAATGAAATTTTTTTCTTGAAATATATTAAAAAATTAATTCATTGAACATTTTATCTTTAAAACCAACAAAAACAAACATTTTTTATAATGTTCAATGACTAATAGTTTCATTATAAAATTAACCAGTATATAAAAATTTTATATTATATGAAAAATTTTACTTAAAAAATGTAGTCTCTTAAACATAAACTAAGTGGAAAAATTTATTCAAAAAATGACACATTATACCCCCCCCCCACATATCATTTTTCATTTCCTCAAGAAAATAATTTCGCAGAAGCTAAGGATAAAAATAAACATCAAAGGATGAAAAGTGAAGTTTAGAAAATATATTTTTATAAAATGATTCTCCCCAATAGACTCTTTCATATAGATATAGTGATTCGTCTCTTAAAAAAGATATTTGGGAAAAGGTTGGTTTTGGTCTTACAATTTTTTTTGAGATTGGATGTTCTGAAAGGGTTTAATTAAGCATAAATTTATATTGTATTGAATCATATAAACTTATCTTTCCGTCTAAGATAATAGACACACAAAAATTAAGAGCTTAAAGTAATCAGACATAATATTTAATGAGAAATATAGAATAATTAGAAAAAATAAATAAATAAACTATCCAATAAAAAAATAATAAATATAAAATAATTCAAAATATTTTATAATTTTTATTTTGTAAATCAGTAAAATGCATAATTTAAAGGATTCAAAACCATTAATTTTTTTAAAACCATAGGTTATTGTAAACTCTATTGTAAATTTTTAATTATAAACAAAAAATTTCAAGAGAGAAAAGAAAAAATTAAAACCAATTAAATCCATGAGAAAGTAGAAAAAATTAACCTAAAAATGTGGATGATTGGATGTCATTATTCAAAAAAAAATTAAACCATTGAGTAAGATAATAAGAGATAAGAAATATAACATTTAGAAAAAAATTTATGGGTTTTTTAATGTTTGGTAAAATGAAATATAGTTAATCACATTAAAGACCCCTCCTCCAAACTTTAAACCTAATATTCTCCCTAATGATTAATCCTAAAGTGAAATAATTGTCTATTAATTTTTATTGTTCAAGAGAAATTTTTAATTAAGTAGTGAAAAATCACATTTAAGGGTTTATAATAAAATTTAAAAAAATTATACTACGAAAAATCATTAAAACAATTCAAAATATTCATATGAATTTCCATCTAGATATAAACATATATTTTGAGAACAGATAAATTTTTCTCAAATTATAATCATGTTAAAAGTCAAAGTGCAATTAGTTTTTTAAAATGGAATAAAAATAAAATGTATTGGAAATAATTCATCGCACTAATGTATTAAAGAGTAGTATCAACTATAATTATGTTTTATAATTAATTTTATCATGAAATAACACTCTAAAATATTTTTACAGAATTATACATGAAAACAACAAGAATATTCTAGTATGAAACTGAGTAAAAAACTTCAAACTTAAAGAGATAACTTCCCTAAAAAATAAGAATTATATAGTTAAGTTAAACCAATAAAACTTATGTTATGTATCTCTTATGATAACCCTCCAATTATCCAATTTCAATACCTATAAAATTAATGGAATAGAATGAGATATAAGAAATTTAATGTTCATGAAGATAAGTAAGAAATGTTTTGTTGAAAATAGATGGTGTTTCAAGGTGATTCCAGCTTACATCTCCCTATTATACTTTTAAAATAGTTTTTATTATGTTCTAATTTCTATAAAAAACAAGTATTATTATTTCATAGTAGACATAGAAAGGTATAATCAGATTTAATTAGTAAATAAGGTAATAATAGGTAGATCACAATATCATTTTATTCATGATAAAAAAGGAAGCATATAATAATGACAATGGGTTCACTCCCATGAAGAACTGAGTTTTAGTTCATCAGTTAGAATCATGAAAATTCATTATTCATGAAGGAAGACAACAACCAATCCATTTGGTTACCCTTAAAAATATTATTTAGATCCTTTTGTATTGTCTATGAAATGTCTATTCTCTTCATCTTCCAGCACTAATTCTCTATTAATTAGCACTATAAGGATAGTAAAATGTCCAAAAAACTTGGACATAACCTTTCTTGGGAATTTTTTTTGGGTTTAAATAGAAAAAAATTCTAAGTAGACATGAAATATTTATTTTGGATGATTGAGAAATGAAAATATTTAGTACTTACTTATAAATATATTCATCTTAAAAGAAAACTCTTCAAATATAATTGAATTCACTAAATTAAAGTAATCTTCTATCACCAGTGGATTTAAAATCAAAATTTAAGGCATTGACTACATAAAAGTTTTTTTTGTTATAGCTCTATAGGAAAATAGAATGATTTATTGAATATTAACCTATAAGGAAACATTCTTATGGTAGTTTTAAATTCATTCTTATAGACCCAAAAATATTCATCCATTTTTAAGAACTATTCATTTCTATAAATATATACTATTTTTCCAAAATACTATTTAGGACCAATTTTAGAAATTTCATCTTGTCCAATAGATTTTGGATGGTAATTAGTTTGAGTTTTTTGAGAAAAATTATTATTTTAAATCACTTATTTGAACAAATAATTATTTAAGTTTGTACCATTATTTTTGATAAAATATTTGGGAACTCAAAATCTATAAAATACATTATTATTAATGAATTTTAAAACATTAAATGATTGATTATTAGGATGTTTCATTACCTCTACCCAGTTAAAAACACAATCCATGACCATGATTATGTACTCATTATCATAAGATGAGGGAAATGGTCCCATGAAATATAACCCACATACAATAGAAATATAAACCTAAAAAATTCCCTTTTGTGGAAGATCTTCTCTCCTAACCAAATTTCATAACCTTTGTCACTTTTAAAAGATAACTAAAAGACTCCTAGAATTCTTAAAAAAATTATACCAGTAGAAAACCTCTTATAAGAAATTATAGTATTTTTTTTCTCTACCATGGTGTCCTCCACAAGGTAAAGAGTGAAAAATATTAAGAAAGGGAAAAATTTATTCTTAAGGATCACACATCCTTAAAATTATATTCTTACACCATCTAAACTGTTTAGAGTTATCCCAAAATTGGTATTTTCACTCAGAAATAAATTTATTCCTTTGGTATAGTGTAAATTCCTTGTGAATGACTCCAAAAACTATGAAAATTTTAAAATATTCACAACAAAAATATTGTTTGACCTAAACATGTAACCATTTATCCTCTCGAATATATGAATTAATCTCCCTTGGGTTATTATTTTCAGAACTAGACTATCTTGACAAGAGGTCAACTGATACATTTTCAACACCATGATTATATTTATTCACCGAATCAAACACCTATAACACAAGAATCCAGGTAATGATTCATGGTTTTATATCTTTTTGGAATGTATTTATTTTAAATTGGAATATTGAGTAAAAACTATGACTTTGGACCCTACCATGTACTGGATAATATTCTCTAAAGAAAACATAACAAACAACAACTCTTTCTTAGTTGTATTATGATATATTCATGCCTTATCTAGAAATATACTAGAATAATAAAACACAATATGTTTCCATTCATTTAATTTCCCTCAAAATACCCCACAAACACATAACATATATCACACATAATTTTAAATGGAAGCTTCTAGTTAGGGGGAAGTGATGATAGGTGAATAATATAATTTATATTTTAAATGTCAAATGATTCCGAACATTTTCAATCCAACATAATGAAGTATCTTTTACTATAAGTGAGCATAGGGGATAAGTGATTTTTGAAAAATCTTTTAGGAACCTTTGGTAAAAACCATTATTCCCCAAAAAACATCTAAAACCATTAACATATTTAGGAGGGGGAAGATTTTTATTGACATATATCTTAGCATTTTAAACCTCTATACCCCTTCCAGACACCTTATGACTTAAACAACCCCTTTGGTAGCCATGAATTAACATTTCTACCAATTAATAACAATATTAGTTTCTTGAAATCTTTCCAAAACTAATTCAAAATTATTATAGAAACTATACAAGGTTCTCCAAATAGTGGATAAATTACCATAAAATACCCTATTATTATCTCAATCATATCAAAAAATGGCCTTTGTAAATATTTGATAAGTATTTTGGGAACCATATAGCCTAAAGGAAATTTACCAGTAAGAAAATTCCCCAATGGGAGAAGTGAATGTGGTCTTCTTATAATATTCTAGGGCTAATGAGATCTAGTTTTAACTAGAATATACATCCAGAAAATAAAATAATTCATTCACATACATAATCTTAAGGATTTTATCTGAGAATGGAATATGAAAATTAACATTTTTAGTGGCTAAAACGAGTTTCATATAATTAATACAAATCCTCCAAATAGTTTATTTTATTACCTGAATTTTATTATTTTATTTATTAGTCAAAATAGTTAAACCTCCATAATTTGGAACAACTTGGACTAAATTGACCCATAAGCAGTAAAAAATGTGATAGATAATCCCTTTATTAAACAGCATAATCACTTCCTCCCTAATAATCTATTTCATAATGGGGTTCATTCTACTTTGGTACCCAACACATAGATTATTATGTGGTTCCATAGGAATCCTATATATGTATAATTAAGGGTTAATCCATTTGATGTCAACTATGATCCAACCTATGGATGTTTTTAACATCTTCAAGATAACTACCAATATATTTTTTTTTCTATTATATAATTTTGATGAGATAATGAAAATTAGTGATGTGTTATCATAAAAAATTGATTATTTTAGGAGAGAAGGTAGGGGTTTGAGCTCTAGTTATTGTGATTGATTAATTTATGGTATACTCATGGGAAATGGTTCCCCAAGTACTTCAATGGTTTTTTAATGTGAGTTTCAAAACATGAAACATTATGAATATCAAGACCATAATTAATTTTTTTCAAAGTACTGTCCAAAGTGGAAAAATCACATCCCACTAAATTTATAGCTTATTTAAAATAAAATTCCCCATAAAAATCATAAATATGTTCCAAGAGCTATCCCTTATGCTAATAAAAGTTATCTATATCTTTGTTAGAAATAGGGGAAGCATTCCCAATCCCTCCCAAAAATTCTATAAGATTAGTAATAGAAAATTAATTTTCTAAGAAACTCTTCATAGTAAGAGAAGAAATGTTATATATCTCTAGAAAAATGTCAGGATTCTTGTCTTTTTAATTTTTAACATGTTAGAGAATTTCATTTTTAAATTATAAATGGGATTCTTCAAGAAATTATTTTTCATCCAATTTTTCTTCATCATGTTTAAATATGTTCCTAGATTATAATAAATCAAATCTTGAACTTTTCTCCCTAAATGTAGGTTCATTGATATTTTTGAAGAACTAAATTCCTAATATTTCTAAAAAAAATTAAAAATAATATTATCATTAGATACATCAAAAATACCCCCAATGGAAATGAATATGTGACCTAAGATTATATGGATTTCCTTATCCCACTCCATATCTATAATGAGAAAATCAGTAGATGAAAACAATCTACAAAATCCAAAAATAAATTCATATACTCTTATAGTGGGTTGAGTGATAGATCAACCAACTAATTAAATGAGGACATTGGTGGGTTGCATTTATCATCACTTTAACAATTGAAATAGTAAGAAAGGAAGCAGATTGATATTGGCCCCATGATTATGAATACA
This sequence comes from Viscum album, assembly GCA_963277665.1. Taxonomy (NCBI): domain Eukaryota; kingdom Viridiplantae; phylum Streptophyta; class Magnoliopsida; order Santalales; family Viscaceae; genus Viscum; species Viscum album. The sequence continues at coordinate 1,947,940,500 of OY728121.1, read as the reverse complement.
ATTATGATGACCACTATTACTAAAGGAAAATTATGTACAAAAACTCCCGAGATCATTATGTTTATGAGGGTTTTTGTTTTTGAGAAAATAACTACAATATTCCGTGTGGATGTATTTCATGTATGACGGAATTTTAATTATGGATATAATGAATGAAATATTCACTCAGAGCTTGTTTAAAAGGCCATATAACTTGATCAGTTTAGGTTTTTTTTTATTCAATTTTTTGGGAAAGAAAAGGATGGGGTAATATTATTTTAGAAAGTATAAGTCCCTAAAAGTTTTAATTTAACCTCTCAATTACCTTTTTCCATTTTCATTAAATGGTCATTTTATTCTTCCTTTTGAAATGGAAAATTGGGATTTATTTCAATTTATATGTTTATATCCACAATTACAAATTCAATGTTATAAAGTTTTTTATCTACAATTTTTTCTAAAATTTAATTTTGTGTATTCCTAGGGTATTTTTTAGTTTCTTCTTGAGTTTTTAAACCACATATTATTATAGAATCCATTAATTGTTTTCTAGAATTTATTGGAGTGGTTCTTGGAATCTTTATCTTATATATTTAATTAAAATCTATAACTTGTTTCCCTAATTAAAGCCCCAAGGTAGTGTATCATAGCATCATTTTCATCCTTATTCAAATATTTTTGATCCTTTATGAGTAAAATTTACCAAAATTATAAAATAAACTCCTCACATACTATTGATAATTAAAGTAATCTTTCTTAATTTGATTCTGGAGTTGTATTCTTCAATGATTTTGGAAATTATAAGTAGTAAGATATCAAGTATTCTTTTTTATTTTAATGATAAATTGGGACAATTTCTATAACTAGGATAATATTTATTTAGAAATGGATTATATATAACTTTAATATTAGGACCTTAATCCTAAAAATTAACTTTTTCATGTGGTTGGGAAAGTATTTCAAAATTTGAGTAGAATTTTGAAGTGTGTCTGAACATACCACAACAAGTGAACTTTTGTCTTCTAGTTTTATCAAATTTTTTATATCCTACCATATTATCACTCTATTTAAGATTTTGGTTTATAATACACTTTATTTTATATTTTATTTTATCTATATAAGAGTTAATTTTAATCCTTGAACCAGTGTTGTAATCTCATCAAGTCACTATTCTTCTCTTAGAAATTTTATATTGTTAATTAAGAGTTGAGGAATTTTAAATTTCCTATATGTCTTCATTAGTTTCATCCTTATAATTTCCTCAAGAAAATTTTTTCACCAAGTTTTGTCCAAAAGGGGATAAAAATTCATATAATGCATCTATAAGAAGGTAAGAAGGTAACTGGTTATTAGGAAATTGCCTAAGTAGGTCCCTAAATCTACCCCGGGTCTCATGAAAGGCCTCTCCATCCTCTTGAAAGAAAATATTTATATGTTTTATAATTTATCTTTTAAGTTTTTTAGGATATAATTTCATGAAAATAGGATTTTATATTTGTTCCCATGTCTTAAATATGTTTTCATATAAAGAAAAAACCCAATTCCTCATATTAACCTTATTAAATAAAGGGAAAAATTCCCATTTTCCACTCATCCTCACTATATCGTTGTCAAGTAAATTACTACACTATATAATAAAAATCAATTATTAAGGCTAGAGAGTCCTCATTTTTAATTACATTAAATAAATTAGTGACAAATGTGAATGTCTCAACTCATAATTTCTATCCCTAGGGGATATCCTAATATAATATGGGTTTCTTATTAATTGAGGTAGTTGAAATTTCTCTATATTAGTCCATTATATATTTTTGTGAATGATTTTGGGTTGAATTTTTTTTCATGTTCAACAAACTGTCACACTCTTATGTTCTTCATTATAGGTTTATTTTTTATTTTTAATGGTTATGTAGTGTATATTTTTTAGGTATTTTCATCTTTATGTTCTCTATTTTAAAACTAGTGTGAATCAACCAAAACATATTTTTAAATATTCAATAGAATATTTAAAACACAAAAAATAATAGATCACATGTTATATATACATATATATTTAATTTTTTTTAATTTTTTTTATTGTTTATTTTTTTCTTTTTGGATGCATGAATCATTCATAAAAAATGATGCCCAAAATTTTATAAATTCCATTGAAAAAACAACATTTATTTTTTAGAACTATTAACTACTAGATAGTTTTGAGCAAGATGTTGAACTATAAGAAAGGTGATATATATGTGTATACCAAAAAAAAACAAAATTCAAATCAAGAAAACAACAACCAAACATGATGGAATGAACATAGATGATATATATTTTTGTTAAATAAGAAAAAGATAGAGAAATAACATATTGATTATATGTAATTATTAAAAATTAGAATGACTGACATAAAAGTCGTGAGAATGAGATGATTTGGAAAGAAGAATTTTGATTGTTTGGATTGAAATATATTTATCTCTTTAGGGAAAAATAACCTAATCAACAATAAAAATTAAATGTAGACTCTTTTTTCCTGATGTTTGATTTATATTTAATTTTATTTTCAGTTTTCACTTATAGAATTTAATCAATGATAAGAAAACTAAAGATGAGTTCTTAAAAACTAGTATGTCGAACAATTTCTATGAACTAAATATACTTCAATTTTTGATAAAAACGAGATTAAATAAGTAAAAGAAAAGAAATGAAATCAATATAATTTGACTATTTATTTTTTATTTAAAAAAAATATTAAAAAAAAGCTTCCCGAGAAGTTTAAATCAGGAATAATAAGAATGAAAGAAAGATAAAGAAAATAATGAATCTTCCCTCTGTCTCCCACTCTCGATTAAGTATTTACTTATATTTTTTGTATCAACACTATCTCTCATCTATCTTTCTTCCTATCTCTCTAGAAGTTAAATAATACTTTGATTAATCCCCTATCAATTTATTAATTAATTTATTTATGTCTTTTTCCAACTCCAACATCACAAATAGCTTCACCAATATTAACAACAACAATCAACTCAAAATACTCTACATGGAAACCTTCACTATTTATCACCCCCTTCGCTTGACTCAAGATGATACCCTCTAATTTAATGTAACAAAACCACATTCAATAATCTTAGGTAGTAAGAATCATCACCTGGATGAATTAACAACTCAATTCATTCCCATATAATTTTCATCATACCTCAACATCTTTACCAACACATTCCATATTTCTTCAATCAATATTTGCAATGAATTGATCTATCCTTTAGATTTAAAATATATTTATGATTTTATGGATTCTTGATTTTAATTTCTTTTGTCTTTGATGAAGCCTACAACATGGAATTTACAAATCTATAGGCTTATAAAACCTTATAATTACATGGATATGAGATCTCCATGAACTTTATAGGACTTTTGAAGCTATATGGTTACCCATACATGAGTTGGTGACTTATAGAAATACCCTTACATATCATTTGAGTCATGATACATTACACTTTCATAGATATGATACCACATGATTAACGTTATGTCACCTAATGATTCATAGAATTACCCATATGTGACTTCAGACAACATTTTTAGAGCTATAAATTTCACCATTTCTTAGTTCCTCATTCTATATCTTCATTATGTTTTATAGGAGAGACTTTTTTTACTCATTATCTCATTTACTTCATAATTTAATCCTCAATATTCATCTGTAATATAAATTTGAATTCCACAAAAGGCATGCAATGAACCCTTGAACTCTGAACTCATAATTTATTATTCATCTATAAATTAGCTTTATTTTCGCTAGATTTGGAAAATATTCATGAAACTCCATCAGTACAATGTCAGTTTCATTCATTTAGGGATAGTTGAAGTTGGCACCATAATCACCCCCATAGGTGATTATGAGGCCATCATCGAAATAGTCTCCCCTACGATCATCACACCCTCAGGTTTTTATCTTCTTATTTAATGGAATGATCTTAATTGGATAATTTTTGACAAGAACACGGTGTTCAGGATTATTAAACACTCTAACTATAGAATTATAGAGTACTAATGTACCATACAATCATTATTTAAAAATAAAATATCACGTAAATATATAATAAACTAACAATATTATATTTTAAATCATTTTCAAATAAACATCAACAATTCAATCACCCATTGATCATTAAATTATATTTCATATTTCTTTCCAAAGGCCTAGTATACTTTGATTGTCATCATCTCCAAGTATACTCCTAGGCATCCCAGTTTCTTTCATTCATAATTGGTTGATTTTAACTTCTCATATTCAATAGACCGTTATTTAATCTCATGTATCCCTAGTTTGTAGACCCTTAAATAGATACTCATCAGTGTTTTTACAAATGTATGTATTGAATTTCATATCATTCAATCAAATATTGGTTTTGGATTTCCTTCAATCCTAGGATTAAAGAAAATCATTGATATCATTTTATTCTATATATGATTCAAGCTTAGGTAATTTCCATGTTTCCTCAACCTTGGTCAGAATCTATTATTTCATATTTTTCATCATGCACTTCATACAAATGTATCTTATTAAGAATTTATTTTTTAAGTATCATCATTGTAGTAAACTACTTTACATTCATGGAAGGTCAAATTCACCATACAATCACTCGGGCATAGACATAGAGGGTTGACTTCATGTGGTAGGTTAGACTAAAAAAATATCCTTCATAAAACCTTCTCTTAGGATATGTTTGGGAGTTTTGGCCAATTGAAACCTCCTATTTAGAGTATATTAGTACAAAAAGGTGCGGTCACTTGAGGACTACCAAATTTTCGCACACAATTGGTTGAGATTATTTTATGACTGGTTGGATCTCGTATGAAATCTTGATAATTTTTTATATTTTTTATTCAATTGAGTGATTGTAAGACTCAATGTCAATTGGTTAACTATACAGTATGTCTAACTCCATTCATTGTATTCAACACTTTTTAATTTTTGTACACAATATTTTGTTACAGTCGATCATCTTCTCAACATATGGTCACTTCTTATGAAATATTGTTTCCAAGAAAAAAAATTCAATAACAATGAAATTAAATTTTCAAAAAAATAATTTTGAAATTGATTATATTAAAATGAAATTAATGATTTCTAAAAATATGAAATAAATGTTCTCAAAAAATTTATTTTAAACCAAAACATAATTAAAAATTAAAGATATTAATTCCAAGACTACCAAAATATTAGAATAACTTTAAAAATTATTCATTAATAAATGATCCATTAAAATAATCCAATGAAATAATGTTCTTGAAAAATATGTACCAACTAAATCAAAGAATATTTGATTTAAAACCACCAAAACATGCATTTTATAATGGTATTAATGGATTAATAGTTTAATAATTTAATTAAATTATATCTACCAATTCTCCATTATAATAATATTTTAACATCAATAATTAAAAAAATTCATCAAAAAGGATGTGGAAACATGTATTCATAAAATTCCACATCATAGAAGAGTATGTGGTGCCCATAATAGGGAAAGATGTTCCATGATAGTGTTTCTTCATATGGGTATGGATAGATGATCTTAGGGATAATGATTATGCTAGTTGAATAGTATTAAGAACACTCTTATTAATATTATGTTGATCCATCAGTGATTTAATGTTTTATTATAGTGTCATTTAACCTTGATTATACTATGCTTGATATTTTTCCATCACACTCACTTATGTCTTCATAGTTCTCTAATGGTTCGGGGTTAACAAAATTTTAACTATGTGGGGTTATGTCTATTGATATACCCTTTAGGGTATGATATGAGGATATTCAAAAATCTCTATAGTGTCTTTTATAGAAATTATAACAATCTCTAGGATTTCATCATGTTATAGATACATGAATTTTATTTGATCCTTGAAATAGATTTCATAACTCTTTATCGAGTACACTTCAATTAACAGGACCAATTATTATTTTCACATATATTGAATATGACTGTTATACATATATAGGGGAGTGGGATTTGTAGAAAATTACTTAGGTCCTAACCATTGTAATCTCAGTATAGTTTCAACCAAGCTAGACTTCATTGATATAGCAGATTAAGTAAAGTAAAAAACTACCTCACTTCTTAATTTTAACCATTTCAAGGATATATTTATTGATTACTTTTTAAATTTTCCACCTAGGAGAGTGTTCAATTCCATGAATTTGATTATTTATGGTATGGATTCTATATCCATTTCTCTATAAATTATGGATCTTTTTTATAATAAATAGAAATTTTTTTAACTAGAGGACCTTGAGAAGAAGGGAATTATTTACTATATGATTTCCAAATGGGGTCCTATACTATTCAAAAAGCTAGTGGATGGTTCATTGAATTTGTGTTTGAACTATTACCAGTCAAAAAAGATGAATTTTATGAACTAATATTTCTTTCCTTACACCAATGACCTACATGAATAGACGATTAAGGCTAAGGGGTTCTCCAATATTGAATTGAGGTCATGTTATCTTCATTAGATGATGTCTATTTTGATATTAAAAATACATATTTTTTTGTGTAGTTATGTGATGTATGAGTATCGTTTTATGTTTCTTGAGTTGGAAATTGACTCTATATTTTTTATTTCCCTGATGATTTATGAATTTCATCTCTATTTGGATTCATTTTTTGTTATTTTTTTCAATGATATCATAGTATACTCCTAGTTGTGGGAGTTCCATTCTTGATATTTGGATATCTCATTGACTACACTAATGGGGAATCATATTCATACCAAGAAAAAAAAATTAAAATTCTAAATAATCATTGATCACTTCATGGGGAATATAATATCATAGGATGATATTTCAATATACCCTGAGAAGTTTGTGGTCATTATTCATTTGGAGTGACCCATGAAATTATTTTAGATTCATAGTTTCCTATGATTGGATGGATATTTTATACGAGTCATTTTAGACTTATTTTGATTTGATATAATGATAAAGACCCTATCTAGGAATTGGGTGAACTATGTTTAATATAATTCTTGTGAGAGTAAATTCCAGGATATGAATACAATGTTGACATCTACTATGATCTTGACCATATTTGAGCCTGGTATGGAATATAACTTATATTGGGATGTATCTAGGGTTAGTGTTAGAGAAATATTGATATTGTATGGGTGAGTAATTTCTAATAAATTTAGGAAGGTAAGGATGAATGTGTAGAATTTTTTGACAAATTATTTAGATATAGTAGTGTTAGTTCAAAACCAAAGGATTTGGTGTCACTAATTTTTGGGAGAATGGTTGGTGATTTATAATGAAAATATATTCTTGAAGTATATATTTTCATAGAGGGACCAAAAAAATCAATAGAGAATGTTGGTTGAGTATTTATAATCTATTATAATAAATATATTTTATATCCTTAGGAAAGTGAATTTCATGGATGAAACAGTGAGTAGGAAGAATCGAGAGTAGTTTATTTCTAAGGCTAATTATTTGTGGTAGCTTGTTACTATCTTCACTGATATCTTTATATCTAGGAGTATCAAGGCATGATGAACCTTACATCATTATATTTTAAATATTCATGCCTTGAGATGGTGAAAGAGTGTTAGTTTTCAAACTCCAAGTGTAGAGTTTTGAGAAATATTATATATGGTGGGGAGCTTCCAAAAAATTTGTTCCAATATTATAATATAATATTTTATATCTAAGGATGAGTTTTTTCCACAAGAACCTATGAAAGTGTCTGATATGGTATTAACACATCATTGGATGGGTTATTCTCTTAGGGATTACCAAGATGTATTATAAAAGTCACATGAAACATTAGTGATCTGAGATTAATAATGACAGAGTGGGGGTCCATATCATGATTCTAAACCTTTCAGTAAGTGAATCCCTGGAACCAAATACATACTGTTCAACATCATCCATTTCCCATTCCAAAGTCAAGATGAAATTATGTTTCAATGAACATCATGATGGATTTATTAAGGTTAAATTATAGAAGGGATTTAGTATGGGTTGTTTTCAACAAGGTGAATAATTTCATTAATTTCCTATCGAGTAGGGATAACTATTATGCCGAAAAAAGGTTAATGTTATATATATTAGAGATAGTGTGATTATATGGTGTTCCAAGATGTATAATTTCATATTGGGAACCCCATTTGATGTATTTTTTTAGAAGATTCAATAGAAAAGAATTGAAAATCACTAATACCAAATAGGCCTATAACCACACTATAAATGTCCTTTATCACTACTAGAGAAGAACTAACTACCAAAGCATGATTAAAACCCTTATGATTTTATTAATATTTGAAAAGAACTGATAAAGGCCCCCTTTATCAGTGCTGATAAAATACCCCATTTATTATTACTATTATTTAGCACTGATAAAGGGGTATAGTATAGTGTGTTGTAAGAGAACACTCCTGCACCATAAAAACAAAAAAAATTAGAAAAATCAGATAAAAATATTGAATTTAAATGATATAAAATTGAAAAAAATTACAATAAAAAACACTATTATAGAGAAAAAGAACACACCTGTATAAAATAATAAACTACCCTGACTCGAGAAAAATATACACCTATAAAATAAAACAATTATTATTTTAGAAATAATATAAATAAATAAATTAAATAGAAAGTGTTAATTTTTAACAAATATTTGAGTCATACCAGGAACCCTGTATATTAGATAGAGTTGCAGTTGATTCTTGCATGTCACACCATTTCTTGTTCATCTTCAAGCGTTATATATATAAAAATTATTTAAATAAGTATAAGATAAAAATGATAAGGAAATTAATTAATTAATATTAGATAGAATGATGAGAAAAAGATCTAGTCGCATTTTCTCAGTTTTGGAAATGTGATGCACATTTTAACCTAAAATAACACTTATATATTGAAAAGATGAACTTGGAGTCATAAAAGTCACAATTCTCATCGGATTGAGATATGATTAATTAATATACATCCCAAATTACTTATAAATCATTTTCCTAAAGTATCAAGACAATATGAATATTTCCTCTCAGTTTTTAGTATGTCATTTGTGTTTTTTTAATAAAATGTCATTTTAAACTAGAAACACACAATATAAGTATTACTAGCCACATCATGTGCCAGTTTGACATGAGACTGACTCCTACACATAAAAAATGACTTATGAATTGTTTTCCTAAATTATCAAGAAAATCCATGTGTGATTTCTTGGTTTTTAGTGAGTGACACTTTTTAAACTAAATTGTCAATTTTAAACTGATAATGGATGCATTGAGTCATGTTGGGAACATAATGTATTATATTGAGGTGAGGATTATTCATAAACATAAAAAATTAATTTTAAATCATTTTCATAAATTATAAAAATAATACAAATGTGTTTTCTCAGTTTGAAGTATGTCAGTTTTCTTTTTTACTAAAAGTAATGTCAATTTTAAATAAAAAGACACAATTGGAGTCATACTGGTCACAATGTGCATCATATTGAGGTTTTAATGATTCATAAATATCCCAAATGACTTATTGATCATTTTCATTAAGTATCAAAATAATCTGAACACATTTTATCAGTTTTGAGTTAGTCACGTGTTTTTTTACTAAATTAACATTTTAAACTGGAAACATGCACTTTGAGTCATACTAGTCATATATTGTGTTGGTTTGATGTGATAATGATTTATAAATGTCAAAAAATAACTTATCAATAATTTTACTAAATTTTCAAGACAATAAAAGTTATTTTTTTGATTTTCAGTGAGTGACACTTTTTGAACATAAATTTCAATTTTAATCTAATAATATAAAATTTGAGTCATACAGAGCACATCGTATATCAGATTTAGGTGAGGATGATTAATATAAATAAAAAATGACTTATGGATAATTTTTATAAAGTATCATAATAATCAAAAAGTTTTTGATTAGTTTTGAGTATATCAGTTGTCTTTTTTACTAAAATTAATGTAAATTTTTAAAAAAAGATTCAATTTGATTCATACCAGTCACACCATAAATTAGATTGAGGTGAAGCTAATTAATAAATACCCAAAATGAATTATGGATCATTTTCCAAAATTATCAAATCATTTTGAATTAATTTTATTGGTTTTGAGTACATCACTTGTGTTTTTTTACTAAAATGTCATTTTAAACTGTAAACACACACTTTTAATCATATCGTGGTCACATCGTGTTTCGATTTATCATGAGACTTATTACTAAATTTCAAAAATTTCTTATGAATAATTATCCTAAATTATCAAGATAATTCATGTGCATTTTCTTGGTTTTCAGTGAGTGTCACTTTTTGAACATAAATGCCGATTTTAAACTGATAATAGAAACTTTGAGTCCTACTGGGCACATCATGTATCATATTGAGGTGTGGTAGATTCCTACAAGTCAAAAATGACATACGAATCACTATCCAAAATTATCAAACCAATATGAATGTGTTTTATTAGTTTTGTGTATATCAGTTTCCTTTTTTACTAAAATAAAAATCATTTTTAAATAATAAGAATGTACTTGGAGTCATACCGGTCACACCAAGCATTGGATTGAGGTATGTATGATTTTTAAATGTTACAAATGACATATGGATATTTTTGTTAATGTATGAAAACAATATAAATGTGTTTGATCAGTTTTGAGTACATCACTTGTGTGTTTTTTTACTAAAATGTCATTTTAAACTGGAAACATATACTTTGAGTCATACCAGTCACAACATTTATCAGTTTGATGTGAGACTAATTAATATACATCAAAAATTACTTATGAATCATTTTTCTAAATTATTAAGACAACATGAGCCTGTTTTATTGGTTTTCAGTGAGTGACACTTTTTAATCTAAAATATTAATTTTAAAATAATAATGGACACTTTGAGTCAGGATGAGCACATCATGTATCATATTGAGGTGAATTTTATTCATACAAATAAAAAATTATTTATGGATCATTATCCTAAAGTATAAATATAATCCAAATTAATTTTCTCAATTTTGTGTATGTTAGTTTTCTTTTTTACTAAAATTAATGTCAATTTTAAATAAAAAGATGCACTTAGAGTTATACCACTCACATCATGTGTCAGATTGAAGTGTAGATGATTCATAAACATCTAAAATTGCATATGTATAATTTTAGTAAATTATCAAAAAAATATTAATGTGTTTGATGTATTTTTATTAGTCACTTGTGTTTTTTTAATGAAATTCTATTTTAAATTGGAAACACGTTCTTGGAGTCATACCGGTCACATTGTGTGTTGGTTTGATGTGATACTAATTCATAAAAGTAAAAAATGAATTATGAATCATTTTACTAAATTATAAAGACAATATAAGTGTGTTTGATCATTTTTTAGTGATTGAAACTTTTTGAACTTAATTTTCAATTTTAAACTGATAATGGGAACTTTGAGTCATGCTAGCACTACTGGAATTATGGTCTTTACCAACAGGTGTTTACCAACGGTTTGCTTAAACCGTTGGCTTTGAAGTATTAGGGAACTCTTTACCTACGGTTTCATAAAACCATTGGTAAAGAAATGGTCAAGGAAGCCTTTCCCAACGGTTCACTGAAACCTTTGGGAAAAGTCACCCCTTTGCCAATGGTTTCTTCAAACCATTGGTAAAGGGGTGTTTTAGGTTCCCTTTTTCCAATGGTTCAACAGAACCTTTGGGAAAGGGTACCCTTTTGCCAACGGTTCTATAGAACCATTGGGAAAGGGTACCCTAAACATCTCTTTCCCAACGGGTTTTAAAAACCGTTGGGAAAGATTTCCCCCAAATACAGTCGCGGTGCTGCTCTCCCCCATTCGCGACAGAACCCTAAATTCATTCTTTCTCCACCGCTCTTCTCCTCTCGCGAACTCCCCCATCCGAAGAGGTGAAAACCCATCTGTAATCAGGTATTTTTTTCCTTTATACACATATACTACCTTATTTTTATTGTTATTGATCTAATATTTTAGTTTTAAGTTATCAATCCAGCTCCAGCTCTCTGCTACTCTCGAACTCCCCTATCCGAATTGGTGAAAACCCATCTGAATCATCTCAAATCAGGTATGTTATTCTTTATACACATATGGTACCTTGTTTTTATTGTTATTTATCTAATATTTTAGTTTTATGTTTGTATTTTGATGTAATTTCACTATGAAAAATAGGGAAATGAATGAATATTTTGTTAATTAATTAGTTTCCCCTGGAGTTGTGTTATAATGTCCATGCTAAGTAAAGAGGTAATGTAATAAAAGAACTTGAATAAATAAATTGTGGAAGTTGGGGTATGTTGCCTCTATGAGAGGTTTTTTGTTGTGTTTCATTGTATGTTGTAGGCTGTTTTATGGGGATTGAGGTGACCAGTTGGGATTTGTGATATTTGGGGTTGTAATGTGATGGTTAGTGGGCATGGATGTGACATGTGAAGTTGTATGATAGTGATGATGTGTGGTGGTGTTGTGTCATGTGGAGGTGTTGTGTGATGAAGTTGTGGTGTATGATGTGGTGAGGTGGTTTTGGTTGTGCGGTGGTTTGTGATGTGCAATATTTTTGTTGTGATATGTGGTTGTTTTGGTGAGATGGTTGGTTGATGTAACATGGCGTCGATGGTTATTGTGAGATGGTGAGTTATTGTGTGGTGGTTTTATTAGTTTCCTGGTTATCTATGGAATAAATTATGTTGTTAAAACAAAAAAACAAGATATTAAATAAATGATATGGAATATAAATGGATGTGTGATAAATGGATTTAATTAATTTAACATTAAATTAATGGACAATGTATGTGTGAATGATGTGGCTTATAAATGAAAGTGAGAAATGCTATGCGTCTTGTGTGGTGGTGGTGTGGTTTATGTGTTTTATGGTAGTAGTGAAGTGTGTGATTATGTATTAAATGTGAACCCATAGGTTGAGTATTTTGTGCTATCTATATATCATGTATTTTTATGTTTTTTCTACACATTCCCAACCAGAGTTGGATAAACTTACCAACGATCAGAGGTTTTGAGTTATGGGTATTTTTTCTAATATCTAGGATGGTGGTTATATGGTTGGATAGCTACTATGTCTTCCCTACTCTTCCTTCAAAAGTGATTGACCATGTGTTTTTAGGCAAGATGCGATGTGATTTTCCATGTGTCTTCAGGTGATATGTACTATGATTTCCCTAGTGTTTTCCAGTGAGGTGTGATGTGAAAAGGCTATAATAAGATGTGGCATGTGGTTGGGGTCATGTAGGGTAGGAGGATGGCACAAGGTTGATGTTATTCATGTTCATGATACCCTACTAATATGGTTATGGGATGAGGCATGCTGTGATGTGATATAACACATTAAGTTCTTGTTGGTTTTATATTTTTTCAATAACACATTTGTATGTTTTTTTCACATGTGTAGTTGATACCTTGATTATTTTCTTCCTTTATAGTTTACTTAAATGTATTTTCTATTAAATTTCAATCCTATTGAATTGTTTATAACAAAATTACTTATATAAATTCTTTTTACAGAATGGACAGAAGTTGGATGTATGAAACCGATCGGATCTCAAGCGATTTTCAAAACAATTTGGAGAGATTTATAGATTTTTCATTTCACAATGCTTCAGATAGTGGTCGCATACACTGCCCATGTTCCAATTGTGTTGGTAGACCTTGGTTGAGATGTGAAGAAGTCAGCTACCACATAACCAAACATTGTTTTCAAGAAAACTACTTTGTGTGGTATCACAATGGGGAGAAAATGAAATCTCAAATTGGTGATGATCGAAATGAAAGGACTAGAATGGAGAATTTGTTAGATGATCGGTTTCCATTTATTCATCATCATGAAAAAGAAAGGATTTCGACTCAAGAAGACTTCGATATGAGGAAAACTGATGCATCTAGTGAAAATGATGATATTGATAGGGTGAAAAAATTGAATGATGCTGCCACGACTCCAGTATATCGACAATGTGATAAAATGAAAAAGCTGGAATTTTTAATCCGATTGTTTCATGGGAAAACTATGTATGGAATTTCTAATACAGCAATCGATTACATTCTTACCCTCTTGAAGGATTTACTTCCAGATGATGCAGATATTCCCTCAAACCACTATATGGCATGGAAGTTAGTTGAGGAACTTGGATTTTCAAGAAACAAAATTCATGCTTGCCCGAAAGATTGCAGTTTATTATGGGAGAAAACCGCTGAATGAAATGATTGTATAAAATATGGCACATCCCGCTGGAAGTCAAAATCTGATGGAACACCATGCCGCTTTCCAAAAAAAGTATTGTGGCACTTTCCATTGATCCCCAGACATCAGAATCTTTTTATGTCTGATGACATATCAATAAAAATGAGATGGCATGATACCGAGAGAAATAATACTAATGATGAGTTGGTTCATCCTGCAGATGGATTTTCATGGCAGAGATTTGATGCTCGACATCCTGATTTTGCAGCTGACGTGCATAATGTGAGGCTGGGTCTTTCATGTGACGGTTTTAATCTGTTTGGGTAGATGCTTACTTCGCACAACACATGGACAATTTTTATACACATTTATAATCTTCCCCCATGGTTGTGTATTAAAAAACCTTTCACTTTCATGAGTGTACTCATATCTGGTCCTTCTGATCCCAGCATTGATATTGATGTATACATGCAACCTTTAATAAAAGAGTTGAAACTTATTTGGGATGTGGGTGTTCACACATATGATGCATGTTCAAAAGACATATTTCAGATGCGTGTTGTGCTTATGTGGACGATCAATGATTTTATGGCTTATGCAATGATGTATGGATGGAGCATGAAGGGAAAACTGTCATGTCCAGTTTTTATGAAGAATACACGATCCAGAAGACTGAAACATCGCTGTAGTTTCAGTTTTATGGGACATCGACGATTCTTGCCAAATGATCATCTATATAGAATGAATCGTCGAATATTTGATAATACCATAGAGACTGATGATCCACCTCAGCGTATGTCTGGAACTGACGTGCTTAATGAATTGAAAGATTTCAGTTTTTCTTTCGGGAAGGGTCAAATGAAATATGGAAAGAGAAAGAATGTTTCCATTGAAACCTATTACAATTGGATGAAGAAGAGTATCTTTTTTGATTTGCCTTATTGGTCAACCAATTTGTTACGTCATTTCTTAGATGTAATGCATATTGAAAAGAATATATGTGAAATGTTGCTTTAGGTTATTTTAAATGTCAAGGGGAAGACAAAAGATGATTTTCGATCTCGGCATGACATGGTGGATTGGGGCATCAGACCAGAATTACATCATGTGCGTATCAGTGAAAATAAATGGAAACTTCCATGTGCTTCTTATTTGATGAAACCTGTGAAAAAAAACAATTTCTGGAAGTATTAGAGACTATTAGAGTTCCTGATGGATATTCAAGCAACATATCTAAACGGGTCAACAGAAGAGAGTTGAAGCTAAAATCTTTGAAGACTCATGATTATCACGTTCTACTGCATGAGTTGCTTCCAATAGAAATCCATCATCTTTTGTCCAATAATTTAAGGGTGTTTGTTATTCGGTTGTGCCATTTTTTAGAGATCTTTGTGCTAAGAAGTTGTCCAAGTATTTCTTGAAAAAAATGTTGACAGATGCCCCATTAATTTTGTGTGAGTTGGAGAAAATATTTCCTCCATCATTTTTCACATGCATGCTGCATCTGACTATCCATATTTCCACTGAAATACTTCTCGGAGGACCTGTTTCTTTTTGTTGGATGTATCCAACTGAAAGAAATATGTTCACATTAAAGTCTTATGTCCGAAACAGAAATCATCCCGAAGGTTCTATCGTGAACGATTACTTGGCTCAAGAATGTATGGATTTCTGCTCGATGTATTTTTTTGATCTTACTACAAGATTGAATAGACCAATGAGAAATGAAGAAGAATAGTATGAGAAAATTGAACCCAGTTTTCCATCACTTCCTCAAACAGGAGGAATTCTTGGATCATATACATTGAAGACATTAATCCATGAAGAGCGGTAGATGGCACATCACACCGTTTTGTTCAACTGTGATTTTTTCGATGACTATATGAGGTAACTAAATTGATTATGTATATCTTACATATATATCTGTTAAACTATTAATATTTTTTATCTACAGGGAACATAAAAAAATGATAAATAGGAAGCATCGTTCTTTATCTTTGATAAGGAGAGAGACTTTGCCTAGCAAAGAGTTTTCTACTTGGTTAAAATTGAAGGTATAAAAAAATTAATGTTTAAAATAATTATATCAATATTTAATTAACTTTAATAGTCATTTATATTGCAGGTATTGAGTTTTTTTGCTGACTCTGTGTCTGAGGAAATAAGAGCTTTGTCTTTTGGTCCTAATACCATGGTTCGTGACTGTAAATCAATTTTTATCAATGGGTACAAATTTATTGTCACTGAACGAGCAAAGAACATGAGAACACAACATGATGGTGTTATGGTTACTGCCACAATAGATTGTTATGCCAGTGCATCAGATAGTAGACCGCGATTTGAAAATGTGGGTTATTATGGAGTTGTTGAGAAAATAATAATATTGGATTATTACTCTCATGGACGAGTCACAATGATGAAATGACATTGGTTTGATTCGAGGACGAGACATGGCACATTTATTGATGATTTTGGATTTCGAGTAATTAATATGACTCACACTCTTGCTACCGAAGAACCATATATGTTTGCATCAATGGCTAAACAAGTTTTTTATGTCAAAGACCAACTTTGAACTGAATTTGGTGTCATAGTTGAAGTAATTCCATGAAATGTTTTTGATGATGGTGATGATGGAATTGACACTGTCCCTAGTTCCATTGGAACCAATCCATTTATTTCTTTTGATGACTCAAATAGCTCAATTGTCAGAGTTGATTTTGAACCTGAAGTTGTGGTTGAAAATATATAGAATCATTCATCCATGTTATAAATTCTTTTGGTTTACCTCAATTTGGGTTGTTAAGGTTGGTAATATTCAAATTGATTTAGTATTGATCACAAATATGTTTTAGCTGACTTGACCGTTATGTGAATTTTCAATGTTTACTGGTTGCAGTTTTATTTGAATTGCATTTTCTAATTTAGAATTGAACTATATTCAAACATAGTCAAACAATATTTCTAACTTGGTGAATATTACAACTTGTATGATTTATTAAATCCATTCAAGCTCTTCTAAAACAATTGATAGCTAACTTGACCGTTATGTGAATTTTCAATGTTTATTGGTTGCAGTTTTATTTCAATTGCATTTTCTAATTTGGAATTGAACTGTATTCAAACATAGTCAAACAATATTTCTAACTTGGTGAACATTAAAACATGTATGATTTATTAAATCCATTCAAGCTCTTCTAAAACAATTGATAGCTTAATTGACCATTATGTGAATTTTCAATGTTTATTGGTTGCAGTTTTATTTGAATTGCATTTTCTAATTTGTAATTGAACTGTATTCAAACATAGTCAAACAATATTTCTAACTTGGTGAACATTACAACTTGTATGATTTATGTAAGAACCCGGTTTTTGCTGAGAAATACTTTGGAATATTCTTGATGATATTCCAGAGCAGCGCCTTCAGACGACCAGCGATTCCGAGCCCCGGAGTGGCCGGAATTAAATTTTCAGTGCGTTCACACTAGAAACGCCAAATAAATGCGATAACTCCTAAATGGAGTTCCGGATCAGGGATCCGAGTCTATATATGGGTCCGGAATGGGGTTTTTACCCTAAGAACGACATAAAACTAGTCGGCGCGGGATGTTTGGACCCCTCGCCCGCTCCCAGAATGTTAAACGAATAAATAAATAAATTAATTTATTCGTTTAATGGTGAAATTCTGGTATCTATTAAACGGTGGCTCGGATTGGAAAACTGAGGGTACCGTTGAGTTCGGAGCGTGCCGTTTACCCTAGGAGGGTTGTAAGTTTCACGGGCGTGGGTCGTTTGTGAAAAATGGCCCCAGGGGCGTTTTCGTAATTTGGCCGCCTCAGGCGCTAAGTTTAATAACTTTTGAACGGGGTCTCGGATTAAAATTCCGAGACCACCGTTGTGCTCGGGAGGTCATGTTTACCCCAAGGACGCCCTTTTTTTTGTCTGCTTCGGGAGTGGAGTCGGGGGCGTGCCGGGCGGGGTGTTTAAGTGTTTTTATTTAAACACGCACCCCCCTCCTTCCTCTTCTTCTTCTTCCTCACGACCCTCACCTCTTCCCTCCTCCATTCTGGAAAGCTCTGGCGAGGCGAGCTCCGGCGAGCCAACTCCGGCGAGGCAACGGCGCGGGGCGGATCGCGCGGGAAGCATCGGGCAAAGCCCCACGAGGTAGGAGTTATTTCGTTTTCGTTTTTAATTTCCCACATTCTTTGAGCCCGATTTATACCATCGAATTGCCGCCCGATCTTCGAACAAAGCCCATATATTAGTAGAGATCGATCCGAGCTTTCCGACGCACCTTTCGGATGTGAAATCAAAGCTCCGAGGCATCCGCAGCGGCCCGATGAAGTTGGGGGTGGTTTTGCGGTTTCTGGCGGTCGGCAGGGCGGTCCGGCGAGATGGCGCGGCGGCGGCGCGGAGCGGAGCGCGGCGCAGCAGGGCGGCGCTTTCGGGAGGCGGCGGAGCCCTTCGGCGACGGCTGTCGGAAGCCGGCCGCGGCGCCGGCTGCAGGAGCCGGCGAGAGGAGAGACGGGGTCGCGTTGTGCGACCCCGCGGCTGGGCAGAGACCCGCGTGACGCGGGTCTCCGCGTGGAAAGGCCGACCGGCCGGTCGACCGGCCGGTGGAGGAACCGCCCGCGCGGCGCGGGCGGTGTGACCCGCGGGAGGCGGCTGGGCTTCCGTCCCGGCGGGCCGGCCGGAGCGGGACGGCTCGAGCGGGGCGGACCGGCCGGACGGGGCCGGTCCGGCCGAAGAGGGCCCCCCTCTCTTCCTTTTAAATTTTCGGACGCCCGTATTTCGGGCTACGGGCGTCCGTTTTCCGTGCCTTCTGTGGTAGTACGAAGCTTGCGTCGAGGGGAATGTTTTGAGATGGTTTTGGGAAATTTTAATTCCCGAAACGAGGGGTCGCGGAGGCGCGACGTGTCTTTAAGTAGATGAGCGTTTTTCCTGAGATTCTTGTTTTGGATGGCGCGGACGCGTCCGACATCCGATTTGAGCGCCGTCAGCGGCGTTGTGACCCTGGCACTGAGGCGGAGGTTTCCAGTGCGGTTCCAGGCGTTGAGGCTGGAATTGAGGCATGGGCCCCATGGCCCGTCTTTTGAGCTGCGTGCAGCGTTTTAGCGACTTTTTCCTCAGACATCTGTTCGGGGCATGCGAACAGTCGTTTCTTGATGTTTTTCCGAGGGGATTGCAGTGGTGAGATCCGCCCGCTCAAATTCAGCACGATGGTGCGGAGCCCACGAGGGCCATTTCGGGAGTTGACGGTGATTTCCAGCTTTATCTCCGGGCGACCGTTTTGGACAAGTGAGTAGTCCATCTTGTGTAATTTTTCGAGAGGATCGCAACGGTGCGATCCGTTCGTTGAGTTTCGGGACCGGGATGCGGGTCCCACGTCTCGCCGCTCATGTGCGGTGCGCCGGAATGCATCTTTTTCTCCGGATACCTGTTCTACTCAAGCGAGTAGTGCTTTCGACGTGTTTTTCCGAGAGCACTGCGATGGAGGAGTCCGCCCGACCTCTTTTGGAGATGTGGTGTGGGTCCCACCCGACCGGGCTACGGTGAATCGTACCTTTTTCACCGGGTGGCCGTTTTGGGCGAGTGAGTAGTCTAGCTCGCGTGTTTTTCTGCAAGGATTACAACAGTGTGATCCATTTGGCTGTACGGATCCTCTTGCACGATCTTGAGAAATGTGGAAAGCATGGAAGGTGCTCCAGTGGTGGTTCGCCCTACTTTGCTTCTAGCGGACCTTTGGCGAGTGATCGCATGCACTCCTGTGTGAGAGAAGTAAATGCTTGAGGTGATGTGGTTGGTCGTGCCTGGGACTTTGAGGTGGAGTTGTTACGTCACGCCTTCGCGTTGACGTTGGGTGTCGTGTGCACGAAAGCCCTTGGGCCGGGGATGAGGTATGCTCCAGGAGTATACGGGAGCGCTTAGAGGTATGTGTGGTTGCTTGTACCTGAGGATGGTTGTCCGCTCAGTTGGGGTTGAGATGGGGCCACACGTTGTGTGGGCCCCACGTGCGTGCCGGGTTTTGCTTTGCGTATTTGGACCTCTCACGGCGTAGAGGGTCCCTTGGTGCTCGTTTGTTTGGCCATCATGGTTTAGTGGTCTCCCCCTGGTTTTTCTCTCGTTGGATTGGCCGGTAGCGGTGCTAGTGACACCCAGTGCTGGAGCAGACACTGCACCTCTTTTGGGTGAGTTGTTCTGGAGTTGGGAGGTTGCGTGATACCCACTCCATGTTCAGTTGGCCAGTGTTGTGCCCTCTAGTGGAGATGTCTAGAGAAGTTCTGAGTTCTACCCTCCAGCGGGGATAGGCAGTGGGTTACTCATCGACTTCCTCGGGCTTACCCTCCAGCAGGGCTGGGTAGTGGGTCGCTCACTGACTTTTAGGGTTTACCCTCTGGCAGAGTCTGGGCAGTGGGTCACCCGACGCTATTAGGGTTTACCCTTCAACAGAGACTGGGCAGTGGGTCACCCGATGCTATTAGGGTCTACCCTCCAGCAGAGACTGGACAGTGGGTCACCCGACGACCTCTTAGGGTCTACCCTCCAGCAGGGCTGGGCAGTGGGTCACCCGTCGTCTAGTTCCAAGTCTACCCTCCAGCAAGGCTGTGCAGTGGGTCACCTGTCGACTTATTCCTAGTTTACCCTCCAGCAAGGGTGGGAAGTGGGTCGCCTGTCGACTTATTCCTAGTTTACCCTCCAGCGGGGCTGGGCAGTGGGTCACCAGATGATGTGTTATGGTTTACCTTCCAGCAGGGATGGGAAGTGGGTCACCCAGTATCTTATTATGGTTTACCCTCCAGTGGGGCTGGGCAGTGGGTCGCCGGTTGAAGTATTAGGGTTTACCCTCCAACAGGGCTGGGCAGTGGGTCACCCGATATCTGAATATGGTTTACCCTCCAATGAGGCTGGGCAGTGGGTCACCTGTCGATGTATTAGGGTTTACCCTCCAATAGGGCTGGGGAGTGGGTCACCTAATATTTGGTTATGAATTACCCTCCAGCGGGGCTGGGCAGTGGGACACCTGTTAGTATTCCAGGCTCAGTCCTTCTACTAGGCTAGCCCGTGGCTTTCCTCTGTGATTACTGGAGCGGGACCCTTGGTTGTACGGGTCAGTTATGGAATGGTTTGACTTTGAGGAGACCTCTTGACTACAGGGAAGTGATGAGGTGTGGCTTGACTTTCCTAGAACTCTCAAGTACGAGGGGCGCTTTCCCCTCCGAGACGCGTTCTTGCGACGTGATCTAAAAACCATGCGGGTGAGTCAGTGCAACCCAAAGCGGATAGTATCAAGGTGCGGTGACTGAGACCCTTGGCTTGTGGTTCAGGGCAGACATGCGGGATGCTGGGCATCAGTGATGGGGTTACTCTGGGACTGTTGGCTACTCTTTTCTTGGGATGAGCTACGGGATGGAGATCCCCTTACGTCCTTGTTCGGGCTTCTTGTTGAGCATATGTATATGTATATACCTTGTTCCGGTACCCACTCCTTGGGTTTTGGCTACTCTCCTTCCAGAGGAGGCGAAGACGCGCAGGGTATGCCATGTGCTTTCTGTGTCTAGCTTCTCATGGTTGGACGAGTCTACTCTCCTATTATAGGTAGCGAAGACTCGACGAGAAGTTCATCTTCTCACCGTTTCCAGATCCTTGTGTCTGGACGAGTCTACTTCCTTTCTCTTGTTGGGTTGATCTGGACTCTCTGCTATGCCGTTACTCTTTACTGCACTCTTTTTTGTACTCCCTTTGCTTCCTCCTGTTCGCTCTACTGATCACCCTTCGGTACCTCCTTTGTTGCTCCCTCGAGCCTTCGGGGTATCCTACTGAGTATTTTTATACTCACCCCTGCTTGGGCTTTTCCCGCACTTGGTGTGCCCTTGAAGACGACGGACAGGTGGAGTGTGACTTCAGTGGAGCGTAGGAGCTTGGGAGCTTGGACCGCGTGCGGTGGTCGTGGCCGGGTTCCAGGTGGAAGACCCGTCAGCTGTTTCTTTTCGTTTACCTATTGCCGGGTTGTGGCACTTTTGGTTGGGCACGTGTTTTGCCCCTTTTATTTTCAGCTTGTACTTTGTACTTGTAGAGGTCGATGCACTTTGTGGTCTCTATATAGCAGTTTCCCTTTACTTTGCTTGCCCTTTTCTTTTACTCTGCACTTTTGCATTGAGTGTGCTGTGTGTGTGTGTGTGTACAGGTGCTTAGGAAAAGGCCTCCCGAGTTGTTGTGCCTTTGGCGCTGGTCGCCAACCCCTGGCCTATGGAGGCGGGCCTGGGGTAGTTGTGACTTGAGCCCGGGTTGGGTCGGTTCGTGACAAAGTGGTATCAGAGGTGGTTCGTTCCTTGGGACATTGTACAGACGTCCCTAAAAGAGGAATTGGTTGGGAATTAGGGAAACAATGTTAACGTGTCTCGAGAGAGGCTCTCAGGCTAGGGAGTCCAGTGATGGTGCGACGTCCGACGTATCCATTCACCAGGACCTTGATAACCCGCTTGTCGACTCGGCATGCTGAGACACTTGTTGTAGGGAAATTTGTTTGTGCATCACATAGGACTGAGTCTTGACTATCCTTCTTGAGTCAGCTCCCCATCGTTGTTGTTGTGGTATATATATATATGCTCATCTGACCGCGACACTCCTTGATGATATTCAGGATGTCTCCTCGAGGACAGCCAACCAGGATACCAGCTTTGGGTACTTGACGATGACCCTGTGAGCTACGAGGCCTCAGTCCAGGACCCATCATGCAAGCCCCTTTCTCCGGGTGGACCGGTAGCGGCACCCCCACCTGTTGAGAAGCAGACAGTTTCAGTAGAGTAGGCTGAGCTCGAGCGCAGGTTGAGCGCGCTCCGTTAGTACCGGCGGTAGAGACCGCTGAGGTTCAGTGGTGAGCCAGACCCTCAGGCAGCAGAGGTTTGGCTCGAGACAGTGGTTCTCCTTTTCAGGCTTGTGCAGACGCCGACAGATCAGAGAGTGGATTTGGAAGCCAGCCTTTTTCCGTGGATCGGCTTGGCGTTGGTGGAGTCTGGTGACTCAGCTTCTTGACGAGTCGTCGCTTTCATGGGGCGACTTCCAGTTGTTGCTCCATGAGGAGTTTTTCCCCTCCCGCTTTCACTCCGTTCGGATTCAGGAGCTCCTGCAGTTTTGGCAGGGAGGGATGACGGTGGCCGAGTACGCGGCTAGTTTTGCAGACCGTGAATGCTTTTACCCGGACTTGGTCCATGACGACAACCTCCGAGCGCGGAAGTTTGAGCAGGGTCTCCGCCGAGAGATTCGTGCCATCATAGTACCCTTGGGCATTTCCACATATGCCGGGGTGCTA
Source organism: Viscum album (assembly GCA_963277665.1). Classification (NCBI taxonomy): domain Eukaryota; kingdom Viridiplantae; phylum Streptophyta; class Magnoliopsida; order Santalales; family Viscaceae; genus Viscum; species Viscum album. The sequence continues at coordinate 1,947,917,018 of OY728121.1, read as the reverse complement.
AAGCAGGCGCTGGTGATAGAGGGATTCCTGTCATGTTTTGCGGTTGGTAGTGGCAGTGGGTGCGACGGAGCCGGGACGTCTGTTGTAGCTAGCAGGCGCCGGAGGACAGGTCCTCTATGCAGGTGGCCTTCCCACTGTCGGTTTCGTAGATGTGGTCATATACCACTGTGGAGGAAAGGCGCAGGGCCTCAGCTGAGGATGCCCTTCCGTGAGTGGATCCCGGGCCGTGGTCGTACACCACAATGGCTCCAGAGGGCACCAGGGCAGCCCAGAGAGCGTTGGTGCTATGCTTGTGATGGGCGAGGTCACTTGGCACGAGACTGACCGACCCGAGTTGTAGAGAGCTTCGGGCAGGCAGCAGGCGCACCACCACGACAGAGGCAGTGCCGTGATCGGAGTAGTACCCAGGGAGGTGGTGCTAGCAAAGGATCTAGAGGAGCTGGTAGTGGGGGATGACTTTACGAGGTCTTCCCATCACCACTAGGTGGTCCATGTCAGGCTCCAAGAGCTGACAGTTGGGACCGAGGACAGCCGCGCGCTTTGGATGTCTACGATCCTGTAATGCATGGGATGGTGAGAGGTACCCCTTGCAACACTTCTACTTTTTGAAGTAGAATTGTTAGGATCTACGTGTGAAAGGCTTTCTCCCTACTCCTTGTTTGAGGTGTAACCAGGGTGATGCAGGACGTCGGGTGTAACCCTGTGCTGGTAAGGAAAAAGGCGTGAGACCTTTTCCTTTAATCGATGGTGTTGACTCTTTCGCCTTTTGAGCGTGTAAGAGAACATCGACTGTGGAACCTTGCATGACCAGATATCCTTGGGTGTTTCACCATATGGATATTCTGAAGGAGGGAATTACCAGGCCTTGTTTCAGGTGTGGGCGGTGATTCCAGTCACGGCGTGCGACGTAGAGGTTGGACCGGGGAGGTGAGCTACCCCTGAGGGCCTTCGGGCTGTTTGAAACCGTGCAAAGGGATGGCGAGGTACCCTACCGCCTTGCCCTAACCCCAAAGTCTAGAATGGGTGCACGACGTCGGCAAGGGCTGACCTTGCGTGAACAGATCGATCCTTTGGTCTGTGTGCGGTGACGCAGAGCTGTGCGTGGGTTCTTCTGGGTATGGGAAAGCCAGGTGTGGGCTTAGTACCCTGTGTTGCTCCCTAGTTTTGCTTTTCGGGGACGAAAATCTTGAAGGAGGGAATGATGTAAGAACCCGGTTTTTGCTGAGAAAGACCTTGTAATATTCTTGATGATATTCCAGAGCAGTGCCTTCAGACGACGTGCGATTCCGAGCCCCGGAGTGGCCGGAATTAAATTTTCAGTGCGTTCACACTGGAAACGCCAAATAAATGCGATAACTCCTAAACGGAGTTCTGGATCAGGGATCCGAGCATACGGACGGGTCCGGAATGGGGTGTTTATCCTAGGAACGGCATAAAACTGGTCGACGCGGGATGTTTGGACCCCTCACCCTCTCTCGAAACGTTAAACGGATAAATAAATTAATTAATTTATTCGTTTAATGGCGAAACGCTGGTATCTCTTAAACGGTGGCAAGGATTGGAAAACCGAGGGAACCGTTGAGTTCGGAGCGTGCCGTTTACCCTAGGAGGGGTGTAAGTTTCGCGGGCGCGGGTCGTTTGTGAAAAATGGCCCCAGGGGCGTTTTCGTAATTTGGTGGCCTCAGGCGCTAAGTTTAATAACTTTTGAACGAGGTCTCAGATTAAAATTCCGAGACCACCTTTGTGCTCAGGAGGTCATGTTTACCCCAAGGACACACTCCTTTTTGTCTGCTTCAGGAGCGGAGTCGGGGGCGTGTCGGGCGGGGTGCTTAAGTGTTTTTATTTAAACACGCACCCCCTCCTTCCTCTTCTTCTTCTTCCTCACAACCCTCACCTCTTCCCTCCTCCATTCCGGCGAGCTCCGGTGAGGCGATCTCCGGCGAGCCAACTCCGGCGAGGCAACTGCGCTGGGCGGATCGCGCGGGAAGCGTCAGGAAAAGCCCCATGAGGTAGGAGTTATTTCGTTTTCGTTTTTAATTTCCCGCATTCTTTGAGACTGATTTATACCATTTAATTGCCGCCCGATCTTCGAAAAATGCCCATAGATTAGTAGAGCATATCCGAGCTTTCCGACGCACCTTTCAGATGTGAAATCGGAGCTCCGAGGCGTCCGCAGCGGCCCAGCGATGTTGGGGGTGGTTTTGCGGTTTCCAGCGGTCAGCAGGGCGGTCCAGCGAGATGGCGCGGCGGCGGCGCGGGGTGGAGCGCGGTGCTTCCGGGAGGTGGCGGCGGCTGTCGGAAGCCGGCCGCGGGCGCCGGCTGCGGGAGCTGGCGAGAGGAGAGTCGGGGTCGCGCTGTGCGACCCCGCGGCTGGGTAGAGACCCGCGCGATGCGGGTCTCCGCGTGGAAAGACCGACCGGCCTGTTGGCCGGTCGGTGAAGGAACCGCCCGCGCGGCGCAGGCAGTGTGAACCGCGGGAGGCGGCTGGGCCGCTGTCCCGGCAGGCCGGCTCGTGCGGGGCGGACCGGCCGGACCGGGCTGGTCCGGCCGAAGAGGGTCCCCCCTCTCTTCCTTTTAAATTTTCGGACGCCCGTATTTCGGGCTACGGGCGTCCATTTTTCATGCCGTCTATGGCAGCGCGGAGCTTACGTCGAGGGGAATGTTTTGAGATGGTTTCGAGAAATTTTAATTCCCGAAACGAGGGGTCGCGGAGGCGCGACATGTCTTTAAGTATACGAGCGTTTTTCCCGAGATTCTTGTTTTGGACGGCGCGGACGCGTTCGACGTCCGATTTGAGCACCGTCAGTGGCGTTGTGACCCTGGCACTGAGGCGGAGGTTTCCAGTGCGGTTCCAGGTGTTGAGGCTGGAATTGAGGCGTGGGCCCCACTGCCCGTCTTTTGAGCTGTGTGCAGCGTTTTAGCGACTTTTTCCTCGGACGTCCGTTCGGGGAGTGTGAGCAGTCGTTTCTGGATGTTTTTCTGAGGGGATTGCAGTGGTGCAATCCGCCCGCTCAAATTCGGCACGATGGTGCGGGGCCCATGAGGGCCGTTTCGGGAGTTGACGGTGATTTCCAGCATTATCACCGGACGACCGTTTTAGACAAGTGAGTAGTCCATCTTGTGTACTTTTTCGAGAGGATTGCAATGGTGCGATCCGTTCATTGAGTTTCGGGACCGGGATGCAGGTCCCACGTGGCGCCGCTCGTGCGCGGTGCGTCGGAATGCATCTTTTTCTCCGAATACCCGTTCTACTCAAGCGAGTAGTGCTTTCGACGTGTTTTTCCGAGAGCATTGCGATGGCGCAGTCCGCCCGACCTCTTTCGGAGATGTGGTGTGGGTCCCACCTGACCGGGCTACGGTGAATAGTACATTTTTCACCGGGTGGCCGTTTTGGGCGAGTGAGTAGTCTAACTTGCGTGTTTTTCCGCAAGGATTACAACGGTGTGATCCTTTTGACTGTACGGAGCCTCTTGCGTGATCTTGAGAAATGTGGAAAGCATGGAAGGTGCTCCAGTGGTGGTTCGCCCTACTTTTCTTGTAGCGGACCTTTGGCGAGTTATCACGTGCACTCCTTTGTGAGAGAAGTAAATGCTTGAGGTGACGTGGTTGGCCGTGCCTGGGCCTTTGAGGTGGAGTTGTTACGTCACACCTTCGCATTGACGTTGGGTGCCGTGTGCACGATAGCCCTTGGGCTGGGGATGAGGTATGCTATGGGAGTATACGGGAGCGCTTGGAGGTACGTGTGGTTGCTTGTACCTGAGGATGGTTGTGCGCTCAGTTGGGGTTGAGATGGGGCCACACGTTGTGTGGGCCCCATTTGCGTGCCGGGTTCTGCTTTGCGTATTTGGACCTCTCGCGATGTAGAGGGTCCCTTGGTGCTCGTTTGTTTGGCCAGCAGGGTTGAGTGGTCTCCCCCTGTTTTCTCTCTCATTGGATTGGCCGGTAGCGGTGCTAGTGACACCCAGTGCTGGAGCAGACGCTACGCCTCTTTTGGGTGAGTTGTTTTGGAGTTGGGAGGTTGCGCGATACCCACTCCGTGTTCAGTTTTCCAGTGTTGTGCCCTCTAGTGGAGATGTCTAGAGCAGTTCTGAGTTCTACCCTCCAGCGGGGCTGGGCAGTGGGTTACTCATCGACTTCCTCGGGCTTACCCTCCAGCAGGGCTGGGCAGTGGGTCGCTCACTAACATTTAGGGTTTACCCTCCAGCAGAGACTGGGTAGTGGGTCACCCGATGCTATTATGGTTTACCCTCCAACAGAGACTGGGAAGTGGGTCACCCGACACTATTAGGGTCTACCCTCTAGCAGAGGCTGGGCAGTGGGTCACCCGGCGACCTCTTAGGGTCTACCCTCCAGCAGGGCTGGGTAGTGGGTCACCCGTCATCTAGTTCCAGGTCTACCCTCCAACAGGGCTGGGCAGCGGGTCGCCTGTCGACTTATTCCTAGTTTACCCTCCAGCAAGGCTGGGCAGTGGGTCGCCTATCGACTTATTCCTAGTTTACCCTCCAGCGGGGCTGGGCAGTTGGTCGCCGGATGATGTGTTATGGTTTACCCTCCAGCAGGGCTGGGCAGTGGGTCACCTAGTATCTTATTATGGTTTACCCTCCAGCGGGGCTGGGCAGTGGGTCGCCGGTTGAAGTATTAGGGTTTACCCTCCAGCAGGGCTGGGAAGTGGGTCACCCGATATCTGAATATGGTTTACCCTCCAGCGGGGCTGGGCAGTGGGTCACCTGACGATGTATTAGGGTTTACCCTCCACCAGGGCTGGGCAGTGGGTCACCTGATATTTGGTTATGAATTACCCTCCAGCGGGGCTAGGCAGTGGGACACCTGTTAGCATTCCAGGCTCAGTCCTTCTACTAGGCTATCCTGTGGATTTCCTCCGTGATTACCGGAGCGGGACCCTTGGTTGTACGGATTAGTGATGGAACGGTTTGACTTTGAGGAGACCTCTCGACTGCAGGGCAGTGATGAGGTGTGGCTTGACTTTCCTAGAACTCTCAAGTACGAGGGGCGCTTTCCCCACCGAGATGCGTTCTTGCGACGTGATCTAAAAACCGTGCGGGCGAGTCAGTGCCGCCCAAAGTGGATAGTATCAAGGTGCGGTGACTGAGCCCCTTGGCTTGCGGTTCAGGGAAGACGTGCGGGATGCTGGGCATTAATGATGGGGTTACTCTGGGACTGTTGGCTACTCTTTTATTGGGCTGAGCTACGGGATGGAGATCCCCTTACGACCTTGTTTGGGCTTCTTGTTGAGCATATGTATATGTATATACCTTGTTCCGGTACCCACTCCTTGGGTTTTGGATACTCTCCTTCCAGAGGAGGCGAAGACGCGCAGGGTATGCCACGTGCTTTCCGTGTCTAGCTTATCATGGTTAGACGAGTCTAATCTTCTACTATAGGTAGCAAAGACTCGACGAGAAGTTTATCTTCTCACCGTTTCCAGCTCCTTGTGTCTGGACGAGTCTACTTCCTTTCTCTTGTTGGGTTGATCTGGACTCTCTGCTGTTCCGTTACTCTTTACTGCACTCTTTGTTGTACTCCCTTTGCTTCCTCCTGTTCGCTCTACTGCTCACCCTTCGGTACCTCCTTTGTTGCTCCCTCGAGCCTTCGGGGTATCCTACTGAGTATTTTTATACTCACCCCTGCTTGGGATTTTCCCGCACTTGGTGTGCCCTTGCAGACGACGGACATGTGGAGCGTGACTTCAGTGGAGCGTAGGAGCTTGGGAGCTTGGACCGCGTGTGGTGGTCGTGGCCGGGTTCCAGGTGGCAGACTCGTCAGCTGTTTCTTTTCGTTTACTTGTTGCCGGGTTGTGGCACTTTTGGTTGGGCGCGTGTTTTGCCCCTTTTCTTTTCATCTTGTACTTTGTACTTGTAGAGGTCGATGCACTTTGTGGTCTCTATATAGCAGTGTCCCTTTACTTTGCTTTCCCTTTTCTTTTACTCTCCACTTTTTCATTGAGTGTTCTACGTGTGTGTGTGTGTACAGGTGCTTAGGCAAAGGCCTCTCGAGTTGTTATGCCTTCGGCACTGGTCACCAGCCCCTAGCCTATGGAGGCAGGCCTGGGGTAGTTGCGGCTCGAGCCCGGGTAGGGTCGGGTCGTGACAATTTATTAAATCCATTCAAGCTCTTCTAAAACAATTGATAGCTAAATTACCTATGAATCCCCTATTCCCTCATATATTTAGTTTTTTGGGTTACACATTAGTTTTCTTTTTCTAATTAATTACATATTTGTTTTCAAAAGCAGGAAATGAAGACAATTGAAGAGATACAAAGGAAAAAAATGATGGAGAACAATCGTCGAATGACGGAGATGGGCGTTCAACCATTAGTGCCTACAGTGAGTACTTTATTTCAAATTGATATATTTAAAGAATATATAATGTCATGTGATTAATTTTTTTTAATTTTTTTTGTAGGATCCACCTATACGTCGACAGTTATTCGACGAGGAGCCTAGTACTGGTCCAAGTACTCAGACCGGTAGTACGAGGAGGGTTTGTACCAGAGGTGGACGAGCAGCTACGCGTACCCGACTAGACCCTGCCCCTCCCACTGACATGTCATCCTTCCCACATTCTGATCCCGGTGTGTCGTTAGAGACACACAGGATATTTAGGCCTCCCATGTTTTCGCTACCTTCTGCATCTTCTGGCCCATCATTTTCACATCCCATGATGATTCCCACTCCTCAGTCAACATCCGTTCAGACAAATGTCCCATCTTCTTTTCCTTCTACTTCTGTCTCTCCGAGCTTCTATATTCCATCGTCTTCGACTCCTGTTCCACCACAGGGTGTTCCATCAGTTTTTGTGGATCCAGCGGCACTCAACGATCATACCAGCACATGTATATTTATAGTACCCTAACAAATTTTTATAGAAATATTTATTTTCATTATAACATGTTTTGATAAAATATTTGTTTTTCTTTAATGACAGATACATCTACTGACAGGAGGCGTGGGCAGGGGCGTACACGCATGCGTTCGGTGTGGAACCTCCGCACACAGGTTATGGTGGATTATAATGAAGACAACCAAATGGTTGATAAAATAGGGCAGCAATGTCAGAGTTTTTTGGAGATGCTTTCCAAATACTCTGACATCATTCCCATCAGCCCGCTATCATGGAGACATTTTCCACATGAGGTCAAGGATAGAGGTTGGGCATAGATATGGGTAAAAAAATATGTTCCATTTAATTCCATGAATTATTTTTGTATTTATATGAATTAATATTTTGATTTCAACTTCGATTTAATTTTCCCGATGGTGAGGGTGCACAATTGGAACGTCTAAAGGATTTAGGCGAGCTTTGGAGAGCCTAAAAGCATGAGTTGTATATTGGATGGGTTGCTAGAGTTGGCACTAAGTTAGAGGCGGTACTAGTGGTGGATGATTTTCCTATAGAGCAGTATCGTCAGATGATTACTCAATGGACGAGTACCCAGTTTAAGGTATTAATAACATTTGAGGTATTTAAAAAATAACTTTCATGTTTTTCATTAATACTATCTGTTGCATTTTCGAATTTTATTTAGGAATCATCTGGAAAAAATAAAAACAACATTGATGCAAAAAATACCTCCACACACTGGGACGCACTACGATGCCTGATCATGAGAGGAAGCAGGTATGACAATTGTTTAAAAGTTATCTTTACGACTTACAATTTCTTTTGTTTATTCAATTATTTAATAGTTTTCTAAAGTTTTCATATAAATTTAGTTTTCAATGTCATTGTAGAGGAAAATACAAAATATTGAAGGACGTGTGCCTCGAGAAAAACTGTTTTTCTTGAGTAGACTGAAAAAGGATGGAAGTGCCGTCAACGAAGCGACTCAGCAGCAAATTGTAAGTTTTAATCTGTTAAATTTATTTTTTAATATCTATTTTGTAACTTAATGATATATTTATATTTGTAACAGGTTTCCTTAGAGGCCCTCGATTCCCAAGAACCAGACAATTTTGGGCCAACAGATCACTTATATTAGGTGTTGGGAGAGGAGCATTCTGGTAGAGTACGCTACCGACATAGGATAACCATAACGAGGTATTGGACCTCCTCAGGTATGAGCTGTAGTGCCACCGAGCTGCAGCAAGTTAGGGAACATGTAGAACAGGCTGAGAAAAGGTCCACAGAGACGGCAGAACAGTCTGCTAGGGAAAACAGTGAATTTATGAAATTTATTGAAGTTCTACGTCCTACACTTCCAGCAGAGGACAACCCAGCTTTTGATGAGTATATGTCATCGATACATTTTATATACGATGCACCAGGTGGCAGTTCTAGTGGTGGTCATGATGATGTACAACTTGACGATGATGATGGCGAGGAGTCTGATGCGGAAGAGGAGGGAGAGGAGGAGGGCGAGGCGGGTGGCGAGGGCGACGAGGAGGGTGAGGACGAGGAGGATGGTGAGGGAGAGAACGATGATGGGGATGAGGATGAGAGTGATGATGATTGTGATGGTGATGTGGGACAAGTTGATCCATTACATTTTTGACTGATATTACTGAGATTTGATATTTAATCTATTCTAGTGGTTGGTTTTATCTAGACTCGTAGCATAGTATTGGAGTTGAGTTATTTTTATATATTATCTATTTTTATGGATGTTGTTGTCTTTTAGTGGTTGTGTGTTTGGGAACACCCTCCTTCTTGGACCCTGGACAACCCCCCACACTCCTCCCTGGTCCCCGGACAGCCCCGCCGGACAGCCCCCCAGACACCCCCCGGACAGCCCCCCACCCTCCTCCCTGGACCCCGGACAACCCCCCGGATATCCCCCTAGACAGCCCCCGGAAAGCCCCCACCCTATACCTTGGACCTCGGACAACCCCCCGAACAACCCCGGACATCCCCCGGACAGCCTCCCGAACAGCCCCCCGAACAGCCCCCCACCCTCCTCCTGGACCCCAAACAACCCCTCAAACAGCCCCCGGACATCCCCCCGGACAGCCCCCCAGACAGCCCCCCACCCTCCTCCTTGGACCCTGGACAACCCCCCGAACACCCCCCGGACAACCCCCCCATCCTCCTCCCTAGACCCCAGATAGCCCCCGGACAGCCCCCCTGGACAGCCCCCCAGACAGCCCCCCAAATAGCCCCCCACCCTCTTCCTTGGACCCCGAACAACCCCCCGAACAGCCCCGGGCAGCCCCCCGAATAGCCCCCCGAAAAACCCCCCAGACAGCCCCCCACCCTCCTCCCTGGACCCAAGACATCCCCCTGAACAGTCCCCCAGACAGCCCCTCGGGAAGCCCCCCAGACAGCCCCCACCCTCCTCCTTGGACCCCGGACAACCCCCCAAACACCCCCGGACAGCCCCCCGCACAGCCCCCCCACCCTCCTCCCTGGACCCCAGACAGCCCCCCGGACAGCCCCCCAGACAGCCCCCCAAACAGCCCCCCAGACAGCCCCCACCCTCTTCCTTGGACCCCGAACAACCCCCCACACAGAGGATTCTCATAAAATGGACAACATTTTAAGTGCATACGGAAAACTTACCAAACACATTCAGATTGTGTCGATACATTAGCACAACAATCCATGGGTCATATGTGACATGTACGAGTCAACCCCGCCTCAATCCGAGATGCGGTGTGACCGCCACCACTCAAAGTGTCTGTCTTTTGTTTCAAAAGGACGTCATTTGAAGTGAAAAACATCAACTGGCATACGGAAAACCGACCAAACGCATTCGGATTGTGTCGATACTTTAGCACAATGATACATGGGTCATATGTGACGTGTACGAGTCAACCCCACCTTAATCTGAGGCACGGTGTGGTCAGAATCACTCTAAGTGGCTCTCATTTGCTTAAAATGGAAAACAATTTAAGTACATACGGAAAACCGACCAAACACATTCGGTTTCCATTTAAACTTTAGGAGAACGATCCATGGGTCATATGTGATGTGTATGAGTCAACCCCACATCAATCCGAGGTGCGATGTGGCCGCCACCACTCAAAGTGTCTGCCTTTTGTTTCAAAAGGACATCATTTTAATTGGAAAACATCAACTGGCATACGGAAAACTGACCAAACGCATTCGGATTGTGTCGATACATTAGAACAATGATCCATGGGTCATATGTGATGTGTACGAGTCAACCCCGCCTCAATCCGAGGAGCGGTGTGGCTTCCACCACTCAAAGTGTCTGTCTTTTGTTTTGAAAGGACGTCATTTGAAGTAAAAAACATCAACTGGCATACGGAAAACCGACCAAAGGCTTTCGGATTGTGTCGATACTTTAGCACAACGATCCATGGGTCATATGTGATGTGTATGAGTCAACCCCGCCTTAATCCGAGGCACGGTGTGGCCAGAATCACTCTAAGTGGCTCCTTTTTGCTTAAAATGGACAACAATTTATGTACATACGGAAAACCGACCAAACGCATTCGGTTTCCATTGAAACTTTAGGAGAACGACCCATGGGTCATATGTGACATGTACGAGTCAACACCGCCTCAATCCGAGCCGCGGTGTGGCCGGCACCACTCAAAGTGTCTGCCTTTTGTTTCAAAAGTACGTCATTTTAATTGAAAAACATCAACTGGCATACGGAAAACCGACCAAATGCATTAGGATTGTGTCGATACATTAGAAAAACGATCCATGGGTCATGTGTGACATGTAAGAGTCAACCCCGCCTCAATCTGAGGCACGGTGTGGCCGCCACCACTCAAAGTGTCTGCCTTTTGTTTCAAAAGGACGTCATTTTAATTGAAAAACATCAACTGGCATACGGAAAACCAACCAAACGCATTCGGATTGTGTCGATACATTAGCAAAACGATCCATGGGTCACATGTGACGTGTACGAGTCAACCCCGCCTTAATCTGAGGCACGGTGTGGCTGGAATCACTCTAAGTAGCTCTCTTTTGCTTAAAATGGACAACAATTTAAGTACATACGGAAAACCGACCAAATGCATTCAGTTTCCATTGAAACTTTAGGAGAACGATCCATGGGTCGTATATGACGTGTACGAGTCAACTATGCCTCAATAAGAGGCACGGTGTGGTCGGAACCACTCAAAGTGTCTGCCTTTTGTTTCAAAAGTACGATATTTTAATTGAAAAACATCAACTGGCATACGGAAAACTGACCAAACGCATTTGGATTGTGTTGATACATTAGCACAACGATCCATAGGTCATATGTGAAGTGTAAAAGTCAACCCCGCCTCAATCCGAGGCACGGTGTGGCCGCCACCACTCAAAGTGTCTGTCTTTTGTTTCAAAAGGATGTCATTTGAAGTGAAAAACATCAACTGGCATACGAAAAACCGACCAAACGCATTCGGATTGTGTTGATACTTTAGCACAACGATACATGGGTCATATGTGTTGTGTACGAGTCAACCCCGCCTTAATATGAGGAACGGTGTGGCCAGAATCACTCTAAGTGGCTCTCTTTTGCTTAAAATGGACAACAATTTAAGTACATACGGAAAACCGACCAAACGCATTCGGTTTCCATTAAAACTTTAGGAGAACGATCCATGGGTCATATGTGATGTGTAAGAGTCAACTATGCCTCAATCCGAGGTACAGTGTGTCCGGAACCACTCAAAATGTCTGCCTTTTGTTTCAAAAGTACGCCATTTTAATTGATAAACATCAACTGGAATACGGAAAACCGACCAAATGCATTCTGATTGTGTTGATACATTAGCACAACGATCCATCGGTCATTTGTGAAGTGTGAAAGTCAACCCTGCCTCAATCCGAGGTGCGGTGTGGCCTCCACCACTCAAAGTGTCTGTCTTTTGTTTCAAAAGGACGTCATTTGAAGTGAAAAACATCAACTGTCATACGGAAAACCGACCACACACATTTGGATTGTGTCGATACTTTAGAACAACGACACATGGGTCATATGTGACGTGTAAGAGTCAACCTAACCTTAATCTGAGGCACGGTGTGGCTGGAATCACTCTAAGTGGCTCTCTTTTGCTTAAAATGGACAACAATTTAAGTACATACGGAAAAATGACCAAACGCATTCGGTTTCTATTGAAACTTTAGGAGAACGATCCATGGGTCATTTGTGACGTGTAAGAGTCAATGCCGCCTAAATCTGAGGCACGGTGTGGCCGGAACCACTCAAAGTGTCTGCCTTTTGTTTCAAAAGTATGTCATTTTAATTGAAAAACAGAAACTGGAATACGGAAAACTGACCAAACACATTTGGATTGTGTCGATACATTAGAAAAACGATCCATGGGTCATATGTGACGTGTAAATGTCAACCTCGCCTCAATTTGAGGCGCGGTGTGGCTGGTAGCACTCTAGGTGTATGTATTATGTTTAAAATTGACATTATTTCAGGTAAAAATATATGGTATACAAAAAACCGATCAAATTATGAATTGACTTCCAGATTCCACATATAATTGTCATCTAAATTTTAAATTGAATTCTAAATGAATTATGTATGTTTATAATTACGTTATGAATTCTAATTTAATTATGGATGTGTATAGTTCCACCATTATATGTTAAATGTGTATGAATTTGTTCTCTATATGTAAGTGTTAGTTGGTTATCGTAGGTACAATAATTGTATATGTATGTGTTAGTTTATTGCAGGTACAATAGTTGGATTAAACTGGTGGGAAAATTGGAGAGATGGTTGCTAATTGGAGCTTCTTGGAGCTGCTGGGGAAATTTCAGAACTATTGTGCAATTTTCCCAGCAGAGGCTATGCCAACAGTTCAAAACCGTTGGCATAGAATGTATAGGTTTTGTTTTACCAACGGTTCTTAAAACTGTTGGTAAAACAATTTTCCCAATGGTTCTAAACTGTTGGGAAAGAGGAGATTTGGGTTTTTTCCAACGGTTTTGAAAACCGTTGGGAAAAACATGGTAATTTTCAGCACTTTATACCAACGGTTTACAACCGTTGGTATAAAGTTTTACCAACAGTTTTCCAGAACTATTGGGATAGGGTAATTTTTCTCCACCCTATCCCAACGGTTCACTGTAAACCGTTGGGAAAAGTTTTTCCCAATGGATTACTTCCCTACGGTTTGCAGAACCGTTGGAATAATATATACCAACGGTTTTGCAACCTTTCCCAATGGTTCTAAACCATTGGGAAATCTTGTATTTCCAGTAGTGTAGACACATTGTATATCAGATTGAGGTGCAACTGATTCCTACACACCACATATGACTAATGTATAGAATAAATTTTTTCACTATAATTTTATATCCAATACTAACAAAGTATTATATCAAATTCAACCATATTTATAATAATCATGCCTAAAAATATTGTATGTCAATTTTTGTTAATGGGAATTTACTGAAAAATCCTTATAGCGGTAATATTTACATAATTATTCTTGACTGACAACTCCCTTATTAAAGTGATAGGTAAATATCTAATTTTCTTGGAAAACATGGAAGATATAAAAGAGTTAAAGATCCAAAATAAAATAAATAGTTATCTATATTTTTTATTAATATTAATGTACCTTCCACCATGTCTCTAGGAACATCAATTTCAATTATAGTGATCACATAATCTTGACAATATTCCCTTGGAATATTTTGTGGTAGGATCCCTTGATGAATGAATCATACATTGGTATCAATAATGCCCCATTTATTTATGGTTGAATCACTGGATAATATCATATTCTTTCTTTCCATTGCATTCATTATCCAATAGACCATTTTATTCACACTTTTAAAAAATTCACACACCCTTTATGTATTTTCTAGGATTTTTCTTCTCAAAATTTTCACATTATGGAAATTAATTTATTCCCCTCATATCCTTTTAAATTTTCCATTTTTAGTGCTCATACGACCACTTCTTCTCTTGAATCTCATTAAAGATATAAGATCTAGTATATTTTCTATCTATTTTGATGGTACATAATTCTATTTCATCATATGATGAATTTTTTTGAGAACCCAATGCCCTTTGAAGGCGTGACTTAATCCCTTCAAATATATGGTCAATCTTTCTTTTTGGATTATGTATGTAATTCAGAGCATACATGGATAGTCTTTTAAAGTTATATTTATCCTATATACCATTTTATATTATACTTAATTTAAACTATTTAAATTTATCTTCATTTCAGTTAATTTACCAAGAGGAAAATATTTTTCAAAGAATATTACTTTAAAATCTCTCTATTTCATTTATTTTATTTTTTCTTTATACATAGTTTTCTGGATCAATGACTATCGTTGATCGACATCACCTTTAAGATAATATACTTATAGTATAACATTTTCCATTTAATTTCATCCCAAGTCCATAAATATTATTGAAAAATATTTGATCCTAGATTATCATGACAATACAAGAATGTTTTCTTGGTTTTAATTATGGTTTTATACATTCTTGACAAATTTCCTTATTTTTGTTATGTTAGTTGCAGCCTCAAAGTCTAATATATCTCAAGAATGAGTAGCTTCAAACAAACCACCCCAAACAGAGAAAATGAATCCAATTTCATAATAAAATAATTCTCATGTTATTAATATTATAAAGAAATAAATTAAACAAAAATATGAAACAATACACTAATAAAATGTCAATTTTAAACTGAAACCACACAATTTGAGTCATACCGAGTAAACTGTGTGTTTCTTTGAGGTATAGTTGATTACACCATGTAATTTTACCCTACAATGCATTCAAAACTCTGGGTTATATAATAATATTATAGTTTTATAACCCATAATGTTGAATGTATTGGAGAATAAAAATAAAATTTCATCATCATGAGTGAATCATATTGTAACCCTACTTTTCTTAAATTACCATTACATCATTTTAAAGATAAAAAATATAATAGTATTATAAAACTAGGAAAAAAAGGTTTAGTGTCTTGAAAAAATTAGGACCAAACATATAATTTACATAATAAAACATAAATTTTATTTAATTCCTTATTCTCTATCTTCTTTTTGGTACTTGTGTTCTATTTAGTACAAGTAATCACATGAGGATATAAATCAAATAAATGGGTGAAAAAAAATTACATTAAGAGGATAAATAAGAACATGAATCAATATAACATGGGTGATCATAACAATCATAATCATAACATAATCATGAGATCATAATCATAATCATGAGAGGAAGCATTAGATAAAAGCATGGAATGTGGCAATACATAAAAATGAAACATCAGGTCTTAGTGGTCGAATACCACACATAGTTGTGAACAAAGCTAGCATCATGTTCATGAATAACATATTTTAATAATCATAAAATCATCATTTTTAACAAATATAGAATCATTTCCATGAATATTTCACATTATCTCACGAGATACATCACATTACCTAATGCATTGTAGCACTATATAATTCCGGGTGCACCTGCCAAATCATAACATTTACATAATAATGTATGCCACATAGAATGTATATAAATCATGGACATAAAATAACTAATGGAAAGGAAATGGTTTTAGGAAAATTTCATAAATAATATATCCATGAATAAATATAAAAAGGTAATAACATACTTGGTATAAGAATCATTAATCATGAGTGAATAAGAAACAATATCAAGAGAAGTAAAACATGTGTTTTTAAAGGAAGAGTTATTTTGGAAAAAATATTTGCATTTGTTATAAAACCAGATTGGAAACATGTATATTCCAGAAAAGAAAATGGAAGGGAAAGAAATGATATTTAAGGAATATTAATGGAATATCCATACTAAAAATGGAGTAATAGAGGGAAAACCTGAAGGAAGAGAGTTGGGTTCGGGAATCCATTTACCTTATGTCCAAATGATTTATTTCTTTTAATATCCTAGATAATCAAATTAAATTCATTAATTTACAAATATAGAACCTATAATTCATGTATCTTATTTTTTATTGTTTTATTATGTTCATTTATAGACTTTATGATGAGTTATAGAGTTCAATTTTCATCATTTGGGAGTGTTTGTTTTCTTCATTTTCATGATTTATTCACTTGTTTAAAGGTATGAAAGTTCATGTATAATAAGAATTATTCTCCAGAATTGAAATTATATGAAATTAATGAATATAAATAATTTTAATTGGTATTATATACTATTTTTTTTCCAGATACGAGGATGATTCATTAGATAAAATTTTAATGACATCTATTTAGAATAATTTTAGCGGTTTGCTATCACAACGAACTCATTTTGTTTTATTATTTAATATTATGTATATAATGTAGTTTTATAACATAAAAGGTTATAAAATACATATTAGAATCTATTTCAACCATTATAATGGTTTTATGACCAAAATTAAAGGTAATAAAAGAAAATAAAAATGCATTGTCCATGATAGTGATAAATTGACACATCACGAATGATGATTTCATTTTTACAGTGTCTCAAAGAATCAAAATTGAGACCAAGAAAACCCATACCTTAATTCCTGATTACTCAAAATAAACTGTAACATTTTTTTAAGAAAAGAAACTATATTAAAAACTTATTTGAGAACCATTTTCATATATATATATATATAACACTATATAATCATAATTTATAATTATACTATACATTTATATTAGTTATATATTATCTATTTTCAATAACAGGTATGAGTAATCTCAATCATTTTGAACAAGTTTTGTAATAACATTGTTGTTCTTCATTACTCTCCCAAATTTCATCATTATATGATAATAAAAGATACCATAATTTATATTTTTTAATTATTTATAATTTATAATTTTCATTCTATGATATTTTTGGTTACAATCCATAGAGATTAATTTATAGATGAGCATGGTTTAATGATTCTTAGCGAACGAAGGGTGTTTTCCAAAATAATGAGTTAAATTTTTATATCACCATTAAAAAAATATAAATATTAAATTATTTATATAATATATTACAATAAATTAAATTCCTATATTTATCCATGAGATAAATTTATATCATTGTTCAAGTGGGTTGTTAAACTAACCCAAACAAAAACATACCATTCTTAATGGATGACTATAATGTGATTTAGTTGTAATATAATTATAATAGTGGAATAATTATAATATTTAGTGTTTATTAGAGTGAAATATTATATTTTTAAATAATTATATGAATAATATAACCTATATGATTCCATTACATGTTATAAAGAAATCATTTATTTCTCTTAGAATGCCCTTTTTTACGGTTGAACTTACCATAATAGATTACTAATATTGTTAATATATTGTGTATTTTGTCTTCATAGAACCATAATAATTTCATTAAAGTAATATTTACTCATAAAAAAATTATCATTATCATCCATGTAAGGTAGTTATGAAAATGAAAACAAAAAACGATCACTCCATGGAGGCAGTAGTCTGCACATACACATGGATTTTGATTTGATTTTCCATAGAACTGGGAAAAGGAGTAATATGGATTATCATTTAAAAATAAAAAAAATAAATAAAATCATAATTATATATTAAATTACATATTTTTATCAACCTTTTAATATGGTGATGGAGAATTAAACAGATTGTGTCACGGAGACATCAATCTACAAAACACTTGAATGACAACTTCATTTTTCTTAATAGAAAAGATATAGGTGGTTAATGATTATAGAATCATAATAATAGTATAACAGTATAATTATGAAACTTATTTTATCATTTAAAAATTGTTTAATTGAGTGTTACGTATAATAAATGGAAATAATAAAATATAAATAAAAAAGGAGCGATTAAAAATTTCTATACTTCTTGGACTATCTCTTTTTCAATGGGGGTTAATCCTTTGAATGATGGAATTTAGAGAAGAGTAGAATATATTAAAGGTGTATATTAATTCTTATGAGATATTAGGGCTGTTTTTGGGATTAACTAATTGTGTTTTTATGTGAGGGTAATTGAGGAGATGAGTGCCAGTTTTATAAGTTAAATGAGATGACATTTTTGTAAATAATCAAAATATTTTAATAATGTGAAGTCACCTTTAAAGATAGTAGCTCAAAAATTATGAAATAATGGAGAAGGAAAGGTAAAATATAATTAAAGGCCTCAAACAACCATTCCAACACATGTTTTAAATATTTTTGTGGTCTTTCCCTCTAGGTTTAACCCTTTTTACACCTTTTGTTTTTTACCGAAGTAACTAGTTTTTACTAAAGTAATTTATACTTTATGCATAAAAATAAATTGTTATCTATTACAATTTTTTTACCTAAATATTAAAAAATTTAAATATATTTTTACATTAAATTTCTAAAATTGATAAAAATTAATTTTAAAATAGTAAATGTATAATGTATTAAAAATAATTTTTTTAAAAATAAATCTCAAGTAAAAAATGTGAAATATGGTTTTGTAAATTAAAAAACAATTTTAAAATTATAACATGACAAATGAAATACATATTTTCTCTTATAAACGTTTTTCATGAATTTAAAATTTATATTTATATAATAATAATTTCAAAAAATCATTTTATTTGTAAAATAATTTTACAATATTTAACTTTAAAATAAATATTTTTGGAAAAATCCCAAAAAATTAGTCCTACGCTATTATTTAAAATTTTAATCAAAAAATAAAGTTATTTTTGTCAAATTGAAATTCTAAAATTTATAAATTATATTTATAATGGAATTACAATATACAAAGAATAACTGATTTTATAAAAAAATGACCTTTTTAAACTTCAAGTTTTATTAGTATTATTTCCTATGGATTTCTAAATAATTTAATATTTTTATATTAGTTCATAAATCTAAAAATTGGATATTATAATAATATTTTAACTGAAATTAATTTAATTTATCAAGGTAAAATAAAGTACCCCCACATTTTTAAATGGTTCTTCAAATGGAATCAATTTTTAAAATATGAATCAATGAAATTAATAATATATAATTATTTTAATTGATCAATAACTTTTTATATTCTAATGATTATATTTTTCATGAAATTTTAATATATTGTGGTTTGTTTTAGTTGGGGTTTCCTTTAGTTTTGTGTCACGTGTAATACA
Organism: Viscum album; assembly: GCA_963277665.1. Classification (NCBI taxonomy): domain Eukaryota; kingdom Viridiplantae; phylum Streptophyta; class Magnoliopsida; order Santalales; family Viscaceae; genus Viscum; species Viscum album. The sequence goes on along the minus strand of OY728121.1, from coordinate 1,947,898,022 downwards.
AGCTACTAATGATATTATTAATTTAAAAGGTCTATAATCATGGGTCATTAAATTCCACCTCTTAAATAAATTGCACCATAATAATTTCAATTATTACCCACTGATAAAAGTAGGTGATGGAAATATTACAACATCCATCATTTATTATATAAATCCTAATTTTAAATATACCTTACTCTCTTAGGCTATACCATGTTACTTATCTTTCCTCAAACAACATTAATCATTCATATGATTATGTACCCCAGTCTTTATATACCCTAATAATATATTTTCCTTGACATAAATTACCCAAAACCATTTTAATTACCATGGTATTAAATAATAGAAAAATCACACATTACATAAAAAATTAACTCTTATATATAACCACTAATTCATAAAGTCACACATTAGTATATATATATATATATAGTTATCTTAAAAATGAGATAAACTGTTCTAAAAATAGCACAGATCACTTTATCATTAAATCAATATTTAATTACAAGGATATAAATACTATATAAATAAATTTTCTCCAAATCAAACAATGTTTTTTACCTCAAAATCAATAATATTTTATACCTAAGATTTATACATACCTCAATCATGTGTTCTCTAATAGTTATCCCCAAAAATATAAACTTATCATAAAATAATTTATAAAAGTTATTAATACCATTTAATATATGTTTTTATACATTTATAGAATTTTTTTTAAGAACCATACTTAGATGTTTAACATTATCCATTTTTTTTAAAATATAACAAAATTTCATGAATAAATATTAATCACTAATCACAATATCTAAGAGTCTATAAATTTTATTTCTATTAATATACCAACCACACTAACTTAGGAAACACAAGGAAACTCACATTTTCCATCATAATATAAATATAATAAAATTATAAACCTTTTAATAATTTTCCCCTATTTTGTTATAATACATATTAGCTTATAGATAACTACTCATCCTAGCTAATTTTTTTGATATAATGTTAAAAAATATTTAAACCAAAATGATTATCATAATATCCAGCAATATCAGAGTAAATGATCATATGAATATTAAATCTCTCTTCTAAGATATCCTCTCCAAGGACAAATTCATATCAAACAACGATACATATATTTTTACTATGCCACACTTACTTCACCCTATAACTCTGTTATTTCTACCTAGGCTATGTTAAGTTGTGTTCTCTTATAATTAATATACTAATACTTTAAATTAACTGAGAAATAAATACTTTACAATGTCTTATAAAGAGAATGTTAGTGACCAAAGAATATCCCATGGGAGTATCTATCAATTTTTCTAGTCTTAGGACCACTCATTTTGCACTATAGTGAATATAGAGTCAATTATCAATTATTATTTTTTGGGGTGAGTACCCCTACTTTAATCTTTACCAAAAATGAATTGTAACAATCCAACTTGTGTTGACCTAACACATCACCCAAGCCAGTCCAACATAATTCCAAAAGCACTTTCCTCACTTATATAGGATAGTTACAGGAACCTAGGTTTCAATATAGAAAATAATGGGAATCATTTAACCATAAAAATCACCGTTACATGTATCATATACCAAAGAAAGTATATATTTGAATTAAAAACCAAATAAGAGTACAATTTGGAATTATAAATAATAACATGATATGAAACATGATAAAATAACAATGGTATAAAACACATGAAAACTATAACACAAGGATCTATCTTCATGTGAACATCAATCAACAGCATCCCGAACCACTAAAACATGACATCTACTAAGAGGAGTATCTATTCCACATGATTCCATTTTATATACCCGAGTCTTATAAAATCAAGTATAAAAATTCCCAAAGGCATATTTAGGGTGTGAAAATAAACCCAGTAGGATAACCCCATGAATATATACAAAGTATTTCAATACGAAACCATTATTTTTAGTTTTAAAATAAAACCATTTTAATAATGTATGATATATGAAAACTCATTTTCATAAAACATCCCTTTGGTTTTACGTTTTAAAACAATCCATATACCATATATTATAAAAATCAATGTAAAACATGTTTTATTATATAAAGGGATGTAAATAAGAAATTGATGCATACTAAAATAGTTGGGAAACTAAATCATAATAATCTATGTAATATATACTAACAATGTGAAAATTTTCATTAAGATAGAGTCAATGATTCCATGTCATCTAAGGAAATATTTATAGTATAGTGAATCCTAGGTCCCAACCAAAATTCATAACCTAAGGTCATCCAAAAGTTTAAAATAATACCATTAAATACAAAATAATACTAGCTAAAAATTTTCAAATTATTTTTGTCTCATTTCATTGAATAATTAATATTTATAATAACTATTTTCAAATAAAACACATTTAATTTTTTTCATCACCATCAAAGATTGAGTAAGAATTATTAATTTCAATTTATACTTTAACAAAATCATAAAAATAATTTTAATATACCAAAATCAAAGGATATCACAAGAAAATTATAATATTATATAGAAGACAATTTATTTAGTAGAGAAAACTACCTCACTAATGGAGGAAACATCACTGCCTTTAAATTTGGTTATGGGAAGAAAAAATATCTGGTCCTCAAAAGCATAGATCTATAAATAAAATAATCAATTATCTACCCAAATCCCTATATTCAACCATCACATACCAATTGGATTCCAACAGATCAAGGTAAATAGATATCGAGGACATATTTAGAGAAAAGAGGAGAAATCATATAGAAATCCAAACATTCCTATATGATATCCACCCAAATAAATAGAGAATCCCCAATGAACAATAGGGATATTTCAATAGAAAATTAAAGAGTGGTTGCATTTAAATAATGTGGTATTATGAAGATATTATACATAAAAAAGACCAAATACATTAGGATAATTTACAATTTAAATTTTTTAGATTGGGTCACATGAAAAAATATTACGGTACCCCTTGAAAATAGAGTCCCATGGTTACTTGGGAATAGAATAATTGTTAGAAAAACCCTAACCAAACCATGAAATATGATACTAGAGTTAATAGATCCATACCATAAGGTTACCAAAATTTTATTACTAACCATTTGCAGAGTGTGTATCTGGCCTATTTCTCTTAATTCTAAAAATTTTCAACCCCAATTTCTAAAATAATTTATAAGACCAAATAAAATAAAAAACCAGAAATTAAAAATTAATTTGAATTATTGGGGATGACAAGTATCCCCACTATTCCATTTTTTTTGCACATAATACACTAAAGATTCTAGACTCTCAAAAAGATAATTCCATTGCTACCCCATCAATTATTCTCACTCTCACATCTCATGGTAATCCTAACTGCACTAACATAGAACACTTACAAAATGAATTGTTTTACCATTAATAAAATTATCCTCATAATACATAATCTTAACTTTCTAATCAACCAAAAATTTTATTAGATCTAGATAAAAAACCTCCCATTCAATCACTTTTGAAGAGCCCGATTGATATATATTCAGATGGGAAACATAGAAAACTTCAAAAATAAATGTCAACAAACATTTTATGTTCAATCAGTGCTATAATTTTCCTAATATATCAATGATCTTGAAAATAAAAATATACCATAGATCCAAAATTCAATTATTTCCTAACCAATGATTCCCCAACTGAGTAGAATCTCTGAAAAAATCATGATCACCAACCTAAAACTCCAATGGTCGATGATAGTGATCAGTATATGATTTCTAGAAACTACGAGAAATTTCTATCCACTTTTTGAATAAATAAAATTCTCCATGATGTAAAGTGAAAACTTGGTTGTATAAGTAAAAAATCACCAATCTCAACCCAACACAAAGTATATCTACATGGATTCCCATAAAATGCTTCAAAGGGTTCCATTTTAATTGAAGATAGGAAACTATTATTATAGGAATTTTTTTCAAGGGAATATGCTTCTCCCATGAACCATATAAGTCAATAATTCACACCTAATGTATATCTTATCTAATTGGTATATGTTTTATATTTTTACCATCTATTTTAGGATTTCATGCCATAGTTAAATTCAATTGGTCACCTCTCACCTCTTGCATGCCCATCCAATTCTAGGATGTAAATAATGAGATTTTTTTAGAAATAATAATATATAGAACACTAAAGAGATTAAAAAAATACAAGAACATACAATCACCTAAGCTCTTATACCTTTATAGAATACTTAATTGGATGGAAATGAGATATTTTTTGATTCAATTGATGATCTCCCAAATAGCGTAATTTACACTAGTTGTATATAATATCCCAATAACAATGTCCAAGGATAACTAATCCAATTATAAAATTGGAATGGGTAAGGGATGTAACATACCAATAGGTCTTTGGTTATTTTTTATTATCTTCTAGAAGGTGATTCATTATGACATGATGCTTGAATTTGAAAGCCTCATCCCCAACCACTAATATAGAAATCCCAAATTAGGATTCTCCTTGGTAGTCCCAGGGTGAAAAAACCAACTAGAATGATTTCTATTACCCATAAACTCTTGATCCAAAGATATAAGAATTAATAATCTACCTCAAAAACCCAAGAAATCATTAGGATAATGAGACCCATCCCCCAAGGTTTCCCCTCCATTGTGGATTTTACTAGGACATTGAAAATTGGCATCTATTTCTTGACCAATATAAATATGATTATTAAATAATGAATCATATTTAAAAAAATAAAATAAAATATTCTCATCATCCTCTTCCACATCAAATATCATCTTTGAGAAAAATCTCATCAATGACAACTCCTCGACTGATTCCTCCAAATATTTATTTGGAAACTTCCCACTCAATGTGTTAGTGAACTCATTCTTTTTTATTGGTACATATTCAATAAAAAAAATATAAATCGAAAAAATATTCCACCAAAAATATCCATCAATACATAAAGACTATTTAGGTGAAAATATACTCTAGGATTTTATAATTTTCATATATATAAATCTTCTCACTGATAGGATATTGGATCTATGTTTTAAGGGAATTAATTAATATAACCAAATTTAGATCATGGTTAGGCCAATAATTTTCATGAGGATAGAGTTGGTGAGAACCATATACCACTAGGATTTTCCATTGCATAAAAACACATCTTAATACCATACATGAGGCTTAAAAAACATCTTAGCCCAACTATGGTTCTGGAAGACTCAAAATTGGAGCTAAATATAATATCAAAATTATATTCTCAAATAATAATTGAAATTTATCATTCCATTTGAACATAGCACCCTTATCTGTTAACTCAGTCATCATAGATGTATTCATGGAGAAATTTTGAACAAAACATCTATAATATCATATTAAACTAAAGAATCCCAAGATTAGATAACATTTTTGGATTGTTCCCAATACATAAACACCTGAATATTATTAGGATACACTGATATTACCCTCTAATAAATTACTTCTCCTAGAAAATTCACTTCTTAGATACAGAACTAGAACTTAGATAGATTCCCATACATATAATTTTCTTTAAAGATTATTAGTATTATATAAAAATGATCCCCATATTACCCCCTATGACTTGGAGTACATCAAAATAACATACATGGAAAACAATATTAATTAGTCCATGAACCAATGAAAAATATCCCATTCATCAATTCTATAAACATCGAAGGAGAATTATTAATTCCCAATGGAATTAATATAAACTTGAAATTACTATACCAGTTCTTAAATGCTATCTTAGTTTTATTATATTCTAAAAATATTAAAAAATGGTATCCCAATCTCAATTCAATCATAGAAAAAAATTAAGATACTTTGAGTCTATCAAATAGATCATCAATCTTAGGAAATGGGTATTTATTCTTAATAATCACATGATCTAGATTTCAGTAATCAATATAAATCTAGAGGCTTCTCTTTTCCCTCTTTGTAAAGATAACTGGTGAATCAAAAGGTGACATAAAAGGATGAATAAATACCTTATCCTCAATATCCTTAAGAAAAACATTAATATACTTAGATTCAGTGGGTTCCATAAAATATGATGGGAAATAAATGGGTCCCATCATAGTGAGTAGGATAACGGTGAACTATAATGACATATCTTGTGGAATCTGAGAAAAATAACTAGGAAAGACCTTAGGGTAATCCCAAACCGCTATAAGAAGTTTAATTTTTAAATGATATTCAATGAAATAAATAATAATCTCTAACCACTAGCATGAAATCATTCTAGAAAAAGGAACAAAAGGCCCTGATCTCCTAAATCTAGGATCCAAATCACCTTAAAAGACTTAAAGGATCCCATCAGAAGAAAGAAACCAAACTCAATGATGATAAAATTCAATCTAGGACTTAAAAAAATAATCATCAAATAATATACAATAATAAGGATTAAGTGAACAAAATAAATAACCAAGAAATCCCACAAGACTTTGATGTCGACAATCGCCACATGACACTCTAGCCATTTAAAACCTTGCCCTTCTTATTTACAATGGAAGTGGACATATCCATCATGAATTAAATAAGCTCCAAATGAAATCAAATCATTTAAAACAACTTAAATGATATGAAAAAAATTATGTAACACAAGATATTCAATTATATTAGGCTTTTCTTTAAAGAGAAACAATATCCCAATGAACATAACTTTATTCAAGAATATGATTAAAAATAAAATTCTCAATTATTATAAATTTAATTTTACGAAGTTAATTTAATTTTACTATTAATAATGTTAATATTATCTTAGATTTTTTTATATTTTTGAGAAATATATTATTGTTGTGTGAATATTTGAAAATACATATTTTAGGAAAAATGGTCAATTTTATGACATTATAATGATGTAATAACCACAAGAAATATCAAGATTTTTTTTTCTTGAAAAAATATATATTTAATATGTAATATGACTAAATGGCCCAAAGGCCTAATTTTTTATTAATTTTTGGATAAAACCCCTTTTAAGTAAAAAATGTAGGAAATATCACAAGACTTCAAGGTCATAAAAACATCAATAAAAATTAAAGTTCAAAGCCCAAAACTAGACTACATAGACGTACCCCTCTCCAATATAATCATCTGTACGATAAACCTCCACCAATTCATGACTATTAAAAAAACTGTCCAATGCAGAAATGCATGGGCTTGGTACCAATGGTGGATCCATACCATCTCAAACTTATAAATCTTGATTGTTATGCATTGTGAAATATCATACTCTAATCCTCTTCTGGAGAAAATCATTGTAGAATGTTTGAAAGAATCCTTCCAAAATCTAAATTTAGACCCATTGATTCTATTCCAAGGAAAAACATCAAAATTCCACATAACATGACCAACTTTATCAAAAAAATAAAACTTGTACACTAATCCAACTCCAAACATTGAACATCCTCAAGACGAACAAAAATCACTAAACTCCTTCCATCCAAAATCAGAAAAGAGCACATAGAAAAATAAAATAGAAACCAAAAAACAAGCATTATTCCAACTGAGAATAAAATGGATATTTTAGAATCAAATCCGTGGCTTTTTCAGTAATAAGATGTCGAGTGAAAAAGGCTTTCAGAAGTTGAAGAACCAGCAATTCAACACCAAATCAAGGAATCAACAAAAAGAGAAGCCAACACCATAACAAAGACTCAGAAACATGAACCACCACATCCCAAACCAAAATGAATATAAAAAACAAAATCAGAATAAATCACCATTATGCCAGAAGGTAGACACACCACCCAAATCCCATCGCCGCCAACCAAAACACACTCTAAGACCACGACCAAGCTCCAACCACACACACTAGAGACAAGGTGGAGACCTCAGGCTGTTGGATCTGGAAGATCGGTCTTGAACCAAAACAACATAACCATGGGAGACCCTATCCAGTGATGAAGGAATCGAGTGAGGAGAGGATATAAATGGTGAAAATTTTGAGATGACCCGATTCCATGAAGCGCCACCACAACCAAGGATTCACCACCAAATCTCGCTGAGAATTAGAAGTGTCGCTGCGTCAACTCGAATAAACTATTTACAAGTTTCAATTCGGAATTGGTTTTTATTTAAATAAAATTATATATTCTTTTATTTTATATAATTCAATTAATTACATTGGTATCATCATTATAATTTAATTTAGTATAAAAAATTTTTATACTTAAAAGGAATATTTCTCAAAAAACAATTTTCATCACATTTTATGGTTTTATTTTTAAATCAATTTATTACACTTATAAAATATGTATTTTATAATATTAAATCAATTTTTGAATCATAAATTCCAAATTTTTAAATGAGGCTATATTCATTTTTCCCATTATTAATAGTAACATTGGTAAAAAATTCAGTTACCACGACAAGAATTAAAACATATTAAAAGGGTTAAATGTAAAATTATAAGGGTTAAAATTACCTAAAAATGGATAAATCCTATTTTATTATCACATATAGACCACATATAATACCATATTACATGATGAAGCATTTTGGATCCAATTGGTTTGATAAATATATTAATATATTTTAATCATCTAAAAAATTCCAAGCATATCCTCTCTCTAACTTATAAAAGGCATCACATCACCTATCTTATCCTCACATCATGAGCATTTTATCTCATAAAATAGCTAGTAAAATAATTTATTGACATTTATACCCACTTTATAGAGGTATTTTTTTATTATAATACCATCCTTATAATGCATTTGGTATAAAACAAAAGAGGTTGTCCAATGAAGAGGTATTGTTCTTAACTGAGTGTTTTCATTTTATTTTATCTTATATCTCCTAAAATATTCTATAACCATGATCTTATAATAACATAAATATCTTAAATATTATCAAATTTTATTATTATTTTGTAACAAAACTTATTCATCTCCTTTAAATCATATTTAAAATAAAAACATTGCTCATGCGTACATACGACCAACCATCTCCACATATCAGTGTAATTCGTTTATCATCAACACATTAAATTTATTTTAATAAATATGGAAATAATGAATATATATATATACATATATATATATTAAATTTATTAAATAATTATTATTTTATTAATATAAGATATTATTTACCTTCTTACACTTCATCCTGTTAAAAAATGATAACATCGCTCATGCATACATGTGGACTACCACCTCCACAATGAGATTCCATTCATTTACCATTTATACCATTTAATAATGATTAAAAATATGAATTAAATGAATATATATTATATTTATATCATTATTAATATTATGTTGATGACGAAACCATGCGAAATATGAAAGTACTGAAACAACCAAATTGAAATGTACATGAAAAATGAAATAGTAAAAACTCAGAAGCAACTATTTCAATAAAGAATTGCGAATAAATGGGTGTTGAAATGTTATTAGTGAATAATATATTAAATTATAATTATGTATATGGTTCTAATATATAATTATAATAAATTAAAAAATTATTATAAAAGAGGTTAAAAGCACATTGGAAGCATGTCATACCTTAAGTAAGTGTTTATTTCACAATCACATGCTTATTATATATTGTCTATGTTTATGTTTCAGTTAGTGTAATTATGTGATATTTCATTCATAAAACCAATATATGTTCTTATCCTTTTGTTATTTCTAGAAATTATAATATTTCATTTCATTTTCCTCTTTATACGAACTCAAAAGTATGAAATAATGTTTTTAAGGAAAACCAAATTCATTTATCTCTTTAGTTTGGAATATTTTTATTATATGTTCATATTTTTTAAAATAATTTCAATACTAATTTTTATATTGTCCAATGATTTATTAAAGTAATTTTTACCCATTTTTTACTCCCTATAATAAGTTTTAAAAGGAATCTTATAATCATTTTCCAAACAAAGAACATTTTACTAAATGTGTGAACATAATATTTTTTAACTTATAATGTTAGAATGAATTTTCCCACCATCACTAATACTCTTTGTTTTGAATATTAATTTAAATTTTTACATGGTTTATTCCAAATAAAATTATTTCCCTATTATTTTGTAATTTTTTTATATTTTAAATAAGTGATTTCAAAATGAATAGGTTATTTTCCACAAAAAAATTGTGGTGATATTTTAGAATTATTTTCATCTATTTTATCATCCTTTGATGACTAATTTTCATTATTGATCATATAACGAAATAATACTCTCAACCATGTTTTTATCTATAGATTATAGTCATTTTGACCGTGGAATGTATTGATATTCTGTATACTAGTTCTTATAATATAGATAATTATTTATTATTAAGGAATGTTGATTAAGGTGTATTGTTTATATATATTATGATGCATTGGACTTATTATATGATGGGTGGGGAATAGAATTAAAAATACCCTAGATGAATTTTTAGGTCTCATGAGACAAAATTGGTTGGGAATTTGGTATAATATTAACCCATTCTTGTAGGATGTCTTATAATGATACCTCGATGGTAAGTTTAAGATGTCTAAAATTATAAATTTCTCCATTATGAAATCAGTTATTAATTTCCACATGATTATTCAAATATTGGTCTTATCCTTGGATAAGTTTCAAGATTATGTTACTATTTATATGTAATTATTTAATAATCATTTACTCCTTTCATATTAATCATTTATTATTTATTTTATGATATATTTTATTATACACATTCCCTTAATGAGAATCTGAGCTCACCCTTTTATCTTGTTTCTTTTCCCTAGGAATACAGAAAGTGTACTATGATAGATATACATGGATATTCTATATGTAATTATAATTATATCAATGAAAATACTATGTTGTGTTTTATGTTTTCAAATATAATATGAGATTAAAGTTTATATCTATTTTTCTAAAAATACTAAACTATTGTATCCCTAGAGATGTAGTCACTTGTATCTAGTGGTAATATTATAATGTAACCATCAACTCTTAGATACTTGGTTGGAGTTTTTACATTTAGTGTGATAGAAAGTTTAGTATAAACCATGGGAATTAATTTTTGGAATATATAACTTAGGGAACATTTTCTTATGACATAATTTAGGGATAATTATTTGTATAAGATAATATCATGACATTTTGTTAAGGTAGATAATGCATGGTTTCCAAGAAAATACACCCCTATTTAGATACTGGAAATTGGATGTGGTTATAACAGTGATGTACCTATGGGTAATAACTTTTAAAGGGGTGTATTGGGTATTAAATAAATTATAACCAGTTCACGATGAGTGGGCCTAAGAATACACACTTGGATAAAATTTCCATGGGATATACTCGGGTTGACTCACATATTATTTATAAACCATTATGAAATATTTGAAAATATTTTTATGATTTGATTATATTCCCAATGATATTAATCTTACTATTCTAATATTAGTTGTACATAAATTTTAAATTTATGTTAATTTTTTTACCAATTTCAGAATTATACATTATACATTTTATTGTTATAATCTAATATAGTTAATGAAATTGATTAGAAATGTTTTCTAATATAAGGAATGAAAACCATAACAATGAATGAAATCTATATAGGGATTACCCTCCCGAGAAAGAAAATAATTCTAGAGTATAAGCTATATCTAGAGATAAAAAAATTATAACTATATTAGGGAAGATAAATAAAGTTATAGCCAATAACCACAACTATATGTATCATCTTTCATATCCATGAAGTGGGGTAACAATGTTAGAACATTTAATCTAAAAAAACCTCCATAATTCAATAGAACCATAAAATCCATTATCCACTAAGAAATGGATAAGTTCCTTAGAAAATATATTTATTAATTTGAGATGTAATTAAATGGATAATGTTTTCATGGATGTTTATCATCTAATATGATATTTGAATCAATGGTGGTCATTAATTTAAAACACTTAGGATGTGGAAGAATTAATAATCATGGGGTGGAAGAATTTTATGTTAATTTTCATTATAGAATATTTTCCTCACAAACAAAAAGAAAATATAGGGATAAAATTACAAAGTCTAAGAAAAAAGGAAGAGAAAATGTTTCTATGCATGAAGCTAACATTACAAGGTTATCAAGACATGTTACAGACTACGTATATAATTCATTAAGTATGATTGACTGTTTCTTTAAGGAGATAAAAAAATCCTTCAATGTGAACTAATATCTCAAAATATCTCATTAAATGTGGATATAATATCATTTAATATCAATACATTGAAATAATTATACATGTATTATTATTTTTAAGGAAATTTAGAGATAAAGAGGATGGATGACACCTCATAAATCAAAAAATATACAAGGGGAATTGGAGAAGGGTGCAATTTCAGACATGTGATACTTATGGAAATAAATACATAGGTATATGATTGAAGGGAAATTGAGTTCAATATAACTATAGAAATAAATTCCATTATACACATGAATTAAATGGTAAGGGAGAATCCATCAATGTATAATTATTTAACTATTAGGATATAGGGCACTATGCCATCAAATTCCCAAAATTTCAAGGGAAATAACCAAAAGAAGAGACCAAGTGGAGAAGGCCATGATTATGAAATTATAATAGCATAAGTTGAAGTTACTTGGAATGTGGTGGAAATTAGTTTCTTTATAACATCATTTTTAGCTAATGATTTATTTAATTCTGTATCCCAACACAATTTATATCATCAATGTTTATAAAGAAAATTAAATATTTATCTAGCACACTGAAAAGGTAGTTATCAATCAAGACATCTTAAGGAAATTTATTTAAAAAATTTATGTCAATAAATCACCATTATTATACATGATTGTAACATATTCAAAAATTATTTTATTATAGCTATGATAGACATTGATACAATCCTTAGTATGGTGATACTTTCAAATTAAAAGGAAAAAAATTATTAACAATAAGATGAGATCATTATGTTTAGTGAATATATAAAATGCCTTGTCTTTAGATCTAAGAACTAATCATTAGAATCATTCATAGATCCACCCCCAGTTGCTCTTCATAATGAAATTTTGAGAGAATAAGAGCAGAAAAAACCTATGGATGGGAAAGGAAACCTTTGGATATAATATGTTCTTTTTGTGGAAGAATACATTTATGTGTTTCCTGAATTACTACACAGACATCTATCCAATCCTAAACTTTATTTTTTTAACTAATATATGACATGTGACATATATCTAATAATCTCTATAGAATGGACACATTGGAGTTAGTGGAGTTAAATAAATAACTACATGAGTTAGTGATAACATATTGATATTCCAAAGTGTTTCTCCTTAGGGATCTCTTGTTATGTTTGTGAAAAATATGTTCAATACTATGATGTTGTGCAATGATTACATGGAAATAAATTCCATTACCATAAGGAATAAGTATCATCATCATTGTATTGATGTCTTGTTTGATAAACACCAATGATCTCAATATTTTTCAAATATTGATATTCACATGAAGTATCATAAATTGTGAGTAATGAAGGATGATATTACAAAGAATTCCTTTCATATAAGATATGATAATTATGAGTTTATAGTAATTCCCTTTGGATTGAATAATTCACCCTTTATTTTTATGGATCTAATGAAGAGAGTATTAAAGGAATATAATGATATTTTCACTATTGTATTTATGGTTGATATCTTATTATACTCTAAATTTTATGAAGAGCATAAGTATCATTTATGAATTATTCACGAGATTCTTAAAGAAAAGGAGTTATGTGGGAAATTTTTCAAGTGTGAATTTTGGATTTAGAAATACCATTTTCATGGCTATATATTCTATAAATATAGAATATTAGTTGATCATTCAATGATAAGAAAGTTAAAGAATAGAATACACTGACAAACATAATCTAGGTAAATAGATTCCTTGGATTAGTATGTTACTATCAATGATATGTGAAAAATTTTACCTGATTAACAAATCGGTTAAAAAATTTGACACATAAGGGGGTTATGTTATTATGTATTGAGGAAAATAAAGAATGTTTTTAAGTGTTTAAGAGGACATCGATTGATAATTCAATGTTAAAATTTCCATCAAGAGAGGGTAGATTTGTGATATATAGTGACACATATAATAAAGGCCATGGATGTGTCTTTATGCATAATTAGAGTGTTATTTACTATGAATCAAGGAAATTAAAGATCCATGACCAAAACTATCCATCCCACAATCTTGTGTTGGTAGCTATAATGTTTTCTTTGAAGACAATGATGCATTATCAATATTTTAAAAAATGTGAGATATATACGTATCACAAGATATTGAAATACATATTTTCATAAAAATAGTTCAAATTGAGGTGACATAGATGTATTGGGCTACACATGGATTATAATTTCTTAATACACTATCACCATGGGAAGGCTAATAAGGTAGCTGATGTGTTAAGTAGGAAAGGTCATGGAATTATAACTAAAATGATAATTTATGAGGATTTTATATTCAATTACATAGTAATAATATATATGGTAATTATTAGGGAATGGGAAACATCATCCATTTTCTAAATGATTCCCAAAACATCCATTTTAGTAAACTAAAAAAGATTCAATCTTGATGAAAAGGGTTTACAATAGAATATTAATGATTTTAATGATGGGAAACTAGAAGATTTTGTTTATGAACATGGTGTGATGAAATTTGGAAGTAGGTTATGTGTTCTATCCATACTTGAGTTGAAGAGATATTTATTAGATGAAGACCATAGCTAGAATTTCTATATACACCTTATAAATAAAAAAATATATCATTATTTGGAGGAATATTTTTGTTAAATAGGAAATTTCAGACTATATAATATGATTCTTGTATTTTCAATAGGTAAAGGATGATATAAAATATCTTAAAGTAGTCATGAAATCTCTACCCATTACTGTGTAGAAATGAGATCATAATACTATAGATTTTTTCAGAGGATTTCAATGACTCATAGAAAGAATGATTCTATATGACTTTTTGTTAATAACTAAACCAATTATAAAAATATATTTTATGTAAGGGAATATATACCTATTTTGTGTATTACACAACTCTATATTAACTGGGATGTGATACTTCATGGTACACCTCTTTCAATTGTATCATATCATGATCTACAGTTTACATCAAAATTCTAGAAGAGTATTCATATGGCTCTTGACACTGAGATACAATGGAGATACACCTATCATCATTAAACAAAAGGGATCTATAAAAAGGACTATTCATATATTAGAATATATTTTTAGGTTAAGCTCGAAATACTTTCAATGTATATTGGATCAGTATTTACCTTTAGTGTAATTCGTTTGTAATTATATCTTCCAATCAAGCATTAAAATAGAACCATACAAATAATTATATATTAAGAGGTTTCATAATCCAAATTTTTGGGATTAAATTATTGAAAGGAATCATTTAGGGGTAGATCTTGTTGTTGATACAATAATAAATGTGATTAAATTAAGAATAATAACAAGGAAACTGAAAGAAGTCAATAATTCTAAGATGATATATGAAGGAAATATTTATAATTTCAAGTTGGAGATCATGTTTTCATAAAGGTATATCCATATAATGGTGTTATAATATTCATAATGAAAGGGAAAATATATCCTAGGTACACTAATACTTTTTAAATTTTATAATGAATTAGAACTATGAGTTACCATTTATAAATTCCACCTTTCCTCTCTAAAATTCATGATGTATTCCATATATCTTTATTGAGGAAGTACATTCCACATAAAAAATATTCTCTAACCTCTAAGGAAATACAATTGGAACCTGATTATATCACTATAAAAAGAATATACATATTATTGACACTGGAGAATAGGTTTTGAGGAATCACATGACTCGACTAGTAAAGATACATTGGAGAAATCATAAGATAAATGATGTGATTTGGGAACCTAAAGAAGTTATGATAAATAAAAAACAATATATATTTATTAGGTTATGTTTTAAAAATTTTGTGAAAATATTTTTGGAATAAATGATGAATGTAACATCTAAGATTCAATTAAAATAAGTATTTCTTTCTAGATAAATAATAGAATAATTCAAATAGATTTATTCATGAATATTATTAAAATGAAAATTTTTATTTTTTATAAAATGAATGTAATGAAGATAATATCATTTTTGAATTCAAAATTTCAAAATTATCTTAGAGTGAATTTTGGATATTTTTGAGAAATAGTTGATTTTTTTTGGAAAATAGTGTAAAATACATATTTTAAAAAAACTATAACTTTTATGCCATTATAATAATATATTAATAATTTTAAAGATCATTAAATATATGATTAATATTTTTTAAGTCTAAGTAATGTTTTTGTCTAAATGAATTTTTTTCATTATTTTCTATTAATCGACAATATAAATGGTTATATTTTATTTTTATTTAAATTTTAAGACTAATAAGTCTTCTATTATATATAATAATCCATTTAATTCCATTTGGATCAATATTGTACTTGAATTTTCATAATTTTTTTTTATACATAAAATGCATTTTTTTTGGAAAATCATTTTCAAAATATTTTATGAGGTTGTTTTTAAATTAATTTCTATAAAATATAGAAATATAATTTGATAAAATAGAATACAAATTTTTAATCATCACAAATTTTTTTAATTAAGCCACTTTAATTTTTTTCCATTCTAAATAGTAACTTTAGTAAAAAAATTAGTTACCAATGTAATACTTAAAATGGAATAAAATAGTTAAAACTAAAATGATAAGTGTTTAATTGACTAAGAAACATTTCTAAATCCGTTTTTATGCTCATATTTAGGCACTATATCATTTCATATTCTATTATGAGTCAATTTTAAGCCATTTTTCTTGAATAAGACATTAATATAGTTTAATATTTTTTTAAATTCCAAGTGTGTCCTCTCCATTATTTAGAAAAGGAAACCACCCATGCCCTCTTATACTCACTTATAGAGCCCAAAAAATCATAAAATAAATAAAATAACCCATTTCTAATGCACCTCACTACATTCTAGAGGTACTATTTTTTTTATAATACTATCATCTAAAGGCTTTATACATAACCCTAAAGAGGTTTTCCAAAGAAGATAAAAAGTTTATAACTGAGTGTTTTCATTTTATTTCATCTTATACCACATTAAAATATTATATAAAATTATAATATAATATCATAAATAAATTATATAAAATGAAATAATATTATACTTTAAGAACAATCCTTATTCCTCTTTATTACATCCAATCAAAAAATAAAAACATCACTTGTGTGTATGTACGACCGATCATCTCCACGTATCCGTGTAATATGTTTTTCATCACTAATTTAATTAAATGGTTATAAATATGAAAATAATGAATATATATTATATTTATGAAATAATTATTGTTATTTAAATACTATATATCATTTAACTTCTTACCATTATACCCACTAAAAATTGATAATGACACTCTTACAGACTTATGGACCACCACCTCCATGAAGCGATGTTTTTAATTTTTCATGTATACACTTAACTAATGATTATAAATATTTATAAAATTAATAAATATTTTATTTATATAATAATAATAATTATTTTTTTATTCAAATAAGATAATTATGCATGGACTGAAACTACCAATTTGAAATTTACATGAAAAAAATTTACCTTTTGAAAGGTGATTTTAATAAAGAATTATAAACAAATAGGTGTTAAAATGTTATAAGTGGATAATATATGATATGATATTTATTTATATTGTTATTTTATATAATTTTAATAAATTTAAATTTATTTCAAGTGAGTTTATCAAAACTTATTAAGAAAATTATATATCAGGTAAGGGTTTATTTCAAAACCTCATCCTTATTTCAGATTATTTATGTTTAAGTTTACATTAGAGAAATTATATGATATTTATACCTTAAAACCCATCTATTTTATTATATTATTGTTTTTTCTAGAAATAAAATTTTTTGTCATTGATTTATCTCTCTCTATATACTCAGCAGCATGAAAGATTGTTTTTAAAGATAACCAACTTAATTTCTCTCTTTTGTCAGGAATATTTTTCTTCCATGTCCATATTTTATTTAAAATGTTTTAAAAAATGTTTATAAAGTTAAAAAATAATTGATTAATGTAATTTTTACCCTTTTTTTAATTTTTATAATTTTTTAAAAAGAAATATTCATATAATTTTTTGATCAAAGCACTTTTTTTTGATGTTTTAAACAAAATCATTGTTTTAATGTAAACCACATGAATGATTTTTATATCCATCATAAATAATTACCGTTTTGATGATTCCTTTATATAATTCCATAGATATTTCAAAGGGAAATTCTTTTCCAAATATTTTTGATATTTTTAGATTTTAAATATGTGATTTCAATATGAAAAGGGTATTATCATCAGTAAATGTTTGAGTGATCTTTTAAAAGTATTTTTATAGACATAAATATCCTTGGATGAATGTTTTTTATTTAATGAGGTTATAATCTAATGATATGATCCACTTTATTTTTATTGAGTACTTATGATCATTTTAACAATCGAAATAATTAACATTATTTATTATTGTTCTTATAATAGGTATAGTTATTGATTATTGAGTCATATTGGTTGAGTTATATTTTTTATTCATATGATATATGCATTATAATTACCAAGTAGAGAGTGGGTCCTGAAATTACATAGCCCATTTATGAGTTGTTATATTTCATGAGACAAAATAGGTTAGGTATTTTGCATATTATTTACCCATTTATGTATAAAGACTTAGAACAGGGCCTCGATGATATTTTTAAGATATCAAACATTATGAATTAAATTATTATGAAATAAATTATATATTTCCATGTGATTATTCAAATATTTATATCATCCATGGATAAGTTTAAATCTCATGTGATTATTTATATGTAATTATTTGATCGTTCCCTTATTTGGAATCTAAGATAACATTTTTATATTATTTCTTTTCACCAAGAAGTCAAGAGGTGTACTATTATTTATATCAAATGATATTATAGAGTTAATAATAATTTTCTCAAATAAAATACTATATTGTGTTTTATGTTTTCAAATTTAAGTTTATATTAAAGCATATATTTAGTTTTACTGGATGATTAAACTATTAAATCCATAGAGATACAATCACTTGTATCTAGTTCCAATGTAAGGAGTTAACCAACAAATTTGGGATACTAAGGTTGTGGTTGTTAAAAATTAGATTCACTAGTATCAAATAACACAAGGATCACAGAAGATGGAATAAAAACCATTCTTATCATTCTAGTTGGACCAACCTCAAATTATTTTATTAAATACCCCACTATGTAAAGATAACCATCCTTAACTCCTCCATGTTTTTTCTTTATAACCTAAGTATCCCCTTTATCATAAGAGTGAGACCCAAAGCCTTTAATTACATCATACTTGAAATGAGTACCTTTTGTAATAATGGATAAAACCTTGCTTCTTTTAGTTACCTTCCTGCAGAAGCACTGAATATGGACATACTATCTATATATATGGAATTATTTAGAATCCTTCCTACAATTAATCTTGGTATATCCACATCTCCCACATTAGATGTAGACCGAAATGCTATGTATTGATTTTTTTTCTTCACACCAAAAATAATACCTTTCCATGGATCACCTCACTTCCTATTCTAGAAAAGAGACACAACATGTCACCCCCTTGTGGTTATTGAAACTATATAGAGACTATCCTTCCTTGCTATTTTTTCCATAATAATATATTCTTTTTCAATCACCTCAACATAGGTTGGAAAGTTCATGAGAATAAAACTCAATTGGATATCCTACTTTATTTTGATCTCAAACTTACTATATTTGAGTTAATTTTTATTAATAATATTTGGAGACAAATAGACCAACTTAGCAAAATAAGTTGAGTACTCTATCATAGATCATTCTCCTAGCCACTTAGTCACCAACTACAAATATTTTTCCAAGAATAATGTTTCAGGGTAGAAATAATGGTTTAATTAAAAATTTAAGCTATTATATATGAGGTCCTCATACAATTTATCAATAATGATAGATTCAAATCACTTAATTATAGGTCCTATAAATATATAATTGGAAAATAACACCTTAGAGTTGTCACAGTTCAGCAAAAAGTGGAGGATTATTTAGATCCATTTGATGCATTCCTCAGGTTCTTGGGTTCATTTATCACTAAAATTTATTGATGAGTTTAGTTTGGTAAACACCAAAGCATGATCCACTATCCGTTCTTGGTTTCCACCACATGACTGACTTGATGATTGGATAGTTTGGATTACTGTTCTGACTCGAGTTGGGTGAAATTGGGTTTTTTCTTATGGAATATTCTTTGTAGCTTCCACCCCTAAATGTCAAATGATTATTCATGTTTAAAATATCCATTAAATACCATATATAACACCTAATTAAGAAAGAAATAAAATTTTGAATTAATTTTTTTTAAAAATAATAATCTTCTTAAAATCTATCAAATAATAATTATTATCAACATTGGAAGATTCATATGATAATAGAGTGAAAACACAAAAGATTTGAGATTTTTCCCACTGTGAAAAATTTCACTACATAGTTTGTCAAACCATTAAAAAACTTTACAAGTAATACTATAAGGTTATATAATCATTCAAATTCATACCTGGGAATATCTAAAATATTTTTCAAACTACGATATTAAAATATGAACCTCTGTCTCCTTCTCAATTTCACCCTGAAATCAAGTCTCTTTCTCTCTCTCTATAAAAACCTATAGTCGATCCTAAGACTCAGAACCAAAATATAAATATGTTACTATTTATTAATATATACTATAATCTATATCATGAACTAGATACAAATTCCTAAAAACCCATAAAACTCAATGTCTGATACAAAATTTAGCTAACCAGGCACTCTTCCTCACATTTCACTATAGTTCCAAAAATTATAACTCATATCTACCATAATCCAAAAACTAAACCTAGGTAGTTTCACTACTCCTTTAACTAGTTATTCTCTCTGATAACACTTTTTATCAAAACAAACCAATTCAACTTGATACTTCCTCTAAGATGACCTTCCATAAGTCCCAAATCATATTCTTAATCACCAGAGGCTAATGACAAAAACCTGGGTGTCAATATTGGAATGAATGGGAATGATTTAACCCTAAAATTCCTCAGACATGTATCACGTACCAATAAAAATATATATATGAATAAAAACCCTAATAAGTGTATAAATTTTAATTCTAAATAAAAACATGATACATAACATGAAATAATACCAATGGTCCAGAACACATGATAAACTATGAGCCAAGAGTCTATCTCCATGTGACCATCTGGAACCATCATCCAAAACAATCCATATATAATTTTGTATAGGAGGATATATAAAGATACATGACACCATTCCCTTCACCTAAGTCTAACAAAATCTAGTCATAATACACCATAAGGCATATTTAGGGTGTAAGGAAATTCCCAATATGATACCACTATGAATTTATACAAATCCTTTCATTATCAAAATGTTATTTTTAGTTTTAAAACAACACCAATTTCATAAATTATTACATAAGTAAACACATTTTCATAAATAATGACTTTGGTTTTTTCATTTCAAAAAAAATATATATAATAATTCTTAAGAACTTGGAAATAAATAATGTTTGATTAAATAAAGTGTGGTATAAAAGAAACCCATAAAAATTAAAACAGGTGTGAGTATAAAGCACAATAAACCATGTAATGTCTAATAAGAATGCATAAATGGGATACAAGATGGAGTCTATGATACCAACACATCTAAGGAACACTATCTAGTATAGTGAATCCTAGGTCCCTACTAAAACACATATCCAATGGCCTCCCCCCTGTTCCAAATTTTACAATTAAGTGGAAGAGAGTATAAGAAAAAAAATCAAATTATATATTTTTAACTTCATCAAACACATAATGTTTATAAAAATAGTTTTTAAAGAAAAATCCTTTAAAACATTACCTATTTCCACTAAATACCAAGTAAGAATCATTTATTTCAATTTATCCCTTAAAACAACAAAATTAATCATTTTCATATTCCAAAATCAAATAATATCACAAAAACATTCAACTATTCAATAGTAATGAATCCATTGGATTGAGACACCAACATCACCAATAGAGGAATCATTAAGAACTTGAAATTTAATTATGGGAAGAAAAGATATTTGGTCCTCAAGATCCGAGATCTATAAAGAACATCATCATCTCTCCACCCAAAAACCTAGACACGACCCTCATAACCCATTTGGGTTCTAAAGGATCTTAGAGAAGAGAGATCATGGATAAATCTATAGAAAATTAGAGAAATTATAACCCCTGATATCTTATGATATATTTCTATTTATATAAATTTAATTTCTTAGATAGATTTATTTAAATGAAACACTGAGTTCTAATGCATGATGATATATAAAAATATAATTATTTAAATGTAAACATTAGAATCAATAAATTAAATTATCTATAGGAATTGGAATGAACACATTATAAAAAAATATAAAAATGTACTGATTAATTCAGAATAAATAAGTACTCAATATTTAGTAAAGTCATTTTAGTCTTTAAGAATATATTTTATTTGAGAATGGTTTTATCAAATTTTGTACGAGGATATTGTAATTAATTTTTTATAAAAAAATTATATCTTATAAAAAAGATACCATGTTTTAAATCATCATATCAAAATTATCTTATGCTGATATTTTAGGTTTCTTTAAGAAAAGATTAATTTTTTTCGATGAATGGTTAAAAATAACGATTTTATTGAAAAATATCTTTTCCATTTAATTATTTTCAAAATAAAATTATATTAAATTAATTTTTAAATTTCATTAGTTAATTTTTTAGAACCAATTTAATAAAATTCATTTGATTAGATACTATGATTTATTTTGGTATAAAAACATATTTATACATGAAAACACATTTTTCTCGAAAACCATTTTCAATAAATTTATGGGTTTATTTTAAATTAAATATACACCATTGATAAAAATTTAAATTGATAAAATTTATTCCATATTTATAATTAGTATATAAAATTTTTATAATGAGATCAATTTCATTTTTGGTCATAATTAATAGTGAAAACTATCAATTTTTTACTATAGTTAAGGTCAAAATGAGTTTATCAATGGGGGGGGGGGTTAAACTAGTAGATAAGGGTAATATTTCCATTAAACATGAATAAATACTATTTTATAGACATATTTAAACTCTATATTATATTATCTTTTAATATGAATCCTTTTGAAGCATTATTATTTAGTAGGATATAATTATATTGTAGTCCTTTGAAAAATTCCATGTGTGTCCTCTACCTCCCATATAAAGGGAAACCACATATCCTATATTACCCAAAAATTAATTCTCATTATAAATTATTAATTAAATAATATAATACCTTCCTAACATCCCTCTCTATATCCAAGAGTTCCTTGTTTGATCAGAATACCATCCTTTAAAGGCATGTGGTGTAAACTAAATGACGTTTCTCATCCTATAAGTATAACTCCAAAAATGAGTACGTTTGATTTTATTTATTTTTATTACTTATATAAATATATGGTATCCATTTTAAAATAAGTAATTAAGTATCATAAATATAATTAATTGATATTATGATATTGGATCAATCATTTTAAACCTTCTTTCCATCAAATGAGAAATAAAATTAGTGCTCGGGTGTGTGGGGAATACCACATACACATAGTGATAAAATTTATTTTATATATCCATAATTCATGGTTGGTTATGATTATGGATTAAATATGTATATAATATATTAATGAAATAAATATTTTTTTAATTATAATATCTTGCTTACCTTTTACCTTTCTATCAGCTTGAAAATGATAACGTCGCTCATACGTAAATGTGGACTACCACTTCCATAAAGCGATATGATTCATTTTTAATTTTAATTTTATTTATATGGTAATGAGAATATATTTAATGAATATATATGATATAATAATGATTTTATAAAGGTGAATTAATATTTACCTTATTTTCTGACTATTGAAAAGTGGAAACATCACTTGTGCATGCAAATGGACTACCATATCCATGAAGTCATGTAATTAATTTTTAATAAATTATTTATATAAATAATTATAAAACTATATGATGAATAAATATGTTAATTATTTATTATTAGGATTTTATAGATGATGAAACCATGACCAAGGTGAAAGTACTAGAACCATTAAACCAAAACATACATGAAAAATGAAGTAGTTATCATATAGAAAAGTGATTTTAATAAGGAATTATTAATAGACATTTAATAAAAAGTTATAATTAAATATTATATGGTATTATATTAATGAATATGGATCTATAATATATGGATAAAAAATCTATATTTATTATACAAGATATTTCAATGAGTACTAAGAAATATAAGACTTGAGGTAAGGGGTTTATAATACAATCTCATTTTTTTAGAGATTTTTTAGGAAAAATTTATATTGAGGGAAATTATATGGATATTATACTTTAAAAATAATCTATATTATTATCCTTAAGTTATTACTTGTGTTTATTTATTTATTTAACATTTTTCTCTTTGTTTCTTAAAATGACTGATAAAATGTTTTTAAAGAATGGAAGACCTTAATTCCTATTTCGTCAATGAAATTTATAATTCATATCCATAAACTTCATATTTTGTTTATGAAATTTCACACCTATACTTTAATTTTTTTTCACTTCCTTTTTTATTTACAATGGTTTAGAAAAGAATCATTTTAAATAAACTTTTCTCCAAACAAGTCATATTTTTCATTTTATAAACACGTGAAAGGAATTCATTCATTTATAATATATGAAAAGAACATATTTTCACAATATCATGACTGTTCAATAATTTTAAGATTATATTAAAATTTTACTTGATTCATTTCAAAGTAAATGTTTTCCTTAATATAAGATTTTGTCTTGATTTTAAATATATGATTTGAAAATAAGAAGTTTATTTTACATAAGAAACATTCCTATTATCATTTAAAGGTATTTTTAATATATGATAAAATCATTTGATATTTCTTATACTTAACTGGGGATATGATTTTATGATACTGTCCTTATTCTTTCTTTGGATGTTTTATGATTCAGATGATGAAATTTCCATGAAAATAATTTTCTTTTCCATGGGTTATGTCATGATGAAATGATAAATATTTTCCTAATCTTGTGGCATACATATGAATAGATATTGATTATGATATAGGTTCATCTATTATAGCCATCTAATGCATTGGTTAATGAGAGAAAAGTCATGAGATAACTATGTTATGTGTGAACCTCATTTCTTGTTGAAAAAATTATACATGGCTTGGTTTCATGTAGAAAATATTATTTTTAGACCTTGTTTTCATGTGCATAATATTATATGTGAAATTGGTTTTATTTCCAAAAGAAAATGTGGTTATGATAAAGAATTATTCCATGATTTATGATTAATTATCTTTGACTGATTGGTAATTTTTTTAAGTTTTTATCTTTTTATCATACCCTTATGATTATCTTATGATCACATGTAATAATTCATTGATATGTCCTATGTTTACCATTACTGAGAATCTGAGATCATATGTTATTATGTTTCTTTTTCCCATTCTATAAAGAAAGGTTTTTCGTGGGGTATATCTAAGAAGTGTAATATGTGAGAATATTTTTAGAGGAGATGTTATAGATCAATTATAAAATTATATGATTATATATCTAGTCATCGAATAAATTAAACCTTTACGGTCCTTAGGAATGTATTATTATTAAATGTATATAATTTTCATCTGAAATGATGTAAGACTATTGTATGAAATGATTAGGTCACCTCGATTGACATCATAGAATGGTTTATATAATCATTGGAGATTAGGATAAGATAGCATTGTTGAAAATACTAGGGTTAATCCTATGCATAGGATAACATCATAATGTTTTGGTAATGTAGATATTATGTGGTTTTCCTGGTAATAAATTCTTGTCTAGATACAATGTGAAAACATGGTTTTGGAATAGATTCATCAAGGGATAATAACCTTGAAAAGAGATAATTGGGTATATATCAGTCATTATTCTAGTGCATGGTGAATGAGACCTTACTATACACCTGTATTAACACTCTTAGGGTATATACATTGGTTAATTAAATTTTTTATTATGAAAAATTACAAATTATTTGAATATATAACTTCCATGGATAACATAGGTTAATCCTAAGGTGTCATTGAATGATAAGAAGGTATCATAATTTATGGAATATCAGGAATGATTTTCATCAATATATGATTGTTCACTATGTTTTTTAATTCTTGATACATGCACTATGTTTTTGGTTTTAGTCAATGGTTGGAACCAGAAGGAATTATGTGAACAATGAATGTGATAGCTAGTGAAATTACCATCCTCATGAGAAACCAAATAGCATTGGTGCTAGGATGAAATATATTGTGACTATGCTCACTCAAATCTCTCAAGATATGAGTAGTAATGGAGATCTTATTGATCTTACAAATAAACCAATGAGGTAGAAATATTCTATTTAATCCTTTATGTGACAAAATCCACCATCCTTCTTATGGTATTTTGATCTATTAGTTTTCAAGAAATATATCAATGTGATAGAAAATATATATTCCATACCAATGAGCCTATACCTAAATGGTATAGGGTCCTGCTTGGTATCCAAAATACCCAGGATCAAATCCGTGCAGGGAAAAAAATTATGGGTACTGTACCAATACTATAGAAGTGGTGAAACTGTTGCAGTAACATCACTGTAGCGGCAGAGGCACTGTAGCAGGGACTGTAGCGGTGATGGTATGGTAGTAGCATGAGTACTGTAGTAGTACTATTCACTAAGGGGTCCTTTGGGAAAAAAATGGGATTTTAAGCCTTGTATTCAGGTCACTTGTCTTTAGGTATTTGGGCTATGTAATGGGTATCCCTATACCCACACTAAAGAGGTCTTTACTTTAAATAATAAATTGATCCTTCGACCCCAACCTTTAATATATATATATATATATATATATATATATATATATATTCTATTCCTCAGTTATCAGGCTATAAAATGTTTTCATAGATTTATATTACTTTTAATGAGAATATTATCAATAGAAACACCCTAAAATTTAATGATATGAATATTTTTTAATGATTTTAATTTCTTTTATAGATTAAATTTCATGGAACATCGAGCTAAAACAAACACAAAACTATTTTGATTTTAACATAATTGTTATAAACTAACCATTAAATTGGTAGGTGTGAATATGATTAAATATATTATGAAATATATATTAATTTAATGTTCAATAAAAATTTATTTACTCTTAGTAAATAAACACATAAATTTTATTAAACAAATTTTGTTTTTCTAATATATGTTTTCTTCAAAAAGTGATTTTTATTCATTTCTATGAGAAAATAAATATAACTAATTTTTGACACTTTTAGAAAATTTATTTGATAAAATTAACATTATTTTTGGATTTTTAATTTCAAAATTATCTTAGGATGAATTTTTGAGTATTTTCTCAAAAGTTTAATTTTTCTGTGAACTATAAAAAATATTTATTTTTATAAAACACTCATTTTATTTATATTTAAAAGTAATTTTATGAATTTAAACTTATATAAAATAAAATTAAGTATGATTTAGTAATATATAATCTAATTAATTAAATTTAAACAATATTTAAATATTATTTTGTTATAAGTACATTTTTGGGCTTAAAAGTGCATTTTTTATTGAAAAAATTGTTTTTTATTATGTTTTTACGGTTTAATTTTTAATGAAAATTTTCAAATTATGTGTTTCGAATTTTTAGAAATGGATTTTATATAAAGAATTATGAGGTCCATATCAGGTTATAATGTCTTTTTCATTTTTATTCACACAAAATTTACCATGCTAAAAAATGATTTACTGTAGTATAGGTAAAAAATGTAGTGGGTTAACATTAAAAGGTAAATTATTAAAAAAAATAAAAATTAATACATTAAATGGGTGTTTTATGTGTTTATCACCATTAACCAAGATTTAAAACATTAATTATCAACCAAATTCATTAGAATTAATTCCACCCAAATGTGGTTGGATTAAAGTATAAAACAATCATTATTTAATCACCTAAAACCACCCCTCCCCAAGTATAAATACCACCCCTTTCTCCTTACCAGCCTTAAATATTTTAAAATATCTTATATGAAACCCTCTCCTCCCTACTCTCCCCACCTCAAAATTTCATTTGTCTCACCCAAGACCAATTCCATGTTTTTAAGGGGTCTTTCAAGGACATGATATTCAAGAGGTTGTTAAAGTACACAAAACTAAAGGGAAGAGTGGGGTAAGGGGTTCTCATATCACTGTTACTTTTGTGAGATATACGCCTTATTCAATAATTATTTCTTGTGTCTGGTTTATATATCCCCATTTGATATATAATATAATGAATCTCAAATATTTCATTTTATAATTATTATTTTTATGGTCCATATTATTCGATTGATTACAAAGTGGTAAAATATTTCATAAATAAATTTCCATTTAGTGGGTTAAAAATCTACTTCATTTATTATTTAACTTTAATATTATGCATGGGATTAATTTTGATTATCTTATGTTTTATTTACACTTATTTTATGTGGATTTATATCTGACACACATAATCTATTCATTTGATTAATGCTAACTTCAATGAAATGATATTTATAAAGGAATTTCTTTTAAAAATTGTCTTATTAAAATGTCCATTAAAACTACATTTTTTACTATATCCATGTTTTCTAAAATTGTTTCCAAAAAAGTTTTTACTATTTCATTACATATTTTTAAATTCATTTTTAATCATGTTTTGTTTTTTTACAAAATGGTTTGAAAGGATTACTTTTATCATTTCTAAATGAGGGTTTTGTGTGCCTTTTAAAAAAATATAGAATGTATTTTTTTTAAACTTATACAAAATGAGAGGAATTCTCCATTATCCTAAAACCATAATTCTTTGATGTTTACTTTGTAATATCACAAGATTATTTTCAAAGAAAGTATTTTCTTTTATAATTTCACGTCTCTTTAAAAAGAAATTATTTAAAATTGAATATGTTATTTTTTAATAATTATTTCATGTGATATTTCAAATTTAGTTTCAATCTAAGATAAAATTATTTGATTTTAATTATGATTTTCAAGGGATATTATTCAATGATACTATCCTTATTATTTTTATGGTTTATTTATGTTTATGATTGAATTATGTTTATGAAAATTGTTTCTTTTATATGAGATATGTTATGATGAAATTATTATGAAACTCATTTATTTACATGGATTCTGATATGATAAATGAATTATGTTTTTGTGGTATACATTTTTATTATTTACATTGTGTGATGATGGTTACGTTATGGACAAGGAAGATGGTTACATTATAACCAAGGAAAGTGGTTATGTTATAACCAATGATGGTTGGGACCTATATCTCCATCAAATACTTTGGAAAAATATTTATATCTCATGATATTACAATAGAAAAAAATTCTATGGGCTTGATCCATAATGGGAAACATGTGTGTCTGGATCCAATATGGGAAAAAGGTGTGTCCTAATATTTTATGTTGATTGTCTTAGTAGATAACCATGACATATGATATATTTTTAAATATTTATGATGGTTACATAATTTTATGACATGATATTATGGATCATGATTGATTTATTACGATTCATCACTCTTATTTCCCATTTTTTTGGAAATGATAATGCTTATTCCATGAATCATGTTTATAATTTATGAAAGGTTGGGTATGAACTTTGTAAGTTATGATCATGATCACATAACCCTATTCTTATCAAATAATTTCATATGATCATGGATTTATATATCATATGTTTATACTTATTAATAATCTAAGCTCACCCTTATTTTGTTTCTTTTCCCTAGGATATGAATAAAGGTATAAAGTATGATATGTAAAAAAGGGTTCTAGTTATGAATGAATAAGCAGGATACGATGTAGATTTTTTAGGAATCAGTTATTTATGTTTCCATGATTCCTAATAAACTAAACCCATATTCTTCTAGCATGATTTTTTAATGTAATTTAATGAATATCCATCTATTTAGATGTAATATCTATGTATTAAAATAATGGGCCATTATAGATGGTATTAGAGAAATGTTTAGTTAACCTTTGGAAACTAGGTTGAGAATACCTTAGTAAGACCCCTAAGGATAAGTCTATATTACAATTATAGAGATTTGGCAATGATCATGAATAACCTAGGATTAAACATAAGGTTTCATATATTGAAATTTTATGAGAAATTTATTTTGATTACATAGCTTCCCACTATGATTATTGTTGCTCACACTATTTTTTGGGTTTTAGAAAATGGATGGAAGTAGAAGGATTCATGTTAATGGTAAATATGATATATAATGCAATAATCTTCCTCTTGAGTAACCAAATGAAAAAAGAGTAAAAAGGTGAAACCTTGTTACTATGCCTAATTATAAATCTCATAATATGATCAATAATATCAACTTTGGTGAGTATCATGACCCATATGAAAAGAGAATGATGACATTTCATGGTGACCACAGAGGAAATAAAGTTCAATTTTCCTCATGTAAATCACGTGGGAAGAGGAATCAAAGAGAATGTTTCAAAAGATATAGAATATTATTTGGGTGTAGAAAATAATGATACAAATAACGTAATATCAAATGAAAAATGAAAGGTTCAATTAACACAATGGATAAAACTGATGATGAAGAGACTATAAATGATATATAAGATAGAAAAAGTGATAGGAAATAAAACGATGAAGCCTGGTTAATGGTTTAAGAAGTAAGGGTAAAGATTGAGTGTTTAGTATTGGAATTCAAGAATAACGTTGTAGATGTAATTTTATGGTATTATGGAATAATTAAACATCTAATTATTTTTCCCCAATAGTTTTTTCCTAAGTATTTGAAAGTATATGTCGAATGGTACTGGTAAAAATGAAAACTGATTGAAGTGGTAAGGTGATTTTTTTGAGAATGCATTATTAAGGGAAAGATAACCCTTAATATGTTCATGATGTTGTGTTGATAATGAGATAAAGTGATGTTTAATTATTATAAAATAAATGAGATATTATTGATGAGCTTTGAACTGATTAGTAATATGATGAAAATATGGTTTAAGGATTTAGTTTATAGATTTTTTGGATTTATGGTATGAGGAAAGAGTTAATTTTTGTCATCATGGATGTTTTCACTAAGGTTTTATGTTAATTCAGGTTAGTTCCATGTTTCAAGAGAATATATGATAAAGATATTCACATGTTTGGTGTGTG
This sequence comes from Viscum album, assembly GCA_963277665.1. Classification (NCBI taxonomy): domain Eukaryota; kingdom Viridiplantae; phylum Streptophyta; class Magnoliopsida; order Santalales; family Viscaceae; genus Viscum; species Viscum album. The sequence goes on along the minus strand of OY728121.1, from coordinate 1,947,866,649 downwards.
AAAATTGAAAGCTACATCAAGTTATTTCTATGATCCATGATAATTTGATTTTGAAAATTTAGGGACCTTATTTTGAAATTTTAGGATTTTAATGTTTTGGAAGGTTCATAAGGGTAACCATTTGTGAAATTGATTATGTTGATATTAGAATGAAATTTTAGAGATTAATGTATTACTTAAACTTATAAGGATTTATGCATATTGGAAAACCTATGATAACCATTTTTTTGATGATAAATAGAGATAAAATGAATGACTTTTCATCCCATTATGGATCTTATAATCTACTAGTTATGAGAGAATTACAATTTAAACTTTGTTTCTTGGAGTAAGAAATGTAGTGGAAATTTATCAAGTCACAACCAAAGAGTGAGATTGTACTTATGAAATTAAATCAAGTAAGTATATATTCTCAATGGATTTTGAAATAAAATGACATCCTTATATCAATGAACTTTTTCAGACCTATTTTGTTCTTGATTTTGTGGTGATTAACCTTATCTTGAACATGTTCTCTATCACTCTCCATCAGAACTTGATAGTTAGAATTATCTTGACCATGTTCTTTTGTTTACCTTTTCCTTTTACCTTCCCTCTTTTTAAGAGGAAGTTTTATTGACCCTTTTTACGATGTGGGTTTCCCAAAAAAGAATTATAAAATATCAACATTTTATTTTCAAAATTGAAATATATAATTACGAAGACACAATTCCATGAAATTCTTGATCGTATAAGGATGGTGGTATATTGATTGGTGCTTCCACTTAACCACTCTTAAGCCCACAATTTGTTCCATGGATATCTCCTGAGGAGGTACATACCTGATACTTCACATGTACTAAAATCAGAGGTCATACCACTAGAGAAAGATACTTCTTATGAGGAACAACTGATAGATATTATGGATCGAATAAAAAATTTATATGAAACAAGACCACTCACCTGGTCAATATTTTATGGTGAAACCTCTAGGTTGAGGAAGCTACATGAGAACCTGAGGATGTGATGAGGTAGAAATACCCCCATCCATTCATAAACAAGTGATTAATTTTAAGGGAAAAATTAATTTTATTAGGGGTATAATATAACAACCAAATATTTTTCTCTATGCATCTTTTGGAATAAATTTAATTTCTTTGATAGTTTATATTGAATGGAACACTATTCTTAAATGAACTCAAAAATATTATTATTTTAAAAATGCCTTTATTAAAAAGATGTTAAATTGGTGGGTGTGAATAATATTTACCCTATTATTAAATATACATTAATTTCATGTTTAATAAAAATTTATTTATTCTTAGGAAATAAACACATAATTTTTAGTAAAGTCATTTTATTTTTCAAATATATGGTTTCTTCAAAAATATTTTTTTATTTCATTTTATGAGAAAATAAATATAATTAATTTTTTACAATTAGATAAATAATTTTATTAAATGAACATAATTTTTGGATTCACTATGTCAAAATTATATTACGATGATTTTTTTATAATTTTTTGATAAGTTTATTTTTTTAGGGAATATTAAAAAATACCAATATTTATAAAACTCTCATTTTCATTATATTTAAAATTCATTTTATGATTTTAAACTGATATCAAAGTAACTTAAAATAATTAATTACATTTAAATTATCTTTGTACCTTATTTTGGTATAATTACATTTTGTTCTTAAAAACACATTTTTCCAAAAAAAAATCGTTGTGTTTTCACAGTTTAATTTTAAATGTTTTTGAAAATTTTTATCTCTAATTTTTAAAAATATATTCCATATTTGTAATTATTATGTCTAAATAAAGATATAAGGTCATTTTAATTTTTATACATAAAAAATTTACTATGGTAAAACAAATATTTATAGAATTATAGGTAAGCTAATGCAACGAGTTAATGTTAAAAGGTAAAAGGTTAAAATACATAAAAAATAAAACATTAAATGGGTGGTTTATGTGTTTCTCAGACTTATCTGAAATTTAAAACATTAATTATTAACCATTTTTTTAAGAATTAATTCCAACCAAATGTGGTTGACTTTGAATATAAAATAATAATTATTTAATCACTTAAAACCATTCTTCTGAAAGTATAAATACCAACCCTCACCACCACCTTTATCACCACAAGACTTAAATATTTTCAAATCTCAAACAAAGTATCTCCTACCGACTCTACCCACATCCATGTGTTGCTGGTCTCACAAAAATATCAATTCAATGTTCATCAAGGGGTCCTTCAAGGATTTGATATTTAAGAGGAGGTTAAAATACACAAAACTAATGGGGAGAATGAGGTAAGGGTTTCTCATTTAACTTTTACTTATGTGAGATATATTAATTATTCAGCACTTATTTATTTTGTGTGGTTTATATAGTTTCCTTTGTTATATAATATCATGAATATAATTATATTAATGATTTCAATGTTTCATTTGAAAATTATTACTCTTTTGGGGCATATGATTTGACTGATTACAAAGCGGTAAAGGATTTCTTAACTCAATTTCCATTCATTAAGTTAAACTTAAACTTCATTGATTATGTATTGATAAGATTATGTGTGAGATTAATTTTGATTATATTATATTGTATTTCCACTTGTTTTATTTTGTATTTCACCTGATACACATAATCAATTCATTTTATTAATTATTACTTCAATGATATGATATTTATAAGGGTCTTTATTTATAAATATTTTTTAATGTTTCCCATAAAACTAAAATTTTCTTTTACTTCCATGTTTTCCAAAATTTTCTCCAAATTTTTTTTACTATGATATTACATTTGTTTAATATCATTTTTACTCATGTTGGAATTTTTACAAAATGGTTTGAAATATTTTTTTTTTCATTTTCTAAATGATTTTTTTTGGATTTTTAGAAAAAGTATAAAATATTTTTTTAAAAATTATACATAATGAAATAAATTTACCACTATCATGACTCCTTAATTATTTTATGATTCCTTTATAAGATTAAAATATTATTTTAAAAGAAATTATTTTCTTTTATAATTTAATTTAGTGGATCTTTAAAAAGAAATGATTTGAAAATAAAAATATTATTTTTCAAGAATTAGTTCAAGTGATATTTCAAAATTATTTTCCATCTTAGAAGAAATTATCTGATGTTACTTATTCTTTACTGGGGATATTATTCAAGGATACTATCCTTATTCTTTTTATAGTTGGTTTATATTTCTGATGGTATAATGTTTATGAAACCCTTTTCTTTTCCATGAGATATGATTTGATGAAATGTTTATGAAACTCATTTATTTGCATGGGTTATGATAGGATAAATGATTATGTTATTATTGAACACATATGTGTAGTTTTCATTATGTGATGGTGTTTACATTATAACAAATGATTATGGTTACCTTATAACCAATAATGGTGGTTATGTTATATCCAATGATAGATGAGACCTATATCTCCCTCCAATTTATTGGGTAAAAATTTATATCTCCTAAGATAAAAATATGAAACAAGTCAATAGGATTGATCCACTATGGGAAACATGTTCATTTTGATACATTATGGAAAAAATGTGTGTTTTGATACACTAAATTGATGGTCTTGGTAGTTAACCTTGACACATGATATGGTTTTCTATATTTATGATGTCTCCACACTTTTATGACATGATATTATGGATCATAATTGATTTATTATGATTTATCAATCTTATGATACATGTTTTCTGAAATGATAATGTTTTTGTCATAAATCTTGATTGTGATCTATGATAGTTTGGGTACGAACTTCGTATGTTATAATCATGATCACATAACCCTATTATTATCTTATTATTTAATATGATCATGGATTGATATCTCCTATGTTTATCCTTACTGAGAATCTGATATCACCCTTTATTATGTATCTTCTCCCAAGGATATGAAGAAAGGTACTAAGTATGATATGTCAAAAAATGGTTATTATTATTAAGGAATATCTTGGAGACTATGTAGATGTTTTTTGAACCCGTTTTTTATTTTTCAAAGTTTCTAAAGACACTAAACCCATACAGTTCTAGAATGATTTTTTATGTTATGTATTGATTATTCAACTATTTAGATGTAATATTTATATATGAAAATAATGGTTCATTATATCAATGGAGGAATCTGACCAAGAATAAAAAGAAATAAGAGGAAGTAAACTCCATTTAATGAGATGAATTTAAGGTGGTATTCCTCAATATGTACTTTTCTTGAACTCTTCATTCTAAAATAGGGAGGTAAACTCTGAAGTTAAAATATAATAATAATGAATCCATAAAAACCTATGTATAAAACATTAGAACTCTTGAAAGGTAAGCTTCTAGTTTTATCATTGACCCAAAAAGAAATCCTTATTGTATATTTAGTGATTTGAAATAAATTATTTGATAGGAATTATACATAAGGGACTTTATAATATATAAAGAAATAATTTTATGTGAAATCATAGGGGAAATTACAGTTGGAAACCCTCACAGTTTTAGTGATTAAAAAAGGAACATGGATTTTCATTGAAGCTCTAGTGGTATGTAACATGGAGTGAAGAATAAGTTTCAACGTAATATAAGAATTTTTTTAATAAGGATCACTCAAGTAATCTACTAAATTTAATGAGAATATGTTTCAAGTGTGGATTCCTGGTCATTGAGAACAAAAATATCAATGTAATGTGAAGATTCTAGTCAAATAAATTAATGGATAGAAAGACCAACTGAAAAAACAACACAAATTTTAGTGCTTTAGATTCAAAGATTTTTGGAATTATGTGAATTAATTCCATAATCAAATGGTTAATGAGTATAATAATCATCAGAACCCCTAATGTCAAAGGAGAAAAGGATATATCATGCGATGCAACTGCCAAAGTGGGTTATGAGAATGATATTGTGAAAGGTATACTTATCATCTACTCAAGAATATTTAATGTATTATTTTGTTTTTTATCTTCTCATTCTTTTATATAAATTGAATTTACTAAGGGTATCTCATTATTAACTTAATAAATAGATATTGAGTTAGTATAAAATACCCTTAATGGTGCAATAATCACATATAATGTTTATATATCCTCTTTGATTGATGTATGTGGGAGTGTTCTTCTTAAAAATATTTTCACACTTCCTCTATTTTAGTTTTTGTGTTTTTGAGAAAGTATTTGACCTCTCTATATAGAGAAAATATCAATTTATGAGGAAGGGAATTCATATTTGATATTACAAATAAAAGTATGAAATTTTATCATTATGGGAATTTTTATGAACATCCAATTAAGTTACATCAATTATATATGTCTTACTTACTATTAATGATGTGTGTTTTTCCCAAATGGTTTGGGATAATTTAAAATTAAATATATTCTTATTTTTCAGGATTATGATAATGTATTTATTAAATGGTTTCCTAGTTTACCCTAAATATTGAAGTTGAGTTTTCAATTGAAATTAAACATAGTTCTAAATCTGTTTTAAAGAATCCATATATAATGGTTGTGATTGAGTATCAATAATTGAATAATAAACACTATGAGAATATTAATAAAGTATTAATACACCCTATTATGTCACCATGGGGTGAACCCATTATTTTTAATAAGAAATATGGTTTAATGTTCCTTTTCATTGATTTTCTAGAACATAACATGATCATTATAAAAAAATTACCCTTTACTCTATATCAATGATTAGTTTGATCAATTATAAGGAAATATTTATTTTTCCATGATTGATCTTCCATTTGTATATAAAAAATTGAGGGTCAAGAAGGAAGATATACCCATGACAGTCTTTCATACGAGGCATGGTCATTATCAATTTATAGTGATTCAATTTTTACTTAAGAATTATCCTACTATCTTCATGGATTTAATGAATATAGTACTTATAGATTACCTTGATCAGTTTTTGTAAGTCTTGAAGGAAAATATTCTTATATAATTTAATAGAATGGAAGATAATGAATAAAATTTAATGATTGTTTTGAAGACCCCGAGGAAATAGATGTTGTATGTCAAATTCATCAAGTGTAAATATTAGCTATAGAAAGTCTCATTCATGGGTCATAAAATGTCTATTGAGGTTATATTGGAGTATATTTCTATGTTAGAATTTATTTAACAATGGACTAGACCATCCATGCTAACCAAGATCTATAGTTTTGTTGGGTTGTAAGGATAATACTGATGTTTTGTGAGAAAAGTTTCATGAATATCAAATCCATTAACCAAGTTTTTGTGGAAGGTAGAAAATTTATTTGGGATAGATGAATGTGAGAATAATTTCAAGGAGCTAAAGGGAGTGTTAGAGAGCGCATCTATGATCACAATAACCTACAATGGAACATGTTTTGCGATCTTTAGTGATTCATCAAAGAAGGGATTGAGATGAATCCTTATGAATAATGATATATTTATAGATTATTTCACAAGACAATTGAAAATTCATGAGAAAATATACCTAAATCATGATTTATAGTTGGAAGTAATAATTTTTTCAATGAAAATATGAAGAAATTATCTTTATGATGAAATAAGTGACATATAATTTGATCATAAAATCTATAAGTATATGTTCACATAAAAAGGGTTTAATAAGTTAAATATTATAAATTACTGATGCACTAACTCACAGGGAATTAAAAAATAGTGGATGATGCTATTATTCAAAAATATCTTTCTAGTTTGTACATGATAAGGATTAAAGGATATCCAATAGTAATTTATTTTTAGAAGGTGGATTTTGAAATCATGAAGAATGTTGACAGATCATATCATTATAATATAAATGGTCAACCATTCATCCATTTTAGGATAAAATAGGCATAGAAGGAGGATGTGGAATAACAAAATAAGTGAGAAATATTCATGAGTTCATCAATAATTGTGATGGATTGATAAGGTTTAGGAATGAATTATATGTCTCATCAATGATAGAATTGAAGAAGGAGATGTTGGATGAATCTCATAGATCATATTTCTCCATTCATCCTGAATATAAAAAGTTGTTTGTAGTTATAAAAGAGTATATCTAGTCGGATAACATGAGATGAATTTTTTAGAGTATATTTCTTTATGATTTATATGTTAACGGGTTAAGGATGAGAGATAAAAGTCTAAGTGAATGTTACAAACATTACACATAATAATGGAAATGAGAAAACATTACCATGGATTTCACTGTTAGACTCCCTAAAACTTCTAAAGGACACAGTGGTATTTGGGTTTTAGTTGATCTTTTTATGAAATAATAGAATTTAATTAACATTAGTTAATATTTATCTGTTAATATAATTAATAATATATACATTAATGAAGTGGTAATATTTTATGGAGTACCACATCCTGTTGTTTTTGATTAGTATATGAGGTTTAGATTGATGTCTAGGAGAATTATTTAGTTGTTTCAGGATATATAGTTGAGTCTCAGTACTACATATCATACTTAGAGTTAGGTTTAGTCTGATAGGACCATTTAAACTCTATAACTCATATAAATAGCTTTATCTAGGTATTTCAAAGGTGGTTGGGATCAACAACATTCTTTGGAAGAATTTTATTACAATAATAGATTTCACCTGAGTTTAAAGATGAATCTATATAAATCCCTATTTGTTAAAATTTAATTCTTTAGGAAATGGTAAGTAAGGTTAGAACTATTCAAGAACACATTAGGGAAACTCATACTCAATAGGAATGTTTTTCTGATAGTTGTCAAAAATATCTAGAGTTTGAAGTTGGTGATAAGGTTTTCCTTTGAATATCTCCTTGCAATAAGTTTATGATATTTGGAAATAATGGAAATTTAGACCTATATATATATCAATCCATTAAAAATTCTTGATCATATTGGTGCAATTTCTTATCAATTATATCTTCCACTGAATCTCTATCATGTTTATGATGTGTTCCATGTATCTCTCTTGAGGAAGTACATACCCTATCCTTCATATGTAAAGAACTTAGAGGCCGTAACATTAGAGAATGATCTATCTCATGAGGAATAACTAGTACTGATTATTGATCAAAGATAGAAAATTTTATGAATCAATATCACTCACCTGGTCAAATATTTTGGGTGAAACCATATATTTGAGGAAGTAACATGGGGTCCTAAAGATGTGATGAGGCAGAAGTATACTCAGTTATTTGTATTAGAGTGAAAAAAAATTGATGGAAAAATTATATTAAGGGGTGAATAATATATCACTCTAATATTTTATGATATATTTATCTTTATATAAATTTAATTCCTTTGATATACTATTTTACATGCAATAATTAGTTTTAATAAAGAATGATATTTTATAAAAATATTATTATTTAAATGTGACCATTATATCATAGATAATTATATTGACTGTATGAATATAAATAAACACATTATAAAAAAATAAGAAAATATATTGATTAATTCATATTAAATAAATTCACACTTTTTAGTATAACAATTTTAGGCTTCAAAAATATATTTTCTTTAAAAAATTATTTTTATTACATTATGTGTTTGAATATTATATATAATATATAGCACTATAAAAAATTTATTTTATAAAAAGCATATAATTTTTTAGATAATCATACAAAAATTATCTTAACGTAAAATTATATATTTTTTCTAAAAATATCAATGTTTTAATGAATAGTAACAAAATAACGATTTAATAGAAATATGCATTTTTCATTCAAGTATTTATAAATTAGACTATTGTTTTTAGTTTATTTCATAATTTCATTTGTTTATATTGATTAAAAACAATCCAATAAATTTAATTTTAATCGATATTATTCTTTAGTTTGGTATACATTTTTTTACTTAAAAATGCATTTTTTTGTAAAACCATTTTGACACGTTTTGTGGGTTTTTTATAAATTTAATTTTTTACACTTATAGAAATTGATTTTTATAAAATGTTTTAAATATTTTTAATCATCATGTAATTTTTTTAATGATTCCACATTTATTTCTTTCGCATAATGAATAGTAAAAATTGTAAATATTTTGTTACGATGATTATGGTTAAGACAGGTTTACAGAGAGTCAAACAAAGAGATAGGGGTGAAATTTACATTTAAAACCATATAAATACTATTATATGAACATAGTTATACCCTATATCATATTATACTTGAATATGAGTCATTTTGAATTATTTTTCTTCTGGATGGTATTATTATATTTTAATCTTTTGAAAATTACATGTGTGTCCTCTCCCTCCCTTATGAAATGACAACACCCATCCTATCTTATCCACACATAATTAGTCTTCTAGATTAGAAATATATAACCCTAAAATCTTATAAAAATCCATCCCCACATTCTATAGGTCTTGGTTTGATCATAATATCATCTTTTTAAGGCTTAAGGTGTAGGATAACCGAGGTTTCTCCATGAAGAGGGATAACTCTTAACCAAGTACATTCAATTTTATTTCTTCTTATAACTCTTGTATATCTATGGTATCCATTTTCAAATAAATAATTTAGTATATTAAATATAATTAATTATTAATATAATGTTTGATCAATCATTCTATACATCCTTTCCTTCAAATGGGTAATGAAAATATCACTCATACATACCTGTGGACTACTGCCACAACGTAGCGTTATAATTAATTTTCCGTTACCACAATAATGGTTTGGTTATAATGATAAATTTAATGTTTATATATGATATTTATGAAATAATTATGATTCTATAATTATAATATATTTTATACCTTTTACCCTATTATTTTTTTGGAAAACATTGAAGTCTCTCGTGCGTATGTGTAGACCAACCCCTCAAAAAAGCGACATGATTCATTTTTCATTTCTATTTTACATGAATGGTATTAAATATAGATTTAATGAAAATATATTTATTAATGATTTAATAAAAATTCATTAAATTTTATTTATTATTTATCTTTACTTCTTTCCAACCATCAAAAAGTGGAAACATCACTCATGCGTACGTACGGGCTACCATATGTGCGAAGTGATATATTTAATTTTCATCACCAATTTATATGAATAATGATAAAAGTTTATATGATGAATAAATATGATAATTATATCATGATTAATATTCCATAGATCATGAATCTAGTACCAAGGTAAAAGTACATTAACCACCAAATCGACACATATATAAAAAATGAAGCAACTATCACCCAAAATAGTGATTTTAATAAAAAATTGACAATGAATGGGAAATAAGATGTTACAGGTAAATAATATATGGTATGATATGTATGAAAATGGTTATGTAATATATTTATAATAAATTTAAATATTTATATAGGATATTTGAATGTGAAAGAAGTATAAAAAGACTTGAGGTATGGAGTTTATGTTAAAATATCATTTCTTTTTGTGATTGTTTATGATAAATTTATTTTGAGGAAATTAAAAAGATACTATCCTTTAAAAATATCTATTTTATTATTATATGGTTATTTTTTTACATCTTATTATCATATTACTCAATTTGGTAGATAGAATTATTGAGAAAATATTTTTAAATAAAAAACTGACATTATTTCCTCTTTGGTCAATAGACTTTTACATCTATGTTCGTACTCTTAAAAATTGTTTAAAAAAAGGTAATATATACACTTTAAATGTTTTAAAAATTTTATTTTAACTACCTTTTAATTTATTAAAAATGGATTAAAATGAATCCTTTTAGTGTAATTTTTTTTCAAATAAGTCATTTTTGGATTTTTATAAAGTTGTGAATGGAATGTTTTTTTAATGTATATTACATGAAAATTTTTTACCTCCATCATGAACATTAAATGATTGGAATAATAATTTAATAGTGTAATTAGTCCTTTTTAAAGAAAATTATTTCCTTAATATTTTAAATTTTTTAGATTTTAAATAAGAAATTTGAAAATAAAAGTGTATTTTCCTCAAGAAATATTTCTGTTATCCTTTAATAAAATTTTCAACTATGATAACATCATTTGATGTTACTTATGATTCAATAGGGATATGATTTTGTGATTATATCCCAATTTTCTATCTATATGGTTTATTTCTATGATGATTAAATATCATTGAAACTAATTTTCTTTTTCAAGGTTTTATTTATAATTAAATGAAAAATATTTTCATGATCTTTTGGAATTCATTTGAATAGATTATGATTATGTGTCTGGTTGGTATACTATAGCCCTATAATGTATTAAATAAATATGAAAAACTCATGAGATAACTATTTTATGATTAAAATTGATTTAATGTCAACAAAATTAAGCATGGACCTAGCTTTATGTCTACAAGTTTATGCATGGACTTGGTTTTCATGTTCATAAGATTATGCATGGACTCGGTTTCATGTGAAAGTTAACGTGGGGACCTTATTTCATGTCCTTAACTTAATGAGTGAACCAGTTACTATTTATATATGATCAAAATGGTAAAATATTATTCTTGTTACATATTCCTATATTTACGATATATTATCATGGATATTGATTGATTATTGATGATTCCTCACACATATGACTTATGCCCTTTATTTTGAAAACGCCTTATACCATGATTTATGATTAATGATCTTTGAATGATTAGGTATAATTTTTAGTGAGTTATGATCATGTTCTCATACCCTTAAGATTTTTTTATGCTCACTTTTGATCATTGATTGATATATATTATATTTACCCTTACCAATCATCTGAGCTCACCCTTTATTATGCTTCCTTTCCCCAGGTTATAAAGAATGGTTTTAAGTATGGTATGACTAAGAATTGTACTATGTGAGACAATATTTGTGGTATATAATAGTTAACATTCATAAAATAATATGATTATATATCTAGTATCCATATAAACTAAATCTTTATGGTCCTTAGGCATCTATTATTTTAAAATATATCAAATTTTCATCTAAAATGATGTAATATTAATGTATAAAATGACCGAGTTTCTTCAAAAATTGAGTGGAAATCCAAATATTCCTCAAATTAATCCACCAATATCAATTAATAATAAATAATGAATCATGGAGAGAGTCCTATATAGAATCAATGATGGTATGGTTAAAACTAATCAGTGATTATGAGGAAATTAGAATTAAAATCTCCAAGTGAATCGGGGTAATTTCTATTTTTTAGATATTCGAACTGGGTCACATGGTGAGATGAAATGGTTAGATAAAACATGAAATAAACATATAGTAACAATTTTAACTTAAAAATGAGCCACATGACTACCTTTTAATAGCCTCATGGTTAGATAAACTATGCTCAAACCAAGAAAAATTCTACTGTATCTTACATAGATATACCTCATGTTTACTACTAACTACGTGTAGACTGCACGCCTAAAAAATTTCTCAAAAATCACTAAATTATTTCCCCCTAAGTACTAAATCCCTTTAAAGAATAATAATAGATAAATTAAGATCAAAATTAAAGATAACTTTGACTTTAAGGGTTACACATGCATCCACTTTCAAGTATCCAGATATTGATATAATTTTTATGAGAACTACAAAATCTATACTTTACAAAAACATCAATATGTCATCCCATACATAGATATATCTCTTAGATAATCTGAATAGTTTTAAAAAAAAATAATTATCATAATAACAAAAATATTAAATATTAACTTAATGAACCTAAAGGGTTATCTATACCTTCAAAATTATGATAAACCATAACTTATCAGACATTGATAAAAGTTATAACCCCTAAATTATCTTCAAACTATAACAACCACATAAATGAATTTATCACCCATAAAATAATGAAAATATTTCATTAGAAATTTTTTTAAATACAATTTAGTAATAGAGTTTGGGATAATTAAGGAAAATCATTAACTAATAAAACCCATGTTATTTTTATAAATTATAATTTTTTCCCATTATATATTGAACTACTTTATCTATAAGGTGCCTTCAATATCTCTCTCATATTCTCTATATAATAAACTCATTTATAATATTATATAATTATAACATGGTGAAATGAAAACATAATAAAGGGGTGTGCTCAGATGATCCATAAAGGTAAATATGAGAATTAATATCAAATTTTTATAAGTGAGTATAATATGAGCATATTGGTATAATTTGGATATATAATAATATTATACTTAAAAAAATAATGGATCATAAATCATCGAGTAATTATTATATTAAAATAAAAAATAAATAAAAAGATTTTGGAAACTAAGGTCAATAAACATGATCCATGAGAGGATATTAAAGTCATGAGAATGAGCATAAAATTTTGGAACATATTTCAAATAAAACACAAACATTAGTATACAGAAACATTATTTTCATGAGCCATGCCATCAATGGTTACTCTTAGGAGAATCTAAACTATACTCATCAATACCTATCTCATGAGATATAAATAATTAAAATTTTATTATAGGGTGATGTAGGAACCCACCCTTTATTCATCCATACTTTCATGTTCCACAATAAATCGATTATTAAATATATAAAAAAGAATGGATGGAAAGGAAATGGGTTTCATTTCACAAAAAAATGACAACCTGCTGAAAAAATGAGATTTTATATCCATTTTAAATGGATTCACATAAGGAATTCATCAACATGATAAAACCATCAATAATAAATGTGTATCCAAGGATATTATGTTACACAATATGTTTTTAAATGAACACTATGTTTGATAGCATATATAACACACAACAACAAGCTTAAACAAAATAGAAAATATTATTATTTAAATATTTTTACTATTACCAAACCATTAAAGTAGTGGATATGAATATGATTCACTACATTATAAAATATATATAATTTTCATAGTAAATAAAAATTTATTGATTAATTAATATAAAATAATAACTCATTTTTTAGTAAAGTCATTATAAGTTTCAAAAATATGTTTTCTTCAAAAATTATTTTTATAAATTTAATTTAAAGAATATTATAATTAATTTAGGTAATATTTATAAATTTTATTTGATAAAAAGATATAATTTTAAATAATCATATATAAATTATCTTAGTGTGAAATTTTGGTATTTTTCAAAATGGATTCTCTTTTCTATGAATAGTAAAAAATACAAATTTTTATAAAAATATCATTTCATTTCTTTAAAAAATACTATTATATATTTAAATTGATATGAAATTAACTCATGTTTCATTTAAATAGTTATTATATAATTAAATAAATATTAATCATTATTATAGGTGATTTTTTATAATTTTATTTTTGTGGTTAAAATGTATTTTTTTCTTTAGAAAATTATTTTTAAGTGCATTATGCTTTTTCATTTTAATTAATTAAAATAATCCCCAATTATGAATTATTTAAATTAAATTTATAGATTATATATCTATATTTATGAATTTAAATTTATACAATGATTATTACAAGTTATAAAGTTAATGTAAGATCAATACATATATGAAAAATGAATTTTTCTAAAACCCACTTTTCATTTTGTTTTTGGGTTAAATTTTAAATTAATTTATTCAATATATAGAAATTTAATCTTGAATAAAGGATTCCATATTTTTTTTAGATTTAAATTTTCTAAATATGACCATTTTATTTTGGTCAATATGAATAGTAACCATAGTAAATATTTTTCACCCCGATGAGGGTAAATTGAGTAATTATGGTTAAATGTAATATGATAAGGACTAAAAATAAATAAAAAACTTTTCTATAATATATTTTATGGATTTTATTGAAACTACACATGAAATATTCTATGTTATGAATTTTTTCCATTTTTCTTTAAAAATGAGTTATATATTGTTTTAGGTAAAGAAATATAAAAAATGCCACTCTCTTGCTTTGGAATTTCTCTTAAATTTTCAAATTTGGAAACAAATATGTTATTAATGAATAAAAAAGTTATTTTGAGAATTATAAATTTTTTTTTAATATTTTATTTGTTTTTAGTTTTTATTGATAAAATAATTACCTTTAATTCTTATGAAACATTGACATAGTGCTTGAGTAATTATTATAAAAACAAAGTAAATGATTTTAAAAACTCTAAAAGTAATTTTTTTGGATAATTATAGTATAACAAAAATTTTATAGACATATATAGAATATTAGGGATATTTTAAAATTCTATATTCAAATCATATTATTATCTTAAGGGCTTTTAATTCAAATTAAGTTCATAGTTCCAAAAATGACATTAATGATATTTTATAATAAACAATATTTTATTAAATGATTTAAAATTAGAAAAAATACTATACCAAGTGAATGAGATGAAGTTTAAAATATCAAATATTATAGATTTATGGGTCTATTTTCCTTTTATTATTACTTTCTTTTACCTTAAATAGTGAGAAACTTTGATATCGTGGTAATCAATAAAAGGGTTAACGAGGGGGGGGGGGGGGTGGTAAAACAAAGATATAAGGTTTAAAACATCACATAAACTTGTCCAAAATTATTGTATATGAGTATTTAAACACATAATAATACAATATTATAATTATATCAATTTTTTGACACTTTTAAAAAAAAATTAATTTATATTAATATAATGATTTATGTAATTATACTAGTGATATTTCCCTCACTTATAAAAGGGAACCTCCCCTCTCATATTCCTCGCACATTTTGATCTCTATAGTCTATAAAATAAATTTTAAAATAATTTCCAAAAAACTCTCCTCATATCATAGAGTATTTTTTGGGCATAATACCAATCATATAAGGCTTAAGGTATAATGAAAAAGTGGTTTTACGAAGAAGAGGTATAACCTTTAACCAGGTGGTTTAGTTTTATTTGTTCTTATACCTCCTTAAAAAAATTATAACCGTTGTGATATAACAAAATTATTATCTAAAATATACTAAGATGTTATTATGTTAAAGTATTAACCTTAATTCAGATCCTTCTTCCCTAAAATGGGAAATAAAATCATCCTTTGTGGGAACGACGAACTACCACCACAAGAAAATATATAATTCATTTTCCATCACCACCAATAATAGATAGTTATAATGTTGGATTTATTTTATATGTATAATATTCATTAAATAATTATAATTTTGTAAATATAATATATTGTCACGACCCGTCCCCCAGGGCCCATGTCGTGACTACCCCAAGCCCACCTTCCATAGGCCAGGGGTTGGCGACTATCACTGAAAGGAATATTCCCAAAAACCGGGAAGGAATTGCCTTTATAACATGTAAACACACGCAACCAAGCACACAAAGAGATACGAACACAAGTAAAACTGTATAGCAAAAAGAGTGAGGAAAGTAAGAGGGGCCAGAATACAAGCCCAATAGTAAAGGTACAAGTAAAATTGAAATACAATACAACTGAATAAAGATAAAGATAACTACTGGGTTGTCCTCCGAGGTTCCTACCTGAAGGGTGGGTACAGATCAGATCCTCAATACTCCACGTTCGCATGTCTCCTCTGCATACTGACACACCATATGGTCCACCTCTAGACACCATCCAGACCTGGTACCGTCAACCTCGATCAGTGTTGTCCGTCATCTACACCAAAAACAACAAGGTGTGGGCATATCCCATGCAGGGGTGAGTATAACGATACTCAGTAGGGACCCCGAGACCCTCAAGGTCTCACAAAATCTACAAAGGATAAACCACAAAGCATGAAATCAACTAACAACCCTATTTAGGTATATTACCATACATATACCTAAGTTATTAAGTATACCCATCTCAATCACGAGGAAAAAACAGAGTCCAACTCAAAGCCCAAAGATCAACTATTCCATAAAGGAAGGAATAACACGAAGGTAAGTTACACACAGGTACACCACACAGAAGAATACCACCAAGGTATACCACTAAGGAAAATACCACAAGGTACAAACTCAGTTCACATGAGGTATATCTTTGGTACAGTAGTAAAGATGATTAGATATAACTACTGAATCATATTACACTATTAAGAGGTAGACCCATGAAGGATCCTAAATCATCATCAGACCCACAGAGGATCATAGTACATCATCAGACCCACACAACATCCTAGTACATCGTCAATACATCGTCAGACCCACACATGATCCTAGTATATCCTCAGTACGTCGTAATACTCACACAAGATCCTAGTACATTATTGGTACATCGTCAGACCCACATAGGATCCTAGTACAATGTCATCACGCTGTCAATTTTCGAGGACTCATAAAATTCCCATATATTTAATAAAAAATTTACATGGAATTTATAGATCATTACATTCTCCCAACCTCAAGGCTTTGCATCCCCAAAATCCACATCACAAAATTAAGAAAACAAGTGGGGGGTACTGAGCACGTATCTGAGCCTCCCGATCCCATGTGCTCTCATGGAGGTTCTTGTGCTGCCAGAAAATGTGCACTAGAGGAATTGACCACCCACAAAGGACCCCCTCCTGTCGATCCACAATCTCTACTAGAACCTCCAAAAATTTCACCCCATCGTCGATGTCTAGATCGTCGTGGTCGATGATATGAGAAGGGTCATGCACGTATCTCATCAGCTGGGATACATGGAAGACGTCGTGAACCCGATGCAATTGAGGTGGAAGAGCTAAGCGGTAAGCCACCTCACCAACTCCACTGAAGACTTGGAAGGGTCCAATGAACCTCAGAGATAACTTACCACCTTAGCCAAATATCCTCAGACCTCATTGAGGTGAGACTCATAGAAAGATGTGGTCGCCATCCTAGAACTCTAGAGGTCTCTGTCTCCTGTCAGCATAAGACTTATGCATGCTCTATACAGTCTTCATCCGCTCCTGGATGATCTGTACCTTCTCTGTGGAAGCCTGTACCATATCTGGTCCCTCTAGTACTGACTCCCCTAGGTCAGTCCAGCACAAAGGTGATCTGTAAGGTCACCCATACAACACCTCAAAAGGTGCTATCCCAATGGTGGAGTGATAGATGTTGTTTTATGAAAACTCCACCAAAGGAAATTGATCCTCCAAGCTGTGACAGAAGTCAAGGACATAATCACGCAGCATGTCCACAAGAGTCTGAATGGTCCACTTAGTCTGGCCATCCATCTGAGGATGGAAGGCAATTCTCAAATGAAGCTTTGTCTCGAAAGCCTCCTGCAACCCCTTCCATAGCCGAGAAGTGAAACGTGTATCATGAGAGAGGACAATTGTCAAGGGTACTCCATGTAGCCACACAATATCCTGCACATAGAGGCATCCCAAGCTCTCTACTGAACCCTTCTCTCTGATCGGTAGAAAGTGGGATGACTTGGTGAGTCGGTCGATGATCACGTAGATAGAGTCATGAACTCTGGATGTACGAGGAAGTCCTGTCCCAAAGTCCATGGATATCCCATACCACTTCCACTATAGGACATCTAAAGGCTGAACTAAGTCTCTTGGTACTTGATGCTCTACCTTCACTTCCTGAAAAATGAGGCATCGAGAGACAAACTCTGCTACTGCTTTCTTCATTCCCGGCCACTAGTGATATCGTTGAAGATCCTTGTACATCTTCACCACTCGTGGATGTTCCACTAGAGGGTATGTGTGGAAATCTCTCAACACTTCCCCCTAAAGTGACACTAGTACCATGGAACATCCTCTGAAGACGATGATGTGCTCCCCACCTTTAGAAAATCCATCAGGTGCTTTTCCTGTGGATATCTGAGAAAGTCGTGTCTCGTAGTTAGTGTCCTCATGCTACAACTCCCTGACTCGCTGAAGAATTGTGGGAGTGAATATTAGAAACCGAAGAAAAGATACCACATTCTGATCCATAAAGGATATCTGTAAAGTGGCCAGCTACTCCGTCGACTCACTTAGCAGTTGTATACCAGACCTCCTACTGAGTGTATCTTCTACAAAGTTCCCCTTTCCAGGAGTATAGACTATCTCAAAGTCATAGTTTTGGAGGAAGTCAAGACAACACCACTGTATTAGGTTCAGGCCCTTCTAAGAGAAGATACACCTGAGACTCTTGTAATCCGAGTAGACTGTAAAATGTTTACCCATCTGATAGTGTCGCCACATATTCAAGGTGAAGACCACTGCTTCTAACTCCAGGTCATGGGTAGCGTAGTTCTTCTCATGTTTTCTCAGCTTTCGAGAAACATATGCGATCACTACTCATTCCTACATCATGAAACATTCGAGTCCGGTCCCTGATGCGTCATAGTAGACTACATACCCTACGCCCTCCTCCAGTAGCTTCAAGATGGGGGCACTAGTCAACCTATGTCTCAGCTCCTGAAAACTCCGCTGGCATTTCTCCAACAACACGAAGGGTTTCCCCTTCTTTGTCAATGCTGATAGTGGTGCTGCAACTCTGGATAAATCTAGCACAAATCTCTGGTAGTACCTACCCAAAGCATACGTCCCTCTACCTTCAGAGAGGTATTCCTGGAAACATCTTTTGAAAATATGTCCCCATGCTCTGCCACCCTTGTTTGGAACTAAAAACTAAAAACTCATATGCATGAGTTTATCATGTGATTCTTGGGTTTCCTTTTTCGCCAACCAAGGAAAACCCCATTCCAATGTTGTAGGTAAACCGAAACATTTATTCCCAATATAGTCAATCTGAGAATGAACTATGGATCCCATTCCATAACCAAACTAATTTCATAAGGCCACGACGCTTCCACCAAGAGTTTCCAACCGAAACTCTCTCCTAAAGGTCCAGAACACACCATCAGTGTAAGTGTGATTATTGAGTCTCCTCCCAAAGGTATCTCCAGACGTGAGG
Source organism: Viscum album (assembly GCA_963277665.1). Lineage (NCBI taxonomy): Eukaryota > Viridiplantae > Streptophyta > Magnoliopsida > Santalales > Viscaceae > Viscum > Viscum album. Next base: position 1,947,846,961 of record OY728121.1, on the reverse strand, counting down.
GTCAAGTCAATGGTTTAACCGGAAACTCTAGGTCTTGGAAAAGATTCTTGGAAGGAAGGAATGATTGGTACCTATGTTTATTGATACGGTAGCTTGTAGTAGACATAGAACGTACCTCAAATAATTCCTAGAGCCCTTTGGTCACACTCCTTGACCGCATGTAGCTACTCTCTTCACCTTTCCTCCAGCTCCCTAAGCCTGGTGGGGTACACAAAAAGGTGGTGGTAGTGACATGTCAAAAAGTACATCACCTCATACCGCTCTCCTAGATCTGCTTCCACATCAGCTGCCCTGTAGAATACTCTGCTATATGATTTACGATGTGGGTCTCACTGCTGGTGACTGCTTAGCAAGAAAAATCTCCACTGAGAGGCCTCCCTCTAACACCCCTACCTGCATCGGAATGCTAAGAGAAATCATCGAATCCCTGATCTCCCACCTGAGTACCTGCTCTAAGGTTCTGGACCTGAAGAATTGGTCCCACACTATATCACTAGAGTAGAATGAGAGGCCAGTGAACCTCGCTGAGTACTGAGCCACAGTCATGCTGCCTTACTGCAGATGAATAAGCTCCTGTATGCGTACTGTGCGAAGAGTCGCTGGGACAAATTCTGCCTGAAATAGGATCTCAAAGTCTGACCAGAGAAGCATCACCTCGTCGTGAACCTGGAGCATCATGATACACCATCTACCTACTGATTCCTGTAGAATACTGGAATCAAGGATCACCATGAGATTTGCTGGTGTCCCTATTAGTTGGAAGTATCTCACCACAGCCTCCAACTAATCCTCAGTTGCCTGTGGGTCCATCTGTCCCCTAAAACTGGGTGGCCTCTAGCACTGGAACTTGTGCAACACGCTCAAGCGGTGTGGACCCTATGTTGCTGGGGCTAGGGGAATCGGTGGCCCAATGAGTAATGGTACCGCTGGTGCCTCCGCCGATGCCTCTACTGGAAGAAGGACCTGCACTGAGGACTTGTCGCTCGGTGGGCTGTTAGTGCGTATTATATTTGGAACCCTAGCTAAATATCTGCGTAGAGGCATCCTAAAAAGAAACAGGTGCACCATGGTCAATAATTCATACCTGGTAAGTTGACTTAAAGAGATCACAAAGAAAACTCTTTAAAACACACACACATTCATTATTTTTGTGCACTGAGTCAGAAACTAGAATTCAGGGTCCTGTTGTATGGATACATCATCCTCCACAACAACACTGGATTCCCTAAACTAATAACCACACTAACCATGCTTAACACTATTGCCGTTAAAAAGACCAGAGTCCTATGTTCCATGGTAGAACTGAATCATCTGATACCAATTTGTTACGACCCATCCTCCGAGGCCTGTGCCGTGACTACGCCAAGCCCTCCTTCCATAGGCCAGGGGATGAAAACTAGTACCGAAGGCGTATTCCATAAAACTGGGAAGGAATTGCTTTTATAACCTGTAACACAAACAACCAAGAACAAAACAAGATACAAAATAAAGTAAACTTAATAGTAAACAGAGTGAGTATAGTAAGTAAAAGGGGCCAGAATACAAGCCCAACTAGAAAGTACAAGGAAAACTAGAAAATACAAGATAACTGATAGGTGAAAAGTAGCTCCTGGATCTTCCACCATGAATCCTACCTGAAGGGTAGGTACAACTCACGAATGACCGTCTCTGCAGTTCTCTTAATCTAACATCCACCTCTGAGCTACCTCCAGTCCTGGTACTATCTTCCTCAGTCAGCTCTGTCCATCGTCTGTACCAAACACAATAGGGTGATAGCATAACCCATGCAGGGGTGAGTATAAAGATACTCAGTAAGGACCCTAAGACCCTTAAGGTCTCACAAAATCCACCAAGGATAAACAACACAACAAGGAATCAACTGACAACCCTACTTAGGTATATGACATATACCTAAGTTATCAAGTAAACCCATCTCAATCATGAGGAAAACACAAAGTCCAACTCAAAATCCCAAAGCTCAAATGTTCTAAAAAGGAAGCAATACCATGTAGGTAAGTACCACATAGGTAGGCCACACAAAAGAATACAACCAAGGTATTACGAGAAAGGAAAGTACCACATAGGTAGGGACTCAGCTCACACAAGGTATAAATTCGGTACAATAGTTGATATGATTAGATGTAACTACTAAATCATCTTACTCTCTTAAGAGGGAGATCCACATAGGATCCTAAATCATCATTAGACCAAAAAAGGCTCATAGTACATCATCAGACCCACAGAAGATACTAGTACATCATCAGTACATTGTCAGACCCACAAAGTATCCTAGTACATTGTCAGTACATCGTCATACCCACATAGGATCCTAGTACATCGTCATTACATCGTCAGACCCACATAGGATCCTTGTACATCATCAGTACATCGTTATTCCAACACAGGATCCTAGTACATTTTCAGTACGTCGTCAGACCCACACAAGATCCCAGTACATTGTCAGTACGTCATCAGACCCACACAAGATCTTAGTATATTGTTAGTACATCATCAATTTTTGCATACTCATAAAATTATCATATATTTAAAAACAATTACATGGAATTTCCGGGTCTTTACATATATCATCAATATTCTGACCTTTCTATCCACTAAAAAATTATTACGTCATTTGTGCGCACATGCAGTTTAGCACCTCCATGAAGAGATGTGTTTCATTTTTCATCTATGCATATCACAGATTGTATATATAAAGTATTTAAAGATATAAAATGATATTTATTATATAAAAAAATTCTTTAAAGGTAAAATAATACTAACCTAATTTCCCTTATGTTCGTCAAAAAATGGAAATGTTACTCATCCATGCCTAAGACCTTCCTTATCCATGATTGCAATATAATGAAAATTTCATAACCATATATCTTGGATTGTTTTAAAAGAATAATTAATGTATAAAAATTATAATCATTTCATGATTATTATTATTTATATTATGGAACACATAACCCTTTGACCAAAATCAACACACCAAATTCATTTTGACGTTATGAACTGAACATACTCAAAACACCTGTTATAGACTTAACTGATTAAGTAATTAAATATATAATTAAAATAAAATAAATAAATGGTTTATTGATAAGGGATAAATTAAGGAAAATGTTCTCAATAAATAAAATAATTTATATAAGTTTATCATATACGTGTTAACAAAGATACAAAGAAAGTTTAGACTCGAGATAAGGGACTTCGTCTCAATTTCTATTAATTGATGCAATATTTAATTATATTAACCAAATTTATTTTATATGATATATATAATTTCATTTTACATTTTATATCATAAATAATTTTTAAATAATGGTATTTTATGTTATAATTCAAATTATATTCATATAAGGGTATTTGACTTGAAAGTTGTAAAGTAGTAATGACTTTCGTAACTCAATTTCATTCCATTAGGTTATATCACCTACTCAATGATTATATTAAGATAATATAATATATGAAATAATTTTTTTGATTTATGTTTTATTATAATCTAATTTTTTTATTTAAAATTTTAGCACCTAATATATCATTGGATTAATTCTATATTCAATGATACGATCTTTATATAGATTACTCATTTCACATTTTCATTCATTGTGATATATATTTATGTTATCCACCTATATTATTTTATGAGGTGTATATACTATAACTTTAAAAGTTATATCATGTATATAATTATGTTCAGGGTATTTAAAGTTTATTTTTAAGTCATTTATTTTGTGGTCTTATGATTAAAAAATCACCAAAATGGAAATGATTTTTAAAATACAATCTCATCCCATCATGGGATTGTCTATGTTCAATGTTCCTTTAATAGAGATCATATGTTATTATTTTATTAGACCACATATATTTTATTATCATCCATCTCTGAATTTGGTTTAAAATTTTAATTTCGATTTCCTCCCTTATTTATTGAAGAAACACCAAGGAAGTTGTTTGTATGTGATACTGATCTTGTATATTCTTTTAGACTGTGAATATTTCTCTTTAATATACATGTTTTATAAAATTTTTTCATGAATTATATTTTTTAAATATAAAGGATTTCATAAATTTATTTTACATGGGCTTCAACATTTTTTTAAAATGGCCGAAAATGAAATTTCTTAACATGTTCTACATGGGTCCCTTCTGTTTCTCTTTACAAAAGTATGAAAATAATGTTTGTTTTTATCACTTATGAGATACACATATTTTATCATAATAATAACCATTATTTTTTTAAGATTAATTTATATGATTACAATTTTTTCTTCAAACATAAATATTTTCAATATATTTTATGATTTTTTAGTTTTTAAAAGTGATTTTCAAATCAGAAAGGGTATTTTAGTCAATAATATTATTAAAGATCATTTAATGGTATTTATATTCCCAATTGGAAAAAACCTATATGTTAATTATAATAAAAAGTTGATATATTTTAATGATGCAATCCTAATTCTTTCTCTGCATGGATTATTATTATTTCAAAGAGATTTTTATGGAAACTATTTCTTTTCTATGGGAAAATCAAGCTATGAAAGAACAATGGTTATTATTATGTAGAAAAGTGTAATATTCTAATTTTATTCCTCATTATATGGGACTTGTAAATTTTTTATGAAATATATATTTAGGTGTGAACATAAATAATTAAGGGGAATTTTTAAATATGTTAAGGATTGGTCCATTATAGCACTACAATTTAATGAGTAAATAGATGGAGTTATCCAGCTATATATTTATCCTAAGAGATTATTGGAATCTAAGATGTAGGTTATTTCATTTGTAAAAGTGATTGTAAAAGTGATATTATAATGTTTTTCTAAGAAACCAACACGTATTATCTATTCATTCTTTGAGCTTCTAATAGATCCTTTGATCAAGTATTGTTTCCACATTTCTCATAATTGTTGACTAATATAAATCTTTGCTTATGTTAAATATTTGTTCCATGATTTATGTTTTTATAGGTTTTAATTCTCTTCTATAATTCTCATGTACATTGATTATGTTAAAATACCCTTATGCCCATTTCATTCTCACTAAGGATATTCAATTTTTAATGCTTATATTTACCCTTACTAAGAATTTTATCATAACCTTATTATGTTTTTGATTTCCCTAAGTTAAAAAAGAATGGTTCTAAGTTTGATATGCATAAAAAGGTTACTATATGTTAAGAACCAAGTGGGATATGATGCATTTTTTATGAAAACGTACGTTTTGTATCATAGTTATTATGTAATAGTTTGTCCTAATTCTATGAAACAATAAACCTATAGCGGTTCTTGGGTATGTAAGTGATATAATATTTCAATTTGATGATCCTTATTTTGAAGGGTTAAAATTGGGTCCTGTGTATCAGTATTAAATAAGTAAATCTAGATCTAAATATTATGTTTTTAGTACTGGATTCAAGGGTGTGGGTTTAGGGATATTATAGTTAGTATCATTAAATGTTTAGACAACTTTAGAGATGATGATGTATTAATTTGTGGTTAACATAAGAGTAATGTATATTATCATGTATTTATAAGTTTACGGTTGATCATAAGTTCTTTGGAATATAATCCCCTTTTGAGTTTTTATGTAATGGGAGTTTATAGTGCTTAATGATATTTTAGTAGATTTTTTATTTGGTTGAGCTATATGTAACCCTTAGGTTTAACATAAAAGGTTATTTGGGAAGAATGTTATTAAATTTTTTGCAATGTAATTTGAAAGGTATGAGAAACCATTAAGGTTATGAAATTATTTAATGATGATGTTATTAAGGTTAATTATGATATAAGTTTATTTAATTATGTAATGGTTTATGTTGAAATTTGTGTGTTATTTTTGAGGATTTGGAAATTAATATCTTATTTCTTTATTGAAGGTTTATAGAATTTGGATATTATATTACCATGTGATAACTATTTAAATTTTTATTAATATATAAAGATATAAGGAATATCTTGTTATCCTTTTTAGATTATGTGATCTTTTATAAGTTGATTTTAGTTCTTTGGGCATGAAAAATTCATCTTTAATACTCATCGTTTAGAGTAAAAGATGAGATTGTGTTGGAAATTGATTAAAGGATTAAATTATACTTGTCAAGTAAGTATATTTATCGATGTTATTACTCTAGATGGGAATAAAATACATAAAATATAGTAAAAGGAACTTGAAAGAAAAATTTTGTCTAATTACCTCTATTTATGATGAATAGATAGTCTTTCTCACACCCTATTGATTTATGGTTTTGTGGTCATTGAATTTCTCATGATCATTCACTTTCTTATTATCATTGTTCTCTATCAATCTTAACCATTATTTAGACATTAATATTCTCCTACATGTTTATATTTTCACTTCCCACTAAGGTTATGAAATTTGTAAACATAATTTTGTGTTATTACATATGGCCTTTATATTTCTCTTTCCCTATTTTCAAAAGAATGTTTTCTTAACCCTTTTTCCAATGTGGGTTTTCAATAAAGGTATTTTAAAATTTTAAACGCTTTATTTCCAAGATCAAGTTAAAATTACATGGATGTAATTTATTAAAGGTTGAAAGAATGTAACACCCACAATATTTTAAAAGAAAACTATGTTTTATAGCATATACAACAGACAACACCGAGCTTAATCGAACCATGAAATATTATTATTTAAATATTACCATTATAACCTAGCCATTGAATTGAAATATATAAATATGATTAAATTCAAATATATATATATGTAAATTTTCGACTTAATACCAATTTATTGAATAATGGTTAGTAAATAAGCACTCAATTTTCTGTAAATTCATTTTATGCTTAACAAATATGATTTCTTCAAAAATGATTTTTATTTCCTTTTATGAGTGAATATTATAAATAATTGAAAAAATTTAGAATTTATTTTTGATAAAAGGATTTCATATTTAAATCATAATATAAAAATTCTATTACGATTAAATTGTAATATTTTTCAGAAAATATTTATTTTTCAATGAATAGTGAAAAATATAGATTTTTATAAAAATATCATTTCCTTTCATTGAAAACAAAAATTATGAATTGAATTTGATTTAAAATTAACATAATAATACTTTAATTATATATAATATAATTAAATACATAGGAATCAATATTATACTCTATTCTGGTATATGTTGATTTTTATGGTTAGAAATGAATTTTTTCAGTAAACTGTTTTTAATTGGATAATGTTTTTCCATTTTAATTTATTTAAATAACCCCTATGGATAAATTATTTAAATTAAATAAATATATTATATATCTATATATATGAATTTAAAATCATATAATGATTATTAATAGTCATAAAGTTAATTCAAACTCATCTTATACTTGTAAAGTACATTTTTATAAAAATCAATTTTCATTCTATTTTGCAGGTTCAAATTTAAATTAATTTATATCACTTATAGAAATTAAATATCAAAAAATGAATTCAATATTTGGAATTAATAGGTTGGATTTTTTTAAATAAGTTACTTTTATTCACTACTAAAACTTTTGGTTTTTGCGATAGTGCATTAGAAATAAACATCTGTTGTAAAAGGTCATTTGCAATGGGAGTTTGTCGCTAATGCACCATAGAAAAAATGGCATCACAAATGTACTTATTTGTGATGGTTCGTAGAAAATTGAAATTAATTATGAGGGTTAAAACATTCATCTCACATGGTTTTTAAAAAAAATATCAATTACGACGTGCCGTCGTAATTGATATTATTTATGACATACAGCTTATCCATTATAAGTACTCATATTTTAAAAAAAGAAAAGAAAATAAATAAAAATAAATAAAAATAATATAAAAAATTAAAAAAATTTAAACATTTTATTAAATTACTTTCAAAAAAATAAAAAATAAAAAATATTTAATTATAATAAAAAATTAAAACAATTTAATAAAATTAAAAATATTTTAAAAAATAAAAAATAAAAAATAAAAAATAAATAAAAATAAAAAATTATTAAAAAATTAATAATATTTTTTAAAAATTAGAGATAATTAAACAAATTAAATTTGATATTAAAGTAATACATCATTTAAAACATAATATATTTTCAACCCCAAAATAAACAACAATTATAAAACTTCAAAAAAAATTAACTGGTGCTTGTTGGATGAGGATCACTCTAAGGATCAAGGGTAGGGCACTCCATACTAATGCCACATGGAAGCCATCATATATACACCAATATATTTTTATATCTCCAACACTACTATTCATTCCCCTCCATCCCTCTCTGCATCCGCTATTTCATCTCATCTTAAACTCTCAACCTCTCCTAATACTATGTAGCCGATGATGACATCGACAATGACACTCTTTGAGTTCCCTTCGAGCTCACTGATGACTTCATAAAAGTACCATAATAACTCATATGTGTCAGTCAAGAACCAATATCAATTACCCGACCATTCTCGACACTATGTAAAGTTTCCTGTATCTAGACCCCCTCATCGAAACCTGAATCATCAGTGGTATATTTTTCACTCTCAGCTTGACTCTCCCGTGAATGAGAAGTCATAGCCTCATATGTTTCTTTTTAATATACTTAAAAATTATTATAATAATAAAATTAATATTCATGGTTTTTAAAAAAAAATTACTAAACACAATATGGTGCTGTCGGCAACATAAAACTTCTCCTATAAGGGGATCAAGATACATCTTCTTATAAACATCAAAATCCATAATAGACAGCTTTGTAAGGACTTTTATAATATAAAATATATTTTAATATTAAATTATATATACATTAATAAATTATATCACTTAATATATGTCATCGATGGATGCCAAATGTATGACTTACAACCCTATGTGTGGCATCCTACCTCCCCCAGATCTGACGTCCAAATTATAACCTCTTCCTAAAGGTATCTCCTATCCAGTAGAAGCACAATACATCCCATATCTGAGTTAATATGAAGTCATCTCGATGGGAGATTCAAGACTGGTCAAAAATAGAAGAAGAATATTTATCTGTAGATTTCTTTTTGAAGTTGTGTAAAAAGTGACAAAAGAGATCATGTATTCAAATCTCCAATGCATCTTGGATAGGATATTTTATGATATCATCAATCAGTTAAAATAAATTATACAATACAATTAAAAAAATATGTTAGAAATTAAATAAATTTTAAAATGTATATATTATTTAATAACGTATAATCTAGTGGCCAAACATCTGGTGATGCATGGTGATGGGAACCAGGTCCCATGACATCCATGGATCGATTTTTTTTGTTAGAATCACACCAGCCTTATCAACACCTAATGTGTAAAACTATGAAAAAAATAACTAGAATATTATTTCCAAAATTAATATATAATGTTAATATAAAATAAATATATTAAATAATTAAACATACCATTATAAATGAGGGTCAATATAAACAGATGAGTGGATCTCTGAAGAAGGATTTGTAATCATCAATTGAGCAAGACCACACCCCCTCCTAATAGGCATAGTATCCTATAGATCAAATGAATTAGGCTCATTAGAAGGAAGTCTGGAATCAACAAGAGATTGAAAAAAATCTTCTAGATCATCTCAAATAATCTGAAAAATTAATATTACCTGTAATAAATTGTTAATAAAAATATAAAATATGAAAAAAATAATAAATACCCAAATATAATAATTGTCATGACCCGTCCCCTAGGGCCCGTGCTGTGACTACCCTTCCATAGGCCAGGGGCTAGCAAATAGCACTGGAAAGGCGTATCCCTAATATGGGAAGGCATTGAATTTTTACCGTACAAACACACAGTTCAAGAACACAACAAAAAGAAACTATACAGACTAGAACGAAACTAGATATAACCACAAAGTAAACTGCTGTACTAAAAAGAGTGCAGAAAGTAAAGGGGACAGAATACAAGCCCAATTGAAAAAGTACAAGTACAAATGAAAAGTAAAAATATAACTTAAAGGTACAAAATAGCTCTTGGATCATCCAATGAGGATCCTACATGAAGGGGAGGTACAACTCACGATCAGTAGTCCCTATGTCACGTCACAACAAAAGGTCCAGCTCCAACCACCATCCAGTCCTAGCTCCAAGCACCGTCCAGTTCGAGCTCCCTCATCCTTGATCAACGTTGTACATCATCTACACAAGATTCAACAAGGTGCGGGAGAAGCCTGTGTAGGGGTGAGTATAACAATACTTAGTAGGGATCCCGAGACCCTCATAGGTAACCTAGAGTTTCACAAAGGAAAAACTACAAAGCATAAAGCAATAGACATCAAATCTACTTAGGTATATGTCCACATATATACCTATGTTATCAAGATATACACATCTCACACAAGAGGGAAGAAAACCAAAAAGTTAACACCCCAAAGGTAGAAGTACCACACAGGTAACACCACGAAGGTAAAAGTACCACACCAGTAACACCACGATGATAGTAGTACCACACCGGTAATACCACGAAGATAGAAGTACCACACATGTAATACCAAGAAGATAGAACCACGAAGGTAGAAGTACCACATAGGTAACACCAAGAAGGTAAAAGTACCACACATGTAACACTGCAAAGATAGTTTACCACATAAGTATTGTACCATGTAACATAACCTCAATAAAAAGCACAAAGTAAACACAACTAACAAAGAGTCTCAGCTCAAACCAAGTTTTCAGTGAAGTACATAAGTACAGATGATTAGTCGTGAAGATAAATCATATTATTCAATCAAGAGGCATTTCTTATGACCATATGAAGTTTAAACTACACAAGATCAATAGGTACTAACCCCAACAATGATCCACAAAGGATCCGACCCGCCTAGAGTCATAGGTAACTAACCCCCGTTGACCCACACAGGATCTGACCCACATGGGATCAGTATGTGCTGACCCATAAAGGATCACTGAGCACTGGCCCACAAAGGATCTGACCCATACATGATTGGTATGTGATGACCCATATAGGATTGCTGAGCACTAAAATCCAGATGATCTATCTCCAACCTCCGCTTCAATGCCAACCACTGGATTCCTCACACACGGTGTGCTCATGTTCCGTAGAATCTACCCTCGAGATATCAGTCGTACTTAGACCATCACTAAGATCCACAAAGGAGTAACCCAAAGGACCACATTGGTCGTAAGGGTTCCAACGTGATGGATGATGCATCAATCAAACACGCGGTTTGTGAGTTATAAGCGTTTTAACTCCGGGGCCCCGGTTTCATTTGAGTTCGATCCAACCTGTCTGTACTCCAACTATCTCCAAAACTCAAGAGGAGTAAACCAAAAAGGACCGTCTCAATCCAAGGATCCCAACGTTGTAAATAGTTCGTCAAATGGACGTCCAATTCTCAATACATGACCCTTTATGTTATTCTAGGCCCGACGGGGCCCGAGTCTGGTCCGACCTAGTCGGACTGACCAGGCCCGACCTAGTCCAACTGACCGTGCCCGACCTAGTCGGACTGACCCAGCCTGACTCAGTTTGGGATGGGACATGGAAGACTCGGCCCACTGGGCCGAGGTCTATCATGACCCACAAGGGGGGCCGCTCGCAAGTGCGAGCCTGCCAGAATAGGGTGGCCCACAATGGGGTGACCCGAACCATGTGGGGCGATGACCCGGTCTGAGGGAAGAGGCTCGGTCTAGGGGTGGTGCCCCACTGGGGCAGAGGCCCGCTCCGAGGGAAGCGACCCAGTGGAGGGAAACAACCCGGTCGAAGGCGGTAGCCCGGTTGAGCGGTCTGGTCGAAGGCGGCGACCCTGTTGAGGGCGGCGACCCGGCTAAGGGAGGCAACCTAGCTGAGGGCGGCGACCCGGTGGAGGGCAGCATCACGGTCAGTGGAGGAGGCCTGGTTTGTTCTGATGTGGGGGTGTGTAACCCCCCAGGTCTCCCGGATTTCTGAGCCACTCAGAGGCCGTTCGGTTGGTGAAGCGGTGGCACTGCGAGGGCATCACTCGATCGCTGCGGAACCTGTCAGAGGTGGGTTCGGCCTTCGACGCGGATTCAGCCATAGATTTTGTTCAACGGAGGAGTGGAGATATCACTACCTCCCTTCCTACGGCCGACCGTCATTCCGGCTGCCTCCTCCATTCGCCGCGGCTAACGAGCCGCGACTCTACTCTTGCAATGCGCGTCGACGTGATCGCGGTATTCCAAGGTGGCTCAACGAAAGAAAGATAATGGAGGGTTAGGGATGTGTTAGTTAGGCCCACGCTCTCCGCGTTAGCTCATAATATGGAGGATGTTAAGAGAGTTCAATAAAAAATTTAATTGAACACAAGATTAACCCCGCAATGTTACCCCGCATCAACCTCCCGCAAAGACGAATGAATCGTGGGTCAAGCCATTAGTCGGTTGACCCGCGTTCTTCATTTAATTTCAAGAATAGGGAAGTGGGAATCAAAAATGCTCAAAAAAAATAACCCCACCTTGAAACATTAGAGAATCATCTGCACTTATCGGTGGAACACGTTCTTAGTTCCCACGAACGACTCCCAAAGACGCCACTCGCACGTCACCCATTGGTGGTTCGGTGTCGTCCGTCACCTCTCACTGGGTCCGCTCCGTCTTCTAATGGTCTGGCGTCGCAACGTTCTTTCACCAATTCACTGCTTGGTGAAGCTCTATGATACCCCTTCCCTAGCACCATATTTATAGGAGAGGGGGAGGGTAAGTAACTACACATGGAGTTAATGGGGCTCATTAATTAAGAAGCTTCCAAATTTCCACCAATGATGTTGTTACTCATATTGGAGGGTCAATCCATTTATTGACTTGACACGTCACTGGTCCCACCTTACCGCTTGTCTGTTGGAGGAATAGAATAAAAATAAAATAATAAAGTTATTTTATTTCTTCTATTAAAAAGTTCCAAAAACTAACTTTTTCTCTGGACCTACTATAGTCAGAGTGAAGTCTCCCTTAAGTGAATCTTGATGCTGTGGATTCAACGGCGCCGTCATATTTTTAATCTGAGAAATGGTTCAAAATATAGAAAATGTCATTCACGTGTTTCCTGAACGTACCTGGAAAAGTGTTTGGAAATTTAATAACAGTCACCCTTGACCCATGCCGGTCAAGTTTAGGATTTTACTAAGTGAAACACGCCCCAACGAACCCAAAAATACTCTCAGATTTTTAATCCAAGTTACCTTTTAAACGTTATGAATTTTTACAATAAAATAATTTTCACTTAATTATTTTATTTACAGTTAAAAACTAACTTTCACTAGTGGCCTACACCGGCCAAGGTTAGTATCTGCCTAAAGAAAACATACACTCACAAGTTCAGTAATGGTCTCAGATTTTTAATCCAAGTTACCTTTTGTGAGTTATAAGAATTTGAAAAATAAAATAACTTTATTTAATTATTTTTTTCATGTGTGTGCCATTTTCAAGTTTTTTCACCGGAGGCCTGCGTCGACCAAACGTAAGTCACATCTAGGGTAAACCCACAATCCTGAATGTAATAGTGCCTTCAGATTTCTGATCCGAGAAAAAAATTTAAGGGTTATTTCACTTTTTCAATAAAACTTCTTATGTGCTCTAACTAAAGCTTACCAAAAATTCGACGGATCATTCCGGGCACTCCGGGCCTCAGAATCGCATGTCGTCATATTTTTCTGTCGTGAAATAATTCCATATAATAAAAATGGAATTATACGTAATTTCTTGGACATTACAATAGTATTACCTATTATAAATTTTTAATAGAAATATCAAGTATAAAAAGATAATAAATATCATAATATAACAATTTCCTATAAATTAATACAAGAACATAACAATTTAACTTGTAAATATTTGTTAGTATAGATATAAAATATAAAAAAACTAAAAAATATCATGAAAAATTTAATATTATTACCTATCAATAAATGTTAATATATATATAAAATACAAAAAAACTAATAAATACTAGCATCAATGAAGGAACAAAATAGATCATCATGTTCGTCCATCTGAAACAAACAATATTACCTATAAATAATTTTTAATAAAAATATAAAATATAAAAAACCAATGAATACATGAATATAATACATCAATCATCATATTCTTCATAATTTTCATCAAGGATAATGTATTCATCCTCATCTTCAGCATCGTCAACTTCCATATCACTTTTAGTTTCATTATCCCTTATTACATCATCAACATTATCTATATCATTGGCCCTTAACTAGGGAATTTCATCATCAATATTTATATCTCATCAGGTAAGAGATATATTTTGATATGTTTCTTGAAAAATTTCAATATGTTCCAATTCCACAAAACCATTTCCATTTTCAATTGACTGATTTTCACATGGTTTCATTTTTATCACACTCCACTAGTAATTCAAGTCTCTCTAAACATCATAGTAATTTAAAAAATAAACATTATGTGCTTGATGTGACAACACAAATGGATCACTTGATATAAAAAGACCAATATATTTAATTTCAATGAATCCTTATTGTGGATAAAATCCCAACCCTCGATCTGTATCAAACCAATGACATTTATATGTAGTTACATAATTTGGTCCCATATAACATAAATCAATCATTTCATCTAACATACCATAAAAGACAAATTCACTTTCTCTAAGAGTAAATCCTTTCAAACAAACATCATTATTCATTTATTTCATTGAGTCTCTGAATATGTGTGTATAGAATTGATATCTATTAACCCCATAAACATTATATAATTTTACTAATTTCATTATAGGGGTTTTGAGGAAAAATATTCGACTATAAATTTTATTTTCATGTTTTTTTGCCTTCAAACAATAAAAATTATTAACAATTGTCATCATTCTTTTTTATTTTTGCATCTAAAGTAACATAACTTACCAGTATTTGAAAATAATATGAATTTTTTTGGTGATGACATTCTTCTAGAGCAGCATATTTATTTTTTTTAATTTTTTTGATATGATCATCATATAGTCTATAAAAAGCTAATGAGAATAAAGGTATTTTATAAAAACATAAAAAAATAATAAAAAATTAGTAAAAACTAAACAAATCATGTCATTTATTCATAATTCAGCAGAACATATGTATGAGATCTGTGGAGTTACTAATATGAAATATATCATTCACGATAACCACCAAAATAAAGGTTGGGCTAATTAAAAAATGGAAATTAATTGTATGTAACATCATGAAATTTTATCTCATTATGACCCACCTAGTTATGATTTGAAGGATAATTCAATTTAAAATAATAATAGTAAAAATTTAAAATTTCCTCCTACAAGTGTGCTCTAATAATTGACCATTCAACCGATGCTTTGTTATATACTTTAATATTTAACTTTGCATACATCTCTAAAATGGGTACATCTTGTAGAATTGTACCAATAATCCACATTTAGATTCATATGTCAAATGAAATATTAAATTTTCCATTGAATCAAAGTGCATGGCAGAAATATTTTCTCCAATTTACATAAAATTAAAACATCCTCTTGTAGTATACTCAATGAATTATAATCTGATGTTTCTACACAAATATATCATAAAAAATATGATATTTCAGTCAACAAATCCCATATTGAAGAATTCAACAGCCATTTAAGGCCAATAGGTAGTAACATTTCCATTGTGTCATGAAAATCATGACCTTTTAAACCAGTAATATGCCCATTTCTGATGCAGCAAGATAGATTAGAAGTAAAACCATCGGGTAACCTCAAATCTTGAATCCATTTAAAAATTATAATATGATTTTTTTACAAAGCATGTAAGATTATTTTGGACTCAATTTTTTTGTGAAAATGGGCCTGTCCAAAAAGGTAAAGTCATTATACTAAAATAAAAATGATATATAAGAGTCTAAAATGAGACTTTTTATAATAATCATTATGCAAAAAAGAAGTGATTTCAATAGAAACATCATTATTCCAAAACATTTAAATATCCTCCTCACCTTTGTTAGAAAATTCATTATCCACAATAATTTCTTCATGAAAGGTATGTGTCATGATTTAATTCATGGATGAAATAAATTTCAAGTAATATATCCACATATTAGTAATATTACAGGATAAATGAAAAATTTAATTTCCGATTGCCTGTACCATGATGGTCAAGTAACACTAAAGCCAAAGATTATTCCATATGTTATTTTTAACCAATTAAACTATGTTAATGATACCAATAATTTCTTCATATATTGAAGTATTTATTCCACAAGGTTAATAGATACAACCCAAATATTTTCTTGTGTGGTCTCTGAATATGGAACCATACCTAGTAGGACCAAAATTGCTTCTTAAAGCACCATATGTATTACATTTAATCCATCCAGGAAAAGGAAATCCCCATAAAACTTCTATAGTACCACAAGGAGGTTGATAATTAACTTGAATTATAAATGGATTTAGAATAGTAAAATCATGCAGAGAGTTTTCACAAAATGTAGATTGAAAATAATTTCCCCTTTTTAAAACTGTAAGAATCCGTAAAAGAGAAGATTGAGGATTAAACTAAATTCCTTCATGGATGAACCTATTGTGGTTGGTACAGATTATGTAAGATATCTCCATGAAGGCCACATATAACTAGTTTTTTATTTTCTATGAAATTTATAACTGAAAACATGCTACCATGTAATCATAAATAAAAGAAAATTGAGGTAACCGTACCTGGAATAGATCATCCATAGTAGTCCACAAGGTAGAGTGTGTAAAAAAAATTAAAAATATATGATCAATTTCATCTTAGTATTGACTACACAAAAAAACTTTAAAAATATTTTAATTTCAACAGATTGTAAAAAATTATCAGTAGGTATCTTTGAATGAATAATTAACTAAGAAAGAGTAAAATGGGGTGGAATAATACAAAAATTGTTGATATTTTTTATCCAATTATTATTATCTTCCTAAATATAAATTCTTAAAGGTAGGATAAATGGTGGATTCCATATAATTTACATTTATATCTATAAGTTTACCAAGAAATATTTTTATTAAAAAGTTATGATCTTGAAATTTCCCATTAATAAGTCCTCACATAATACTAGATTGTAAAGAATGATTGAAATTGGTGATATTTTTAATGCTTAACCATCCACAATCAATTGTTTGACAAACATTTCCTTAGGAAAATGTCAATTTTATTTTTATAATTCTTCCACTCCAAATAATATTTTTAATGGAGATATTAATACTTTTTATGGGAGAATATGGCCATTTATAAACCATGAAAGAATAAAAAAATTTATAAATAATTCTAGTTCATGACGTTTGTAGATCTAGGAAAGATTTAACCATGACTTTACATTATCTTTGGTCTTACTGGGTGTATAAAACATGGTATAAAATATGTTATCAAAAGAATTATTCTCAATATAAAATACATCTAACATGTGAAAAAACCAACAAATTAGACCATTATGGAAGGTCCCAATATATACTACACTTTTTCCAATTATTATCTCTCCAAATACCATTTTTTTATTTAAGGTTGATCAAAAAATAACATGTGGTAATGTAGAGATGATAGATTTTACTTGAATACCTGAGAGCACTACTAGAGGTTTGTCTCTTTAATTTGACATTTTTTAAAATATTTTTTGTTCCTTAAAAAAGGGTGACTAGTAGGAAGAAATATCTGATGATAGTAAAAATAACTATACATTCTCCAATTTATAAGAAAAAACACATTGTTCTTAGAAATTCACAACATACATGATTTTAATCCGTGCATGATTCATACAAAAAACATAACATATGTTGGAATGTCACTGATCATCCATATCAATGAAATCATCAATGTAAAATTTTGATATGCAACTATATCACATGTAGTCATACTGTTGTTCCATAATTAAATTTACTCATAATTAGTGACTTCAAATAAAATCAATATTATTCCTTTGATTTCATAGAATTAATAAAAACAAATATATATATTATTCCTATATCATTATCAGAGGAGATAATTTATATGGAGTAATGAAAATAGGCCATTAATAATATTGACTGTTGTAAGTGCCAAATGAAAAAAAACCATTAATAAAAAATACCCAACCATATGTTTAATTGTTATGAAGAAAAATAAGGATGCATCTAATAAAATTGTTTCCATTAATCACCATTACATGGATAATTTAAGGTTTTACTAATAGAAAATTCTTATTTATGACATGTAATCAATACAACTGTGTTGCGAGATGTAAATAAATGCTGTAAAAGAGGTTTAATTGGAAAATAACTCAACTATTTTATATGAAATCATGACTTTACTTATTTATATCTATTTATACCTCAATTATTTATATGTCTTATAATTAACTAAGGACTCATTATAGCCATAATACAATATGTAGTCATTTGAACACACATTAATCTTCTAATAACTATGACCAAAATTATGGACTAATAACTTACTTTCATATAAACTTATAGGTAATGTATTTCCATTAGGAAAAAATGATTTTACCAATAATAATATCTGACTAAAAAAACTATTCCCCACTCTAAAATATGATTTATCAGCAATATATTTTGTAATAGATTCATGTTCTCTCATCTCATATCCCTAATATATAGCCTCCATAATATATTTTATAAAATTGTAAAACCAATAAGGTATTGATTCCGGACTTGAAATATCATTATGAGTTTTTGTTTCCTGAATAGATGGACAAGTAATATCATTTAATAAATTTTGAAATTATGGATTCAAAACTAAAAAATTTGAATTTTTTTATTAAATTATGTTCACCATGTTGTTACCAAAATATATAATTTTTTGAAAACCAAAATGAAATAGATGAATTACCACATTTTCAAACGTTTTGAATCTCATAAGATCACATTATTGACATGAACATTTAATTTTTCCTCTAGAAAAAAATCTGAATTTGATGACAAAAATGATATAAATGTTTCAATCAATTCAATGTAGAAATGATTTATAATAGATATTTTTATATTTTTTAAGGATTTATCTAATCATGATCTTGTAATAGAAAGTACTATCTACTTCTTGATTACATATTTACCAAAAAAACAAAATAAATAAGAATAACTTTTACTGATAATTTTGAATAATTATAAATCATTATTATATTTAAACACCTTGAAATATTCTTTGGAATATGATCAGAGTAAGGTGCTAGGTTATAACTAGATTATGGGGATCATAAAGGCTCAACGCAGATAGAATAAAAATATTAAATATATTATATTAGGCACATGCTATTTTTCAAAAATAAAAGAATATCTCATAAATAGTGTCTCATATTAGAAATTTGAGACCATCATTCGGTCTGAGATGTGAGCTTTACCCTTTGCACAATATAACATTTGTGTGCATCCATAGTTTTGTAAAATCACACACAATGGAAATTCTATTTAATATTTTATTATATTTTTTTAGAAAAAAATGATGTATCTTTATAATGGTGTATCATATTAGAAATACGAGACCACCATTAGATCAGGGATGCTGGGTTTACCCTAGGAGAAACAAAAATTTTGTGTGCATCAGGTGCTTGGTTACATGGAACATGAGGGTAATTCATTTAATATCTTTATTATAATTTTGTTATAAAAAATTTAGGTATCTCCCAAACTTTTTATCATATGAAAAACCAGTGACCACCATTATGTCTGGGATATGGGGTTTACCCTAGATGTGGCATTACATTTGTGTGCATTGGTTGTTTGGTTATATTTCACATGAGGTTAATTCAATTAATATTTTAATTATAATTTCTTATAAAAACACAAAGTATCATTCAATCTGTGTATCATATGAAAAATTGGAAACTACCGTTAGGTCTGGGATGTGGGTTTTACCCAAGATGTGACAAAATATTTTTGCAAGTCAAGAGTTAAATAACATCAAGAATGGTGGTAATTCCATTTATTATTATTATTATTATTATTATTAATTAGGAAAAATTGAAGTATCGCTATAACATTGTATCATATCATAAATTTGAGACCACTATTAGATCGGAGATACATAATTTACCCTAGGTGTGCCATAACATTTGTGAGCATCAGGTGTTTGGTAACAACACACACGAGGGTATCATTTTTAATATTTTATTAATATTATATATAGATATATTAAAAAATTTATATTAATTGTTAATAGAAAATATTTTAATTGATATAGTACTTATATGAATTATTGTGAATATTGAATAGTTATAATTTTTTATATTTTTTACAAGGTTTAAAAAAATGTAGTATTTATTTCAATTTTTTTTTTAATTTTTACTAGTTTATAAAATTATTTTTTAAGTAGTACTAATTATTTAATATTTATAACTAAATTTTTAATAAAAATTTATAATTTTTAACAATTACTTATTTTTATATTTTTTCTTTTACATTTTTTTACAAATGGCCACAATTTCCTAAAATTTTCAAATTATTACTAATATTTTGAAACTATCACTAATATTTACTATTTATTAATAATATTGACCAATTAATTATTAAATATTATAAATTATGTCATGATTATTATTAATTATTTAAATTATTATAACTTTTTTAGTAATCAATATATATATATATATCATGATTTATTAATTAATATAAATACATCAAATATATTCTATCCCCTTTTAAAAAAACACACATTTATAAAATATATATAAATACACACACATATATATATCTGTATATATATATATAAAATAAATCTTACATGTTTTTTTAAAATGTTTACATATACATATTCAGATGCAAATATATATATATATATATATATATATATCAAAAACCATATATGGATTTTTTAAAATGTATATATATATATGTGTGTGTGTGTGTGTGTGTGTGTATCAAAAACCATACACGTTTATTATATATATATATATATATATATATTAAAAACCTTACATGTTTATATATATGTATATTAAAAACCTTACACATTTTAAAAATGTTTTTATATATATATTCAAAATTTATTACATATATATATATATTAAAAGTTTTATTAATTAACATAAATACCTCAAATACATTCTGAATTTTTAATCAAATATACATATCAAATTTATATATGCATATATAAAAAAAAACACACACACACACATCAAAAATCATACACATTTTTTTAAAAACACACACACACACATATAAATATATATACAAACACACATAAATATATTGAAATAAAATAATGATAAAAATACATAAAAATCAATTGAAATAACTCATACAGATCTGATTAGTATGAAAAAAGGAAATAATAAATTTGTAACAATCATAAATACCAGACACAACATCAAAATAAGATAAATTTATAAACCTACAGTTTATAAAAACTAAATTTTGTAATAAAATGAATAAAACACAAAAATAATGAAAATGAAGACAATAAGAATCCATACCAAGGTGACTCAAAGGCAGATCTGTAAAAAACTGGTTGTAGTTGAGCAGTTCTGAGTAGGGTCGAAGAGGGTGGTGCACGTGTCCATTTAGGATGAGGGAAATATTATAGGAAGAGTAAGAAAGGGGATGTGTTAGGTTATAATTTAATATTAATTGTGATGGATCATTTTTAATGGAAATAATTCCATCACGTATAATTTTCTTATCAAAAGTATTTGTGATGGGAATTAATTCCCATTGAAAATAATTCCTAGATGAAGAATATTTGTGATAGTAAAAGTATTATGACTCAAATTCATATCACTATAGCTTTTGGAATTGGATGGTGGGAAGTCCCACCAAAAGTATTTGAGACATATAGTTTATTCTGTTGCAAATAATGACTATTTGCGACATAATAAACCATCCGTTGTAAATAGATTATTGTCGGAAAGTATTTTCGATGGTAAAATTTCCTATCCCAAATTTCCTATCTCAAATACACTATATTCTAGTGGTTACTTTTTTTCATTTTTAATAGTATCTATAGTAAATATTTTTTACCTCAATAAAGGTAAATCATGTAATTATGGTTAAAAATAATACAATAAAGACTAAAAATTACCATAACACTTTCCTTTAACCTGTTATATGATTGTATTTTGTACATCCTCATCCATTATTCATATATATGGCAATTTGATGCCAAATTTATTTGAAAAAAAGTAATATATTAATTTATGTAAAGAAAAATAGAAAATATCACTCTCTTTCTTTTAAATTTCTCTTATATGACCACATAGTGATGAGAATAAGTTGTGAATGAATATTAAATTTTATTTTGAGAAAAATAAAATTAATTTAATGGTGATTGTTTTTTTTAATTTTTTTGTGATAAAATAAATACTTTAAATGCTTACATAATGTCAGTATAGTGCTTGTGTAGGCATTCCAAAAACCAAGAAAATTATTATAACGACTCTAAAATTATTATTTTTTGGGGGAATTATTATGCCTCAATAATTATATATATATAAAATAATTTGGATTTTTTTAACAGTCTATATTCAAATTCCATTTTTATCTTGAGGAGTTTAATGTTAAACTAAATGAATACTTCCAAAAATGACATTAATGATATTTTATAAAAAATATTTTTATTATGTTATTAAAATTATTAAAAATTATATATTAGCCTATGTTAATGGGACATGGTTGATAATATAAATAATAATCCATTTATGGATCTCTTTTACTTTTAGAGAAACCTTTATGATCCCTAAATAGTAAAAAACCTTTATGTCACAACAATCATCAGAATGGTTAATAGGGGGTTCAAACCAAGGGATAAGGGTAAAAAAATCATCTAAAATTATCAAAAAATTTATTTGATTAGATTATTTTAAAAAATAATAATACTATATTCTAAATATATTAATTATGTTCCAATTTTACCTAAAAATTAAATTATATTAATTTAATAATTTAAGAAATTAGAAATGTTCCCCTCCCCTCACTTATACAGGGGAACCACCTCACCTCAATTCCACACACATTTTGAACACTCTAGTTCATCAAATTACTTATTTAATCCCTTAAAAAAATATTTACCCCTTAATTTTACATCTTATTTTGTGCATAATACCATACTTAAAAATTATAATGTATAAAGAAAGGGAGGTTGTTTGAAGAAGAGGAAAAACTTTGAACATATTATTTTAGTTTTATTTATTATTCTGCCTCCTTTAAAAATCCTCTAAACACTGTAATATAATAGCATAAATACCTAAAATATACTTATATGTTATTATGTAAATGTATTAACCTTAATCCATATCATTATTCCATAAAATGGGAAACAAAACCATTGTTCGTGTGTATGGAAGACAACCACCTCACAAACTGATGTAATTTAGTTTCCATAATCACCTCTAAAGACTGGTTATAATGATAAATTTAATGAATATATATGATATTCATGACATAATTATCATTCTATAAATATAATATGTCATCTATTTTATTACCTTTCCATCAATTGAAAATGATAATTTCATTTGTGTGTACTTGTGGATTTCTACCTCCATAAAGTGTTGTAATTTTTCTTCATCCCCGAATCAAATGATTGATATATGTAATGAATTTAAAGATAAGATATTATATTTAATATATATTATTAATTATATAAAGAAAATATAATACTTAAATTCTGTGTCTCATGTTCATTGAAAAATGGAAAGTTACTCATACCTATGCATGAACTACTATCTCCATGACTGTAATGTAATTCACATTTTATAACCATAATTAATGGTTGGTTTTAAAATTATAATTGATGTATAAAAATTATAATTATTTCATTAATATTATTATATAGATTATGGAATAATTATCCCTTTGGAAAATAATCAACACATCTAAGTCATTTTGATGTTATGAACTGAACATCGTCAAAACACCCAATGAGAAATTAACTGATTAAGAAATTAAATATGTCATTGAAATAAATAAAATAATTTTTTTAAATGCTAATGGATTAATGTCAAGAACCATCTCGAATAAATTGGTACCTTGATACCCAATCCAACCTTGAAATGTCCCGAAGGGTTTTCTGAATCCCCACAGGTTGGAAACTAGCATCAAGAATCATACAAGAATCAAGTGAGAATGATTTTCACACAAAGTAGAGGAAGAGGAAGATAAAAGATATAGGTAAGTAAGATAACACAACTTAAGGATAAATTTCCACAATAAAATAGTTAAGACACTGAAAAAATAATAAGTCACCAAGGACACAACATTTTTCAAGATAAAATATCAAACATCCCATGTAATAGGCGGATCACATTCTCACCAGTCAGCTCCATCACTCAGGGTCATAAGGATTAAGAACATTCACCACCTTTAAGTGTCACTTTCTATTTTCTTGGACCTATAAAAATATAATCTAGAAATTACTAAAGGAAAAGGTAGGGTGTGAGCTAAATAGACCAATAGGATCTCAATACGTTTTCTATAATCAATTCCAAAAAAATAAACCATTTATGATTTCAATTTAAATAAAACAAGGCATGAAAAGACATTTCATTATTTTCAACAAAACATGATTCAAAATTACAAATATAGAATATATATAAAAATAGGCTTAAATGGAAATTTTATATAAAACATTTACATAAATCAATTGGTAAGAATAAAATAGTTCAAAATCAATGTCATGTAATCATAAAATCAAAATAGATCATAACAAAATGTAATAAACCCAACGGTATGTTAGTTTGTAGTAATATGATCCTCACATATATAAATCATCATAACATCTCAATATTGGTGTTCACACTCAAATATACACATTTTTATAGGATCCCATTATGGTAAATCATTTCGAACATGGTTTAGTTAGTGTTTTCATCGCCAATCCATTACTAGGGAGTCATATTCCTAACATGCTTGTACCAATTACCAATAAATAACCATGATCAAATTTTCTACAAATAATTAATCAAAAAATTGAGGGAAAATCAATCATTTCAAATCACTTCACCATTCACAATTATATTTCCCAAATTCAGTTTTCAACATGCCCTTTCATTTCTAAAAAAATAATAGATTTTATTCAAATTCATAACCTTTCAAATAATATTTAAATTTAGACCAATTATATCTATAAGAATTAATAAATAATTTTATCAAATCACTTTGCAAATTAATCCATAATTTTTATAAAAATATATCCATGAATTTCAATTTCATTGAAATTGAGGGTTTTCATAATATCCATGACCTTTTCAAATCACAAATAAAACCATCTCAAATATGGGGTTTTAAATTCATTAAAAACTAATTTAAAATAAATCAAGAAATATAAGGTTTCAATTATAGGGTAAATACTTATGGAACCACTTAACTTTAATCATGAGATCAAATTAGCACAATAACCGCAACGAGATTCGCTAAAGAAGAACAAAGACATAAGAGATCAAGAATCAATACTAGAATAAAGATCCAACAAAAAAATATTATATACACTAATAACATGATAATGTATAATTATATTCGTTGGAGAGAAAGGTATATCAAGAGAAACCAATAGATAAGAGATCCACTTACCCTAAGGAGATCGAACACAATCATCAGTGCTTCAATCTGCAAAGAAAAGCGGTTAGAGGAGTCAAATTCCCTTATGGAGAGCGTTCAAGGACCATGAAATTGAATTAAGGTCAAAATAGGGGTGATTAATGGTTCAACTAGGGGTCCCATGATTTTAAAATATTTTTTTGGTAATTAAATTCCCACATGCATAGTTTTTCTGAGGGGGGAACATGGTTAAACAAACCATGAAACCTAACCATGCGCCCCCATTGTTTAGGCCGCAACATTTTCCCTAGGTGGGAACATAATTTGGAAAAATACTACACAGAAAATGAATCCCCTACAGTTTGGATGCATAGTTTTCACTAGGGGTTCACAGTTTGGGTAAACCATGGTGAACCGTGCATTTTCCAAAAAGTCATAATTTTTTTCCCAAGTTTCACTCAAAACACCCTAAGATAAGACTCAACCAAAATAGAAGAAAAATGAGTAAAAAATCACCTAAATAATTAATTGGGTTGATAAAATTAATATTGTAAAATATTCTTATGAACTAAAATAATTGAAATATGTTTATTATACTAGTGTTAATGGTATTACATAGAAATCCCGGACTCAAGGTAAGGGATTTCCTCTCAATTTCCCCTCATTTAGGCATGTTTTAATGTTATAAAACTAATTTAATTTATATAATACATAAAATATCAATTTAAAATTTATATCATGAATAATTCATACTTTATGGTATTTTGATTTATAATTCAAATTATATTCATCTAAGAGGATTTGGATTGAATGTTACAAAGCTGTAAGAGGTTTATTATCAAAATTTAATTTTATTGGGTCATATCACTTATCCATTGATTATATTATGAAAATATTATTATTTATGTGAGTTTTATTTTAATTAGGTTGTATTTAAAATAGTTTCATATAGATTTAAATTTTTATTCATAGTCTCTCATTTGATTAATCCTTAATTCAATGATATCATCTTTATAATGGTTATTCATCTCAAATTTTCCTTCTTTAATAAATATGTTTATAAAATGTATTTATCTTATTTTTTGACGTTTATATACTATAAAATGTAATTTTATATAATTTATATCATTATATTCATGTTATTTTATGTTTTTATGAATTTATTTGTTTCATGGGATTAAGATTCAAAAGTTACCAAAACAATAATGACTTGTATGATACAATATCATTATATATTTTCACTATCTACGTTGAAAGTTCATTTTTTAGGGAGCATATGTTCATATTTTCTTGAAAGAAATCTATTTTATTCTAATATTTTTATGAATGTGGTTTACATGTTTAGTTTTCATTTCCTGCATTGTTGATTATAGAAACATCAAGGAATTTTCTTGTAAGTGATATTGATCTTTTATCTTCTTTTATATGAGAAAATTTCTCTTCCATATCCATATTTTCTAAATTTTTGTCATGAATGTTATTTTTTAAACATAAATTATTTTATAAAATTATTTTAAATGGAATTTTACCTGCTTTTAAAAGGGTTTGAAATGAAATTTATTAATGTTCTCAGCATGGATCACTCTTGGATGCCTTTAAAAAAGTTTGAAAATAATGATTATTTTAAATATTTTGATGTGAATGGATTTTGTCACCATCATTTCCATTATTTTTTTGAAGCATACATTATTAGTTTAAATGTTTATTTTCAAAGAAATGTATTTTAACAATATTTTTTTAATTTTAATTTTTTAAAAGTGGGTTTCAAAGTTGAAAGGGTTTTTTAAGAGTGTTTTAAAAATATATTAATGGTATTTATATTCACAAAAAAAAACTAAAATTAAAGTTACTGATGATCAAATGGGGATATATTATCATGATACCATCCTAAATAATTCTTTGAAAGTATTATTAATGTTTTAAAACGAATTTCATGGAACAATTTTCTTTCTCACACATAAATCAATATTTGAAAGAACAATGGTTTTTGTTATGTCGAAAAGTGAAAGAATCTAATTATTTTTCTCAAGATATGGTATTTGTAAATTATTGATGAATGTGGGATTGGGGAGTGAATACAAATACTTAAGGATTATTTTTTGATATGTTTTGGGTGGGTCTGTTATAGCTCTTTAATACATTGGGTAAAGATATTGAGTTAATCGGTTATATATTTCTCCAAAGTCATTATTGTGATTTACCAAGTACGTTAATCCATTCGTAAAAATGGTCATAAGAGTGATATGATAATGATGGTCCAAGATACCAAAATGAATTATATTTTCTTTATATGAGTCTCTAATGTATACTTTATTTAATGATTGTTTTCACATAGATTTTTATTTATGTATTATATGCATCTTTTCTTATGATAAATATTTATGCCATGATCCATTTTTATTAGGTATAAATTATATTATGTTATGATCATGTATTTTAATTAACTTATAATAATATTAGGATCATAATATAATTATTGAATACATTCAATTATTAATTATTATATTTATCCTTACTGAGTATTTGATTCCAATCTTCTTATGTGTTCTATTTCCCTTGGATTTGATGAAAGTTTTTATGTATATTATACCTAAGTTGGTTACTAGATGTGAAGAACTTAGTGGGAGATGATGTAGAGTTTATGCACCAGTATTTATGCATATATTTTGTTTTTTATGAGATTATAAAATTTTATAAAACTATAAACCTTAATGTTTCTTTGGTATGTATGTGATCTAAAATTTTTATTTGATGATATATGTTTTTAAGTGTTAAAATGTAATGACCCAAAATTTTATCAATGGAATTTACTTCTTATAATTATTTCATAAAACACATACATCACATAATGAACCCAATAAAAACAATATTATTATAAATAAATAATGACACATTAGTCAGAAAATAAAAAAAATAAGAATTTAAAATATTACAGTGAGATAATAAACAGAAAATATGAAAATAATAATTGGAAAATTTGGATTTACTCAATCCACTAGAATGACCGCACGTATGAAAAAAGCTATAGAAATAAATCATGATGTTAATAATATAATATTAAATTTAAATATGAAAATATATAACTTTGAGATAAAGTATAATGGAATGAATAATGAATGAAATAAGAGGTATTTATATAAATTAATAAACCTATACTATTGGAATATAAATCTGACCATTATAATAGTAATCCAACCGTTAAGAATTCTAATCTAGTTTTTAGAATAGTAACCTCACCTATAAAATTATAAATAAAATTTAGGTATCTTATAAATGAAAATATGATATAATTATATCATGGTATAAGTATATAAATGTTTTAAAAATGATAAATTAACTATTGGTATTTTTGTAAAAGGTAAATGTTTATTTACAATTTTATAATTAATATAATGACTTAAAATTTTTTTATTTTTATAAAATAAAATAATAAATTAATTTTATGTTATATTATAATTATAAGATAATTTTATTTGAACTTAATTAATCTTTCAAAGGGTCAAAAATCGATTATAATATTAAAATCATTATTTTTTGAATAAATGATTATTTTATTTTAAAATAAAATTTATAAAATTTAGGAAATTATTTTAAAAAAATGGATTCTTTTTTTGAAATATAAATGTCAAACAATTCTTAGGGTGATTTTTTGGTATTTTTCTAAAATAGTTGAATTTTTGGTGAATAGTGAAATATGTTAATTTATGGTTTCAAACATTATAAAAAAATATATGAAATTTTGAGTAATGAATGATTTAATCACCCATTAGTTAAAACTATCCTAAACTATTAACTGTATTTAGTCATAAGAATTAACACTATTGATAGTATTGAGAAAAAACAATAAACTAATGAATATAGTAATAAAAAGCCCCCATCTTCTCCCTTATAAATACCACCCATCACCACCCCTTCTCCTCACACCTTCTAAGACTTTTTTGTTGTCAATATTTTCCCCAATTATATTCCCATGAATCTTCCCCATGTCCAAGACCTACTGTTCTCAAGAAAAGACCAATTCCAAGTTCTTTAAGGGGTGCTTCAAGGAGGTGACATTCAAGAAGTAACTTTCTCAAACCATCTCTTTTATTTTTTTAATGAACCATATTATTACAAAGGTAAAAATATAGTTTTTCAATAAGTTTATTTTTTTTAATCATGGAAAATTTGAACTACAAACTAAGGGAGGTCCCAGGAGCATCCAATAATTTTTTTCAGAGCCCAGAGTTCTGGAGAATGTGAAACAAGGTAGGCTGCAAATTTACCACACAATTAGAACAAACCATGCATGGTAATCGTCCATGGTAACTTTTTATCAGTAGGGGACACATAGTTTATTTGAAACTGTGTAACCCAAAGTGCATGTCCAGGAAATCCATATGATGTTTTTGACAAAGTATTTTTTTGGGGTTGTGCACGGTTAGGGAAACTGTGAGCCTTAATCATGCGGGGTATCTCCATGGATATTGGTCTTACCATGGGTTGCGTTTGATTGGGCCAAACCATGTGGCCAAACCATGTAACCCTATTTTTTAGGGTGAAATTTCCAAACTGTCCATTAAAATTTAAACCCATTCTCTTCCTCCTCCTCCCATTTTCGGTGGACAACTCCCTTGCTTTATCTCAGATAGAATCCTCCTACTCTGAATCTAGGCATTGAGATATCTCATAGATTCAAGAAACAAATCAAGAACCATTGGAAGAATCAGATCCATCTGGATGAGAAATATAATCATCTTACTTCCATTATTTGATCTTTTTCTATCTTTTGCACTATTTTGATTTAATATTTTTCCTTATTTTATGTAATTTTATAGTTCCTTCAATTTATTCAAAACTAATTCAAATCTAAGGCCTCCATTAGTCAGAGACTTGTAAAAGGACCTAAGGTAGGTGGTCTCATCATTTACCTAAAATTTGTGGTGTTTTTGTAGCCGCACCATTGTGTCTTATACTGGCCTTTTTTGTGTATTTCCTAAAAATGAAGTTCTTCATTATAAAATTATATAAACACCCTGTTATAATCCCATTTAAACTTTCTATATCATTATAGGATTTTGAACTCAATTATGGACACCCCTTTGGGTGTCCCGACCTGATATGCCTCTATATTTAATTTGTTAAATGTCTGGAATGCCTTCTATGCATTCATCTTGGATCATACATAAAATTAACCCTTATCGGTAGTTTCCTAATAGATATTGGAACCTTTTAAGTGCTTCATTGAATCATGAGATTTATTTTCCATGTTTTGATTAATTAAACATCTTAATTATATGGAACATCTTGTTTCATGATGGTTCACCTGCTTAAATGAATAAAATTATTTAATTGAAATGAATTGAAAAGGTTTGAAAGGCCACACCGATAATTTCATACTTTATTAAATTCATTATATTACATTTAATACCCTCAGTTATATTTTATCTTGATGAGTATAATGCATGAGAGGTGATACCGCATTGATGTTATTATTATTATTATTATTATTATTATTATGCTATAGATATTGGCTTTATAATGATGGTTAGGGTAATTGTTGGGAATGATGGTTTACTCTCCCTTACATTAGATGGTGAGCATGATGTCTTGGTATCCCTTGCTTGAGTTCATAGGCTCATTCAAATTGGTTGTGGATGACTGAGTTACACCCCGATTAAGGCAGTTACTAGTATGCCAGGTATATGGATACTTACATCTACATGTACTTAGTTCATATAGATGGATGCGGTATATAACTATACCGTGTATATATTATTAATATATATATATATATATATATATATGGTTACTGACTAGATTATCATTATGGATTGATATGATGTAGGTAGATCCTCCAAGTGTCATATAGGAACCAGAAGAGGCTATTTCTTATTTATTTCTAGAGTTTCTTATTATTTAGTTACACATGCACATTGAATACCAATGTACACTACTTGGATTACTTATAGACACCGTTGGTGGTGGCCTACGTAGATTTTATCTCACACCCTACTCGAGCTACCTTTAGTACCTAAGTTGATTATATTCCTATAAGTATGGATAAGGACAAGAACCCTGCTACAGATTCTTAATATTGTTTACTTGTATTTGGAGCATAAGAGTAGTAGACCGAGCATATACTCAAGATGCTAGTGGATAAACCTTTTGTATTTTTGTAATTTTTGTATATCATGTTTTATATGTATGTCCCCTATTCCCTTTTTATATATTATCATTCCATGAAATAATTCATTTTACATTAAATAGTATATTTTGGTTATTATTTAGTTGTTAAGTTTTTTATGTTTTTGAGGTTTATTATTATATGTGTTGTATGTGCTTCAGTTTTGGCAGGTTACTGGTCTAATATTTTAGTGTCTGTTATATCATTCTTTTCCTATTGTATTCTTAATATATTTATCCCTTGCTTCACACTGACATGAGGGTATATTCTATCCACTTCACCAACATTACACCCTCACTTCTAGTTGGAAGCCTCTGGCATACAGGGAGGCATGCTTGAGGACATGTAACCCACTAGCTCGAGGCCCTAGTTAAGTGGACGCTAGATCAGAAAGTTAAAAAGTAGTTTCATATCATTATTTTTCCTTTTTATTACTATTTAGGTATTAGACATGAGACTAGGAGCTAATGGAATTTGGTAATGAGATTTTTCTTGGGTGTGGCTATCCTAGGTACAAGGGAAACCCAAATTACCTTAGATGGGTTATTATAGTTATTTATTATTCAAATTATGGTTGATATGAATTCACTATTGGGTGACACACATGTCTTATGATGTTATTGATTTTTTTATTGAAATGATATTTTTTTAACATGGACCAATGAAATGAGGGAGTTGTATTAAATGCAACATTATAGGCAAAACATGACTAATTTTCCATGAATTATTCCATGTCACATTTATTTTTAGTGTGCATTTGTCTATTTCATATTATTATTTCCTTTATTATCTATGGAATTGAGATTAATTTCCTTGCATGAAAGAGAAAACATAATTTAAACTTATTGTTCTCAACTTAACCTAGTAGATTTATCCTACACAGTTTAAAGTAAATGCATTAAACATTCAATTTTAAAATTTTTATCCATGAAACATTGGTCACATGGGTTGAAATGTGTTATGGTATGGATTAAGTGGATTCCATATTTCAGTTAATGAGGAGTATGGTCCCTCATGGATGAGAAGTGTGGATCCATCTAATTCAACCATTTAATGATATTTTAAATACATAAATGAGCACAAATTCAAAATTAATACTCCCAATTAGAATGAAATAGTTAAATTATATGTGTGACATGAGCCCTATACCCAAACTCATCCTTATTAGTGGGTAGTGGTGCATCTCCCACATTATTATAACCATTTTGGTCTTTTCCATACCTCATAGACCTAGATTTTAGATAAGGAAGATATGTGTAATCTCTTTATAGAAACACTATACACCTGTTCTTGCTTTCTATCTATAATTATTTCAATGGTTAAAATCCTTTTATGAGGTGTGCATTTATAATTGTGGAATCAAGACTCCATGACATCTTCCATTCATATTCCCTGAAGTCAATGATGTCTATTAACTAGAGGTGGTGGTCCCTTATCCACCGGTGATTCCTCCCATAGTTCCAACTATGGAATATATTCCTATTCATGGTATGTTCATCAAAACCAAGTTCCATGAGGTATTTTTCCATATGATGGAATATATGAAAGC
This sequence comes from Viscum album, assembly GCA_963277665.1. Lineage (NCBI taxonomy): Eukaryota > Viridiplantae > Streptophyta > Magnoliopsida > Santalales > Viscaceae > Viscum > Viscum album. The sequence goes on along the minus strand of OY728121.1, from coordinate 1,947,813,820 downwards.
TGTCACTCAACCCACACCAAATTTGGAAGATTTGAATCTGGAGTACTAGAAGCAGCATCCTCCCACCTTTTCATGGTATGGTGGAACACATGATATTGAGTCTTTAATCAAATATATTCTTTCCATATTTGAGCACTTGGAGATGCTTCTAGAGCAGAGGGTTAACATTTTAGCTTATATGATATGCGATTCTTCCAAACAATGGTGGGATGTTATTACCTAGGTTGATCTACATCATAATATGGTTTGGATAGATTTCTAGAGTATCTTCTATGAATACTTATTTCCCCAGGCTATGAGGGATGATAGAGCTAGATAGTTTATGAATTTACAGTAGGGATCCATGTTTTTCATGGAGTATTCTTCTTGCTTAACTGATATGTAGTGGTTCACACTAACTCTAGTAGGTAATGATATTATGACTAAAAATTGATTAAAGGATGGGCTATAATATTCCATATAATTTTAGTTCAATGTATTTAGGTTGATAACTATTTCTGAGATAGTCAACTAGGTCCTTATTATAAAGCAGAATCTAAGGGAATATGATGATGTGAGTCTGGGTTGTTCGACACCTAGATCTATCAGTGGTTCTTCTTGCGGGCACAAGCATCACTTTAAGGTTTCTTTTGGGGGTTTTAGCAGTCATGATCCTTACGAAGACAATGTCTTGATATGTCACCAGTGTGGGAATACGAGACATACAAAACATCAATTCTTATGGGATCTAGTGTAATGTAGAGACTGTGGCAGGATGGGGAATATCCATCACTTCTAAAGGACCTTTACATTAGTGCATAGTGATTGAAGATCTAATCCTACCCCATGTTAGAGTGCGGGGCTAGTAGGTTATCTCAAAAAAGGTAGCTAGAATACCACTAGCCACTCAGGCCATAGTGGTGGTCGAGGAAGAGGTAGTCAGATTCATGAATCTCTGCACCAACAAAGTGGGCTTGATCAGGCCAGTCAGGTAGTGACACATGACCGTGATGTAGGCCAGTTACATGAAGTACATCCTATGTCAGAAGAGAAGAGAACCATAACCTCTAATGTATGAGGTACTATTCTAGTAGTATCCACTTTAGTTTCTACTTTATCTAATATAGGAACATCTCAATCATTTATATTAGAGACTATTATGGAGAGTTTGGGACTCAAGATTGAACAATTATATGGAATTATGACACTTGATACCCTTTTGATATCCGATCAGAGGGCGTTCTCCATTGTAAATATTTTCCCCTTGAGGTAGGTGGACACCTCTTCATATGTATTATCTTCATCCTTAACATGGAAATCTTCGATTAAATCATCGGTATAGACTGGTTAGTTCTCTATGAAGACCATTTTTACTATTTTCATCAGAGGGTGACATTTCTATCACTAGAGGTCAATAGTCACATGAATAATGGAGAATGAGATGTCAATGTGACTTGAGATTGACCCGATCAGTAGAGGCTGGGTAATGTGACTGCTTAGATCACAATTATTTTCTTGGATAATCAGGGGTTATGACCTGATATTTTCCCTCATGTAGTTAAATGTTTCAGGGACATCTTCCCTGATGACTTCTCTAGTCTACCTCTAATGTGAGAGGTAGATCTTATAATTGAGCTAGTTCTAGGAGTATCACCAGTGACCATTCCTCATTATTGAATGGAACTGATGGAACTTCTAGAACTCAAGAAGAAGTTGGAGGATCTGGAGGATAAAGGATTTATATGCCCAAAAGATTCTCCTTGGGATTTATGAATTCTTTTTTCCAAGTAGGAAGATGACAACCTCAGGCTTTGCATGGATTATCATTGATTAAACCATCTTATGGTAACAAATCGATATCCACTTCCTAGAATAAATGAAATATTTAATCAGATTCATGGAGTGAGAGTGTTTTTAAATATTTATTTGAGGTTGAGATATAATCAAGTACATTTCAGGTCATTAGAAACATATTTCATAAATTTTATGATCATGTATGGCCTATATGAGTACTTGATCATGTTGTTTAGTCTCATGAAAGAACTTGTAGTCTTCATGGATCTTATGAATCTGGTTTCCTAACCATATCAGGATACATTTGTGGTAGTATTTATTGATAATATCTTAATGTGTTATAATTATTTACATGTCTATACCAACCATCTTGATATCATCTTGAATACACTAAGAGAGAATAATATTTATGATAAGCTCTGTAAATCTCACTTTTGGATCATGAAAGCACACGTTTTGGGTCATATTATCTCAGAATCAGGAGTTTTAGTACACCCAAATAAAGTGAGAGATATAGTTTCCTAGGTGAATCCTAAGAAAGTTTTTTACAAAAAAAGTTTGTTGGGGAAATTAAGATATTCAAGAAACTTCATTTAATATTTCTCACACCTTTCAGCACCACTTACATTCTTGAAAAAGTAGGGTGTGAAATTTTTATGGTCAGATGATTGTGAATCATCCTTTCAGAAGTTGAAGGGAATATTGACTTCATCACTGATACTGATTCTTCTTGATCTTAAAGGACTTATATTATCTACTATAATGCATTAGGTATAGGTATTGGAGCTATTTTGATGAAGGATAAGTGATTCATCACATACAATTCTCATTAGTTAAGGACACATGAGATGAATTACCTAACACATGACCTTGAGTTTGTATCTATCATTATTTTATCACACTAATGGAGAAAATATTTATTTGGATACATTTTTTTTTGTTATTCATTGAATAGAAAATACTTATGTACATCTTCACAAAATGACATCTAAATATCTGGTAGAATATATGGGTGGAGTAATTAGAGTCATTTGATTTTGAGATTGCCTATATGCCTGGAAAAAGAAATGTAGTAGCTAATTATCTAAGATAGAAGACTCAGATACAGGCTATATAGGAATCCAGTAGAGAATTGAAGCTCCTAGATTTTCTTTCAGATATGCATATTAAGGTTTAGGAGGATCAGGGTCAAACTATCATCGCAGCCTTTGCAGGGACCTCTAACCTTCTTGAAAATGTGATAATGAAGAAAATATATGATCCCAAAGGCCTTTTCCTAAGGGAAATCATCTAATATGACGACACATCTTCTAGGTGGACTAGGGATGGGGACGAATCTTTTCTATTCCATGGGCATGTTTGGGTCCCAGATAACATCAAAGAGGAGTTGATGCTAGAATTTCATACCTCAACATCGGTAATTCAAACCAGTTTAACCAAGATGTATCAGGACATATGGTGCTAGTATTGGTGGCTTTGTATAAAATGGGAGTTTTTTAGATTAATCACCCAATGTTCCACCTTTCATTAGGTGAAATAAGCATATCAGTGACTAGAAAACATTTTATAGTGATTTTCCATTTCTAAGTGGAAATGGGATGATGTTTATATGGATTTCTTGACTAATTTACCCAGGTTACCTTGTGGAAATGATACAATGTGGGTTTTTATTGATCATTTGATGATGGTAACAAACTTATTACCAATGTGAGAGACCATATTAGTAGATTAACTAGAGAGGTTGTATGTTAAGGAGGTTGTACTTATTCATGGATCTCCATGATCTATCAATTTTGATAGATACACTCGATTTACGTCATGTTTATAGAAGGGGTTGAAGAATTCCTTGATTACATAGGTGATTTGAGCATGGATTATCACCCAAAGACTAATGAAAAAACATATTATATGATTAAGGTGTTAAAGGAAATTCTCCATGCACGTTTCATTGACTTCATGGGTTCTACCCCTCATTGAGTTCACCTATAATAACAGCTGTCAAGATTCCATCGAGATGGATAATTATGAAGCATTATGTTCTAAGACTTAATATTCACCTCTATTCTTGCTAGAGGTATGGGAGGTAGATTTTCTTGTACCATGTCTCATTCAAGTGACTATAGAGCAGTTCCATTTGATAAAAAAGCACATGATTATAGCTCAGTATAGACAAAAATTATATGCCAATAGATGCCGAATACCCCTTGAGTTCAAGGTTGGATATCATGTTTTCTTATGAGTCTCACCTAGGCTGGTCCATATAAGTATTCAAGGATAGGGTAAAATATCACCTAGGTTTAGTGTACCCTTTATGGTTTTGAAATGTATTGGACCAGTGGATTACCATATAACACTTAGAGATATCGATATATGCATGATGTTATTCATGTATCTCATCTTTGCTGGTATTATCTAGATCCATCACACTCCTTTTAGCCTAATGAGGTAGAGTTAGAAATGGGTGCTTTCTTCAAGAATTATCTAGTGCATATTGTGGATCAGAGTATGAATAAACTTGAAGTTAGGTTAGTTCCTTTTGTAAAATTTATATGGTATCATAACTGAGTATAAGATGAGACCTGGGAGCAAGAAGATAATATATTAGCTCAATGTATGGAGTTTTTCTTTGATGATACCACTTTTACCTCAGAAGGACAACTTGGGGATGAGTTTCTTTAAGGAAGGGAGGTTGTAATGACCTGTCTTTTAATAAAGGTATGATCACTTGTTTTTCAATGTTTTCCCTTTTTTTAATCATGGTAAGAATGCACTACAACCTAAGGGATGTACCATGAAAATTTTGGGCTTTTTCGGAGGATAGAGTTCTAAAAAATGAGCAATAGGGTAGGATGCACTGTTACTTCATGGTTAGTACAACCCATGATAAGTAACCATACAAGGTACATTTTGAGAAGTAGGGGTACATGATTTTTCTACAACTATATGAACCAAGGTGTATTCCCTTACTGGCCATCTCCAATTTTTGAAAGAGGATTCTTTCATGGTTTTAACATGTTTCAGGAAACCTTGTGCCTTAATCATGTGGGGTTTCTCCTTGGACAATGTTCATAACACTATTTTCACACAGTTTTTCCAAAACATGTGGCTAAATCATATGCCCCTTTTTTGAGGGTGAAATGTCAAACATTACCTTCCTTAAAGATTAAACCCTTTTTATTCTTCCTACTCCCATTTTCAATGGACATCCCCCTTGGTTTCTCTCCCATAACATCCTCCTTCTCTCAATCTAGGAATTGTGACATCTCATAGATCCAAGATCTATATGAAGTGACATCAGAAGCATCAGATTCATCTCGATAAGATATCAAATCATCTTTCTTATATTATTCATTCATTTTTCCCATCTATTAGCTACTTTGGTGCATGATTCTTCCCTATTTTTTGGGAATTGGACCATTTATTCAATTTCATTCTAACTAATTTGAATATGAGGCCTCCAATAGATAAGGAGTTTTCAAAAACACTAAGGTATGTGGGGTCTTCATTTTCCCCAAAATATTTGGTGTTTTTAGCCAAACCATTATGTTGCACGCCGACCTTTTCCAAAAATTTCGTTAAAATGGGTTTCGTAATTCTAAATTTATATACGTACCTTTTTATACTCTTATTAAACCTTTCAAGGTGATTAAAGGATGTCAAACACAATTATGGAAACCAATTTGGGCATTCCTTCTTGATATGCCCTTTATAATTAATTAGTTAAATGCCTAAAATTATTTCTAATAAATTTGCATATATCTTAAATAGAATTTACCCTTTTAGGTTGTTGCCTAATTGGTAATGGAACCTCCTAAGTTATTTATTTAACCATGATATTGAATTTACATGTTTTTATTAATTAAATGGAATAATTATATTGAACGACTTATTTCACGATGGATTGACTACTTAAATTAATTGAATGATTTAATTTAAATTAATTTAAAAGGGTGACAAGGACACATTGATCATTGAATGATTTATTGAATTCATTATATCAAATTTAATTCCCTTGGTTATATTCTTGAATGATGAGTATAATGCATGAGAGATGATACCTCATGGATATTATTATTATCATTATTCCATATAGATTGGATGTGGAATGATGGTTAAGAGAATTTTTGGGCATGATGCTTCACTCTCCATTACATCTGGTGTTGAGTATGTAATCTCACACCACTGGAACTACTTGGACAATGGGAACGACACACCACGTCCCTTGCTTCAGGTGTTGACATGACGACTCACCCACCACATCAAGTGAAAAACATGACATCTCTCATTCATTATGAGATGCAAGGATTGTACCCCTACTTGAGCTTATAGGATTGTTCATAATGGTTATGAATGACTGAGTTATGCACCAATCTATCCAGTTTTTGATATTCCAGGTATATAGATACTTAAATCTATACATAATTAGTTCATATAGGTGTATGAAGTATATAACTATACAATGTATAGATTATTACTATATACATATGGTTATAGATCAGATTATCATTTCGCCCTGAGCCGAAGAAGGTAGATCATACAAGTGTCCTCTTGGATCCTGATAAGGGTATTATTTATTTTTTCCATCATTTATTATTATTCAGTTATAACTGCACACTACCTATCTCTGTATACTTATTGGATTACTTCTAAACATAATTGGTGGTGGACTATTGGGATTTTATCTCATACCCTACTCGTTCCACCTTTGGTACCTGAGTAGAATATATTTCTATAGGTATGGATAACATAATGAAACCTAATAAATATTATTGATATTATTTACTTTTAGTTGGAGCATAGGATCAGATGACTGGGAATTCTCTTGATATTATAGTGGAGCATATTTTTTTTTATTTTTGTAGGTTTTATATAATCTTGTATATGCATGTCCCCTATTACCTTTTTGTATATCAACATTCCATGAATTCATATATTTTAATCTTCCTAGTGGATTTTTATTATTATTAATTTGTCTAATTATCTATTCTTCCACAATTGTTTATAATATTTGTTGTATGTGCTTCCATTTCAATGAGTTACTGGTCCAATATTTTAGTGTCAGTTATATCATGATTCATCCATTGTATACTTATATTTTTATCCTCCATGCCACTATAATATGAGGGTATATCATACCCACTATACCTCCATTAAACCCTAACTTCTAGTCAATATCCTATTGAATATAGTGTGGTACACTTGAGGCCATGTGGCCCACCAGTTTAGGGCCCCAGTTAAGTGGACACTAGGTTGAGAGATTACAAATTTCATTTATTTCTTATAACTTCTCTTAACCTCCTTCATCCATCAAATAATAATAACTCCAGTATCATGTATGCACTATAATGTTATATTTCTAATGTAATATCTTTTTTCCACCCATTTTTTTATCACCTCTTATTCAAAGTAATGAAATCATTGTCCAAATTATGGAATTTTACCGTCTTCGTAGATAATGATTTTTCATTTTCAAACCATCTTCAAGGATAATTATAAAACTATTATTATGGTTAAAATATATTTTAATATATATATTATAAATTTTTTATTTTCTGTAACTAATATTAAATAAAATGAAACTAGTTCGTGATGATCAAAACACATCCAAAATAAACTAAACATTTTCATAAGAATTTTATCAAATGAATCATTATCATACCAGAAAAAAATGATATATGGGACCATTTAATCATTTATAATTAAATTAATACCTTATAATTTCACTTATATATAATTAATCCCATTTTAAAACAACATACAAAAATATATACAAGTAAATTGACCATGAAACCATGAAAACGAACTCTCGAGGAATGACAAAATTGAACATTATAACTCATCAAAATGAACATAAATAAAATTAATAAAATTATAATAAATAAAATATATATGGAAGAGGTTATAAATTAAGTAATTAATAAATCTAATTTAATTATACCAGACATTAAGTGCAAGTGAAAAATGCATTGGGATATAAGGTAAGGGATCCCTCCAAAACCTCAATTTTTTCATTTGGGTTACACTTTATCAATATTTAACTCAATTTGTTTATTCATTATTATCATATAATCCTTATATATTCTATTTAAATGTTTTAGAATTATGTTTATATATTAATTAAAAATTATTTGATATGTCAATACATGTTTTTAAAAGATTCCCTTCTCAGTTACTCTCGATAAGAAAACACGATTAAAGGGAAAATTTCTGTTTCTCACACTGTTTCAAGTACACTCCATATATTTTTTTATGACACCCATATTTTAAAAAATAAATCCAGTTATTATGAATTTTATTTAGTTTACTTATATATTTAAGGAATTTATTATTATCTTACCCCCTTTTAATGACTCCTTTTCTATTTCCGTAAAACCTTGCTTAAATGGAACATTTCCATAGTTACCTAAACAAATTTTTTTCATGTTTTCACTTCATTTGGACATAATTATTGGTGATATATTTTTTTATTTCCTTTATTAATGTACAATACTGATTTAATCCGTTCTTTCATGCAAAACATAATGATACACACTTTGGTTATGCCTTATGACATGATTACGAAACCCATTTCTTTCCATGGGTAACCACTATGTTCAATACTTAGGTTTAATTTATTCATGTGGAACAAATATAAATGAAAATGTATTTATGGGTGCACCAGGATAGCTATGAAATTTATTGGGTAATGTGTTAGTCTCATGAGACATCATCTATGGGATTATAGAGTAAACCTAATCCATTATGGGAGTTTGTCCACAATGCGATACCATCTTGGCAGTTGGCATTGAATCATGTTTGTGCCATGTTATGTGTTGTCTCTAAATTCCTATATTTCCATGATCATATTATTCCATGTTATATATAATATGTCTCTACAAGTTTATTCTTGTTCCATGACTTTCATGTCATTATGTTATGACCTATTACTTATGTACTATACTTATTTTCAATTATTATTTTTTACTAGTATTTTTATCTCATATATTTTGTCTATGCATTCCCTAGGTTATCAAATGAAGTTATAGAAGATCAAAGGAAGTTAGGAGATCTTTATTTAAGATTAATAAAAAGTTATTTTATTTTCATTTGATGTATTCTAATTATGTAAATAGTCTTCCAAAGAAACTAGACTATTCGATCCTTGGTTTTTATTATTATTAAAATCATGTAATATTATGTGTAAAATGATATGGTTTATATAGTCAATATTAAGAAAAAATATAGTTATTTTTTAATGTTAGGAATAGAAAAATTTTGTAAGAACCCTAGGTAAAATTCTATAACCATGGATAACCTAGATTGAAACTTATGGAATCATAAGTTAGGATATAATTTTCATTTATATGTTATTACTCATATCTTAATAGTTACGTTTTTGTATGCTCATTAAATAAGTATTCAAGCCCCTAAAATTATATTTTATTTTGTTCTTAGTTAATTGGGGAAATAAGAGAACCCTTGCAAACAGTAAAATGGATAGGCAATGTGAAAGTTACCCTAATGAGACTAAAAAAATGATAATAATGTGAGATCATAAATTCATGATAGTACTAGATAAATTGGCCCAAGTTATGAATAATAACATTAATAATATGGAATGACCTAATTCTCTTAAGAAAGAGTAGGATGTGGTAAAATAATTTATACAAAAGGCCTCTTATATTTACTCTATCGTTCGATCCACTCATCATAAAATAATGGATTGGGAAGGATTAAAGAATATATTTTTCTATAAATATTTTCCATGAACTCTTCTTCTTAAGATGAATAGGGAGTTCCTCGGACTGAAGTAAAAGGAAGATGAATCTATCAGGGCAGATGAGGAAAAATTTACAAGGTTTACATGATATGACTCCATTTTTTTCATGAAAAATGAAAGAAAGTTGTATTGATTATTTAGTGGAATAATTATACATTTATGAAAATCCTTAGCAATTCGAGACTTTGAAACCTAGGAGGATGTTGTCCGTTTTCCCCATAAGGTTGAGATGGAGATTGGGGACTCTTAGAGGTCTCGGGGGATTACAGATAAAAATAGGAAAATATAGTATAATATCAGAGGATCAATATATAAATCCTATGAAGGAAATAAAATCAAACATCCCACATGTCAAAAGTGTGGGAAGAAGAATCCCAGGAACTATCTAATGGGAACCCAGAGATGCTTCAAATGTGGAAGAGAGGGGTATCTGGATAATTTTTGATGAAGGGATTTAAATAAGACCAATAATGTAGAATAATGAAGGAAGGTTAAGATGAACATCATCCTATAGTTCACTGTTTCAACTATAATGTACATGGGAATTATATGAGGCAATACCCTAAGACAAGGGTTGTCATAAGCAATTACAACAATATCCTCTAAGGAAATAAGGAATGGAATACTATATCACTATTGATAAGGTGGATCCAAAAAACAATGTGGTGATGGATATTCTATTTATTAATTCAAGAATAGAGAATATACTATTTGATTCTGGTTCTACACATTCTTTCATATCTTTCATGTTTAGTATTACAATTTAAACACCACTTAAAAATATGAAGGTTGTGTTATCTGTGAGAATAGGGATTGGGGAAATTATTACATCTAAAGTATATAACTACTCATCAGTTAATGTTTTTTGGACTAAAACTCTTTGAAAATATGACCATACTTCCTTTGGGGGAGTTTTATGCCATATTGGGCATAAATTGGATATCTTGATACAAATCCAAATTCAAATTTCTAGAAATGGAGATAACTTTTTACATCCTGAGGCATCCTACAATTCTATAAAAATTTAAGGAGGAGGATGAATTTTTTTTAGAATCATCATTTCATATATTTATATTATTTCCTTATGAGAAGGAATATCTAGATAAAATGATTGAGACAAAGGAGAGGATCATGATCGAAGGCATGCACATTGTGAGGGACTATAATGATGTGTTCCATTAATAATTTTTTGGTCTTCCTCTTGATGAGAGGTTGAGTTCCCAATTGAACCTATAACTGGATATCTTCCCATATTAATGTCTCCTTAAAGGATAAAAACTACTGAGTTGAAATAACTAAAGAAGTAGTTAGAAGAGAATCTAGAAAAGGGTTTTATATTCCTAAGTTCTACACCCTCGATTATTAATGTCCTCTTCATCAAGAAGGATGGATCAATATAACTCTACATTTATTATCATGGTCTATTAAAAATCATGATAAATAAAAATTATCCCCTACCATAGATAGATGAATTTTTCAATCAGCTACATGGGGCTAAGTATTTCTCTAAGGAGGACCTTAATCGGGATGTATCTAATAAAAGGTGAAAAAGGAAGATATCCCCAAGTATTCCTTTTGAATGATTTATAGAAACTATGAGTTCATATTGATTCCCTCGAGGATCACAAATTCTCTAGAAATTTTCATGGACTTAATCAATAGGTTCTTTAGAGGATACCTCACACTTTTTTTGGTAGTCTTTATAGATTTTATTCTAATATAATATAAGAGAAAGTAGGAACATGAAGTACATTTGAACACTATGATAAATATTTTATGGATGGAGAAAATATATGCAATGTACAATAAATGTGAGTTTTGTATGGAGGAAGTATCATTATTGGGGAATGTTACCACCATCTAAGGAATATATATGGACCCTTCTAAATAATGGAAATTGAGGAGTGGCCTAGAAAAACATCTCTAATGGAGATCCATAGTTTCCTTAGTCTAGCTGGGTATTATCGATGAATTATGAGGAAATTATCATGTTTGTCAAAACCATTAACCAAGCTAACCTAGAAGGGAGTAAATTTTTTTTGGGACTAGTGAATGTGAAGACTACTTCAAAGAGTTGAAAAAAAGGCTCATCACTACACTATTACTTACAATACCGATATGTGGGGAAATATTTGTGGTATACAGTGATGCTTAAAAGAAGGTATTAGGTTGTGTGGTGATTATATATGATAATGTGAGGTCCTATTCCTCAAGTTAGTTGAAATTTCATGAGAAAAACTATCCCATGCATGATATGGAATTTGAAGCTATGATAATTTCATTGAAAACTTGATAGAATTATATTTATGGTGAGAAGTATGAGATATATACTAACCATAAGAGCCTAAAATATACATTCACATAGAATGATCTTAATATGCTCTAGTGAACATGGTAGAAATTTATCAAGGATTATGACTGCACAATTCACTACCATCTTGGTAAAGAAAATATAGTGGAAGATGTTTTAAGTAGAAAGGATCCTATAACTTTATCAATGAGATAATTGGGAAGGATAAAATATTATTATACTTGCATAGGATGGATATGGGAATCATAAAGGAAAGTACATCATCATTCCTTTCAGAAACAATTACTAAAACATCCCTTTTAGAGAAGATAAAGGATGCTCAAAGATACGACGTCAAATTTTTAAAAAGGTGGAAGCTATAAAAAATTGGAAATCCTCATATTTCAAAATTGATAAGGAAGGAGTTGTTAAATTTGGGTCAAAACCATGTGTACCATCCAATCTGAAGATATAGAAAAATCTTCTGAATGATGAAAATAACTCAACCTTCTCTATCCACCCATAGAGAATAAAGATTTATTGAGGAAGCTAGGATCACTATTGTTGGGATAATACAAAGAAGAAGATCACTGAATATACATCAAAGTGTCTGGTATGTCAAAAAGTGAAGGTTGAAAGGAAAAAGGCTAAGGTAATGATTCATCCATTACCCATAACTAGATAGAAATGAGAAACATCACTATGGAATTTTTCACTAGACTTATAAGGATTTAGAGAGGAAATAATGCTTGTCTTAAAAATACTTCTCACTTTATTGCAATTAGAGAGGACTTATCACTTCATCAAATTACACAGATATACATCAGATAAGTGGTAAGGTTTTATGGAGTACCATTATTGATTTTATTTGATCAAGATCCTAGTTTTACCTCTAAGTTCTGGAAAAGTCTCCAATATTATCTAAATACTGAGTTGAACTTCAGTACATTTTATCATAACCAAAATGATGGAAAATCTAAGTGGACTATTCAAACACTAGAAGACATGTTGATAGCATGATCAGTGGACATCAAAGAAGGATGAGATCAATATCTTCCACAAATCGAGTTATCCTACCACAATAGTTTCCACTCGAGCATAAAAATAGATCCATATGAACCCCTTAATGGAAAAATATTTAGAACACATACATGTTGGGATGTTTTAGTTGAACATAAGCTGTTAGGGCCTGAAATGGTTAAAGAAATGGTAGAAAAGGTAAAAACCATTCAGTAACACATCAAGGCATCCCAATGTATATATAAGAGCTATGATGATAATCATTGATGAAACTTATAGTTTAAGGTTAGATATATGGTATTACTCTAAATATCTCCATGAAAGAGATTAATGATATTTGGGAAGAAAAGAATGTTAAGCCCTAAGTATATTAGCCCATTTGAGATTCTTGATCAGTTCAGAGCTGTGGCCTATTAGCTAGTACTTCCACCAAACATGTATCAAGTACATGATGTATTCAACATATCCCTCCTAAGTAAGTACACACCAGATCCATCAAATTTACTAAACTCAGTGGTGGTACAGATAGAAAATGATATGTCTTATGAGGTGTAGATGGTGAGGATTTTGGTCCATATAGACAAGGTTCTATGTAACAAGACAACTCAACTGGTCAAGTTATTATCGAGAAACCATAAGTATAAAGAGGAGACATAGGAACCAAAGTAGGTGATGGAGGAGAAATAACTACACCTATTTTCCCCATAGTATGTAAAATGAAATTTTGAGGGAAGAATTTCATAAGGGGGGAAGAATGTAACGACCCAAAATTTTATCAATCGAATTTCCTTCTTATAATTATGTCAAAAAAGAAACACATCACAAAGAGAAAATAAATAAAAAAATTAGTATCATAAATGAATAATGATAAATTAGTTGGAAAATAAACCCAAATAAAATAAAATATTACAATAGGATAATACATTGAAAATAAGATAATAATAGTGCGAAAATATCGATCTACCCAATCCACTAGATTGACTGCACTCATGAATACATAAATAGAAATAAAGAATAATTTTGATAATATAATATTCAATTTGGTTATGAAAATATATATCTTTGAGAGAAATTAGAAGTTAATGAAGAATGAATTAAATAAGAGGTATTTATAGAAATTAATGAACCTATACCATTGGAATAATAATATGATCATTGGAATAATAATCTAACCATTAAGAATAGTAATCCAGTAGTTAGAATATTAACCTCACCTATGAAAGTATTAATAAAATTTACGTATCTCATAAATGAAAATATGACATAATTATATAATGGTATAAGAAAATAAATATTTTAAAAATCATAAATTTAGATTTTTATTTTTGTAAAAAATAAATGTTTTTTTAAAATTTTATAGTTAATATAATTATTTAAAAGAAATTTCCTTTAATTAAAGATATTCATAAATTAATATTATGTTTTATTATAATTATAACATAATTTTAATGGACCTTAATTAAAATTTTCTAGGTTTTAAAAAGTTGATTATAATATTAAAATCAATATTTTAAAATAAATGAGGATTTTATTTAAAATTTTAATTTCTTATATTTATAAATTTTTTTTCATAAAAATGATTAAATTCTTTAAATATAAAAATTGATAAATTTTTAGGGTGAATTTTTTGTAATTTTCTAAAATAGTTCAATTTTTTTGAATAGTGAAATATGGTAATTTATGGTATTTAACATTTTTAGAAAAATACATGAATTTTTGAGTTATAGATGATGTAATAACCAATTTCAATATCCTGAAACATTTATTATATTTATACCTAGTAACAAAAACTATTGATAGTGTTGATCCAAAATAATAAACTAATAAATATAATAAAAAAACCCCTCTTCTCCCCCTATAAATACTACCTCTCACGACACCTTATCCTCACAACTTATAAGCCTTTTAGTTTTTAAATATTCTACCCAATTATCTTCACAATCCTTGTACACATTTCCATGATATAATGGTCTCAAAAAATACCTATTCTAAGTTTCTTAAGGGGTTCCTTAAGGATGTGATATTCAAGAGGGAACTTTCTCAAACCATCTCTTTTAATTTCATTTCATTTTTCTACCTTCTCCTCAAGTACTTAATCCTTAAAAGAATAATAAATACAATATAATGTATGTAATTTAATTTTAAATTAATAATGTAATATATTATTTCAAACCCATTTTTCATCTTCATTTATTTAAAGAAACAAAACTATTGTCTAAATTATGGTGGTTTATCGTCGCTGTGGTTAATGATTTATATATTTCCATTAATTCCTCCAAGTTTGGTCATAAAACCATTATTATTGTTAAAAAATATTATAATATATATAAATTTTAACTTTTTTATTGTTCTATAAATAATATATAGTCATATTATTAATTAAAATGAAACTAGATTATGATGATCGAAAAACCACCAAAATAAACTAAACATTTATCATTAAAATATAATCAATTTAATCCTACTCATTGAAGAAAAAAAATTGTATATGGTACCATTTAAACTTATTTAAGTGAATTAATAATATATTATTTCACTTCTAAATAATTATTCATATTTTACAAGAACTTCCTTAATTACATACAAGTAAACCGACCATGAAACCATGAAAAGAAATGCCCCCAGAATGATGAAATAAAAATTTACAACTCATTAAAATGGCCATAAATGAACTTAATAAAATTATAATAAATAAAATAAATGTTTAAGAGGTTATTAATTAATTCATTAATATAATTTTATTATCCAGTCCATTAAGTGCAAGTGCATAATGCATTTACACATAAGGTAAGGGATCTCTATGCACCTCTATTTTTTATTTGGGTTACACTTTATATCTCCTTAACATAATGTATTTATTCATTAATATTAAATAAAACTTATAAATTATGTTTATATGTTCCAAAATTATGTATATATATCAATTAATCATTATTTTATGGTGAAACACATGTTTTAAAAGGTTTCATTTTCAATTCCACTCAATAAGAAAACCCAATTAATGGGAACCTTTCGGTTTCTTACACCTTTTTCAAGTTTACTACATAAAATGTTTTAATCCAACCATAATTTATAAAATCAAAAATTTTATCATAAAAAGCAGTTTTTATTTCAATTATGGATTTATGGAAATTATTATGCTATTAACCCCTTTTAAGTACTCAACCTTTTCCTCAAAACCCCGCTTAAATGAAACATTTCCAAAGTTACATGAATTTTTTTAATGTTTTTTAATTCAGTTAAAAATAATTATTCATGATTTATTTTTATATTTACTTTATGAATTTCGAATAATTATTTAATCCCATCCTCCATACAGACCATTAGGATACACCATCGAGTTATGCCTTATGACATGATTATGAAACCCATTTCTTTCCATGGGAAACCAATATGTTCCTTTCTTATGCCTGATTTATTCATGTGGAATTGATATGAATGAACATTTTATGATGGGTGTAACCAGATAGTGATCCAATCAATTGGGTAATGTTTTAGTCTTATGAGACTTCATGTATGGGATTAGGGAGTAAACCTAATCCATTATGGGACATTGTCCACCATGTGATACCGTATTGGAAGTTAGCCTTGACGCTTTCTTATGTAATGTTATGTGTGGATTACACATTATTATATTACCATGATCATATTATTCCATGTTATATATGATATTCCTATACATGTTTATTCACGTGGAATGCCTTTCATGTTATTATGTTATGCTTTACGACTCATGTCCTGTACTTATTTTCCATGATTATTCCCTTAATAGAATTATTAGATCAACTCTTTTGTCTATGTTTTCCCAGGTTATCCTAGGAAATTATAGGATATCAAAGGATGTTATGAGCTCATTATAAAATATTAATAAAAAATATTTTATTCTGGTTTCATGTTTTCTAATTATGCACCTAGTCTTCCAAATACACTAGACCATTAGATCCCTGGTTTTTATTATGCTCAAAATCAAGTAATATTATGTGAAAAATGATAGGGTCTCTATATAAAATTGTTCCATGTGTATTGGTATCAAATATATAAATGTAAATATTATGTTTTTAGTACTGGATCTGGGAGTGTGGGTTTGGGGCTGTGATATATTCATCAACATTATAGTTAAATACCCTTAAATCAAGATATATAATTTGGTATTTACAATATATATATTAAGGGTATATATTTAAGTCATTATTACCCATAATAAATATATTTATGGAATTTATGTGAAAAATGTCAATAAAATGAAGGAAATATTGATTTCTCACAAATCAAAGACATTTGAGGAATCTTTTTCCTATTCATGTTGGATATTTAGAAAAGACAAAGGTAGTGGTATATCATATATTTTATTGAAAATAACATTACATAATCTAACCAAAGAAATAATGTGGACGGTTGTAAAAGAACGTATCCTCAATCTAATAAATGAATCTCATTAGGATATTGAAATAGTTTAAAAACATCATTGCAAAAGTATGATTCAAATGGTATCACACAAGAAGGGATCCTAAAAAAATTTGTATGATAATGTGAGTTAAATACCATAAATTATAAAGATATATAATTATTAAATAATAAATCATTTAACATAAATTACATGATTTTAAATCCTTTTTAATATGAAAATAGAAAATGAATGTGGAAACATAAAAGTGATTTTAGAAAATTATTTTAACATTGATGTGAAATAAAATTATTAACGTCACATTCAAAAGTATCTTTTTAAATAGTGAAGTGAAAGATATAAAAATATTTTACATTTAAAAATAATTTATAATAAAGGATCATTGAAAATGAGACATATTATTCTATAGGAAAGGTAGAGCCAAAGATAAAAAATGTTATTATTAAAGGAAAATTTTTCAAACTTTGAAATTACTATTGATTGAAAAACACATTGTAAAAAGCGTAATAAATCCTTAATTATATTGAAAAAGATATTTAACATAGAGGATTATAAAATACCATAAAATATTAGGTTAGGGTTGTAGAACCCAATCTTGGAAGAGAAAAGTCCAAGATAAATATTTATAATTCAAGGAATGGAAATTTGAGCATTTAATATCCATTATAAGAGACATACTCCAAAAGGTAAGAAATATTTACAATTATTTATGTGGTAAGAATTAAAATAAATATAAAATAATGATATAATTAAATATAATAAAACCTTGTTTATAATTTATGAAAAAATATATGAAATAATATCAATATAATGATCAAAAGTTAGTGAATGAAAGTTGAGTAACCATAAATCCATACTATTGGGGTATTAATTGAATAAATGTCCACTTGATGATGGAAATATAATTTTCCATAGTATATCCCATCAAGTACATAAAATTATGAAAAAATATAACCATTTTAAGTAAATATACAACATAACGAATACATGGTTCACACATTTTTTTGCCTCTTAAATAATCATACCTTTATCTTTATTTCTACTTAGTCATAATGATCTAACCACTTAGATAAAAAAGATATAATACTAATAAAACATTTAAAAATAAATTTCATATTAACAAACCTATGTAAAATTAATTTATAATTATTATATACATGTATATTATATAGTTATTATCTATTCTTGAGATTAAGAGTGAGTAATTTTTATTGTTTAGAACTAGTTTCGTAATAACAGTGTTGTTATTCATTAATGTCACAATTTTCATCATCCCCAGATCATAAATTTTACGAGAATTGATATTTTATTTTTTTATAATTTTATAATTTTATTCTATCATTATTTTGGTTATGATCTTTAAAGATGAATTTGGAGATGGGCATGTTTCAATGATTCTTCATAAATAAAGGGCGTTTTCTTATATAATGAGTTATTTTTTTATATTACCACTATAGAACCAAAAATAAATTATTATTTTCTTATTTATATAATATATTTTTTGAAATAAAATTCTCATTTTCATCCATGATGTAAATTTACATCTTTTCCCAAATAAGTGGTTAAACGACACCAAATAAGAACAAACCATAATTAATGGATGATTATGAAGTTATTTAGTTATATATCATTATTCAAGAAGAATAATGATAATATTTAGTGTTTATTAATGTGATATAACATAATTTTAATGATTTATCAATGGAATATATCCTATATGATGTTATTATATAATAGTAAGAAATCATTTTTTACTCTTAGAATGCTATTTTCGATGGTTGAATTTTCCACAATTTTTTATTGATCATACTATTAATAATTTTTCCAATTTTTATTTATAGGAAATTAAAAATTTTATTAAAATAATTTTAATTCATTAAACCCATTCTCATTTACATCTATTAAAGGAAGATATTAAAATAAAAATGCAGATTGATTTCATTATGGAGGTAATAGTCCACACGTATGCATGGAGGTGGATTTCTTTTTTCTATAAAATGTGGAAAATGAGTAACATGGTTGTTTTATAAAAAATGTATAGGTGACCAAGAATTTTAATGAGATTATACTTTGGTTCATCATTTTTCCACAAAAAAAAAACTCATAATGGCTCTGACACCCATAAAAATCATATGCCTTTATTCCAAAGGAAGGTAATCATTGGGGTTTCAAACTCAACGACTCTTAAGAACTCACAAGGTTTGAGAGGATGGGAGGGAAGAATAATTATAATTTTTTTGGAATTGTTTTTCTCCTTTTATATTTATGATTCTCTAGTTTATATGAGTATTCAGGAACTCTCGAGTTTATCACTATCCTGGGAGGAAGATGGTGTCTTGGAGACGGGATTAAACCTTCAAAAGGAATTCTACATATCCTATGGGAAAATGAATCAAAACCCATGTATTTTAGTTGGAATTGTTTAAGGGTGTATGATAAAAATACACTGTGATGTTTACCTTCATGTGGAAGGGATGTAAATATAGTTCTAGAGCCTTGGGGACGTGTCCTATTTTTCCTCTTAAGATAAGAATAAGAGTTGATGTAGTTCTTATTATGGGAATCTACATCATAAAAAAGGTGCTCCATTAGAGATTTTGTGTGACAGTTATGTATATAAGGCTACCCCTATCTATATTATATGGTGTATGTACCTTTGAGTGAAGAAAGATATAATTTGGATCATATACTAAAGGATACTTTTATTGGGGGAATCCACATCAGGCTATTGGTACAATCATGATGAATCTATAATCCAACGTGAGTAATGATTGGTGTGGGAAAAAAATATAGAAGAATATTGGAAAAATTAAATGAGACCATATCAATATTGGGTTACACACCAAGGTTTCCTTATTGTAGGTATGATTAATATTCTTTTGGAGAATGTGGTACAAATCCCGAGCCTTAGGAATGCATCCTACATATCCAGTTTATAATAGAAATCATATTCCTCATAGTTTATTTTATTCATAATCCACCGATGGGTTCAAGGAGATGGAGGGAATGGTCGAGTCTTACACCTAAGATTATTCCTATGTATAAACTCATTTCTCATCAGCTGATAGATGAGGATGGAAGATTGAATCAAATGATAATTTGGGTCTAATGAGATAAGATAATTGGAATATGGAGGGGATTATAACATGGTGGATTCCCAATCCACATAACCATTATTCATTCTATGATGGAAAAAGGGACATATATATTCATTATTTATACATTTATGGACAAAAAGAGATAATCATCATGAAATTTATATCAAATATTTTTTTTCACAAAGGACCTTTCAAGATAATTAGTGTTGCATAATTGAATAACCCAAGTCTATTACATCGGGGGGGGGGGGTGCTTGAACAAAGGTTCATGGTAGGAGGGGTACCCGGATCATGTCCAAGTATATTTTTTGGACAGGGTTAACATGTCTTATAATGTATCACTAACAATTTTGACAAGTCTGAGGGTGTCTTCCTGAAATGTATGAGGGTTGTCACGTGATTAAAGCTAACATGCCCAATCATGTTGTGTAATAAAAGCTGACATGTCAGAGGGTCATCATGTGATGGAATCGTGAGACTAGTAAGGAATCTTATGACCATGTAATCCTATAGGAGTCATATTTTGGTGTCCCATAAACATATTTGTGATCACTTTCATGGAAAATGCCGCACATCAATGGGTTATAGTTACATGTTCAAGGCCACATAAGGGAATCACAAGACCTGTGAGGAGTCATGCGATCACATAATTTCTTTATATGAATTATTCTATATGGGAAAGGGTTTGTTTGAAAAGATAAGTACATGGAAGGGGGTTAATTTCAAGGACTCACATTCTAGTATTTGTATGGAAGGAGGAGTGCATGTCCATGGGTTCACATGCATGTAGAGTCCATATGTCAAGGGGTGTTCACATGATAGGGGTGCATGTCAGTGAACATTCACATTTCATGGATGAGGATCCCTGAGGTAATTTAATGTCAAGGAAGACATTTCAATGACTATATGAATATTTCACGAGACTTAGGGATCCCATGATCACAAGTTCAAGGATGCATGGAGGCATCACGTAATCGAGGATTTTCATGTGAGGACCAACATGTTTATCTCTTGAGACTAGATTTCATGAATTATTAACATGAAAAATCTTCATGCGTTTGATGCATAATAGAGGGCTATTATGAGGGAATAATGTGATTTTTATATTATCCTATGATCATGTGTCATCGAATGGACTATGCAATGGGTTCTCGTAAGGAGGTCTCGAGATAACTTGGATAATTTCTTTTTAGGCAGTTATCCCTTATTTCTTCACTTTACCCTTATTCACCCATCCTACTACTATTTTTTTACTTATTTTACTTTCTTATATAAATTCCCTTTCAAATAACACACATATTCATTTTCAAATAGTAGTGAAGGGGTTTATATAATCAATGGTGGACTATATTTCTACCACATTTCACGATGATGGTGTCACCTGCACTGGCTTGAGGTAGTGGAGAGATTCTCATGATCAACACCACATGACATATAATCGATCACATAATGGATTCACAAGATCAAACCATGGTATGTCGATAGAAAAAATATTGAAAACTAGCGGGGGATTTGAATGATCTCTTAGAGGGCCTTGTATGATCGCTCTATATGTCCACAGACACATTTCTATTGTGGGGCATGAAAAAATAGTTTTTTATATTAACTAAGTATATTATAGGGGTTATTCCTTAGGTTTCCTCTAAAGGATAAGTCAAAAAATAAAATGTAGTCACATTTTTGTTGATTTTTGGAAAAGTTTGCTTTAATTTATTTCAAAAATTGAGAAAAAGAAGTAGTTTTATAAAATTGGTTTTAAAATAATTTAAAAATACTATGACTAAAGTGGGTGTGGATAAAACTAGTGCCATACTATCATGGTTTCCAAATTTTATCCATTTTTTTTCAAGATTTTAAGAGTGGGAATCATCCATGAAGTCCTCTCCCCCCTTGGATAAATAGTTATGATGAGGGTGTTATTATCAAAAACATCAGGTTAGTATACCATACATCTTATGTATGTGGAATTTTAGCAGGTTCATTAGATTAATTAGGGAAATCCCATACTAGGAGTTTTTATTCACTAATAAATAAATATTCCTAACCTATAATTTTACATAGGTGCTGATGACCATCGATCACTCACCACCCAATCCTAATATATTCCATGATATACAAAAAATAATTGGGTGGAGGTAAAATGGATTTTGAACCAAGGTAATTAAAATTAATAGAATCAAAACATAACACAACCACATTTATAATTTAAATATGAAATTTATAAATGAAACTATAAATAAAAAGATGACTGTATTTTATTTAATTGAAGAACATAAATGAAAACAAAGAAAATAGTTCTAGCCTCCCTATTTCATGATCATTCAAAGAAACTAACCCTCCATTGATGGGGAATTTGACTTGATTTTAAAGGGAGAGACATCATATTAAAGAAATTAAATTAAAGAAAAGAAAAGAAAATATTAGTACAGTGAAACAAAATGTCATTGTCCAGATATTACCTCACTGTTTGATCCTCTTTCAAACCCACAGAGCCTCTTATTTATAGGCATGAAAGGGCCTTTAGGGCATCATAATGGTCCATTAATGGGTTTCAGGTCATAATGGGTCATCCTCGAGTATCTAAAAGTGTTCCCTCCATTTATTTCTATAAAACTGCTATTTTTGGTTTGTGTTTGATAATTTAATGTCATGAATAGTAGATACATGATGTGTAATTTGTGTGGTCAAAATTTTCATGGCTTGTTTCACCTCCAGTTTCATGTCTTGAATATCACTTAAACGAAGTGTAATGTTTATTTTCTCCCAATTTCATTCTTAATCATTCCACTTCTTTATTTTCAAGCATCAAAATTAATACTTCACTTATAGATTCATCATAGACCATAATATAAATAATTAAATCATCATCTTTTATCTTAAAAAATCTAGTGTCACAGTGTGGCCTAAAGTGTTTTTGTCTCACTATATCTATCTCCTTTTGTTCATTTTTTTTATCAAACTCTTAATCCTGGCACAAAACATAATAACAATAAAACATTTACAGGTTTAATTAATTAATTAATGTAGACGATCCATTTTATATCCAAAAATAAATGCGTAAAATTATTCTATCATCCAAAAAAATGTTGGACAATCACAAGTGGATCAATGAGAAGAATTATGTAAATAATGGAAGCCTCTCATGAAGGAACACACACTATTGTTTATATGAAGAAACATGATTTAAATATGTATATGTGCGATCATCATCACTCGATATCATAACCCCTTATACTTATCAAGATGGAACATTATTAGATTCAACAAATCATCTATCGGTAGTATTAATGCCTTAAAATAGTCTAATGGTATCTAAATATCACATAAAAAAATACCGTTAAAGGGTAAAGGTTGATTATGATGTTCATTTCAAACATGTTATAGTTTCATATGTTGCATGATGTTTATATGATGGATCGGTGGTTTTCACTGCACCATAATGTAATCCATATAGCCCCTTGTGATGATATCATGTGATATAATCTTGTGGTCATATTCATGTGATGTATCAGTTATTCAGAGCATCACATGATTGAAAAATGAAGTTTCATTCATTACTTAGGTTATTTGATCATGTCTTTGTTGTTTTGGGTTGATCTTCCCAGATGAAATGCATCAATTGAGGCTCAAAATAGTGTAACAATGGCATCAATTTAGAGGAGGTTAAAGAAGATGTAGGGGCATGATCCGAAAGCTGATATTGATGGTATTGGAAAAAATCTATTATATATGTATATTTTTATTGGGTGAAAAAATACTCATTTTGTGTATTTTCCCAAAATCCAACTTGAGCATTGTTTGGATCCCTTAATAATCCTCTTTGTGTAATCCATCCATTAATCCATGGCATCTGGATCAGAACATAGACACAATTTCACCCATTCCCCCACCAGACACACCATACACTTACATGGCCCACTTAGGAAAATTCTACATATTCCATGTACACCAGTTCACACACTTAGTGGGTATTATGCAGTACCACACCACACCGACTGGGCTTTCTGGATGTGTTGGCACCTAAGCATGGTTGGGGAAACTACCACATTTTTCCTAGTTTAGCTAGCTAGCTAGATTTCCATGTATGGAAATTTTTTTGGTTATGGGATTACATAATATACTTATAATAAAAATCCAAGTAAAATGAGTAAAATATGGGCCAAAATATTTTCCCTTATAAAATTAATTCCAATCCCAATCCTTCATCTACGATATATTGGTATTTTTTCTATGGGATTCACAATTCTAAAATATCTGATGATGATTTTCGTTGTACACATTTATAGGTGAGAAAAATTGTTTATCATTTCATAATATAAAATACCAAAAATGTTTAGGATCAAATCACACTTGGTGTTATAACATTTTAATAGAAACCATAAAGTGGGATTATTAATGGGGATTACAAATATGAGTATGAATATCACCACACACATATGTAGTAATAGAGATGAAAAAAATTCAGGTTTCATTAAGACCACATTGAGATAGCCTCCATGAATTCCATTTTTAAAAGGGAATCTGCAACATAGTTAGCCTCCCTATAGTCATGGAGGAAATTTAGGATTAGTTTTCTTTATGCTTCAAGGCATTCAATCTAGGATTGAAGAAGTATCTGAGGAATATTTTTGGAGCGGGGATTCAACACAATCATAAAAATATTTGACTCAGATTAAAAGTAGATATTCCTCCATAGATGAAGAAAAACATATCTAATTTCCTTAATTATGGCCCATAATTTATCTTCAAAGGTATTTCCAATTCAATGGAAATAGTAGAAACATCCCTTGACAAAACCCCAAGGGGTATAAAGGAAACCACCACATTTTAAGGGACATAGTACACCTAAGGCTTCCATATCAACATTAACATCAACACAAGATGGAATCGTAGGTATCCAATGAATTAATTTCATGAACAATAGTTTCATTTCCCAACCAAGAGTAGAAAACATACATAAAATGATAAGACCAGAACTATCATTTTTCGTCATAACTATTTGAACTTTATAAGAATAAATCAAATATCTATGAATGGTGGTTAATCTCACATGATTCAATGGAATTATATTCCCAAAATATTGTCCATTCCTTACAATCCATGTATATTAAATGGTAGAGATAACTACTACAATAAGCAGACTGAGGACCTACCCAATGTTGGATGAACATTTTATAAAATTCATTAGATTATCAAAGATTCCCAGGTTCATTTTGATGTTGAAAATTGATTGAATATAGTGCCATAATTTTGAGATAAAAATTCATGTAATGAAGATATGATCAATTATTTTAGCATCCTCTATATAGAGGTAGTAGGTAGGGGAAATATGAAACCATAAAATATGGAGTATTTACAGTATCGATAGCTAGTTTATCTATATTATCCATTAGTTTAGAGATTTCAATACAGTTATAAAGGATCTCCTAAAAATATACAACTAAATAGTAATATTAATATTTTTCTGACACTAGAATCTATAACACCACCTTATGTTGAATATGGATATAATGATCAATTTCCTAACAAGGGAATCCTTTTCAAAAATAGTTGTATCTTTGTAGATTCATCAGAATATGATATGGAAAAAATTTAGGAAGTGTATTATCATTAGATCTCATATTATAAATGGACATGCCCTGTAGATCGTAGGGGACAACCACCTCCTCATTCAGTGGGTGATCCATCTAGTGGGTGTCTGAGTAGTTGATATTTTAGTACCAGCAAAAAATCAATTTGGAATAGTTCATTATGTCATCATAAGATTTTTTTATGTAAGGAAAAAATAATTATTGATGGTAATAAGGGTTCCCATTTATAATATTATAAAATAATCTTTTTGATAAAAAATATAGAAAATCATCATTAGAAGATATCATATTCCAAGTGAACATATTGAGAAGAGTTTCATTAAATATTCTAAGATCTTTAATTCAAAAGAATCCCATTTTTATGGTTTTGATGCATGTTTTCCAAGAAGTATAAATTAGTTTTATCTCATGAAAAGAACTAGTAAAATTTAAATTTATGACCAGGGTTTGAATCTTGTTGAGGATAGTCCTAAGGTATTTATATAAAGAGAAGGCATAGAAAAACATGGCAGTGACTACTGATATGATCATGAAAATTATTCCTACTAGGGACATGGTTTTCAATTTCCAAGAAACCTTTCATGAAATTATCCTATAGTAAATGAATTCTAAGTAGCTGATTTTCACCTTACCCTATAAAATAGGAACACTGAGATAGAAAAAAGTAGGGTCCCTTTATTTACCCCAAGTCTCATGGAAACCCTGCTTTTATTTGGTGATTTGAACAACAATTCCAAATAAAATAACGTATTTATTATAGATAATAGATTTTCATTACACCTCCTCATAATGCCAAAAAATTATTTAATGGGGGAAATAGAACTTTTGGAGGCCTATACAAAAATAAGAATTTCATTATAATAGAGGAAATGTGAGGGAGTGGAAATCATTACCCCATATTTGATCTTCTTGTAAAGACTAACTTAGAGTATTACATTAATTAATCTATTTAGATAGTTTGTAGTGATGGAAAATAGGAGTCCAGAAAGAGGATCACCCTTCTTGACTCCTCTATGTAATTGGAAAAATACTCTTGGGGATATATTTATGAGGATTGTATTTATAACACTTTTTAGGATAAAAATTATAAAATTGATGAAATAATTGGAGAAACCATGTATCTTGAGGACATAATGGAAAAATCTCTATTTCATTATATCAAAGTATTTGGAGATATCAATTTTTAAGGAAAATTTCCCAAACACCACATTCTTTTTCAAGATGTCAACACATTCCATGACAATGAAGAGTTAGTTCTGAATGTACCTTATAGGAATGAATCCAAATTGATTTTGAGAGATAATGTCACCAAACAATTTCCACAATATGAGATAAATATATTTTATGATGATCCTGTGAATAGTGTTCTTAATATCAACTAGCACGAATTCCTTGATGTCCACAACATTTTACTTCTTGGGAATAAGGGTGACATAGTTAGAATTAACCCCATAAATCATAGAGTCATGGATTAAGAATTCACTCAAAATATTGGTAACCTAATCATGTACAATGTTCATATAAAACATGAATAGTTTGTTTATAAATCCATTAAGACTAGATATAATATCAATATTTAGAAATAAAAAGGATGAATTAATCTTCTATTCAATAGGGTCCTCACAAATCATTGAGTTTTGAGGATAATAAACATATGGGGTAGTGTTTTCAATAAACATAGAGGTGTTATCACCCACATCATATAAATATAGAACTTTAAAGTAATCAAGTAAAACATTAGAAATATCATTTCTATTAGTGTAATGGGAGCCACTAATCATGAGGTTATTTACCCATCTCTTAATTTTTTTTCTTTATATAGGAATTAGAAAATTTTGGAGTTTCAATCACCATCCTAAATACACATGAAATTGTATTTGTTTTGATCCAAATTTTCTTTGAGGGATAAAAGGTCATCAGGATTGGAAAGGGATTGAGTTTTATCTCTATAATGATAATCATTATCTTTATAAAAAATATGATAGTGGTAAATATTCAATCCAAATTTAAAAATTATTCTTTTCTATAATCCCTTAAAAGGTGATTAGTTTGTTTCATCTTACTACCATGGTTTTTAGGGTGAAAAATCAAGGGATCCTTTTTCATGGAATTTAAGACCACCTCCCTACATTAAAGAGTGAAAATATATGAATTTTTAAAATTTATAGGAATATGGGGTGAAAATATATATATATATATATATATATGTTACAAACATCAACCACAATGGGGTTGTGCTCAGAATGGATTTCAGGAAGGGTGAAACCAGATACCTAGACATCATCACTCTTATCATGAACCTGGAAAAAGAACATATCCAATTTTCTAGTTTGAATTCCTAATTTGGTATATATTTTACAAGTATAATTATATCAACCAATAGTCACTTCAACTATATTTCATTAGTAAATGCAACATGAAAACTCAATAATAGCTATCCCACTGAAATTGTGTCCAATTTTATCAACTGGATTAAAAATAGTTTTGAATTCACCTATAATAATCCAATGTTGGTACATGTGGCCAGAGGCCAAAACAAGGTCCCTTCTATTAGTGTAAGAGTTGGAATAATAAAAAAAGGAAAAATTCACATCAGTGTTATTAATATCGATAGAGACTAAGATGGATCAAGGAATTTTGTTTCAATAGAGGAGGACAACACTATCTTGATTTAGGACCCAATGATTCTCTATATCACTTTCATGGGAGTTTTGGAAAATAATATAAAATCCATGGGAATATAACTTTAAAAAAATCCATTTTCTAAAATTAATTCTGGGATTATATAAGCTAATAATCAGAGGTTTTTTTTGTCATAACAAGGTGTCTAAGGGACTTGACTATGAGGGAGTTTCTAATGCCCTTGCAGTTCAAATATAACATCTTCATTGGTTGAGGGATTATATACCTCTTATTTGAGTCCCAATCACATTTTCCAAATCTAAATAGGTATTCATCCACATCCTTGTACCTTTAGTACCATTTATATTAGATTTATCATCTATAATATTTCCACAATCCATATTAGAATTGGACTAATCAGTGTTTTTAGTAAATGGTTGAAAATCCTAGACCCCATCTTTAAAATTTTTTCCATATATGTGGGAAAAATTGTTTAGGGAAAGTTCAATTCCTAGAAGTTCGATATCCATGGGCCTCCTCTTAGTAGCATTGAAAGAGGGAACATTCATAAAGGTCTCCCTTATCTTACCTCGAGGGTCCAGTTATTTAAGTCGAGAGTCTTTTGGGGTTTCAATTTTTTTATCAGTTATCCCTTCCTGTGCTTGTGTATTCTCCACAAGTGTCACATATATTAAATAAAATTCATCAAAAATTCCAACATATATTTTATTATATCTAAAAAAGGTATTTTAATGGAAAGATGATTGTTACCAGGCTCAAAAAAGGGATACATAAGATCTAAGACTGTGTTGGGAGTAACAACATGTATGTGTGATCAATACCCATGGTTAGTCACATTTAGAGGGAATTAAACCTACAAAACATTATCTAAAGGAGAAGCACACAACTGATAAAATAAGTATTTGGATATATCCTCAACCTCCAAAATTCCATAAAGATTAATCAACTCATGATCCAAGTCTCAATCCTCCTCTGAAGAGGAAAAAGGACTTGTGAGGTCTCCTTGGGGACATAATCCTACAAAATAAGTGGATCCCCATGAGCCTCATTGTCATCCGGAGCATTCAAAGAGCTATCATGCTCCCGCACCAAGCTCATGGAAGAGGTGGATTCATACATATGGTATCTGGGGTGAACTAGAATGAGGGTTTTTGTACATGGATTATGAATCTTCTCCTCACATTTATCATTTCTCCTTTAGCTGTTGGAGTCATTATAACCCCTTACATTACAAATTTTTCACTGTTTAGACTTGTTAAATTCATCTGCATTATGGACAAAGATGCTATAATTCTTGTAAAAATTGGGATTTATTTCATATATTATCTCCAAGTCAATACTATCATTTTTAGTTATAAGAACTACCACATATACTATGGTGGAAGCTATATACACCTCAAACAGGTGCCAATAGAAGTGTCCATATCTAGGGTTATTAGTATTTTTCCAATATAATCAGATTTTCAACTGAGGATGCAATGTACTAGTGAATCTGAGGGTGTGAATACAAACGATTGAGATTACAAATTTAGATCTAGAGTTGAGTGTGTGTGTTTCTCACATTTTCAAGGCCAAATTTATAATCCCATAAATACATCCTAATACGGTAAATAATTATGGAGGTGTAGTTTAATATCCGCATATTCCTCTTGAATTAATATTAGAGGAATAAAATATGGTTATTTTCTCTACCTATGGCTATCATACTCTAGTAATAAAAAACCCAAACTATTGTGATACTTTTCATGAGATCAGAGAACATACACATATTATACCCTTTTTGGGTTATGTCCCTCACAATGATGGAATAATTGTAGAGGCTAAAAATTTCCTCAATGACATCTTGGTTGGTGGATACATGGGATAAATCATCATTATTGATAACTCTTCTTGGAGAAGTGATGTCAAAATTAGAAAAATAAAGGTTCCAAGAATATTTCATGTCATCTAAAAAGTTACACATTAGAATAGAATTCGCAGGTGTCAATATGAGTGCTTTTCTAGATCATAGATTTAGAAGATCCTGTAACAACCCGATATTTTATGAGAATTATTATTTTTAAATTCATTGATGTATTATGTTGTATGCTACACCAAAATGATATTTCACTACATGCATCCCTAACTTGGCTTGCATTACACGCAATCACGACCTTCCTCGATAGCGTGTGAAGTACGCAATACCGGGTTTTACTAAACAATGATATATTGTTATAATATTATTATGGACTAGATGTTATGAATATTATTAACTAAATTTTGAATTTTATAACATTATTATTCATCTTACACAATTTCTAGAACATGGTATGAGAACAAAATAAAATTTTCAGGTAAAATAACTATTTTTCAAAAAATGCAGTTTTCCCGCCTTTTGATGGAACACCCACTTTAAATCTTGTTTTGACATGTTTATAAGCTAAATTTGACAAAATAAAATTCTTCTTTGGATTTAGGATATAAAAATTTACTTTGGATAAATTTTTCATACTATTCTGATAACTTTCATATTTTAATGAATAGTAAAAACACGCTATATTTTAATTAAAAACCATTTTTTTCATCGCAATAATTTATATGGTAAAATTATAATATTGAATGGTTTAAAGTATAAATAGAATATATTTTTACCATTTAATATGATTTATGTCATTACCATTAATTTTACATTGAATTCATAGGTAAACACATTTCAATCTTTGGCAATATTTTAACTTTTAAAACTCGTTTTCTTAAAAATGGGATAAATTTTAATTTAATTACTACAACTTCTGAGTTTTGAATTTTTAAAAATGTATTCCATATTTGGATTCAGTGGTTCGAAATTATGTTAATAGTTTACTTTTATTTTTTTGATATTATGAATAGTAACTACGGTAATTTTTATTTATTTCAGTTAAAGATAAATCGGGTAATTAAGGGTAAAACTAAGATTATAAAATTACCCTAACACATGCCAAAATTCAATTTAATGACTCAAAGTCGACCCATATCACCTAAGGGTCGGATTAGATTAATTTTATGGACTTTTGACCATGAAAATAATTTAATTATTATTAAAACCAAAGAAAGTGACAACATGTCACTCTCTTAAATATTATAAGTATAATAATTTTAATTTAGTGATAAACTTAATGAAACTTCAAACATGAATAGTATCCAGAAATCTAATAAAATTATCTATATTATGTGAATTTATTTATAATTTTTAAGGATTAAATAAGTATCATTAAAGGTGACAAAATAGTGATGTTGAAATTATTTTATTGATTGAAATATCAAATAAATGGTTTGAAAAAAATAAAAATAAAAATTATATTAACTATTTAATGTGATACATGAATTTTATAGATAAATATGACATGTTATGAATCTATTAAATATTTTTTTTCGAACATATCTTCTGTTTGGATTTTATTTAAATTCAAATAAATTAATTGTGTCAAAATTGACACTATTGATATTTTATATTATTAAATTGTTTAAAAATCACAATAATATTTTAAAAATTAAAAATTAAAAATTATATGATCTAAAATGTCATAAAATATTAAATTATATATAATTAAGAACAAATAAGTAAGTATTTATAACCATATAAAATTTATAACATTATTACCACAAATAAAATTAAATAGATTAAATAAGAAAAAATCAAAACGATAAGGTTTAAAATAAAATAAAAAAATGTGTAAATTTAATTGGTTGATGAGATTACAACCCTATATTATCTAATATCCTCATTTTAGTCACTTTGGAAGTTTTTAAGTGGGGTTTAGGTTTATTATAAATTAATATTTTAGAGCTTTCCAAAAGTGCCCATCTCATCCCTTATAAAAGGGAACCTCCTCCCTCTTCTCTTTACACAACTTTGAGCCTTAAAGCTCGGAAAACCCCTTAACATTACTCTTCTCAACTTCCCTAGTAATATTCTCAAGGTTCTTGTCTTCTCAAAAGACCAACTCTAGCACCTTAATACGAAGTTTAAAGGAGGCACGTCGAAGAAGAGGTAATCTCTTCTACCGATTCTTTCAAATTTCTTTCTTCTTCAACTTATTCTTCTTTAGTTGTTTCATTTTAAAGTAATAAATTAAGTATCAATAATATAGTTAAATTATATTATAAATATGAAACAACCCCATTTAACCTTCTATCCATCCTATCGAAAACGAAATCATCACGCGTGCGTACGTACGGAATACCGTCTCCACGCCATGGTGTAATTAGTTTTTCCACCACCACCTTACTTGGATGGTTATAATGGTGTAAAGAATAACTATATATGGTTATTATAACATCATACAGATTCTTAGATATTATATTATTCACTCCAATTATATTCAATAATTATGGGAATGATATCATCGCTCGTGCGTACGTACGGACTACCGTCTCCACGAACACGATGAGATTCATTTTCCATGATTAACCCTTAAAGTATGATTATAAAGTGTATATGTAATAAATAATCATGAAAGATATTACATAATAATGATACTAGAGTTTTTTACATAGATTTTTCATTTACTTAATTCTATTCAATTCAATAAGGAAATGAAAACAACGTTCATGCGTACGTACGACCTACCGTCTCCATGAACAGTGTATTTTATTCCATTTATTGATCTAACATATATATTTATATACTGAATATATATTATATATAAATAATATTTTAAATTCTGTAATTAAGAAAATAATTATATGAGTAACAATATCAAGAACAAAAAATCGAAACACGTACGATAAATGAAACGATTTTACCCAAAACGTTGCTTTAACATGGAATTTACAAAAAGAATGGGTAATATAAAGTCATAAGTGAACCATATATGATATCATAACAATGAATATGATTCTTTAATAATTCAATGACAATATTTAAATCATTATACAGGAGGTTCAGATACATACGAATCATATCAGACATAAGGTAATGGATAATTTTTCAATCTCATTTTTATCCGAGATTGCTTATACGTAAGTATTTATTGGGGTATATTTTTAATCCATTTCAATAAAAATGTTTTCCATAAAGTGTTTAATATTATTACATGTATTTTTAAAGTCATGTTCAACCCTCGTTGACTTTTACTTTGTGTTATGGAGGGAATCTTTCTTTTGTTTACCATACGTGGTACTTTTTGACTTTTCTGTTAAAAGTACGAGGAGAATGTTTTTTTTAACTTATACGGCATGAACAGATTTTTACATAAGTATTTATTGAGGAGTGAACTCAATTCAGAAAGGGACTTTGTCCACTAATATTGTCTTGGAAGCAATTCCTTGTCTACTATGTAAATCATATCATGTGCTTAATGGTTTTCCACAATTACATGTTTTCTTACCATGCTATTTTATCATGATTGATGTTCTATTATGATATATGCCTTAAGTACTTCCAATATGTATGTATTTTCTCACAATTTTGATTTTTAGATTTTATGTTCAAGTTTTTGTATTCAAATGTTTATGGATTGTTTTATGTTCTCTATGTTTACCCTTACTGAGCATTTGAGCTCACCCTTTTTATGTTTTCTTTTCCCCAGGATATAAAGAAAGGTTTTAGGTAAAAAAACAAAAAGGGGAAGATCTTTATGGGAGATGATTAAGATATTTCACCATGATTAGAAGATTATGTTCCATGTTTCCAAATACACTAAACTATTACGGTCCTTTGGTGTCTGTTTTTGTTATGTATTAAGTATTACACAAAAGTAATTTAATGTATATGTACATCAAGTGTTGGTCTCTACACTTGGTATCAGAGGAAAGGTTTAGTCAATCTTTGGAAACTAGGATGCGAGAACTTTAGTGATATCCCTAGAGATATTTCTAAGGTATGTCTAGGTATTTCCCTAAGGTTAAGTATAAGTATAGGTTATGGTCCTAGAATTATGGTAATGATATTATAATTAAACCTAAGAAGTTAGATATTGAAGGTACTCCCCCTTTATTATTTTGTTTTCCTAGCATGATGTTTGCCTCTCTCACTGTTCTTTTTGGGTTTTAGATGATGGCTGGAACCCGAAGGAACCGTGTTGATCAATGTAATGGACAATGCAATGATTGTCCTTCCAAACAACCAAATGTGATGGGAGATGGAGTGAAAAATCTTATTTCTATACTTACACAAGATATGAATCATTCTGGATTTCTAAATGATCAGAGAAGGGAACAATATTCAATTGAGTCCTTCATGAGGCAACATCCACCTTCTTTCAATGGGTCTTCTGATCCACTTATTAATGAACAATGGATCAGTACCATTGAAAAGATATTTTCCATACTTAAATATTTAGAGCATGAAATATTCCTTTTATCTGTTTACCGTTTAGAAGGTGAAGCATACCAGTGGTGGACTCTAATTAAAAATACAAGGCCCCAAGATGAAATTGAATCCATAGAATGGGACGAGTTCAAGAAATTTTTTTTCCAGTAATTACTTCCCTCGTATTCTTCGAAAAAATATAGAAAAGGAGTTCTTTGAGATTAAGTAGAAGGATGATGAATCTGTTGGTATATATGAAGAGAATTTTACAAGGCTTTCGAGGTATGCATCTAGCTTTATCATCCAACCTGAAAGTAAAGTTGATCGATTATTCAGTGGCTTAAAACCAAGTCTTCAAAGGGAATTATCTATAAGATACTTTAGTACCTATGAAGAAATTGTGCGTTGTGATATCAAGGTAGAATGGGAATTTGGTGTTACATATCCATCTCATTGTTTTGACAAGAAACGAAAGATGGAGTTCAATGAAAAATCTCAGAACAATGGTGAAAAGAAGGTGAATGTTTATTTATGCTCAAAGTGTGGAAAGAAGCATGGTGGATATTGTCTAAAAGTTACTAGAAAATGTTTCAAGTGTGGAAAGGAAGGTCATTAAGTAGATGAGTGCTGACGTAATGGGAAAAAGGTTTCTAATGACGTGAATAGAGAAAAGACTACAGAGAACACTCCACCAACACTTCAATGATTCAAGTGCAAGGAAATGGGGAATTATGCTAATCAATTCCCTAATCCAAGGGTTAATGATTATCGACGTGAGCAACCTATTAAGGAAAAGGACAAAGGGAAGTCACATGTGATCACTATTGGCGATGTTGAGTATGAAAACCATGTATTGGAATGATTATGTGTTTATGTAACAGGATTCCAAAATAATGTTGTGGAATCTAATTTATAGTACTGTGGAATATTGGAATATCTATGTATTGGTTTATTATGGTTTTCAATAATTATATGGTACTGGTAACCATGAAAAGTAATTCAAATAATTTGGAAAGTAGATGATATGTGCATAATGAAGGGATAAGGAGAAAATAATATTAATGATCTCATGACTGATATAAGGACAAAGTGATATCATGGTTTGAGTATATAGAAATTTTGGAATTTTGGTATATGGAAAGAGATACATTTTGACAGTATTCATGTTTTCACTATGGTTCTATTTTAATTCATGTTTCAAGAGAATATAAGATTAATGTATTCACATGTTTTTAATGCGATCAACAAGATATATCTTATTATATATGGGGGATAAATGATGGTATTCACATGCTTGGTTGATGAAATTTCTAGTAATAGTTTTCTTTATACTATGAGATAGGATAGATGTATTTTAGATAATTCTAAAGACTAGAATGGATTATGTCCGACATCAGATAGTATTGTTTAAGGGTAGAACTTTTTTCTATATTATTTCTGTAATGTTATAATAGTGAAGTTTTAGAAAAAAAGACAACCTGCAGGATGAGAGATAACCCGTTGTGTCAGACAAGGTTGTGGGAATTGAACCCACAACCAAAGTGCGATAGGCCTTTATTTCCTACCACTGGCCTACAGGAAGTACCTGGTTAGTAGAAACTAGTTTTATTTTTTTAATGGATATGATAGATGAAGTATAAGTCCATTTTTGGAATCATATACATTTAACCTCACCATAGATGGACTTATGTATATTTGATAACTTTTTCTAACCTTTTGTTTGAGACATATGGAATGACCCATCATTCTATCACATGATATGATAACACTTCACTAATTAAAAATTCAACTTCGTTTATTTAAGAGATGAAGTGGAAATTGTTCAAGCCATGAACAACAGTGATATTATACCGAATTAAAGTTAGTATCTCTTCTAAGTCAGAATTCTTCAACTTTAGGGAAATGATCCTGAAAACCAAAAATGTTGTCCTAGTGCCCTTATATCAGATGAATTAGATGGTACCTTAGATCATCACAAATTTATGGCTTTGTGATTGTTGACGTTTTCATAGCCACTTTCTCTACCACTCTCCATCAGAACTTGATGGTTAGGTTTCTCTTCCATATCAATATTTTCACCTGTGTTCTCCTATGTGGAAACCCAGTGATGAGTTAATTTGGGTAACCGATATGTTTCATAGTTCACTTTTTAAAATTAAGTTTTAGTATTCCTTTTTACAATGTGAGTTTCTATGAAGGAATCTTTCAAGTAGTAAACCATTTATAACCCCGATGAATTTCGAGGGTGAAATTCATTTTAAAGGGGGTAGAATGTAACAACCCGAGATTTTATGAGAATTATTTTTTTATTTTCATTTATGTCTTGTGTTGTATGCTACACCAAAAATAGCTTTCATTACATGCATCCTTGACTTGGCTTGCATTACACGCAATCGCGACCTTCCTCGACAGCGTGTGTAATACTCAATACCGGGATTCACTAAACAACGTTATACTGCTATAATATTATAATGGACTAGCTGTTATGAATAGTATTAACTAAATTTTGAATTTTATATCATTATTATTCATCTTACACATTTTCTAGAACATGGTATGAGAACAAAATAATTTTTTCAGGTAAAATAAGTATTTTTCAAAAATGAAGTTTTGCCGCCTTTTGACGGAACACCCACGTTAAATCTAGTTTTTGACATGTTTATTTGTTAAATTTGAAAAAATAAAATTCTTATTTGGAATTAGGATATAAAAATTTAGTTTGGATAATTTTTTCATATTATTCTGATAACTTTCATATTTTAATGAATAGTAAAAACACGCTATATTTTAATTAAAAACAATTTTTTTCTTCTCAATAATTTATATGGTTAAATTATAATATAGAATGGTTTTAAAGTATAAATAGAATATATTATTACCATTTAATATGATTTATGTCATTACCATTAATTTCACATTGAATTCATAGGTAAAAAAATTTCAATCTTTGACAATATTTTAACTTTTAAAACCCATTTTCTTAACAATGGGATAAATATTAATTTAATTACTAAAACTTCTGTGTTTTGAATTTTTAAAAATGGATTCAATGTTTTGATTTAGTGGGTCCAAATTATGTTGGTAGGTTACTGTTATTTTTTTTATATTATGAATAATAACTACGATAATTTTTATTTACTTCCATTAATGATAAATTGGGTAATTAAGGGTAAATTTAAGATTATAAAATTACCCTAAAACATGAAAAAATTATATTGGATGACTAAAAGTCGACCCATATAACAAAAGTTTTTGATTAGATTCATTTTATGGACATTTGACCATTAAAATAATTTAATTATTATTAAAACTAAAGAAAGTGACAACATGTCACTCTCTTAAATCTTACAAGTATAATAATTTTAATTATTGATAAACTTCATGAAAATTCAAACATTAATAGTCTCTAGAAATATAATAAAATTATCTAGATCATATGAATTTATTTATAATTTTTAGGGATTAAATAATTATCATTAAAGGTGACACAATAGTGATGTTGAAATTATTTTATTGATTGAAATATGAAATAAATGGTTTTAAAAAAATAAAAATAAATATTATATGAACTATTTAATGTGATCCATGAATTTTCTAGATAAATAAGACATGTTATAAATCTATTAAATATTTTGTTTCGAACATATCTTCTGTTTGGATTTTATTTAAATTCAAATAAATTAATTGTGTCAAAATTGACACTATTGATATTTTATATTATTAAATTGTTTAAAAATCATAAAAATATTTTACAAATTAGCAATTAAAATTTATATGATCTAAAATGTCATAAAATATCAAATTAGTTATAATTAAGAACACATAATTATGTATTTATAACCATATAAAATTTATCACATTATTACCACAAATAAAATTAAATAGATTAAATAAGGATAAATCAAATTGATAAGGTTTAAAATAAAATAAAAATAGGTCTAAATTTAATTGTTTGATGATATTACAACCCTATAGTATCTAATATCCAAATTTGAGTCACTTTTAAAGTTTTTAAGTGGGGTATATGTTTATTATAAATTAATATTTTAGAGGTTTCCAAAAGTGCTGCTCTCCTCCCTTATAAAAGGGAACCTCCTCCCTCTTCTCTTTAAAAAACATTTAGCCTTCAAGATCGGCCAAAACCTGCCCATTAATCTTCTCAACTTACCTATTAATATTCTTGAGGTTCTGGTCTTCTCAAAAGACCAACTCTAGTCCCTTAAGATAAAGTTTAAAGGAGGCACGTTGAAGAAAAGGTAAGCTCTTCTACCGATTCTTTCAAGTTTTTTTCTTCTTAAACTTCTTCTTCTTTAGTTGTTTCATTGTAAAGTAAAAAAATAAGTATCAATAATATAATATAATTATATTATAAATACTAAAAACCCCATTTCACCTTCTATCCATCCTATGGAAAACAAAATCACCGCGTGTGCGTACGTACAAAA
Source organism: Viscum album (assembly GCA_963277665.1). Lineage (NCBI taxonomy): Eukaryota > Viridiplantae > Streptophyta > Magnoliopsida > Santalales > Viscaceae > Viscum > Viscum album. The sequence continues at coordinate 1,947,774,525 of OY728121.1, read as the reverse complement.
TACCATCTCCACGCCGTGGTGTAATTAGTTTTTCCACCACCACCTTACTTGGATGGGTATAATGGTGTAAATAATAAATATATATGGTTATTATAACATAATACTAATTCTATGATATTATATAATTCATTCCAATTCTATTTAATAATTATGGGAATGATATCATCACTTATGCGTACGTACGGACTACCGTCTCCACAGACGTGATGAGATTAATTTTCCATGATTTACCATTGAAGTATGATTATAAAGTATATATGTAATAAATAATCATGAAATATATTACATAATAATGATATTTTATTTATTTAAATATATTTTTAATTTACTTAATTCCATTCAATTCAATAAGGAAATGAAAACAGCGTTCATGTGTACGTACGGCCTACCGTCTCCATGAACGATGTATTTCATTCCATTTATCGATCTATCATATATATTGATATATTGAATATATATTATATATAAAACATGTTTTAAATTCTTTAATTAAGTAAATCAGTATATGATTAATAATATCAAGAACAAAAAATCGAAACATGTATGATAAATGAAAAGATTTTACCCAAAACGTTGCTTTAATAAGGAATTTAAAAAAGAACGGGTAATATAAAGTCATAAGTGAACCATATATGATATAATAAAAATGAATAAGATTATTTAATAATTAAATGAAATTATTTAAATCATTATACAGGAGGTTCAGATACATACGAATCATATCATACATAAGGTAAGGGATAACATTTCCAATCTTGTTTTTATCCGAGATTGTTTATTCGTAAGTATTTACTGGGGTTTTATTTATCATTCATGTCCCTATTTTATGAAAATAGTTTCATGTATATTTAAAGTCATTTTCACCCATTTTTTAATTTTACTACATGTTATTTAAGGAATATTTCTTTTGTTTACCATACGAGGTACTTTTTGACTTCTCCAGCAAAAGTACGAGAAGAATGTTTTTTTAACTTATACGACATGAACAGATTTTTACTGTTTCATAAAGACTTGTTTTCATGAAGATTAATACACAATATTTCATGATTATTTTCAACAAAAATCAATTTCTTTTAAAATTGAATGGCATTTTGTGAAAATAAAATGATTTTGAAGAAGAAAGGATATTTTCCTCAATAATTCATTTCAAGTGTTTTATCAAAACCATTTTCCATCTAAGATGACATTATTTCATATGTGTTTGTTTCAAGTATAATATCTCTATGATTTAAATGGTTTCACTTTTAATATTATGAAATGATATCTATTTGTTTTATATGAATTATGTTAGTATGTGATGATGTTTATGAAACCCATTTTATTCTTTGGGTTATGATGAATGATTTATGATTATGTTGTAGTACACATAAGAATGATTTAATTATGAGATGGGTGGGACCTATATATCCCTAAAATTCATTGTGTAAAGATTTATATCTCATGAGAGAGACATGGCTAGAATGGTAAGTTAATCTGGATCTGTGATACAGGACTAGAATGAGGAGTGAACTCGATTCACAAAGGGACTTTGTCCACTAAGATGGTCTTGGCAGAAATGCCTTGGCTACTATAGAAATCATATCATGTGATTAATGGTTTGCCACAATTACATGTTTTCTTCCCTTTCTATTTTATTATAATTGATATTAAATTATGATATATGACTTACGTACTTCCATGATTTATGTCTTTGATCAAGATTTTTATGTTTATATTTTATTTTCAAGTTTTTGCATTCAAATGTTTACGGATTGTTTTATGTTCTCTATGTTTACCCTTACTGAGCATTTGATCTCACCCTTTTTATGTTTTCTTTTCCACAGGATATAAAGAATGGTTTTAGGTAATAAAATAAAAGGAGAAGATCTTTATGGGAGATGTTGAAGATCTTTCACCATGATTAGAAGATTATGTTCCAAGTTTCCAAAGACACTAAACTATTACGGTCATTTGGTGTTTGTTTTTTTATGTATTAAGTATTCCAAAAAAGTAATGTAATGTCTATGTATGTCAAGTGTGGGTCTCTACAGATCCATTTTTTTCAAACATGATACAATTGGTTCAATATTGGATCTTGGATTTTCTAAGAGGAGACATTCAAAGGATCATATCATGATTCATGCTCCCATGGTTTCCCCTCAAGTCCCTCTATTAATATCATAATCTAAAATATATCATAAATATAATACTTTTATATATAAATATATAAAATTATCTATTAGTAAAATCCTTATAAGGTGGTGAAGTAAAATGAAACACGTTGTGTCGTGGAGACGATATCCCACACAATGCATGAATGTATATTTCATTTCTTAATAGAAAAAGAAATAGGTGGTTAATTTTTGTATGATCATTATAATATCATAAAATTTCATAATTATACTAATTTTATCATTTTAGGATGTTTAAATTTAATTTTAGGAAGAATAAATACAAAAAAAAAATGAAATGAGAAACGACCATTTAGAAAATTAAAACTCACTTCTTGGATTAATTCCTTTGTAAATGGGGTTAAGATTTTGAGGGATGGTCTTTTGAGAATTATAGAACCACTTTATTGGGTATTTTTATGTTTAGGAGAGGTTTTGTAATATTTTTTTATTAAATATTTGGGTTGTGGTGTGAGAGTAAGTTAAATTGGAATTCCCCTTTTATAAGTGAAAAGGGATGACATTTTTGTAAATATTATTTAAAAAAAAATGGAAAGACAATTTAGATAAAGTTAGATAAAAAATAGTGAAATATTAGAGGTGGAATGTTATATGGTAAATAAAATCCTCAACCATCTATTCCAACAGATTTTTTAAACATGAATGTGGTATTTCCCTCTTTGTCAAACCCTTTTTACCCAATTGGATTTTTACTAAGGTTACTGGTTTAAACCAAAGTAATTTATGATTTAGGCATGAAAATTAATTTTTCTTTATTAGTTAATTTAGACTGAAATATTTTAAATTTTAAATAAATTTTATTATATTATGTTTCTAAAATTTATAACAATTAATTTTAAAATACTAAATATACAATGTACTAAAATATTTTTTTGGAAAATATAACAAAAGTTTTTAAAAGTAAAATATGGGTTTATAAATTAAAAATAATAATCCTAAAATTATAAATACACTTATAAAAATCATATTTTTTCTTATAAAAAGGTTTCATAAATTTAATATTCCTAATTATATACTAATAATTTCATAAAATTCATGTTATTTGTAAAAATAATATTTTGTACAATTCAATTAAAATAAATATTTTTATAAAAATACTAAAAATTAATCTTAGGATAATTTTGAAATTTTTAATAAAAAATGATATTTTTTTTAATTTCAAACTCTAAAATCTATATGTTTGATTTTAAATGGAAATACAATATATTAATAAAAACTACATTTATTAAAACATGTCATTTTTAAACATCAAGTTCTTTTAATATTCATTCATATTGATTTATAAATAATTTATTACTGAAATAATAATATTTAAAAATAAATATTTTTAATTAAAATAATTCTTAAATAATGATCAATTTCATTAATTATGTTAAAAATACCCCTTTTCGAAATGGTTCTTTGAATGGTATCTTTGTTAAAAATACCAATCAATGAAATTAATAATATATAAATAAATTAAATTATTATTATATTTTTATCTACTAATGATTATATCATTATGGTAATTTTAATATTTCATCGATAATTTTTGTTGGTATTTTACATTAGTTTGGGCTTTTGTGTCATAGAATATATTGAAGAAAATATTAATTTAAAGGGTCTAAAATTATGTTTCATTTAAAGTATCATTTTTTACCAAAACATTATTTTATAAAACCTAATGAAATAAAATAATACAATAAATTTCAATCATATGTAAGTGCATGTATTCCAGGAATTTCAGTATGATTTTACATGGTTTTAGTGACTCTATAATAATTTATTCCACTCAATGGTAGCAATATTAAAAAAATAAAAAATATATAAAATACATCTTAGGGAATCCACACAATTTTAAAATTCATTGGAAACAAGATGATACCCTATACATATACCAAAAATTAATATTTATTTTCGATGTATCATGTAATGGTTTATTTTATCACTACTGATAACCTAATTTCCCAGAAACATAAATACTTCACCTTCCTTTTATAACCACTATTTAAGAGAAAAATTATGTCAAATTTTTTAATTGAAAAAAACATCAGGTAATTCCTCTAATCATTAGTGTATAGATATAAACACTGATATTATATACAAAAAAACTTGGGTATGATTTTAATAGAAAAACATCATTTTTGAAAATAAATACACAATACAACAATTAATTAACAACATCATTCCTAGTATTTAATAGTAGTTCCTTTATGCAATAGTCACCCAAATATTTTTAATAAAAACAATAAAAAATCATAATATAATTATAAATATAACCATTATTATAAGAATAATCAAAATATACATAAAAAAACATGAATTTCATATGCATAAATGAAGATAGTAGACCACGAAATCGTCTGAAAAGATGCATGTATTTTTATTTTTCTTATAATAAATGGTGCATTACTTGAAATATCATATGAAAACTCTCATAATGATAGTCTCTAATATTTTTTTACCACCATGATGTTGTGGTGTATAAAAATACAATTAAACCTCAATATAATACATGGTTATTAATTAATTTAAAAATATTATGTTTTCATTGAATCATCACATACCGTCACCTTTGAAACCTATAGAAGTACTATGAATCCTAAACTATATTCTGAAACCTAGATATTACCTCATTCATGTTCAAATAATTCTTTTATGTATAACGATTTTAGGTAAAATTAATTGTTGAATCTCCACTAAAAAACATCATAGGAATGATTATCATTTTTCTATTATTTATAAATTACATCCCACAAAATTCAGGTGACATGATCCATTGATAATTATAAAAAATTAATTGAATACCTTTATATAATGTAACTACCAAACCAAAATTATACACCATGTTAGTCATTAATGATATTAAGAATTACCCCTAATTCCCACCTCCAATTGGACATGGATTTGTGGATATTACCAATGATATAAGCTTATAATATTTGACACATTACCCTTAATAAATAATGGAATGATAATTTTTAACCACTTATAGACACAATTATATCTATAAAATAGTATCTCATACAAATATAATGTCTCTACATTTGAATATTCATTATAATAAAAAATTTCAAGAGAAATAAATCTACAAATACTATTAATAATTCAAGAAACATATCGAAAAATACTCACAGATTACCTCCATTTCTCCATTAACCAATCTTGAAAAATAATCCAAGAACATAACTCTAAGAGAATGAGAATTTGGGGTGCAATTTGTAGGTTTATATTCTCAAACAAAAATCAACATCGATGTAAAATTATTATTAAAAACATAATTTTGTGAATTTTTGAAAAACATAATAGGAACCTTGGGATATGTAAATAAATTCAACTATTAACTCCAATACTTACCATGAAATTATCCATTAACTACAACACATATATCCATATCCACCAAACCCCAACATAAAATGTAAATTCAAAATTACCACACCCTAAAAAAACCTTGATTTCAATACCATAAACATATCAACCATAGTTAACAATGTCAGAAAAAATCCATAGTTCCATGTGTCAGAGTTGGTGAACTAGAACCAACTACATTTAACTTTATATTAATAGACTATTCATGATCTTTAATATTAATTAATTTTAAAAAATAATATGATCATTATTTTTCATAGAATCTATATGAAAATTACCTTTGAGTACATGTCCCTTTGAATGGTCATAGAATTTCTCTAATTTGATGAGAAATTAGATGTTCTCTGATATAATTATAAATTATTTTTTCTATTGTTAGATAATATCACTTAATGAGAGGTAATTGATACAAGATATATGGGATGTAGACTCATGGGAATTTGATACACTTTCTCTTTGTGTACTTACTTGGAAAACTTTAGAGTAGTATATTCTAAGAACATGACCCACTAGTATAAAATCAATATTTATATATTTTATTAGATAAAACTATCTGCAGATGTGTGTAATGATCCATAAAATTTAAAATCATTATTAATTTATATTATGATTCACCTACTTTAATGTGTTGATGAAAATAGTGATGAAATAAATTCTTTATGAGGTAGTATACATTGGGTTCTAATAAGTAAAAATACATTAATTAATAATTTAAAAATAGATTTTTCTATTTTTTCTTTAGTGTAAGTTGATATATTAGGCCATTTAATTGAAATAGAACTGAATTATTATGTGGATTTCCATTGTGTTCAATTGTAATGTTCATTTTTGTACTATCATATAAAGATGCATCAAGCATAAAAATTTATGACACAAACATGCAACTTTCTTGATTATAGATTTCGTAATAAAAGGATTATATTACATACTATGCATTTATGGGTAGTTATTATCATTGGGATACTTGTCCACTTTTTCTGTTATTTCTTTGGTGTGTTCATTAAAAGTAACCTAGGAATTTAGGTTTATCAAACTATTTACCCTAATAAAGGTTCCTAGAGGATACCACATTAGGGGTATTCAGACCCTTAGTTAAATACTATTTCAATTTAACATGTTAAATAAATTTTATTCTCATAGGATTTTTAATATTAATTCATAATTAGTTGATCACATATATTCTATCTCATATTATTCGATATAATATTTTGTGTGTTGATTAATAAATAATTATTCACTTCAATGTTTATTAACAATGAATTAAATACATAATATTTGTTTCTTCTATTTTATTTGAATGGTAAATTTATTTTATTCGACTACATAAATATATAATAAATATTTATTTACCTAATTTATGAATATAACTTTTATTTATTTATTGGATAATAATTTAGTGATATATATTTACTAAATAAATATTCATTATTCATGGATGAAAAATAATGAGGAGAATTACTGGATCGAGTTTAATTTTATCATGAGAAATATCAATTTCAATATTTTTTGAATAAATATTAAATTATTTTTCCATGGAAATAACATTTATTTCATCCATGTTATTAACACATTTAATGTAAATAAAAATATTATTGTCATTTAGATACATGGTTCACATGGGATTAAGAAAAATAATAAGGTCTCATGTTCAATTATTATTTTTATAACCCTACCTCTATTTAAACAATATTATTTCATTTCTAATCATAATCATAATTTTTTAAGACATAAGTTTAATAATAATTTTCTCAAGGATGTGGAATTTTTTACCCTAAAAATCTATCAAGAACAAAGGGATACCCTCCACTAAACTCTCCAGAGTAGATTGATCATGAAGAGTCTATCCACCTGAAGTGACTATTGTGGAAATCATCCTGGAATTATGCAAGCATTACAATATTCCATTCTACCACTTAGGTATTTATATGGAGATGTTCGATGGTTTTCAATAAAAATTTATGTAACTACAATAGTGATCCTACCCATTTATCTTGTTATGTCCAAGATCCACATAGTCCAACCCATTGCATGTTTTGAGGCCTGTGGTTCTCAAAGGTGGCTTAGGGGTGCTGCATAGGTTTTTGGATTCTGAAATCTTAAATCAAGGAGAATTTTATGTGTAAATGAATGGTTTACGATGTAAATGAGTGTTACGACCTAAATGTGTTTTGTGGATTTTATGGCTAAGCTTGTGGAATTTACATTATAAACATAATATTTATGGTGTAAGTTAAAAACATGAATTTTAGTTTTAGGAAATGTTTTTTTCAGTGAAACTTGATGTTTTATGTATTTATGACATAAATGAGGTGTTTACGTCATAAATATTCCCTAGGAAATGTTTTTATAACATGTAACACCACTTGGATTTGTTCAAACCCTACCCATTATCCCAAATATCAAAGTTGCAGAATTATTTTTATTTATGTGTTTTAGGTCCCTTAAAATAGGATCAATCTTAGCCTTCTATCTTTAATCCATGATAATCCAAGTCATCTTATGGGAGAGGTGATCATGATCCATGACGCTGGTCCATTCTCACGTGAAGAACATTGATTTCATTTAGGTAAGATATTTTTTCCTCTCCTATTTGTATATGTGTAATTATAATGTTATCATGTTTTATACCTCTTTATGGAAATGTAATTAACCTAATAAATATTGAATCACAATGATAATTAATTTTATAGTGATCCCTTTTGATGTTTTATACCTTGATAACATGCTGCCTCTTGATTTTATAGATAATGTGATATATATTCTATGCATGTGTAGCATATTATTATTCTTGATATAACATGTTGAAATTGATAAAAACAATAAAGAATATAAATCCAAAATTAATTGATTAACTGGCTTAATAATTAAATAAGAGGCATATTAAAGGAATTCATTATTTCATGTAATTTGTTTTTATGAAATTCATGAAAGTATGTATGTTTTGTTGAATTTTTTTTCTAGGATAGAATGGAATTTGTTAAAGAAACTAAAGAATGATAATTATTTTTAATGAAATGTTATAAATAGGCATGTCAATGAATTGTTATTCTTTATTCTTGTTGAGGTAGAAAATAAATTCTTAGAAAAATGTTAATTAAATGATTGCATGTTATAATAGATGCCTTAGGTTTCCCATAGTTGGAACTTATGAATAATGAATCTGTTGATTCAATATGGAATAAAACTGTGTGTTTAATAAATATAAATTCTTGGGAGATGAGAGTGCCCATTTTTTATAAATTTTGTATGCCTTGTGTTGGGGGCTATGAGTGTCCATTTTTGTGAAAAGGCCAAATGCATTGTTTTAGGGCCCAATTTCCCTATTAAATATTCTTTTTTTTCTTGTTTCCTTATAATTTTCATTGGATGTGATATTTTTCAATGTGATATGATATGAGATAGGTATGGATGATCAAGGGATTCATGATGTGACATGGGGCGGAGAATCCTAGATGATGTCATAGTAGTTGACGTTTATGATGGTGAGATGTATCAGGATATACTTATGGGTGTTAAGGATAAAACCAGAGACAATTAAGTGGGTTGAAGTTGTGATTACCCATTGATGTGATAAATATATATTTTTTCTTGTTATTAATACATTAAATATTTGATGGATGAGTTTCTTATTTTTTCTACACTCCTTTCCCCATAGGTTGAGGCAACTAGAAATGTTTGGTTTCATCTCTTAATAGTATCATATGATATTTTCCTAGAGTACCTAGAATTATGTAATGATGTCAATAATGAATAATAAATGTTTAATCCATGGGTTTGGTTCTTCCAAGAATGAAAATTATGTGTTAATCTTGAGAAATCATGGACCTAATTTGGATTTTCCCAAGAGGGTATGAACTTGGATTTAATGGATAATAATGTTGAATGTGGAATAAATTTTGTGGTTAATTAATGGAAAATAAATTAATTAATATTAAGAGATTTTTTTATTGAAATGAATGAAATTTATAGTATCTCTTTTAAATGGTTGTGTGCCTATAGGATATATATTCTTAGCAGGGTTATTTAGGAGTCCAAGAAACATTAGGTACTGTTGAATCCAAGACTAGTTTATTCCGACAGTGTGGTTGAGAGTTATATTATATATTTTATATTCTATGATTTCATATGATACCCCACCCATGTCGGTCATGGGTACTAACACTTAGTGGACTCTGCGAGCGTGTTTTCCCCAACAAACCAGTCAGAGGATAGAAGATTAAATACCACATGCCCCTCTCTCTTCTCTTAGAAGTATTACGTGTTGGTATGCACGATGGTTATTTTCCCCAAATATCTGTATAGAGGAAAGTGACAGATTGTGGTTATTTCACACACATTTATCTCCATATATAGTATACAAATGGTTATTATAGGTATGAAATGTATATGCTATGATGTATTGAGGTACATTACGTGGTGTATGGGCTGTGATGCCTTGAGGAACAATACATAGTGTATGATACATGTATTACAGACTATGGTGGATCCCAAAAACTACTTGGTTACTATATTTAGAAGATATATGGGATGATTTGATGATTTTATGAATAAGGTGTATGTTGTGATACTTAACCCATGTGTTTGAAGGATGTCATACTTTTGGATAGAGATAGATCAGGATGTGTGACATTGCAGAAGAGTTGAAAACCATTGTGGAAGTAAAAAAAGGGTACACTTGATGTTTCATTACTATATTATATTCTCTCTTGTAAGTGATACTTGGTGAGAGTTATCTATGCTGAGGTTATAAATTTAGTAAATCTATTTATGTGATATGTTAGTTTCACTATTTTTCACTATGATTTAACTTGATTTATTTATCTTTTACATGATTGTATCTAAGGAGGATCCTACTGAGTATAATTTTATGATCACCCCAAATATATATATATATATATATATATATAATGTTTTTTCAGGTTAGTAGGAGAAGGTTGGAGACTGGGTTGGATATTACCAGCTTGTGGTTTTGCAAGAGTTGTTTTGGATTCATTGTCACTACCGTGTTTACCTTTTCAATACTTGTATTTTTCTCTTTCATGTTTTTTAGTACTATATTAAATTGCATGTATAAATTTGTGTTTCCTTTTTAATATATATCTCACTAGATTCTAATTATAGTATCTATCTTTTCTTTATCTTCTTCATGTTCTCTTAGAGGTAAATTCCTCCCATATGTATGCTTTCTATACCCTTAGTGCCAGTCACTAACCTAGGTCCTATTGGAGGTGGGACTTAGGTAGTCACCATCCTCATTATCTCATTTCTAGCCTAATAGGGGTACTATTTGGGATAGGGGTTATGATAGAGTGGTATCAAATGTTCAGGTTGGGGGATAGGATGGAGTCTGGAGTTTGGAATAGTTGATATTGCATGAGTTGGTAGGAAAAAAATGTTGGATAAGTTTAGTAAGTAATGTAAACATAGGAGATCAGATGAGACATGGGTATTTTGGGCCTCATGTGATCTAATTCATAGACCTTGAAGTTTACTGAGCTGACTAAGAAATGTAATTCTGGTTGTAGGATAAATACCAAGGAAAGTATTATCTATCATTCATCTTTTCATCTATCTTTGAAATGGGTAGACATTGAGATATGTTAAAACAATAAAGGATAAAATGAAATAAATAAGTATTTAATCTTATATGTTACCCATTCCAAGTTTATGAGTCTAAACTTTTGTTCTTTTTTCAGGTATGGATCCAGATCTATGTCCTCGTAAGGTTCATATTGAAGATTTCTAGAAGAATATGCTGTTAGTTTTCCATATGGTAGAGGTCGACGACAAAGATACTTAGAGGATGACACTCTGAGAGTTTTAGCAACAGATTCTATAGAATTATGTGATATCCTTTTATTATTTAGTCTTGAAGATTGATTAGAGGAGGATAAGATATATTTTAGTTTGATCCATGCTCATGAGGACCACTTGGTTTCATTGGCTATGATGATGTTGTTTGGGGCAGTGAGGTAGTGGGAGTTCTTCTTCCTCGGGGATCATGAGGAGTTGGTAGTCTCATGGGAGAAGTTCTGAGACCAATTTTGAGATGATTTTTTTATTCAACCATGATAGAAGCCAATATCTAAGAGACTCTTAGCCTTTGATAGGGGAGTTCTAGTGTGTGGGTGTTTGGGATATTTTTTTGGACCCTTCTAAAATATGTATCAGAGCTCTTTCCAGATGAGGAGGCTAGGGAAATGAATATTGAGGAGGCCTATATTCAAAGATCTATTTCTAGATCCCCTCATTTATATTGTCAACATATCATGAGGTATTGGTAAGAGAAGTGATCATTGAGAGAATACTATCTAGATCTAGGTCATCCTGATAGTCATTAGGATTCATCATGAAGTAGAGTTATAGTCTGGGGTTCCTAGTTTCCTATGAAGAAGAGATTTTGGTCTGATATGGGTAGGTATCAACTGTGATTATTTCATTTCTCTAGGGTTTGAAGCTCTCAGACTTTTTAAAAGGGATCATTTGTTATTTTTATTGGGGAGCATGAGGTAATCAGTGGTGAGAGTTCCTAAACATTCTATATAGTTAGTGTGGAGAATGTGTTCTATTACCGGTTCCTCTGTTGAGGTAGTTTCAGATGATATAGAATCAATAGGGTGTTTTAGTTTGGGATAAATAAATAGGAGTTTAGGTAGGCATAGGATATCCATGAGACAATCACCATCCTCATAGAGAAAAGCATGACCATGGAGGTGGTTTTCAGTAGGGGAAGAGAGGCCTTAGAGTAGGTTGTGGTCAGCTCTATGATTTATCTTTTCTAATAACCAGTGTTACAAACATTGTTTGTGGTACCCTTTGCTTGTTTTATAAATTTGTTTTTTTTGATTCTGAAATGAAACACTCCTTATCAACTTCCCTTATCCATTATTTTGGACTTGAGGTAAACATGCTTCCGATTCCACTGACATTGACCACAATTGTTGGATAATGAGCTTACTTGTATGAAGTATGTAGAGGCTATGAGCTAGTGTTGGGGTGACACTTTTCTTTTGGAGACTTTCAATGTTTTTAGATATATACTTATGAAATCATACTCAGAATGTAATAATTGTATTTAGTGTTCTTCATTGTGGATTGCTTTAGGAGACAGGTTGTATTCTATGATGCATATGGACAATAAATAATTTTTTTATGTGAGAAAGAGCCTTGGATGGTTTGGATTCATATTTCATCATTATCATCCATTATATATGAGTTGATAATGAGTTCATCAGAGGTATAGTTGATGAAATTTACCAAGGTTGTGGAATATTACCTTGATGTCATTCTTGAAGTGGTTTTATAATTACCACTTGATGATATATTTAGTTTGGTATCGATCTAGAAATGGGTGTGTATCTTATATCGATGTATTTATAGAGGATGATACCATTTGAGTTGTGAGTGATTTGAGGACAACATGATGATATATTTTAGTGAGGTTTTGTTCAACCAAGTGTGTCACCTTAGGGTGTACCAATTTGGTTCGTGAATAATAATGATAGTAGTTTTCACCTTTGTATAAAGTATCATTTTATAAGAAAAGTAATAGTGAAGAACCACTATACACTTTTATGGATTGATGATTTATTTCATCAGTTGAAGGGAGAATGTTGGTTCTCAAAAAATTGATTTATGGTTAGGATATAATCAGATGTGGGTGAAGTATGAGGATATTCAAAAGACTAATTTATAAAGTCTTTATGAAAATTATGATTTTTTTGATGTCATTTGGTGTGATAAAGACTCCATAAATGTTCATGGGTTTAATGAAAAAAATGTTTAGGGAGTTCCTAGATAAGTTCATGGTGGTTTTAATTGAATAAATCCTTTTGTACTTTTTGTATAATGAGAAGCACATAGAGTATCTACGTAACGTTTTTGGAGTTCATCATGATATGTTGTTCAAGAATTTGTTGAAGTGTAGTTTCTAGGCTTTTGATGTTCATTTCATGGCACATTTTTTGTCTTTATTGAGTGTATATTTGGATACTTTGAAGAAAGAGGTGGTTATTTCTTATTCATACCCCAAGATAGTTACAGACGTGAAATTTTTACTTGGTCTTATTGGCCATTACATGATGTTCATAGCCGATTTATCTCAGGCTGTGACTTCTATGATAGTTATGATGAGAAAGGATATTGTGTTGTTGAGGAATGACCAGTTTTCAGGAATCTTTTGAGTACCTAAAGAAGAATTTATTCAGTGTTCCAAACCATTTTTTTCCATCATAGGGTGTTTAGTTTGAGGTTTCCTATAACACTTCACATATTGGGTTAGGCTGTATTCTAATACAATAAAGATCAATTGTTTCTTATGGGTCTAGATATTCACTTACCCAAGAGTGTAACTATGCATCCCATGAGATCAAGTTAGTGGATGTTTTGTTTTCTCTAAATTTGTCGAAACATTACCTCATGGGTGAGAATTTTGTGATTTTTAATGTTCATAAGAGCCGGTGTTATGACTTATCGCCCCATGTATTGAACTTGAAACATCATTGGTGGATGAAATTGTTGTATCATTAAAACTTTTAGATTTTTTATTGACTAGGAAATGGAAATTTTATGGTTGATGCACTGAATAGAATGTCACATAGTGATGTTGTTCATGAATCTAGAGATTCATGTATAGTGATTAAAGATATCTAAATAATGAATCTAGAAATGATTCTTCCATTAATAGATGAAGTTGAAGTTATATTTGGTGTATTAGGTGGAGGAGTCCCAGTTGGGGGATTATGAAGAGGAGGTTTAGAGGGTTATTTTCGTTGATTCCTCTAAGGGTTGGTCTGAGGATAAACATCAGGTGTTGTTACAGGGGAGGATTTTCATCCCTTCAGTGATGCATGACATGTTTATTTAAGAGTTCCATAGCTCACTCTTGGTGGTACATACCAATGTATAAAATATCTATCGATATTTAATCGATCATTTTTGGTGGTCTTGGTTAAATTTTGTAGTTGTAGAGTTTGTGTCTCGATGTTTGTACTTCCAAAACGTGAAGGAAAAGAACCATGTTCCTAGTGGTTTGATCTATCCGTTAGATGTTCTAGAGTAGAATTATGATGATATATCGATACAATTTATTATCAATTTACATCAAACTCATGGAAGATATGATGATATATCGATGATAGTGGAATGTTTGATGAAATCAACCCACTTCATTACAACCAGGGAGTTGATATTAGTAGAGGTTTTATCGAGGTATTATATAGATGATGTGTTGAGACTCCATAGAGTCATGAAGATGATAATATTGGATTGAGATCCCCATTTTACCTCTTGGATGTAGAGAGGTCTCCAACATGATTTTGTCTCTCAGTTATTCCTAAGAACTACTTTTCATCCAAAAATGGAAGGTCATATAGAGCATACTATCCAAACTCTTTAAGAAATGATGTACACTTGGGTCTGAGATTTCGGAGGTTTGTGAATGGGGCACCAAAATTTGGTCATGTTTTCTTACAATAATATATTTCACTCTAACATTGGTATAGTTCCATTTTATTCTTTGTATGACTGAAGTTTTTGTTCTTCATTATTATGGAATAGGGTTAGAGAGGCAATAATATTCAAGCCATAATTGGTTCAAAATACAAAGAATATGGTTTAGGTAATACATGATACAATGAATGAAGTTAAGGATCACTAGAAATAATTTTTTAATCATAGGAGGAGTCCTGTGGAGATTAAAATTAGAGATCACATGTTCTTTAAGGGTGACTCCTTGGTAGGGGATGTAAAGGTTTGGTCATGGGAGTGTATTTTATCCCCATTTTTTTATTCCTTTAAAGGCGTTGGACCACATTAGAGATTTGGAATATTATTTAGCACTTCCCTCATAGATGATCTTGATACACAATGTTTTTCAAGTGTCTCAGCTCTATCCTTATATTCACGATTACTATCCCATCATCTATTGGGGTGAGATCAACATTGATGATTAAGAAACCTTCAAGGAGTAGTCTTTAGAGATCTAGGACCACGAGGAGAAGTTGTTCTATGGGTGTGATATTACCTTGGTTTTTATCTTCTGGAAGAAAAATGGTGTAGAGTAGATTACCTATGAATTATAGTCATAGATATATGCTCAACATCCTAAACTATTTGACATTTAACACTTATCTTATTATAAAAATAGTTGTGGTTGTTGAACCTTTTATGGTTATGAGATGTATTACTCTTGTTTCCTTGTTATTGGTAACCTTGCTTTCATTTGAGATATATATTCCCTGAGAGAGTGTTTAGGTACTATTTATTTCCCTTATATGGGTTTTTACATTTTTCCTCTAAGTTAGGTGGTATATCTACTATGATGAAAAGATTATTGAGTGTTATCTTGTGGGTAAACTGCTGAGATGACCCTTTTAATTTTCTCTCTGGGTTTGGATTTGGATTCTTGAGGAAGATAATGTTTTTAGAGGTATCTAATGTAATGTACTAGATATACATAGTCTTACCCTTTAACTATTTCTAAAACCTATGAATCTTGAAGGAGTCTTAGTGGGGATTCATAGGTTTTAGGTTGCTGAAATATGAAAATAGTGAGAATTTATTTTGTAAAGGTAGGGTTTATGATGTAAATTAGTTTTACAACCTAAAGGGATTTTTTATATTGTGTGGATGAAAATGTGGAATTTATGTTTCAAATGTAACATTTACACTGTAAGTTAAATATAGGCCTTGTGGTTTGAGGAAACAAATTTTTTTATAGAACACAATGTTTGACATATTTACTATTTCTAAGAGGTGTTTATGAAATAATATTCCACGGGAAGTAAATTTATAACATGAAACACCACTCATATTTCCTCCAACCATACCCCTTACCCTAAAATCCCATAGGAAATAACATTTTTATTCAATAATTTTGAGAGACTTTAAAAGGGGATAGATCCTAGAATTCTATCTTTGAATCATGGTGATCCAATTCCTCTTGAAATAGAGGTGATAAAAATTCATGATGTTGGTCCGTTATTTTGGGAATAATATTGATACCTTTGAGGTATGAGATTTGTTACTTCTCATATTTATTTATGTGAAATAATAAAGTTAAATTTTTTTAACCCTTTTCATATAAATGTAATTAACCTAAAAAACATTAAACCAGATTGATAAGAAATTGGATAGTGATCGCTTGTTAATCTTTTATACCGTGATAATGGGTTGCCTCTTAATTTTTTAGATTGTGTGTTATCTATTATTCTATTTTTTATCATGTTGTTACAATTGATATAAAATGTTAAAATTTATGAAAATGTTAA
Organism: Viscum album; assembly: GCA_963277665.1. Classification (NCBI taxonomy): domain Eukaryota; kingdom Viridiplantae; phylum Streptophyta; class Magnoliopsida; order Santalales; family Viscaceae; genus Viscum; species Viscum album. Next base: position 1,947,757,736 of record OY728121.1, on the reverse strand, counting down.
ATAATGTAAATATTTAATTAATTAATTAATTATATTAAGAATTAAATAAGTGTAATGTTAATGGAATTCAATGTTTTTATAATTTGATGGTGATAAAATTGATGCATTTATGCATGTTTATTTGAATTGGTTATTCTATGCTAGAATGGAATTGGTTAAATAACCCGAATCATTATAATTCTTGTTGATGAAATGTTATAAATAGTCTTTTTAACAAACTCTTGTTCTTTAATATTGTTGAGGTCAGAAACAAATGCATGAAAGCATGTTAATTCAATGATAGATTTTTATAGTTGATTCATTGGGTTTACATAGTTGAAACCTTTTAATAATGAATTAGTTAATTCAATATAGAATAAAAATAGTTGTTTGATAAAAATTAATTATTGGGGGTTATGAGTGCCTATTGTTTATAAAGGCTGGATGCCTTATGTTGGGGGATGTGAGTGCCCATTTATGTGAAATGGATGAATTCCTTATTTTAGGGATGTGTTCAAATATTAACCAAGATAATATTCATAATTACATGTGATGTTATTTGGATATGATATTTTCAATATGATTTGATATGATCCTAGGAAGGATGATCTATGGATGGATGATGTTACATTGGGTTGGGAGGCTTGGATGATGTGGTAGCAGTTAAAGCATGTGATGGTGATATGCATCAGGATATGCATGTGGGTGTTTGGGATGACACATAAGATTATGGAATAGGTTAAATAAGATATTACCCACTTATGTGATAAATATAGATTCTTTCTTTTTTGGAATCTATTAAATGGTCAATGGTCAGGTTGCTTGTTTTATTTTCATTCCTTTCCCCACTGATTGAGGTAGCTAGATGTGCTTGGATTCATCTCTTGATTATAGAATATGATGTTTTTGTAGAGTAAATGTATTTATATAATGATGATAATAATGAATAATAAAATTTTAACCCATGAGGTTGGTTCTTACTATAATGAAAATGAGATTTTACTCTTGAGAAACCATGGACTTAGTTTCGATTATGCTTGGAGGGCATAAAATTGGATTTGGTGGATAATAATGGTTCATGTTTAATAATTTTTATGGTTATTTAAATTATAATTAATTAATTAATTTAATTATAATTATTCAGTGAAAATAATGTAATTTAGTATAACTCTTTAAAATGCTTGTGTGATTAAAGGATATCTAGTCTTTGTAGTGGAAGTCAAGATTCTGATTGGCATTAGAAATAACTGTGTCTATGAATAGGTTATCCACATAGTGTGATTGTGATCTATATTATATTCTATATATTACATGGTTTATTATGATATCTCCCCCATTTAGGTTTGGGAAAGAGACACTCAGTGTACTCTAGGAGGCTATTTTCCCCAACATCCCAGTGGGGGGATTGATGGATGACAACCCCCTCTAGCCCACTTTATTATCCTGGTAGTATTATGTGATGGTATGAATAACAATTAGTTAAACCATATATGTCTATAGAGGTATGTGATTGATTGTGGTTATTTCACACACACATATCTCTAGATATAGTATCCAAATGCTTATTATAGGAATGATGTGTATAGACTATGATGGATTGAGGTACGTTACTCGGTGTATCAGCTGTGATGGTGTGAGGTAAAATACTAAATGTTTGATACATTTATTTTAGGATATGGAGGATCCCATAAACTACTTGGATACTATATTGATATGTGACAGGGGATGATGTGATGATTTAATGCATGGGGTGCATGTTGTGACAGTTATCTGAGGTGTATATCGGATGGATTACTTTTGGATAGAGATGGACTAGGATGTGAGACATTATGGTAGAGTGGAAAACCAGGGGGGACTAAGTAGTGGGGTACCCCTTATTTTTCATTACTATATAATATGAAATATTTTATGTAATACTTGGTGATAATTATCCATTTTGAGGATGAGAACTTAGAATACCTGCATAGGTGATAAGTTAGTTTCATTATTGTTCACTATTATTTAGAATGATTTATTTGTCTTATGTATGAGAGGATTTTAGGGGGATACTATAAAGTTTACTATTATGATCACTCCACATATATATAAAAAATATTTTCAGATTAGCATGAGAAATTAGAGATCAGTATGAAAATTACTAGCTCGTGTTTTTGTAGAATCTACTTGGGATTTTTGGTTTCTACTATCTTTAACTTTTTAGTACTCATAGTTTCCATTTATTAGTTTTAGTATAGTATTAAATTACATGTATGAATTTGGGTTTTCTTATTATTTATGTATGAGATGGTGTTAATTGGGTATCTATATTATATCTCTCTTCCACAAGTTCTTATAGAGGGTAATGCCTCCCATATGTATGTTTAATATACCTTTAGTGATAGTAGCCAACCCAGGGCCCATTGGAGGTAGGACTCAGCCAGTCACCATGCTCTATCTCTCATTTCAATCCTAGGATGTTTACTCATTAGGGTAAGGGTTCATGAAAAATCCTCTTGCTGCAATGATATAACAATAAGAAGTGGTCATCTGATTCATCAATGAAGGAGGAAATTAAAAAAAGGTATTTATTTTTCCAAATAAAGTAATTATAAATTATATGTGATATTATGTTCTTTATTAATGAATAATATACAGTTAATATTTTATTTAAATACATTAGTTATGACTTTATTGATCTTTTATATCTCAGATTATTCATTTATTACGACAAAAATCTAAGTTAGAAATTGACCATATTCGTGCTTCTAGAGAGAAAAAATAATTCAAGTTGTATGAAAGTTGTCACATAAATAACTTATAATTATTTATTAATTTTAGATTGATAATATGCATTTTTTTATTTTTATTTATAAATTAGACATTCATTTAATTTTATCATTGATGTTTTTCTTCCCCTTTGTTCACTCTCGATCATATAACTGAAAACCAGTTAAATATACATATAGAAATATTTAAAGTCTCCATTAGTAGGTGGTAATGGTTTTGGTTAGATAACCCAATACTAGAAAACATATAGTTTGTTGGTGTCCAATCATCGATGCTTTATCTTCTCTTTATGGGTCATCATATAGTATATATACATGGAATTCATTAATTCACACAATGTATTGATCGAGCAAGCCTAAAATATTGTTTACCTAATTACACGATGTGTAGCTAGTGTAAATGCTCAATAGTCTACATTAGTTCACAATGAATATCATGGAATACATGTTATCAAAGCATGTAATGTATTTATTTCACAACATTCAGGACTGGTGGCCAAGAAACACATATTTCACATGATATTAAGCTAGTGAAAATGTATTGTAATTAATTAAAATATATGGGTCATACATACACAAGGTCCATAAGAACATGTCTTAAAAGCCATTACATGACATATAACTATTTTTACAAGCCATGTAACTTGTATGTGTCTACATAGATTACAAAAAATCTAGGATATAACCTCGTTTATTGATTATAGAGATAAAAACAAATAATTATTGCATTAAATTTATCTACATGGTGTGTAGCGAGTTTAAACGTTGTGTAATTAATTTTATATAATTTTAAATTCATAATAAATTACCAAATAAATTAATAACTATATACCACATATGGTTGTAATTAAAACTATATTTAATAAAATCATCAAAATTTTTCACATCACATATATTAAACATTCAGTGTTTCCTAATTATTCAATACTTATTTGTCTTGACACTGTACACATTAATTAATACACGAGTTTTTTTTAACATTACATACAATATTAAACACATAATAAATTACTATACATATTATTATATAGCTATGATTTGTGTTTATTGTGTTCAATTAAAGTATAATTAATTTTATTTATTATAGATTAATTATTAAGGGAACTCCAAGAATGTTTGGATAAAGATTAATATAATAGAACTTATTAAATAAATAAATAAATAAAATCAAGTGAGTTTATTATAATAATAGTTAAATAATTGAAATTAATTCTCTCAAGTTTATATATATATATTGTATGTATATGGAAAATTATGTTCTTGTATTAGACCAATGTATGTTAATGGTTTATTTATGTTATAATTATATCATGGTTTCTATAAAAAAACTATTAAAGTAAAATGATGACCTATATAACACCTCACAACATAAATAACCCAGAATTAAAAGTTTAATAGAATTTATTTCTCATTTTAAAATCCCCATGATATTTTATGTTTCTTATTTAAGAGAATAATTAAAACTATTACATAACAAACCGGACATTTCCACACTTTGTACAATTTTTTTCCAAAAAAATAGGTTCATATATTTATAATTTTTTCCCTTAATCCTTATATCCTATCAATTTTATTTAAATATTGGATGAGAAAATAATTTTTTAAGGAATTTAAAAATAATGGGAATCCATTAGTTCAGTGAAAATTATGGAAAAAATATTTTTTAACTATTTTTCAATAAATATAGATTATATAGAATAAATAATTATTGAATGTGAAAAATCTAAATTTTATAAAATAAAACTTTAAAAACCATATAAATTATAGAAAAAATATGATCTTATATTGGGAAAACATGAGAACCTGTGAATAATATTATTTAGTAATAAAAACATTTAAGATTTTAAATAATGTATACCTTATTCTTAAAATCAATATATTTCCATTTTAAAATCATCACAACCATATAAAAACTATATAGGCACCTCAATACAATATATTCCAACCCTTTTAAAATAGTTCCTTAGAATCTATTCAATAAGAACCAAATCGATAATCTTTTACATTTTTTCTTCAAAGACTAAATAATTACCCAATGCATTGGAGAGATATATAAAAGGATTACCCATAATCATATATAACTCCCAAGCACCCAATAATTAATAGAAAATTTATATTCATTCTATTTTTCATAATAAATCCATTGAAAATACCATTTTATCCCATAAAGAAAATCCCTTTTCATTTTTACAAAAAAATTAAAAGAAATACCATTTTCTTTTGAGATCATTTAAAATAGAAAAATTACCAAAATAATGAGTAGAATATTTTATTTAAAATACCAAGAAAAACTCCATATAAATATTTATAATGAAAAAATATGATTATGGGAAAATGAGTTGACGTGGTAAATGTAAAAAAACATTTTTTTCACTTTTGTAAAAAGTATAAAAACTAAACAATATGAAAAAATAGTTAATAGATTAATAATTAAAACAATTGTAAAAAATTAAAAGAAAATTTAAAATGAAATTAAAAAATAATTTTATTATACCAATTAACATTACTAAAACAATTTAAATAATAATTATATGTAAGATAAATATATCAAAACATTTATAATTTTTTTAATAAAATATATCTTTAATCGAGTCTCCTCTTATTTCATATATTGTTTAAATACTGAATAATAAAATTAAATTTATTTTTTTAATTTATTAAGAACAATTTTTATATTCATTTAGTTATTATTATTACTTTTATAATATTTATTACTATGGAAAATTCTATTATTAATCAATTAAGTTTCTATTCATCCTTTTTGGTTGTTCTATCCAAAACAACTTTGTTACATCGACCGTGGCTAAAGGGATAATGGTTCTACAATATAACGAACCATACAATTTTTTTAATTATCATATTTTTACATAAAATGTACATTTACTACAATACATGTAAGGTGGTCATGAAAAATGAAATTCATTGTTTCATGGAGGTGGTAGTCAGCATGTACACATAAGATAAATTTTAATTTTTATAATGAATTAAAATGAAATAAAGTAGATAATGGTTTACCTTTATAGAATTATAATCATATTATAAAATAATATTTATTCATCAAATCAATCCTTATTACCTAACATGTGATACATTAATGAAAAATGAAATAAATCACATTATGGAGGCAATAGTCTACACATATGCATGAATAACATTCTAATTGTATATTTGATGGAAATGAGTTAGAAAATATTTGTTCCAAAAATAATAATAAAATTTAAATATAGTATATTTTATTATTTCATTAAATTGGTATTATTAGAAAATATTTTATGGAGGAAAAATAATAAATAAACTTGAAAAAATTCAGTTGAGACTTGTACCTCCTCCTTGGAAATCTTCCTCTGGCTTACACATTATGAATTCAATGAATGGACTTTTTTTGAGACAAAAACCAATAAAAAATAGAAAGGTGAGAAGGAATGGTATTTAGGAAGATAATAATTTATCTAAAATACTCAATGTGTATAGATAAGTTAGGATAAGAGGTTCCCATTTATAAGTGAGAGAAGTGGGACCCTTATAAGTATTTGGAACTATTATTTATATAAAATTTATTTCAGATGGGATGAGGATAAAATTTAGTAAAATTTAAATTATATGATTTTTTAATGTTTGAATATACTCATTGGATCATATTTACAAAATATATTTGAGATATTTTATTTCTTATCTGTCAGTTTAGTCCCTATTTGATCCTTTTAATCTTTATTGTGGTAAAATTTTTTACTATAGTAACTATAAATTATGACTAAAAATTAAATTAAAATAGTTACCAAATTTTAAAATTATGATATATAATATTTAATTCATTTTACATGATTCAATTTCTGAATTTATTATAAATTACATATATTTTTTAAAATTGAAATAGAGAACCATTTTTAGAAAAATTCCTTTTTTGAAAAGAAATTATTTTAAAAAAAATATGTATAATATTTATTCCCATGGAATTATATTGATTAGATAAAATAATAGAATACTTATTTTACATTCAACAGAAACCAAAAATAAAGGAACCATTATAAAAAATGATTAAAATGGAAGAACCAAACATAGTTCTTATTTGAATAAAAACATTACATAGATTTCCAAAATTTGGAACATAGATTCATAAGTTATATATCAAAATTTTAAATGAATTATATTACTTATAAAATTTATATTTGTTCTATAGAATTTTTTTCATTTACTTTTAAGTCATTAATTTATTACGATAAAATCATAAAAATATTAATATTTGTAAAATTAGTATTTTTCAATATTAATAAAAAAATCAACCATTTTTTGGAAAAATACAAAAAAGAAAATTGATAAAATATTAAAAATATGAATTGAAAAATGACTTTAATTTTATTAAATGAATGTTTTTAATATATATATACATATTAAATAAAACCATAAAATATATTGAAAACTGACCTCGTAGAAAAATGAAACTTTTAAACCTTAAGTTTTATTAATCTTAATTCAAATAAGCTTATAATTAATTTATTGTTAATATACTAATTCATAACATGAAATATTACATATTATCATAATAATCTTATAACTATGAGACCCTTCTTATCTAACCTTGCATATGGTGTTTTCTTATTCTGAAAAATTGTTAAAAAATTGTTGAAACCCCAATTGAACTTCTAATCAATCCAAAATTAGGGTATCACGAATTACTAAGACATAGAGGCTCTCAATATCCCTTTTTTATCCTCCAAACCCATTCATAGGTGGATCAAAGTGTGGAAGATCTTGTTTTATCCCTCTCCCATAAGTGATTCTACACCTATTATTTATCTCTCACTATCCCTTCCTTTCCTCTATAGATTTTGTTAGATGATCATGTTTTCAATGGATATAAACTATATTGATTTGGATCCTAAATTTAGGTATGTTTTCTTGATCTCTGTTTCTGTATTTAATTATTGGAAAATCCCATTGTGGGTGTGAAGTTTTAATACCATAAATAATGGTAGGTGATTCTGTTTGAGTTTAATCATATAACTCAACATTTATTTGACTTAAATTTATTTTATTTGAATTATGAAATATAAATTTTATCTAAATTGGAATTTAAAATTTAATTGGTATAGATTTTTGGGGAAAACACCAATTCCAATGAAAATTGGTATTTGGGGCTTATTTTAGAAATTGATATAATTGTGAAATTATTTTAAAATTTTATTTATAAATGGATTAAAATTAAATTGATGAAAACCTATTGTTGGTTTCTTATTAAAAAGGCATGAATTTATGAAAAACCCATATTTTTATTTTGAAAGTGAAATGGAATTTTTGAAAAGAAAACTGGGCAATTAAATTGTGAATAATGATTGATTTGAAATGAAATTATTTTCTAATTTTCAGTTGGTTGATTGAGAACATGTGAGCCTTGGTAGTTAGTGGGTTTTTTGGGACAAGAACCTAAGGATTCCAATTACCTAGCAATTTATTGATGATGACACTATAACAAAAATATAATCATTCAAATCTTATTCAAAATAGAATATTTATGAGTCCTATTTAGCCCAGGCTTGTGGAATGTGTGCAAAAATACTATATGATCACTAATATAAGAGTGTGAGGATCCTATAACTTGAAACTATATCACCTCAGGGAAAATGAACACGGTGCTTATTGTGAATATTATGACTACAAATTACATTTATTGGAAAATTTATTTACTCATTCATCTGGATTTATATACACTATTTTATATAAAGTGTTTATTATGCCAGGTTTGAAATGTTTTCCATCAATTTTAAATGAAATCATGTTTTGATTTAAATATGAAATTATGTCACCATGCCATATTTTATTAAAATTAAAAGCATGATATGGTTTATTATTATATAATCTTATTATTGAACACTTTTTGAAACCCTACTAGTATTTTTATCTCACACACTATCATTTTACTAGGGAATTTGAAGATTTTATTCGTCTAGGTCAAAGAAAAGGGAAAGAACCCCTTATAGTAGGAGCATGTTCTTGGTCATTTTTTCTTGGAGTGATGTGTACTCTAGGATGTTGAGTTCATATTGTCAGTTTTTTAGTACTCTGATGGCGTACTATTTTGGGTTTTTGATATACCTATTTGTTTTTCGGTACATTCTACTTGAGAAGTTTTGATAACACTGATATGTATTTTTTGTCTTCCATTTTTGATTTTGAAAATTCATTCCCACATTTATATTTCATAATGCTAGGTTCTAGTCTCCAACCCATGGAGATGATTATTTTCCTTTAGTCTATGTTATTATTGGATCATCTATCAGAGTACCTGGGTATCCAAGTTGGTTCGTGAGAAAGTTGTATCAAAGCTATAGGTTGAAACATTTCCTTGATGTCAGTATATAGTTGAGAGACATTGTTGGGACTTAGGGGGTTGTTATTAGTTATTTCTTAGCTATCTCTCATCGTAGTAAGCCTTAAGTTACCATGGTCAGTTTGGGAATGGAATCCTGAGGAATAAATCTTGTTTATTACCATTATTTTATTTGGATAGGTTGAAATCCAAATATTTTGTATCTATCTGATGGGATTAATTTCCTTGTTTATCTTGTTTGAGTTGTTTATCTGAGTAATCATCTAACATTATCAATGTTTTTTGCTGATGTTGTGTAGCGTAATTCCCTTGAGAAGACATGAGAATAGGATCTATTAGGAAGCTATAGACGAACCATATTGAGAAAATTCTCCCATGGAATAGAATATTGTTGAGATAATTGTGCATGTTATCCAAGATCTAGGATAGGTACTTGAACCTGATTCCATTAAAGCTCTATTTTTGGAACCTTATAGAGATGATTTATGTATTTGTGCATATGAATTTCTTTTCCAAAGTCCACCAATGTTCCAAGGCTCTAGTAATCCTCAATAGGTTGAGTATTGGTTGATGATGATTGAGATTTTGTTTGAGTTCTTGGAAATTACTAATTTGATTAAGGTGAAATGTCCCACCTTTATTCTAGAGGGTCCTAATAGGAGATGTTGGTTCTCAATGGTTGAAATTTAGAAGCATGAAGGTTTAGAGTGGATGTAATTTAAAGTTATTTTCACTGAACAGTCTTATCAAGAGTTTATGGTGATGGATAAGGATATAGAGTTACTCATGTAGGGTTATGGGACTATGAAAGAATATGTGAATTTCTTTATAGATCTCGTGTAGTTTTCATTAGATATTGTATTAAATGAGAAAATAATGACTCGATGGTTTGATATGGAAAATCAATAAGATATTATTTCTCATGTTTTCTTTCCGAAACTCACCTATTATGATAATGTAATGGATAAGGAATTAATAGATGAACTTGATATATCAAGTAAGTTAGGGTTATCAAGAGTTCCTTTTTCCCCCATTGAAAGTTCTGTGAGTTCCTTTTAAATTAAATGGAAATCATGATGAGTCTCATTGTGGTTATCGATATCAGGGTTTATCTAGACCCCTACAATTCCTGGTAGAGGCCCTTTGAATTTCTTCTAGTGTGGAAGGTCTGGCCATCTAAAATGGGTATTCACTGAGGAAAACAAGATTTTAGGCTTATTTGGACATTAAATATACTTATATGAAATTTTATTATATATTTTTATCTCTATTTAGTGGAATAAGATCATAAGAACCAAAAAGTACAATGGTATAATCATACACTTCATGATCTAATGGGTTCTAGACACATGAATCTAGAATGAATCATCTTCATGTAGTGGAAGAGTCTCTAGAGGAAGAAAATACATACCCATCGACTATGAGAGGTACCATCACTATCTCTTCACATTTAGTTACTACTTTATTTGGTACTGGTGAATCTCATTCATCCATGTCGGCTTTTATTGTATACTTTTTAAATCTTCCTATGAAGATTTTATCTTATGTGATGGATATTACTACACCCCTCAGAATAAAGAGAGAGGAGGGTCTTCATTGTCCAACTTATGTCTTTTATTTATCAGATATTGAACTTACATGGGATTTTCTTGTTCTTGAAATGAAACCTATAGAATTTTTTTTCAGGATGGATTGGCTCATTACCAATAAATACCAAATTCGTTGTTATCTCTAACAGTTATCCTTTAATGTTCCTGATGAGGTGTGTGGTATATTTCTAAGAGAATGTGATCCATCATATAATATATCCAAACCACCTTATCGAGAGTTAGGTGAGGTAATATCCATGTTCACTTTTGACCCGGAGAAAGAATCTTTTAGTGATGATCTCCCACAAGTTTTCATAAAGTTTAATGACATTTTACCTTCAAATTTCCCTAGTTTTCCACCAGTAAGAGAAGTAGAATTATATATTTATTTAGTTTATGGTAATCATCAAGTATCTATAATTTCTTATAATATAGAACCAACAGAAATTAAATCATTGAAGGATTATTTGAATGATATATTGGAGATTTTATTTATATTCACAATCATGTCACCTTGGGAGCCAACTATTCTATTTGATAAGAAAGATGATAAAAAAATTTACCTATGTGCTTATTACTATATAATTAACTGAGTTATGGAAAATATAAATTATCCATTTCCACAAATCGACGATCTATTTGACTAGTTTAGAGAGACTAAGTGGTTTTCAAATATTTATATTTGATCTGGTTATCACCAATTGATAATAAAAGAATTTGATATTCAAAAATCCACATTTAGGTGTAGGTATGGCCATTATGAGTGTATTTTCATTCTATTTGGTCTAAAAAAATTTCTAGAGTCTCTAAGGATTTGATGAACATGATCTTTCATGAGTATCTAGATATGTTCATGGTTGTATTTTTGGATGAAATCCCAATTTACTCTAAGTTCAAGGAGGATCATTTTCATCTTTCGAGAGCATTTCTTGAGTTGTTGAGAAATCACAAACATAATGCCAAGATATCAAAATGTGATTTATGGATTTGGGAAGTGAAGTTTTTTGGACAAGTGGTCTCAGATCTTGGTATCTCAGTTGATCCAAATATAGTGAAAGATATTATGAAATGGGAGAAACCATATAGTTTTTTCAAGATAAAAAGTTTCTTGGGTTTAACAGGGTATTATTTCTAGTTCACAATGGATTTCTCAATGTTTTATTGTCCGATGACTACTCTCACTCAAAAGAGGGTAAAGTTCATTTGGTATGAGAAATATTAGAGTTTTTCTGTTGAGATGAAATGTAATTTGGATTTTGTATCCATTTTTAATCTTCCAAAGGTTGGGAAGGGCTATGTGGTATTCTACGAAACATGAAGTTTGGTTTTGTATTGTGTTCTTATGTATGGTTATTATATCATTGCCTATGGATCTTGGAATCTTAGGCATCATTAGAATAATTATATGACCCATGACCTTGAACTTTCATCTATGATTCACGCACTTAAGATTTTGTGGCATTACCTTTCCTGAGAAAGGTTTACTGTGTTTTATAACCACAAAATCATGAGTATATCTTATCTGAAAAATATTTGAATATTTTCTAGAGGAATTGGGTGGATTATCTAAAATATTTTGACTTTAGTATCACCAATACACTAGGGAAAGAGATTGTCATTGATGACTCTTTGAGTAGGAAACTTCAGACCTAGGATGTGAGGGAATTATCAGAAGAGTGGAACTTGATAGATCTTTTTTGAAGATTCATATAGGAGTTTGGGAATCAGAGGATGAGGTTTTCTTGGCCGGTTTTTAGTTGATCTCTTATCTTCTCAATATTATTCTTTAGGAATAGCAGCTTGATGATTTATTTCATAGAATTATAAAATCTATTTATGGTTGGGATACCATTTCAATATTCTCATTTTCCATAGAGTATGTTCTATGTTTTCATAATTGGGTTTTTGGGCCACTTTTCATGAGTAAAAATTTTATGGGGGATATCCATAATTCCCAATGGGTTGTGCAACTAGAAACCACAAAGTTGTTTTATGAAAGATGATTTTGATTATGGTGGTCAGGTATGAGATGGGTCATTTATGATTTTGTCTCTTATTTTTATACATGCCAAAGGGTAAATTCAAAGCACCAGGAACCTTTGAGTTTTATTTATCCACTTCTAGTTAAAACATGTAAGTGGGTGAGATTTCTATGGAATTTTTGGTTGGGTTTCCACATTCCTAGATAAAGAGGAATTATATATGGTTTGTGATTAATAATATGACCAAATCAGATCACTTTATACATATTTATGATACAAAAAATGTTGAGGAGCTGGGACATATATATCTGAAATATATTGTTCATTTTCATGGAGTTCAATTTTCTATAGTATTTGAGAGAGATCCCTATTTTACTTCTTTCTTTTATAGAGGACTTCTGGAGGCACATGGATATCAGGTTTTTTTTGAGAATGAAATACCATCTATAGACGAGTGGATAGACAGATATGACTATATCAATTATTGAGGATATGCTTCGTTCTAGTGTTTGTGATTTAGGTAGAGCTTGGGATGACCATTTTGGACTAGTTGAGTTTGTTAATAACAATAGTTACCATCCCACAATCATAATGGTTCCTTTTGAGGCATTGCATGACCATACTTTTAAATCTCTATAATGTTGGTTGGAGATTAGTGAAATATCATTGGTTACACCGAGCTTAGTTCAAGAGATGACAACAATGATCCATTTTATTCATCAGAGGATGTTAACGGCACAGAGCCAATATATATATTATGATGACCCTTAGGGAATACCATTGGAGTTTTTAGTTGGTGACAATGTGTTCTTGAATGTTTCACCTCATTTGGGTCATCTATAACGACCCAATATTTTTAAATGTAAATTCCTGTCTTATAAATATGTAATATAATCACATGAAATCACGAAAAAATGAACTACTAAGTAATATATGACCTTTAAACATAAGTTTATCACTTCTGTGTTTTAAAATTTGAAAATATGACATACACGTTTGAGATTAGTAAGTTATTTGAGGTCTAATATGCCCAACATAATTTTTTGTGAATAGTAACATAACCTTATGAATATTTTCATTACCCTTATGAGTAGTGAAATACCATAATTAATAGTAACAATAAATATTATAGTATATAAATAAGATTAAAGTGGGAGTACGATATACCTATATCTTAGAATTAGAAAATAAATGTTTTAAAATTGTTATTTTTTGAATAAATCATGGTTTTAATTAAATAGTAAATTAATAATATTTATAAAATTATTTCTGAAAAACGGAGTTCATTTTTGGATTCTAAATTTCAAAAAATGGTTAGGGTGATTTTTTGGGATTTTTCTGAACTACATGAATTTATGGTGAATAGTAAAATACATTAATTCACCATATAAATACATTATAATTTAAATCCACTATTCCTGACGTCATAAGTGATGTAAGCACCAAAATCTAGAACTAACATGAATTTATTACAATTATAGGTCATGGAATACACACTATTTCTTTTATTGTGAATAAATAATAAATTAATGATTATAATATTATGAAAACTCTCCTCCCATCCACTATAAGTACCGCCCATCCTTACCTCTTATCATCACTCCTATCAAGCCTTGTGCCTTGACAATATTCTGCTGAAATCTCTTCCCAATCTCCTTACCCATGTACAACATCAACTTTCCTCTTCAAAATACCAAATCCTCTCCCCTTAAGTGGATCTAAAAGGAGATAAACTCAAGAGGTATATGCCTCTTTACAATTATTTTATTTCTTTTAAGTTCTTTTATTTTATTTTTTATTTACTCACCTCCCTTCACCAAAATGGTATGATAAATCTAGTAACATACATGTACTGTAATTATATTATCATAATGGGATAATTTATTATCTTCTCTGTTTTCCCTATCTTTTATTTTAAAGAAACGGAAACACCGTTTGGGATGTGTTAATTTAGCACAATCAAGGACGACATGTTATCAATTTCTATTACTGTATTAAATTTTGTTCATAAAACCATTTTCAAGGTTGAAACAAACTATATAATATATATTAGGACACATCTATGTTTCTATAATCCTTTTTTATACATGGTTGTTGTTTATAAAACAAAATGTGTTCTTTGCGGTCAAAAACCAACAATTAACCTATATGGATCCCACTAAAGTTTTATATTATGATTAAAATTAAATTTAAGTAACCAAATTAAGTTTTAAACCATGTAATATTATATATTTTCAATAAAAAATATAACTTCACTTCTGGATGAACACTTTCACCATACACGTTTATCCGAGCATGAACCGATCATTAAAAGCAAGGAAGCAAACAGATCCGAACAATGAAATTGAACCTTATAACAAATAAAAAATGTGTTGAATGAACTTAAAAAGGATATAATAAATAAATATAATATAGAATAGGTTATTTATTTATTAATTAATAAACCTAATTTTTTTATTTTGGTCATTAATAACAAGTGGAGAGCACAATCAGATTTAAGGAAAGAGATCCTCTCCATTTAACTTTTATTCAAGAATGTCCTTTATACTATGCCATTTTATGTGTAATCTCTAATGATGGTGTACGACTTATCACCTCTAACATACTGAATTCATGATTTATAAGTTATGAGAAACCCATTTCTCTCTCATGAATCCCTCTTAAGTACACCTGGTACCATTCCGACAATCTGTAAGAAATTCTACCCAAACTCCATTTATTTCTCCATGTTGCTCGATATTTCTTTTTACCCAAATTAAGTTGTATTTTATTTTTATTTAAAACATAAAAATTTTGTTTATATTCTCTAAAATCATTTTTCAAGAACCATCCCTCATTCTCTTTCAGGTATATACATGATTTTGAGTGAATCCCTCCTCGATACTTCCCAATAAGAAAACACATTTTAAGGGAGCTTCCCAAAATTTTACCCAATTTCAAGTGCACTATATCCTTTATTTTAAGACACAATTGTCTTTATAAAATCAGTTTTTTTATTATGAAAACAATATTGGTTGACCTCTTGTTTTATATAAAATATTTTTCACTTTTCTATTTTGAAAGCTATATAGTATTTTCTGTAAAACTGCACAAAAATGTTTTTAATGCTAAAATTTCTAAAAATGAATTTCTTAAATGTTGTCACCTAATTTTGACATAAATTACCACGATAAATTCCTATTTTTACTTATTAACATCCATGTATGTTCTAATTCCTTTCTTTCAATGAAGCTTTCATGATACACCCATTGGTTAGGCATTATGTCATGATTGTGGTACCCAATTATTTCCATGGGTAACCCTTATATTTAAGTAAGATCGATTATGTATGATTTTTTATGTGGAAAACATATTCATGAAATATAAGATGGTTGTGACGAAATAATTCTCTAATTCATTGGGTAAAGTTGAGTCTCATGAGATGTTATATGCGACGGTCTTGGCGGTTATCCTTAGCTTGTGCTACTATGTGCAACTATCTTGGCGGTTAGCCTTGGCTTGTGATACTATGGGAAATGGTCTTCGAAGTTATCCTTGAATCAAACTAAATTCATTTTTTATGTTTCTACAAAATTTCTATTATTCTATGATCCCATGTTTATATGTTATGATTCTATATTCTACATGCATTTTTATATCGTCATTTCATGCCTTTTATCCCATGTGCTAATGCTTTGTTCATACGTTTATTCCCTTACAGGGAATTTAGATCATCCCTTTGTTCATGTTATCCCCTGGTTATCCTATTCATATGTATGAGCATAATGGAAGATAAGATCTCATTATGTAGTTTTAATAAAAAGTTTTTTTTATAATGTTTGATTATGTACCTAGTCTTCCAAGACACTAGACTTTAAAATCCTTGGCTTGTAATCTGATGTATAATTATGCTTAAAATCATGTAATGTTATGTGTAAAATGATAGGGTCTCAATATTTGGTATCAAAGGATGGACTAGTTATTTTTGGAGATTATTAATAGAGAAATTTAGTAATAACCTTACGTATAAGATGATGTATAAGAAAAAAACCTCTATGTCTTGGTAAGTATAGAGTAAGTGGTTTATCAAAAAAATAAATCCTTGTCTGGATAAAAACTGGTGGAGGTAGCTCAGGCATAGGTTTACCTAGGAGTGAAAACTCCGACATGGATTTTTGGGATTGACCTAAGGTATACTGGTATAGGATAATAGGACTTGATGCACTCTTGGTTTGGCACTCATAAGGGATATGATTTGGTAAATTCAAAATCTTAGTATAAAACATTATTAAGGGAATAAAAAAATATCATAAGAATATATTTTATGAAATTGATTAAGTATAACCTATATTTAAACCTAATGAATCACATGTTAGGATATAATTCTCCTATACAAGTTTATCCTTTTATGTTCAATAACTAAGTATTCCATCCATCAAATTGTACATTATTTTTCTTAGTTAATGGAGGGAAATAGAAGAACACAGTCCAACAATAAATGTGATAGGAAATGTGAATAATTCCCTAATGATATATATGATATGATGGGAAAAGGTTCTCATAAATTCATGACAGTACTTTCTCAACTGGATCAAGTTATGAATAATAACTTGAATCATGAGAAACACCCTCCTCCGCTAAAGAACAATCAAGTTTCCATATAATCCTTCATGTGGTAAAGGCCTCCCATGTTTAGTAGATCTTCTGATCCCCTCCTCGCAAAACATTGGATTAACTCCATTTAAAAGATATTCTCCATCATCTAGTGCTCAGAAGAAGAGAAAGTTGTACTAATGGTCTATCATTTTGATGGGGAAGCTGATCTATAGTGGACACTGATCAAGAATACATTGTCCCAAGAGGAAATTGATTCCATGAATTAGGAGGAATTTAAGAGGATGTTTTTTAAAAAATATTTTCCTCGAACCCTCCATCTCAAGATGGAAATATTGTTCCTTGGTCTCTAGAAGAATAAAGATGATTCCATTAAGGCGTATCCAGAAAACTTTACAAGTATTTCAAGGTACACCTATGCCTTGTTAATGAACACTGAAATCAAGGTGGACCAATTATTAGCAGGCTAAAGAAAATACTATGAATGGTGTTAGCGATTTGAGACTTTTAAAGTTATGAGAAGATTGTCCTTTGGGCCATAAAGGTTGAAATAGAGATTAGAGATTATATTTGGTCTCATGGGACTTATTAAAAGAAGCAAAAAATGGAGAACAACACGGGTGGTTAAAAAAAATCCCATGAAGGAAAGAAGCATGAATATCCCAATTATAAAAGATGTGGGAAGAACAATCCTAGGAACTATCTAAAGGGAACTAGGAATTGCATCAAATTTGGAAAGGTGGGACATCTGGCCAATAACTGCTGAAGGGACATGAAAAATCCCGCTAATGTAGATGATGAAAGGAAGGTTTAGATCAATTCTCATCCAGTGGTCCAGTGCTACAACTTCAATGAGCATGTGAATTATGAAAACAACTACCTAAGACAAGGGGTGTCAGAGGAAATCAACAAAAACCTTCAAGGAAACAAGTAAGGGATTATTCTACCACTACTACTGAGGTGGATCTGGATAAAAATGTGGGGACAGGTATGCTAGTTATTTATTTAAGAATAAAGAAAGTACTATTTAATTCCGGTTCTATGCATTCTTTCACATCGTTCATGTTTAGTATAACTATTCAGACACCAACTCAAAATTTGAAGGAAAGGATATCTATGAGAACATACAATAGGGAAATTGTTACATCCCTGGTTTATAACTTCTCCCTGGTTAGCGTTTGTGGACTGAACCTCTCAGTAAATCTTATCATACTACCTTTATTGGAGTTCGACACTATTATGGGAATGGATTGACTATCTTTATATAAATCCAACATCAACTGTCAGGAAAGAGTGATCAATATTCACATCCCAAAGCATCCTCCCATTATTTACAAGTGTAAGGAGGAAGATGAATCTCCTTTAGAATCATTTCCTCAAGTGTGGATATTACTTCCTTATGAGAAAGAATATATAACCCAAATGATTGATGCAAAGGAGAGAATCTTGCTTAAAGGCATGTCCATCATGAGGGATTACACTAATGTATTCTTAGAAGAGTTTCCTAGTCTTCCTCCTAACTGAGTGGTTGAGTTCTCAATTGAACTTACTCATGGATATCTGACTATATTAAAGACACCTTTTAGAATGGCCACTGTAGAGCTAGAAGAGCTAAATAAGAAGTTACAGGAGAATCTGGAGAAGGGTTTTATACACCCTTGTGCTTCACCATGGGGTGCACCAGTCCTATTTATATAGAAGAAGGATGTGTCAATGAACCTATGCATTGATTATTGTGAGATAAATAAAATCACAATAAATAAAAAGTATCCCCTTCCTCAGATAGATGACTTGTTTGATCAACATTATGGGGACTGCTATTTCTCTAAGGTGGACCTTCGATCAGGATATCACCAATTAAATGTGAGGAGGAAACATATTTCCAAGACTACCTTCGAATGAGGTATGGACACTATGAGTTCATAGTGATGTCCATCAAACTCACTAATGCTCTAGAAATTTTCGTGTATTTAATGAATAGAGTCTTTAGAGATTACCTTGAAATTTTTTTGGTAGTCTTTATTGATGATATTTTGATATACTCCATGAGTAAAGAGGAAGATGAGGAGAAATTGAATACTATGTTAAAGACTTTGCGAAGGGAGAATATGTATAGAAAGTATAGTAAATGTGAGTTCTGGATAGAGGAGGTATCATTCTTAGGGCATGTTATCACCATTAAAAGGATATTTGCGGACCCTTCCAAGATAAAGGAAATAAAAGAGTGGACCAGGCCAACATATGTAATGGAGATCCGTAGCTTTTTGGGGATAGGTGGTTATTATTGATGATTTTTGAAGAAATTTTCATGATTTTCAAACCCATTCTCCAAGATGACATGGAAGGGAGTAAAGTTTTTCTGGACTCAGGAATGTGAATACTGTTTCAAGAAGTTAAAAGAGGATTATCACTAAACCAATACTCACACTCCCAATAAGTGGATAACTCTTTGTGGTGTACAGTGACGCTTCAAATGATGGATTAGGTTGTGTAATGATGAAAAATGACAAAGTGATAACCTATGACTCAAGGAATCTAAAAATCCATGAGTAAAACTATCCCACACATGATCTGGAGTTGATGGCTATGACCTTTGCATTGAAAATCTAGCGATATTATCTCTATGGGGAGAATTGTGAGATATATACTAACCATAAGAGTCTCAAACATATATTCATAGAAAAAGAGATTAATATGTTCTAGTGAATATGGATAGATCTCATTAAAGATTATGACTACTAAATCCACTACCATCCCTGTAAGGAAAATAAGGTGGAAGATGATCTGAGTATACAGGATCATGTATCTTTATCAATGTTGAAATTGAAAAGGATATGATCTTCTTAGATTTTTAGAGGATGTACATGGGAATCATTAAGGGAGGAACATCATCAATCCTTTATCAAATGATTTCTCAACCATCCCTCATATAGAAAATAAAGGATGCTCAAAGAAAATATGTGGAAATTTTAAAAAGGGTGGAAGCTATTTGAAATGAGAAATCCTTAGAGTTTATGATTTATGGGAAAGGAGTTATAAGATTTAGGTCACAATTATGTGTATGATCTGATCTAGAGATAAATAAGGAGCTTTTGAATTATGAATATAGATCATCATTATCTATTCACCTAGTGAGCACAAAGATGTATTGAGATCTCTGAGAAAAATTTTGGTGGGACAATATGAAAAGGGAGATTGCAGAATATACATCAAAGTGCCTGGTCTGTCAGTAAGTGAAGGTTGAGAGGAAATCGTATAATGAGATGATGAAACCACTATACATACTATCATGGAAGTGGGAGAACATAACCATGAAATTTTTCACTAGAATTCCAAGCACATCTAGAAGAAACAATGACATATGGGTCATTGTGGATCGTGTTACGAAGACATCTCACCTTTTCACAATTGAAGAGGACTTCTCATTGGACCAAATTGCACGATTTTACATCAATGAAGTGGTAAGGCTGCATGGAGTACAACTATCTATTGTATCTGATTGTGATCCGATATTCACCTCAATGTTCCGGAAAAGTCTCCTACATTCTCTATGAACTAAAATGAACTTCATCACAAACTATCATCCTCAAATTGGTGGGAAACATGAGAGAACTATTCAAACAATAAAATATATGTTGAGAGAATCATTTATGGACTTAAAAAGAGGATGAGATCAATTCCTTCCACTGGTTGAATTCTCCTACAATAATAGATTCCATGTGTGCTTAAAAATGGAACCATATTAGGCCCTTTATGGGAAATAGTTTAGAACAATGGTGTGTTGGGATGAAGTTGGTGAGCATAATCTGCTTTGACCTGAAATGGTTAAAGAAATGCTGGAGAAGGTGAAAACCATTCAGCATCATATCAAGGTAGCCCAAAGTCGATAGAAGAGTTATTCAGAAAATCGTCAATGATACCTTGAGTCAAAAATTGAAGACATGGTATTTCTACACATATCTCTTTGGAAGAAGGTCATGAGGTTTGGAAAGAAAGGGAAGTTAAGTTGTAGGTACATCGACCCCTTTGAGAATATTGATCATGTCAGGGCTATGGCCTATCGAATAGCACTTACACCTACCATAGAAAAAGTATATTATGTCTTCCATGTGCCCCTCTTAAGGAAGTACATACCAGATCCTTCACATGTACTCTCTTCAGAGGTGGTACAGTTGGAGGATGATCCTTCTTATGAAGAGCGGCCAATGAAGATCTTGGATCATAGAGATAATGTTCTACATAACAAGAATACTAACCTAGTCAAATTACTATGGAGGAACTATAAGTACTACGAGGAAACATGAGAAATGGAGGAGGTAATGAAGGAAAAGTACCCGCACCTATTTATGGCTTAGAATGAAAAACGAAATTTTGAGGGAAAAATTTCATGAGTGGGGAAGAATGTAACGACGCAATGTTTTTAAATGGAAATTAATTTTTGATAAATATGTCATATAATCACATGAAATCACAACACAATTAACTATTAATTACTATGTGAACTTTAATCATAAGTATTTCCCTTTTGTGTTTTGAATTTCAAAATGACATACACGGTTGAGATCAGTAAGTTATTTAGAGTCTAATATGGCCAACTTAATTTTTGGTGAATAGTAATATACCCTTATGAATAGTAATGTTACACTTATTAATAGTGTCATACACTAATGAATAGAAACCTTACCTATGATAGTATATAAATAAGATTCAAGTGGGAGTACGATATACATATATCTTGGAAAAAAAAAATAAATGTTCTAAAATTATCATTTTTCAAATAAATTATTATTTTAATTAAACATTAAATTAATAATATTGAGAAAATGATTTTTGAAAAATGGAGTTCATTTTTGGATTCTACATTTCAAAAAATGGTTACTGTGAGTTTTTGGGATTTTTCTGAAATACTTGAATTTTTGGTGAATAGTAAAATACATTAATTTACCGTATAAATACATTATAATTTAAGTCCACTATTCCTGACATCATAAGTAATGTAAGCACCCAAATATAGAACTCAAATGAATTTATCACTATTATAGGTGATGGAATAATTACTATTTCTTATCTTGTGAAGAAATAATAAATTAATTAGTATAATATTATTAAAACCCTTCTCCCCTCCACTACAAATTCCACCCATCCTTACCTCTTCTATTCACTCCTCTCAAGCCTTGTGCATTTCTAATATTCTACAAAAATATCTTAAAAAACTCCTTCTCCACTTCTAACATTCCCTAGTCTCCTAAAAATACCAAATCCTCTCCCCTTAAGAGGATCTCAAAGGAGATAAACTCAAGAGGTAAATTCCTCTTTCAAATTCTTTTATTTCTTTTAAGTTATTTTCTTTTACTATTTCTTACCTAAAATCACTTCACCCAAATGGTATGATAAATCAAGTAAAATTCATGTTCTACAATTATATAATTATAATGGGATAATTCATTATCTTCTCTCCTTTCCCCATCTTTTATTTGAGAGAAATGCAAACACCGTTTGAGATGTGTTAATTTAGCACAATAAAGGACGACTGGTTATCAATTTACATTACCGTATTAAATTATGGTCATGGAACCATTTTCATGGTTTAAATAGACCATAATATTTGTATTAGTCCTCATCTATGGTTCTGTTATCCTTTTGTACAAATGGTTTTGGTTTATAAAACAAAATGTCTTCTTTGTGGTAAAAAACAACCAATTAACCCATAAGGATGCCACTAAAGTTTTATATAATGATTCAAATTAACTTTAAGTAACCAAATTAAATTTTCAACCATTTATCCTTATTTATGTTTAATAATAAAATATAACTTCAATTATTAACAAACACATTCTTTATACATGTTTATCCTAACATGAACTGATCATTAAAACCAAGGAAGAAAACAGACCCGAACAATGAAATTGAACCCTATAACCAATAAAAAAGGTATTGAATGAAAATAAAAAGTTTATAATAAATAAATTACATACATAATAGGTTCTTTATTTATTAATTAATAAACCTAATTTTTCTATTCAGGTCATTAATATCAAGTGGAGAACACCATCAGATTTAAGGTAAGTGATCCTCTAAATTTCACTTTTATTCAAGAATATACTTAGTGATATTCCATTTTATGTGTAATACCTAATGATGGGGTATGATTTAGAACCTATAACATACTTACCTTATGATTTATAAGTGATGAGAAACCCCTTTATCTATCATGAAGCTCTCTTAAGTACACCCGATACCATGCCGATAATCCGTAAGGAATTCTACATAAACTGCCTTTTTTCCTTTGGGTTGCCCTATCTTTATTTTTACACAAATAAAGTTGTCTCTTATTTTTATGTACAAATTATACATACTATTTATATTCTCAAAACTCATGTTTCATGAACCATCCATCATTCTATTTTGGGTATATACATGCTTTTAAGTGAATCCATCCTGGATACTTCCCAATTAGCAAACTTGTTTTAAGGGAGCTTCCCCAAATTTTACCCAATTTCTAGTAAACTCTAACCTATGTTTTAAGAAACCATTGTCTTTATAAAATCATTATTTTATTCTTGGTTTTCTTCTGGTTTTATATAACATATTTTCCCTTTTCTATTTTGAAATCCCTAAAGTATTTTACTTAAAACCACACAAAATTGTTTTAAATAATAAAATTTATCAAATGAATTTATTATATGATGTCACCTATATTTGACATCACTTACCATTATATATGAATATTTTACCTTATAATAGTCCATGTATATTCTAATTCATTTCTTTCATGGACACTTTCATGATATGGCCATTGGTTATTCTTTATGTCATGATTGTGGTACCCAATTCTTTCTATGGGAAACCCTTATGTTTAAGGAAGATTGATTATGTATGATTATTTTTTTGGAAAACATATTCATGAAATGTAATATGGTTGTGACCAAATAGAACTCCAATTAATTTATTAAATTTGAGTCTCATGAGACCTTATGTCTGACGATCTTTGTGGTTAGCCTTGGATTGTGCTACTATGTACAATGGTCTTGGTGGTTAGCCTTGGATTGTGCCACTATAGGAAACAGTCTTGGAAGTTAGACTTAACACATAATAAATTCGTGTTTTATGTTTATTCCACATTTCTATTATTCTTTTCTCCCATGTTTATATGTTATGATTTCATATGTTACATGCCATTTTATATCATTATGTCATGCCTTCTATCCCATGTGCTAATGCTTTGTTCTTATGGTTATTTCCTTACTAATATTTTAGCTCATACCTTTTTTCATGTTATCCCCAGGTTATCCTATGCAGATGTATAAGCACGATGTAACATAGGAGCTCATTATGGAGTTTAAATAAAAATTTGTTTTTTATAATGTTTGATTATATACCTAGTCTTCCAAGACATTGGAATTTATGGTCCTTAGATTTTTGTCTGATGTATAATTATGCATAACATCATGTAATGTTATGTGTAAAAAGATAGGGTAGAGATATTATTGATGACTTGGTAGGATAGATAATCTTGCACCTTGTTTTTTGGGACCTTTTGGGGTTGTCGAGAAGGTTGGGAAATTTGATTACCATGTAGAACATACACTATTGTTGGCATCAATACATAATGTGTTTCATGTATATCAGCTAAGAAAGTATATTTCTAATCCATGTCATATTTTGAGTTTGAGTGATCTTGATGTTGTTCCTCATTTACCCATGATTGAGAATCCTATAATGATAGTTAATTTTGAAAGAAATTTACTTCGTGGGAGGATGATACCTTTAGTCTATGTGCTATGACAACACTATTCTAAATTGTATAATACATGGGAGTGGGAGGATCATATGAGGGAGTATTGGAATCATATTTTTGATATGGAAAATTCTTGATAGAATTTCTAGGGACATAATATTTCTGTCATGGGGAGGTTATAACATCATGTTACTATTTTTTATTTAGTCATAGACACTAAATTTTTATCATGCATTGGTTGGGGTTCGTGTTGAGTTATTTCAGATGGGAAGTTTATTTTTTTGAAGTTTTGGGCTATGCACGGTTGGTTCATGGTTTTTCCAAACCATGCACCCATTAAGTGAAAATAGTGAAACCCATGACATTGGGGGTTTTCATGGTTGTCATAAAATTTGATTAAACCATGTGACCACCTAGTATAAACTATCCACCCTAATAGAGGGGTCCATGGTTAGTGTGAATATGTTGTCTAATCATTCATCCCTACCTAGATAACCATGAATACTATGTTAATTTATTCAGAAAAATTGTTAAAAATTTCCATAACCCACATTTGAACTCCCACTCAACCCTAACTTGGGATATCTTGAATTCTTAGGTCTTAGAGGCTCTCAAGAAACCTTTTTAGCCCCTTTAAACCCATTCTTAGGCAAATCAAAGCATGGAAGATCTAGTTCGATCCCTCTTCAGCAAGTGATTCCCCTTCTATTCATTTTCTACCACTCTCTATTATTTTCTCCCTAGGTTTTTTTAAATCATCATATATTCAATGGATCTATACTCCATTGATTTGGATCTTGAATCTAGGTTGGTTTTATTGATCACTATTGTAATCGTTCATTGTTGGAAAATCCTGCTATGGTTGTTGAGTTTTGATACCATTAATAAAGGGCGGTGGTTCCATTTGAGTTAGTCCATATAAATAAAAAATGATTTGATTCATTTTATTTAAATAGATTCAATTGAATTATGAAACTCAATTCGATGTGAATTGGAATTAGAAATTTAATTGGTATTTATTTTTCCGAAAAGAACCCCAATTCAAAATGAAATTATCATTTGGAGATTATTTTAGAAATTGATGGAATTGTGACAAGATTTTATAATTATTTTTAGAAAATAGATTAAAATAGAAATAATGAAAACCTATGATTGGTTTTGTATTAGAAACACAAGAATTTATGAAAACCCCATGTTTTTGTATTAAAAGTGAATTTTCATTTTTAAAAAAGGAAATTGGGAAATTGAATTGTGAATGATGATTTATTTGAAATTAAATTATTTCCCCTTTTTTCAATTGGTTGACTGAGCACATGAAATCTTGGGTAGTTAATAGGTTATTTGGTAAAAGAATGTTAGGATGGTAATTCCATAGAAATGGAATTATGATGGAACTTTAACAAAAATATAGTTAAACATATCTTATTACCAACGAAATGTTGATGAGTCTTATTCAGCCTGATCTTAAGGGAAATTTTTACACATATACCATGATAGCTAATATGGGGTGTGAGGATCTTATAACTTGAAACTATCTTACCATAGGGAAGATAAAAATGGTTCTTATTATGAATCTTTTGTTTATAAATTACATTGATTGTGAAATTTTTTTACTCATGCCTAATGATTTATATACATTATTTTATAAATATTGTTTATTAAGACATGTTTGAAATATTTTCCATCATTTTGAAATGAAATCGTGTTTTGTTTTAAATATGAAACAATATTTATATTATAAAATTTTTATTGAAATTAAAATCTTGATTTGTTTTATTATTATGGAATATTATTATGGAAAACTTTGTGAGACCTTACTAGGAAGTTTAGCTCACGCCCTACCCCTTACCTCAGTATTTTTTAGATTTTACTCTTCCAGGTTTGAGAAAAGGGAAAGCACCTCTTGAAGGAGGTGGATGTTCTTAATCATTTTGTTTTGGAGTGAAGTTTTATTTGGAATTTTGATTTAATATTTTCAATATTTAGGTACTTCTATGATGTATTGTTTTCGGTTTCTGATATACCTGCATGGTTTCTAGTACTTTTTCCCCAAGGAGTTTTGATCATAATGATATGTATTTGTTATCTCCTATTTTTTTTTCTGTAAAATTCATTCCATGTTTTATACTTCAAGATGGAAAGTCCTAGTCTCTAACACGTGGGGGTTGGGAACACCCTTCGATCCATGCCAGTGCTATCTTGAGTATCAAATTACCATGGTATCCGTGATGGTTCATGAAAATGAGATACTTAAAAAATTAAATTTATTTTAAAGGAATAAATTTTCTAAACTATTGGGGTCTTACATCACCACTCCTTAAATAAATTGTATCCTCATAATTTTGTCTCTTGAATAATAAAAAATATTTCATAAATTTAAAAAAAAAATCAATGGATAGATGAGGACATTGAAAACCTATTAATTTAAAAGGATTCTTTAAAATAAAGGTTCAAAGTAGAAAATAAATATACATAGGTGAAAATAAATATCTATCAACCAAAATCAATTAAATTTACTTTTTAAAATAATGCTAAAGTCTTTATTTAGACTATAAAACTATTCATTTACTAAATATTTCAAAAACCATGCATTTAACTTTATGATTCTCATTTCTGTGAGTGATTTTTGAAAGGAATACCTTTATATCTATGAGATATATTCTATATATGACTTGATAGATCTATCTTCCTCTAAGATGAGTCTATGTAATTGTTCTCCCATCAAGTTAGATAATAATAGGAAAATATACAAAATTGATTTCATTCCACACCAGAAGTGTAATTTCATTATTCAGTTGTGTTTTGAGCTATTTGAACCTATATATCATCTCATATTATAAATGATGAATAATAATGATGAAATTTTAATACCCAAATAACTGAAATCATCTATTATAAGATTAAGAAAAGGTTCAATTTTTTCCCCAAGATTATATTCATCAACAATAACCATTATGGTTAGAACATTTAAATATAATATCAAATAAGAATAAAACTTAATATGGTAAAATAAAACATTATAAGTTAAATCTTCAACAATAACACCCAATGTTCAACTTAAATCATTCCATTAAAATCCAACCATAAAAAATTACAATATATTCTAGATCATATTTGAAACTAAAATATTAGAATTATTCGACCACCCAATCATGTATAATCAACTTAACATTTTTCTCAAATCAAAATCAACAACTCATAATGGAATATAGAAAAAATGTATATTACCTAGTCATATATTCTACAAATTTTAGTAATATTTTCTATAAATAACATAAATCTCCATAAAGAAAAAATAAAATCATATATGCTTGTCAATGTTAAATAAATATTTATCCCTCAATTAATGTATAAAACTTTTTGATGAGATCTAATTCTAGCCAAAAATATTATATTCACCATAATTCTTATAATGTTCCTAAAATAGTAATGAACTTATTCCAAAATAAATTTATCCACCCATATCTCCAATTCAAAATTTTAATCACATGGTTATATATATGATAAAATATAAATTACCAGAAATATAATAACTCTTTACCCCAATTAACCATAAGTACCCCAACATCAATGATCATATAATTCCATAAAACTATATATCCACCATTAATTAGTTATTCATAAACCCAATAATCATCTACAAAAATATCATTAATCATCTTTGAATATAATTACATAGGTCCTTAAAAGTGTAATTATACTGTTGAACTTATGATCAACCTTAAACTTATGAATCCTTAAATAAAACACCACAAGATCAAAACTCTATAAACTCTATGTATTGATACTAAAATCATTAAAATTTAGTTATAAACCATTAACCAAGATTTTACAGACTATTCTAGAATATTTATTTCCTAAAAAAATATGAATCATGTACTAATATTTATCAATTTCAATATAATCATGTTTACCCATGTAAATAAAATAAAAACTATTAAAATAATTCATTCCTTTGATATTTTAGTTTTATATTCTTCACATTTATCATATGACCATCCCAAGACTTTATTTTTGCAATATTTCTGGTCCCCTTCAAGATATTTCTATATAGGGAATTTATTTTCATAATGCCCAAACTCACCAAATACAAACTATTCAATAGTAAGATCTATATTACCCTCCATTAAATTAACATAACCCTTCATTATTATTATATATTTTACTCCTCCATTCTCCCACCTACTATATATGAAATAATATCATATTCCATTAAGACATTTCCATGTATTCTTCTTCCAATATTCTTGACTAGTAAGAAGATAAATCATTTTTACTATAACGATCTTTATAACCTAGTATTCCATGAAACCCCATTTTTAATTTTTTTTCATTAGTAAAACAAAAATTGTTCAGGTTGTTAACCATAACAAGATATAGTTAGTTAGGCAAAACTATAAACCCTTTAACTCCATCTCCTATCCTGTTTAGTTGATCATTTGGACAACCATTGTAGCATCCTTCATGTTTAATGTTAACTTGTTTCCTACCGGTTATTTTCATTTACTAAAACCAAAAAACAATAAGTGTTTTCACATGATATAAAATAATTATAAAAAAATATTATTAGGATAATAACTAAGGTATCATTAAACATGTTAGGTTTTATTCAAAACTTTTTATTTATTATAAATTAATAAAATTTCTCTATAACACCCTATCCATTAAAGTTATAGAAGTATTTTAAATCATTATACCCATCCATCATATTTACCCCATAATTTTTTCCAATTATATTTAATTTTAATCATTAAATATTGTCCTAACCTCTAAATTTACCTTAACCCTTGGTATGATACCAACTATAACACCCAAACGCACACACCAAGATTTAGTGATATAAATATAATCTTAAAACATAGGCTTTAAAACCCACTATAACACCCCAATTTTAACACACACATAATTATGAGTTTGAATGTAAGTATTTCATATATTTAAATTAAAATTTCATTTTTATTTAATGTTTCATAGATTTAGTAAAACAAATAAATGAAAATGTGGAAATTTACACATAATGAAAATTTTATATATAAAAACTAGTTCATAAATTTACACACTTGTTTCATTTATGTCACTTTTCATTTATTTAAGATGAGTCACTATAGAAATAATATTGACCATGCTATAATTTATACACATATATAGGTCCTATAAAAACATTTGAAAACATGGGACAATTATAAAAATCAATTTAAGGGGTATAAAAATAATAGAAACATTTTTTTTAGTGAAAATCATAGAAAACCATATTTTTTTTCCTTTTTAACGATATAATTTGTGGGTATAAAATAAATCATAATTGAACAACTATTGTTTGGGGAAATTCAATGTTTTATTCTATATTTTATTTTATGAAATAGTCAATTATAGTAATAGTAAGTTAATAGTTGGTTTTGAAATGTTTTTGAAGATTTTTTAAGGGTTTATAATTTGAGCTTGGTTAGAGGAAACCATAAAACGTTTAACGAAAACCATTTAGGGATCAATATGGGGGTTATTAGTAAGATTCATAGTTGGTGCATGGTTTTACTAATAGTGAAAAAATAATTGTGTGTTTTTAATGTTATTAGACAATATAAATTTAGATGGTTAGTATTCGATTTTCATAACCATGTGGCCTAACTATATGAATTAGAAATATTTGGATAGTGGTGGCTCACATGGTGGGCACACAGTTTTCATAAATTTGTATCCTAACCATGTACCATGAAAAAATAGGTATGAAAATTAGATATAAAACACAAAACTCACTTGAAAAACCTCATTTATCTTTCCCTACATTTAGATATCAACTCTCATCCTTCATTTATATGTTTTTTAAAGATATTTATTTTATAGACTTAATTTTTAATGGTTCATCCAGTATTGAAACATTTGAAAAAAAGGTGTGGGACTAGTTCCCCCATATAATCTAGATCTAATATTTTCATCTTTAACATAACCATAAACTAGTTTTTTATTGATGTATCTATGAGATCAAATAAATTTTGATAAAAACTTCTTTAGAATCATTATAGAAAAAGAATAGAGTCTAGATCCATGAGATCATTAAAGGATTATACATGTCATATTATTTCATGATAGGTGGTTTCTTCATTTTTCTACTTCCTATAGAACTCAAAAGAATTCATGTTATTATATAAATTCCTTCTTTTTCATAATGAAAGATGTATTTTAACTATTTAATTTTTTTCTTACTAGTTTTTCATATATATTTGGTTTCTAGGGATTCCAAAAACATGTTAGACTATATTATTTAATGGTTTTTTATAAAAAAATTGGTTTTAAATATAATAACTTAGAAAAATAATGGATGTGGGACTTTTTTATATTATCATTGTATAAGGCCTTGTTTTTATAGACTTTGAAATCTGTACCAGACTAGAGGCATGTAAAGGTATATCACCAAGTGGAAACTTTGTGAAGGATGGATCACCACTTATGGGAATAGGGATATTCATTCAACATGCATGGGTCTGTGTGTGCATGGGAAATTAAATGGTGGACAACATATGGGTATCATTTGTTTTAGAAAATTAATTATAAAAAAACTATATTATTGATAATATAATTTGATATGTTTCTTTCCATTTATAAAAATAATATTTTTGATAATTTTATATATTATTCTTCTTATTTTTATAAAATCATGAGCATTAATGACTATAGTTTTAGTAAAATTTGTGATAAATACTTAAGTGTTTTTCTACTAGGTTTTTTAATCAACCTTTTTATATACACATTGGTTTTTATATAGAAATTCTTATATACATAATAGGAAATGGAAAAGATTCATATTTATATAGTATAGGTTCTTAAGTTTTTATCATGGAGGTATGGATTTGGATATTTATAGTTGATCATGCTTTTGGAGTATGGAGCGAAACCACCTTGGTGATAATGTATAATTTTTGTAAGAATCTTAGTTTTTAATCCTTTTTTATTATTTTCATTATTACTATTACATTATTTTAAATTTTTTTATTTAGGTTTTATTGTTTAAATTTAATTAGTAATAATGTATTTCTTTGGTTTGTTCAATTTTTTCCCACACAAGCCTTTCATATTCAATGGTAAATTAATACCCTAATGATTTAATCATCCCTTTGTTTTTATTTTTAGACTTTTGTGTATGAGGGATGTTATATAATGTTAGGGAATATCATATCTTTCCTAGAAAATGGTTAGGACCATGTTTTTACAATAATCACACATGAAAAATAATCCATTGATAAATGAAAACCATTATTATCCATATAAATCATATAAAAAATTTGTTGGTGTATTGTGAAAAAACAAATCACAGGAAAATGATTTTTTATGAAATAAAATATTTCACAATTAAAAGCTCATATTCCTTCTTATTGAAATCAAAATATTTACTTTCAAAATTAATTAAAATCATACAAAAGAATGTTAGTCACCTTAAGTCATTATATTTAAACTCTTGTTAAACATAATTATATATTCCCTTCAATAAGTGTAAACTAATCAATTATCTTATATATTATTTATTTGAAGATTAAATCATTTAAAAATTAATTGGAGACCTAAATCATAAGATCACCCATTATAATTTATTATTACCATGTACTATATTATATGACATTTTATAATTATTCACGTTTTCATCATAAAACCCTATAAGAAATCATTTGAAACTGTAATAAAAATAACTTTCCATTTTCACATAAAAGTTTGGAGAAATATCCATTACATTTCAAAACTACAAAAAATATTACTAAAAGAATGGGAAAAGTTTTTCTTTGAAAAAATATAAAATAATATAAGTGAATATTAAACATGAATAATAAATATAATTTCATGAAAATGTGTCCATAAAATTAACATTGAAAACATATTTTTTATACTTTTGTAATGAGAGTCAAAATTGATCCATATTGAAAATGTAAAAAATATTTCTTTTATTTTTTGAAAAATTTAGGTGTATTTGAAGATGAGTTTAAGTAATCATTGTATTATAGAGAATAATGTTTCTGAAATATTTTTAATAATATTTATACTCAAGAGAGATAATCAAAAACATTTAAAACAATGCTTTAATGGAAAATACTATACCTTGATCCTCATATTACTTCTGATGTTCTAAAAATCCTACATTATAAAATTATATTAATTATTTAATCTCATAAATTTTTTTAATGTTAATTACATTACTATTATTATTCTTGTTATATCATTGATTGACATGTTCTATTTAGTTACTAAATTAGTTATGTTTATGTCGAACACTTTAAGGTCATTCGGTCCAAATGAGCTTAGGTGTGTTAACTTTGGTCAATGAAGTCATGGTTTTATCACATCTATAATATTAAATTTTTTATAATTGTTATGGTTACAATTTTAAAATACATTTAAAATAATCCATGAAAGGTAGTCATGAAAAATGAAATGCATATTTTTATTAAGGTGGAAGTCAACACATATACATGAGAGAGTGTTTCATTTCTATAATGGATGAGAATGAAATATTTTAGATAATTTTTTACTATTATAGAGTAAAAATCATATTTTAAAAATAATATTTATTCATTATATATATATCTTTATGACCATCCATGTGATACAGTAATGAAAAACAATATACATCGCTTCGTGGGGGCAGTAGTTCGCATGTACGCACGAGTGAAATTTTAATTTTCCATATGATAGAAAGGTGTTAAAAAGTTTTTATATCAAGATAATAAAATTTAAATATAGTATAAATACTTATTCAATTATGTTAGGATGGTTATAGTATATTTTAATGAAGTAAAATATCAATTAAACTTAAAATACTTCTTCTAAGGGTTATTCCTCCACCTTGGATATGTTCCTTTCAATTAAACATTAAGTATTCTAGGAATTGTTTTTTTATAATTAATTACCCTCCATGATGTAAGTATGATAGTTTTAAAGGTATATAGGTTGATATTATTTGATCTAAAATGATCAATGTGTGTATAAACGTGAGGATATGAGGTTCCTTTTTGTATGTAAGAGTAGTGACACACTTTTAATTATTAATAAAACTTAAATATAATAATATTTTCCCATTGGGAGTGTCTATAATTTAATCCAATTTATAATATATGATATTTAAATATCTAAATAAACATATACAATAACATTTATATAAGTTTTTAGAGATATTTTAAACCATATCTCTTAGTTTAACCACCTCTTTAACCATTTAAACCTTTACCGCGGTGACAAAATTTTACCAAGTTAATTATTCATTATGAAAAAAATAAAATTGAAATAATTTAAAAATATAAAAATTCTATAAAAAAATATAGAACCAATTTTTTATGTCTTAATTTCCAAATTATTTAGAAATCACTCTAAATATATGTTCAAAAAATATAATGAAAAACCATTCTATATAATATAACCATTTTAAGAATAAAAATGGGTTTAAACCACAATCATGAATAATGTTGATTCCCATGGAATTAATTATATTTTTTTATAGTCAAATATTAATTATCTATATTTTATCCAAAACCAAAACAAAAAAAAACCATTTGAAAACACGATTAAAAGAGAAGAACACAAATATTTTTTATTTGAATGAAAACATTACTTAGATACTCAAAATGTCAAACCTAGAGATATATGATGAAAATTATATTTTTAAATGAATTATATTATATCATTAAAATATATTTTATAATAATAAATCTTTCACAATCATTCATGTCATTATTATATCATAAAAATGACTGTATTTGTAAAATTATTATTTTCCACTATTCTCCAAAAAATAAACCATTGAAGAATAATCTAAAAAATTCACCATGTGAAAATTTTTATATAATAAATTCACAAATAGAGTTAATATCAACATTTTAAATTTTTTAATTTTATTAAATAAATTAAAACCAAAAATATATAGAAAAGTTAAATTTATAGAAAACTTTTCATTTAAAACTATAAGAAATCATAACATTATTTCACATAAATTTTTAATTAGCTGGGTATTTCTATATTAGTTAACACATTTAAATATTAAATATTATCATAATCATATTTTATATGTGATTAATTTAATTTATTAAGATAAAAATATATTGCACACCTTAAATATAATTTTCTAAAAAATATCTATTTTTTACCTTCTAATAAAATTTTCATCATTTTTAACCATTTTGAAATCAATTTATAAATTATTATTCATATTTTTACACGTATAAATAATAATTGTAAAAAATTTTAATATTTTAAATAATATATATTACCTTTTAAATAATGAAATATTATTTGTAAAAAAACAATTTCTTTTAACCAAGAATTATTAGAATATTTTTACATACCCATTTCATTAATGACCCTAATTATTTTAATTCATTTTTAATTAAAATTTATTAGTAAATATTATCGATATAATTTCTAAAAAGTATGAAATTTAACAAAAACACATAATTGAATAAAATAGAGAAAAAATACCACTTTAGAATCAATTGTATTTTCCTAAGTGTATTTGAACCCTTTTAATTTACAAATTCATTTAATTATCAACATAATTTAATTATATAGTAATGTATTATATTTTTTTTGTGGTAAATAATTTTTCAATATTTTCTGGTGTTTATTTTATCATAATATATTGAACACATCAAATATATTTTATAATTAAAAATATTCTAAAATCCCCAAGTGTTATAGATTTTAAGTTATCAACTCATCCCATTATGTATTAGAATGCATGACTATGGTTTATTTTATATGAACCCCATTAGCTAATAATTTTTCCCCTCACGTGTGTGTGAGTAAAATTTATACAATAAATGAGGCTTCTAGGTGAGTTTATGAGGTTAAATATTGGAATTTGTGAGAAACCAATTAAGGGGTAATATAAAAGGAAACTTGGAATAATAGAACATGAACCAAGTAATTTTTTGAAGTTATTATTCCCCTAGGGTCAAGTGTCAATTAATCATCCTCAAGATAATTTAACCATTATAAAGTTACAATGATCATACTGATATTTGTTTTTTTATTTCTATCATGTTGCATTATTAATTTTTTTGTTAATGCATAATCCTAATCACATCAATTAATAAATTAACAAGCATGAAATATTAAAGTAAAATAAAAAACATTATTCGTAAATTTTATTAAGACATAGAGGATCAATTATGTAAAATCCAAATTGTATTTATTATCTTGTAATAATATAAAACTGTTAATTTATGAAAAATTATTAAACACACTATAAAAATATATTTTTTTATTTTAAACTTCCCGTACTTATGTTAGGATCTAAAAATAGTTATAATTTTTAAAATATCCCATGTTAGGTTGTTATCAATTATTGGAGAATTTTAAAAGTAATTTTTGGTTGATATAACATAGTTCACATCATGGGTTTTCTTCCCAAGCATGACTTTGTGTGACTAGTAGGAAAGTGTTTATAAAATCTGTGTTTAGGGTTTCATGTTTTGGGAGTCCCCTAATTAGATCAAGGAATTGTTAGTTAAAGTTGGTAGGAAGTTTTTCTTTCCTAAAACACTTTGAAGAAATTTTACCAACCAAAGTTTGGGTTACAAGAAATTGAATTTCAGTATTTTCCACTTGAATATCTAGAATATCGGATATTCCAAAACTAATGGTGATGGATATTTAAATTAAATTAAATAGTGATAGAATATTAAAAAAAATTTATTATGTAATATTATGGTAATGTAGACAAAAAATTTAATATCTTATTTATTTAATATATAGTATAGATATAAGAGTCTTTATAACATCTGAATTTTTAATTAATAGAATGCATATTCAATGAAACATATTTCATGGGTAGTGCAGATGTTTTAAACACTAAAATAATACATGAAAATTAATATAATGTAATAAATATCTCTATACTTGTTCATCCACCTCACCAAGAAAGTTGAGGTGAAAATGATGCCTATAGGTACTAAATGAGGATTCTAATCTAATATATTATATCCTAAAATAAGTTATTTCTTGTAAAATGATAATAAAACCTTAGGATATGGATTCTTTTACCATGATATATCATATCTCATCCCTTTAGAAATAATTTTTTTTGCCGATTAGTGATTTTTTCACTACACTATAAAAATATAACCTAGAAAAATTTACGTAGCTATTGATTGTGTATTAAATGTAACAATGTAAATTTGTAACATAATATTGTTTGGATTCCATATGGATAATAAATTATTCACTAATCTCATACTATCATTCTCGAATTCTAGGTTTTCTTATTCATCTAGTATTATAAGATGGATGATATAGATTAATAACTAAGGAATCCTTTTGTGTGGATTCACCAGGTCAATAAGAGTTGTGGGAATCTCAATTCCACAACCCCTATAGTGAACCACATGAAATAAAAAAGTAAAAAATCCCATGAATATTTTATAGTAAATGGTTAATTTTTAATTCCTTTTAATGATAAAAATAATTTAGATTTATTGAGGAAAATATTACCATATTTTCTTTTTATATGGACAAAATGATTCCCTTAAAATTGAACTGATATAAATTGATGACAAAAAAATAAGTTTAATTTATTTCAAATAAATTCTTCTTGTGTTATAATGTTTTTATTTTACTTCTTGGGTATTAAATACTCTTAGGAATTTAAAAACTAAAACAAATAATCAATCATTATT
Source organism: Viscum album (assembly GCA_963277665.1). Lineage (NCBI taxonomy): Eukaryota > Viridiplantae > Streptophyta > Magnoliopsida > Santalales > Viscaceae > Viscum > Viscum album. Next base: position 1,947,720,115 of record OY728121.1, on the reverse strand, counting down.
ATAATTACAGTGTATTCTTTTAGGATAAGAGGCAGGGTGATTCTTATATCAGTCATGAGAAGCACCAGAATTAAATACTTAAATATGAATTCTCCCAAAGGCTAAAAATTGTTATTCCTATGTTAGTAGTGTGAATTTCAAAAGCTGTATTTACCTAGTGGATTTATTCTAGTGGAAATTTTTTCTGTATTAATTGTTACCAAGATATTTATATAAATATTCTATTGGAAATAATGAGATATTATTTCGTTTGAAATTAATATAGGTATGGAATTATCTACTTAATTAATGGTGAAATAATACTATAACCATTAATATAAAATTTTGGGAATAAATGATGAATATAAATTATATGATTCACACCATGTTATGGAAATATTGTTACTTCATGACCCAAAACCCACTAAACTAGTGCTCTAAGTGGGTTTTCCACAATACCTCAAACATTTCACCTTGTAAACCAAAGGATGCCAACTAGCAGTGAGGGACTAGAAGGTGATCATGGGGAGACTATTCCCTCATATCAGAGTATGAGAAAAATGGAAATAGCCAAGTATCATACATAGTGAAAAGTAAACAAAGTGAGAAAGAAGTAATCTGAAATAGAAATCTAAAATATTAAAATGCTATAAAAATCATGAAAAACTATGAAATAGAATACAACACTGGTCACCCAATGGGGTGAACATAAAGATGAAAGTACAAAGAAACAGAAAGTTATAGTACTGGGCTCAACCAAAAACTCTAATCCAACCCACATACCCAATCTCCCAACACTATTGAACTGCAACAATCCGATTAGTAGAACCACTCGAGTAGCTCCAATCAATCATGAAACACTGGGCCTCAACCCTATCTAGTATATAACTCATGATCCATCGGAAAAGCATACATAAGATCTATACATACACCAAGGTGCATGTGAAGGGGTGAGAAAGAATATCATTTGGCCACCCAGACAAGAAACCTAGAAATGTGTTGCTATAGTGTATACAATAATAATGTGAACGGCCAAGCTAAAGAACAACTAAACAGAAGGTAAAACCAATGTTGTACCACAGTCCAACTCAGGGTCCGTAATCCCTATCAACTAGGTAAGTGCCACCATGGATTTCCATAACTATATATGTACAGATATATAGTCCCATATATATAAATATATACATAAATAAAAATATTCATTAGTATGTGTATCAAACAACATGAAACAACATTAATAGTCAATCCTTGGGTCCGTAATCCTGATCGTTTGAACATCCCATGTAAGGGCATTGGTATAGATGTCATGGCACTCAAGATATGTCTCATAAGTCGATCTTTGGGTCCGTAATACCATCGACATGTACCTACTTCTTCCAACACTAGAGAAATATCTCTATGAAAGCTACATAACCACATGGGGATGCACATCATACACTTGTGATCATCCTTACTTGCCTCTAATCACTAACTAGGATACTGTATACTGACATTCAATACTGAATGATCTGGAAGAGCGTAATCAATTCGGTCATAGGATGAGGACAGTGTAACCATCCCCCCTTGTAAATAAAGATTTTGGGAAGCATAACCATAAATCCTGTAAACGTTTACTGAGTGAGTCACCATGCTTCTCAGTCTAGTGAATCTAGTATAATGTCTGAGACCTAGGTCTTAGATTTTAGGAGGTCACGACATTCAAAACTTGGATGATCCCTAAGGGGATTAGCCTTAGGTGATCTGTAAAGAGTTAAATCTCCAATGAGCCACAACGCAACACCCCTACAGTCTTGTAACTGATCTGTAAGTGCAGAATCATTCTAATCATAGGCTGGGGAGAGCGTAATTATCCCCACCACTCAAGAGTGAGTAATCTACCATGAGTCCTGGGTCCCCATGACCGAATCAAGGAGATCATAATTATCCTCATCATGTATTATCCATAATATGAGTCCGTCCAAGGTATTCCTACAATGGGAATACAAGTATCACTCAAGGATTACTATAAACATTAAGTAAGGCTAAAAAACCGGATACTATGAAGCACCTATAGTCATCTCAACAAAATATATATCACAATATATATATATAGACATATATACATCCAAGATCAACAGCCAAGTACCAAGTATTACCTCTAGGTATTCCAGTAAATATCATAAATAACATGGATTTGAAGCTGGATACTAGAAAAGAATGTATGGAATCCCAATAAGAAAAATAGATCCCTGGAAGAACATTAGGGAATCCCAATAGAAAGGAAGACTCCTCGCGTTAGGCTTGATAGCCACCAACTGGGAAGCACCACTAGTGAACATCACTACATCATAAATAAACAAGTTAAATATAATAAAGAGGTAGGGTGGCCCAAATGCGCAACCCAACACTATAGTTACAACCCCATGACTTACTATCTTGGAACAAGTTCTAGGTGAAACCCAAACACCATCTCTACCCAAACCTGACATACAAATCAGGGTAAGTAAAACCACGGGCACCCAATGGGTCCCTCAAGTCAAACACAAAGAGGAAACCTACTGGGAATCCTCTAGGAAAACATGAGAAAAGGAATCCTACATGGGATCCTTAGAGAAAAGTAAGGGGAAAATTCTAAATGGGATCCTCAAATGACGAACAACAGAGGAATCCTACAACATGGATCCTCTCAAAGGAAAACTGGAGAAAGATCCTACAAGGGACTTCCTAGGTCAGCAAAAAAGTAAAGGTATCCCTTAATGTATCCTTGGAAGAATCTAGTCTCACTACCTTGTAGGCTAGAAGGGAATATCTCACAAGGGGAATGACCTCAAAAGCATAGGTCATGAGAGATATCTCACATCTTATCTCAGATCAAAGGTCTCATCTAAAATGGTCCAAACACCCAACCTATCATCCATGTGAAGTCTCAACATTTGGTGACAAATGAACTCGATAATTGGAGGGAGAAACTATCTATTTTGATAGAAGCCCCCAAAACACCATTTAGAAGACCTCTATATTTCAAGAGGATTCCACCATTGAGACCTATGTGGAGAAATGCTCAGAATGGACTACTCACACAACCAATTTTGACTTACAGGGCACAAAATACCCCAAAACTCTAAGATGAAAAAGTACATGGCATGTACATTAGAGTACACAGTGTGTAATCTTATCTATCCCCTAGGATGTGTACTTATACATGACTAGAACAACATGGGGTCTGCCTGTGTAAAAGTACACGATGTGTAGTATTTAAAAACCAAAAACCCATATTCTCTTTCACATGGCTGGACACACGGCCATGTACCACCACACGACGTGTAATCAATGTACATTGTGTGTGCTTAAGAAAAATTCTTCTTCCCCAAATAATAAGAACACATGGAATGATCTCCTAGAACACACACCGTGTAACCTGGGTTTCCCAATGGGAAAACCCTCGCATCGCCCGAAACCCCTATTCCCCCCCCAAAACAATAGATCTGTCCTTAAGAAGCCATAAGCATGAAATATATGGATATAAAAACTTGAAAAAAAAATTTAAAGGGGATCTATGGAAAAAACAATAATAGGATTTCCTTCAGGTAGAAACCCCTGAAGCTTCATTTGATTTCACCGCCCACGATCGCTATACGCCGTATCAACGTGTCGAGGGCTTCACAATGGTACCACCATTCCATTCCTTCTCTCCCTCATTAAAAATATCGATTTTATCCATTAGGTCACGATGAAGGAGGAGCATCACAATAGTTGTGGACAAAAAGGAGAAGGAAGGAAGAGAAAACAAAGAAAATAAGAAAAGGAAAGAAAAGAAAAAGGGGCCCGGGATGACCCTGATGCCTGAATCGATTTTATGCCTCGCCTAGGATAAAATCCACATTCCGGACTCAACAACAGAGACATAATCTCAATACAATACTCCATTCAAAAGTTATCATCAAACAAACCTATATGAATACATTTATATTTAATTTAATAATATTAAATATTAATTATTCTTCTAAAATTTGAACAGCTCAAATTTCCACCAAACTCCTTTCCTAGGGTAAACACCCTATTTTTGGACCAACATAGTGGTTATAAAAATTATTTGAGATCATCTTCTAGGTTAAAATACTATTTTACCCCTTTACAATCATGTGATAGAAAAAATTCAAATTTTTGATCAAAAATGCGGTCCAAAAAAACTTGAGTGCTTACAAACTTCTCACCATAAACATTATCATCCTTGAGAATCCTAATGAAAGGAAAAACAACCAAGATCCCAACCTAATAATCTACACAACCAAGCTATCTAGACTTTCCATCAACCAATATCATAGAATTAAAGCCTTAATTTAACATGGAGTACATTTAACTATGACTGATATGGTACTCACCACCATAGGAATACCCTTATCATCATATCAAAAGAAAAATCTAAGCTCAAAATCCCACTATAAACACCAAATTTCAACAGAAAATGAGGGTCACAACCCTCAAATAGCCAAAGGTGCACTCCCCACCATATGGATTACCTTACACCACTCCTGGAGTGTAACCTTAATAGGGTTCCCTCTTCCTTAGTATTGAAGAAATTAAAAATAAAAAGAAAAGTAGCCTGGTGTAGGGCCAATGTTCTCTCAGTCTACTCAAGAAAAATCAAAATTATGAAGGATCATCTCTAAATAGGAGTATACTAATATTGTACAAAAAAGTGTGTACAGAGATCCCTTCAAGTTAGCCTCACATCCTATCAACCTAACCAAGATTAAGCCACATGACAACCGTCTCATGGTACCTAATTCATTCCATGATGTCACCCCTACAATAAAAAAAAAATTCCAACAAAACTTCTGCGACTCAAGCCCCCAAATATTCTTGAAACATCAGTCCTCAACTCTCACCTGACCACTAACTGATTTAGATTAAAATGATACCACGTGTATCCCGCATGTATCTTCCTCACCTAAACCAAACCCCAATGAGTCATCTAGTCACAAGCATCTATCCGCACTTCAACTATATTAGCAATATAGGAAACACGGGTTGACTTGCCTAGGAAACCGAACAATCCTACCCTACGAAGCCAGTCTGGAAAAGCAAACATCCGAGGTTCCTTAATCAAAATCTGAAGGCATCAACATTCCTATAATGAAAAACTCGAGTACCTATGATTCATCAATCATAAAATAAGTTTAAACCAAGATCATCTCCAAAAAGGCATATGAAAATATGGGCCAACCTCTCACACAAGTTTCCCTAGAGCAAAAGAGACATCAACCTACAAGGGTCCTAGTCTAAATGAAGGATCTATAGGTCTCCCACCTAGCCAAAAAGATCTAACGTTTCAAAGCAGGTAAAGACCCCAATGACCTATAAAGGTCAAAACTGAAAACACAACCTACGAGGGTCCTGATCCTCTCCGAGAATCCTAAAAAGGAACTGCTCCCTAGAGGTCAAAACCCAAGAAGAAGAGAAACTGAACAAACACTCATCGGGTATCCATATACGGAAATATCCCATGAAGGTCCAGTTCACAAGAAAAGTCTTGGTACCTATATCACACTTAGGGATCCATCTAGATAACCAGAGACCCAAGAAAGAATGCCCAAAAGGGTCACATCAAAAGAGCATCACATGTCGCATCGACCTAATAGGTCACTACACACGAGGTGCATGAGGATTGAGTCATTAGACTAACAAAAAAGACTTCAATGTAGATCCATATAACATGAAATCATAATAAAAATCATGTGTAAGAAGGCCCAACTAAATAGGCCTATTTTATCAGTAAAATTGAGGACTAGGAGGCCCATATTTTATAAATAATCTGTGCCCAATATGATGAATGATACACCTCTTTCAATTTCCGTCCAAGAGTCAAAATCCATCTATGACCTCTTACAAATATGGTTCAAAGATCCACAATAAAATCAGAACATCCACACAAAACATGTTCATCTCTCAAGGTGAAAATCATATAAAATTGTAACATCACAAAATCCAAAAAACAATCCCAAACCCTAGAAACCAGGATATTCTATCGGAACAAGTGTTATCGATGCACCAGTCCAATGTCTATCATTGGTTTCAGCACATTACTAATACTCCTTTCAACAATATCACAAACAGTAAAGAACAGGAAATGAACCCCTATGATACCACAATGTACCATCCTAAACCGAAATCCACTAAACCGGTGCTCTGAACTAGTTCACCACAAGGCCACATGTGCGCCTCCCCATATTCCAGAGTCTGCTGACTAGCAGCGAGGTCCTAGGAGTTGATTGTGGGGAGGCTATGCCATCAAATAAAAGTAACAAAACAGTGTAAATAATGGATTATCATACACAATAGAAAGTAAATAGAGTGAAAAAGAAGTAAAAAAGAAATAGAAAGCTATAATAGTAAAATGCTGTAAAAATCCTAAAAAACAATGCAATACAATAAAGTACTGGTCACCCACTTGGCCAACCAAAAAGATACAAGTAAAAAGAAACTAAAACTAAAAGTAATATGGTCATCTAATAACTTTGAGCCAAACCACGTACCCAATATCCAAACACTGTCAAACTACTATAGCCCAATCAGAAGAACCACTCAAGCATCTCAACTTGATCATGTAACACTGGGCCTCAGCCCTATCCACCATGAAACTCACGAACAAACTGAATGAAAATAAGTTTTTTATTTTCAAAAACACTTTTAAGGAAAAGTGAGAAACCATAAAGTCTAAAAAAACCCACAGGAAACCAAATAAAAAACCAGGAAAAACTATAGGATCAGCTCCTACACAAAAATTACACCATGACTATAAGATTCATCCAAGAATATCCTTTGGACAAGAAGTCTTGTGTAGAAATGAATGGGCATGGAGCTGATGGAAAATCTATACCCTATCATTATCCAGATCCAAAAGGAATTCTTTGGTGAAGACTAGATGTTTTGATCCCCATCTGGAGAAGATACAAGTAGCATACTAAGGGAGAAACACCAGAAATCTAAAAGAAACCAAAAAGAGAGTTGAAATCAACCCAGACACATCTCGAACAACAATCTAGTAAAAAAACGAGTAACTTCCAATTTAAACAGTGTCATAAAAGAGCAACTTAAGGTTACCAGAATCCACTTTCCTAAATAATATCTAGGATAAAGCTGATAAATGAATGTTGGATTCCTCCTTTATCATCCTTTCAACCTCAGAAGAAAGATGATCCCATGATTGTATATAGTCTTCCATGATTATCTTATATTTATTGAACCCCCCCTAAAATAATTAGATCCTATTTTTCAATCCATGCATATTGATCCTCATTGAGAGACACTATGAGGGTCCTCCCCATCATCTTAGCTACCTCCTTTTTAGTTTCATTGAGCACCAATACCTACTCAGTCACTTCCTCAACTGAACTCAATAGAAAATCTAAGGAATTTTCATCCTGGTTCCCTAGACTTAGGTGTCTCAAAGTCTCAATAGTTGTTTTGTTTTTGATTAACTTTTTTGAAGATCGAGTCACCAGGGGAGGAGGAAATGAGGAGTAATCCTTTCTCTTATTCCTCATCCCAAATCTTATATTTCTCCTTGGGCTTGAAGCTTCGTCCTCCAAATTCTCGAGTTCACTGCCATTGGATTCCTTCCTACAGGTCCCATTGCCAACTTTCTCCCCTAGAATAGTGGGATCCGAAGTGAACTCGATATATGATAAGCCTTCAAAACTGTTGATTAGATGAATAGGGGTCCAATTAAAAAAAATCAAAATCCTCTATAAAAATTACCCCACCTCTATTTGGGAAAGCTACATCTGTAGCGGGTCCCTGCTTCCCCTTACACCCGTACAAACTTCCCAGTCCTGATTCCTCAACAAAAGATCCATAAAACTCCACATTCTCACCTCCCGTTGTCTTTTCCAAGACCCTATTACTCCCTATACTTTTAATTTCACCTCGTTCATGCCCATAAAAAGCCCTCCCCCTCACACTTCTGTTGGTTGGAAGGACTCATGAGATCCTTACTCAGTCGATTGAACACCTTAGAAACATTCAGATTGGGCTGTTGTGCCTTGGATTTCTTCCCCACACTAGAACCCATATCATCCTCAGAAATGCAGTACAATTCCTCATTATTGAGATGTTTCTCCTCTCCCAACCGCAATGATAGTGGTTCTCAGCCTCTATCTTCAATGCCTATTTCAATCTTTCCTGGTCCAACATTCTCCCTAGTCTCAGTAGTCCTTCCACGACCATTTACCACTATCCTTGGCAGACTCGGGACTCCCCGATAACTGACCTCCAGCTGGTTTCCTAATCCCCTACCCACCCTCAATGTAGGCCCCCGATGACAGACCTATAAGTAATTCCCCAACTGTCTACATGAAGAACATAAGTCTTTCAAAATATGATAAATCACACAGTGATTTCACATGTACTCCTCGCCAACTATGATCCAAAAAAATTGAAGGGGACTCAAGAAACATCCACCTCGACACAGACTCTCAGATTCACATGATGAAAAACTGACTCTGTGTGGCTATCAGAACATAAATACCTACCAATTAGATTACCAATAATTCTGATAATAGAAGGGTTATGAAATTGTAATGGATGATTAGGGAAGATAACCCAACTTATAGAGGAAGGTGGGTCATGTTTCATGTGGAACTCAACCGACCATTAAAACAGAAAAAACTGAAGACCATTGCCGCATCGGGGGGCCCTCGACCAGGAGTAGATGTGGTCTTCCTCCAATGAAAATCAGATCATAATATAGTGATTGTCAACAAATCCCATTGTATCCCTATCATGAATATCCCAGCAGTCGAAGATGAACCTCTTGAAGGAGTCAACTGAAGGCCTCCACTGCTTAAACCGTTCCCCCCCAAGGTGAACTTCAGAAGCACAAATGTTTTCATAAACTCTGCTATCAAGATCTAGTGGTTTGGGAGACCATCGATGAGATCTGGAACTTTAGGTCATAGTTCTTCCTTCAGGAAAGGAGGTATAAGGTTGGGTTTTGATAAGGTATGGTACTTCGAAGATCCCTCCCCAACCGATGGGGGGTTGTATCAGCCCGACCACCGCCTTCTTCACTGAGAGAAAGTGGCTCCTCTAGGGATCCTGAGATGAAGTACCTATTCCAATATCTTCGATAGTGGAATTCCCACGTTCTCAACCTGAAAAGAAGACATAAGGTCTAAATGTACACTGTGGTTCACGTACATGGGTGAGAAATAATCTCAGTAGTCCACCCTAAAAAGAAACCTATAAATGTGCTTCTATAGTGTATGAAACAACAATATGCTCAGCCTAGCTGAATCACAACTAAACAAAAGGTATTAAAAACATGAAACCATGTTCTAACTCAGGGTCTGTAATCCCTATCACCATTACTATATACATACACATATATAGTCCCATACATATACTTATATAAATAGATATGAATATTCATTGGTATGTGTATCAAACAACATGAAACCATAGTAGCAATCGATCCTTGGGTCTGTAATCCTAATGGTATAGATATCCTGTGCAATGGCATTGAGATGGATGTCGTGCCACTCAAGCCATGTATCATTAATTCGATCTATGGCTCTATAATCCAATCGACATGTACTTACTTCAGCCAAAGACAAAATTGTATCTCTGAGCAAGCTACATCACTATAGGGGGATTCCCTCCTACACGTAGGATCATCTGTACCCACCTCTAATCAGTAACTAGGATACTATATACCGATGATCAATCTAGAAAGATCTAGAAGAGTGTAATCATTCTGGTCACAGGATGAAGAGAGCATAATCATCCCCACCAGTAATGAAAGATTCTGGGAAGCATGTCTGCATATCCTGTAAAAGGTTACTAAGTCATTCTCCATGCTACTCAGGCTTGTGAATCCAGTCCAATGTCTAAGCCCTAGGTCTCAGTCCATAGGTAGTAACAACATTTAGAAGTTAGATTATCCATAAGGGTCTTACACTTAGGCAATATTTAAAGAGATAATTCAATGGTGAGCCACTATTCTACACCCCTATAGTCTCGTAACTGATCCATAAGAGAGAAATCATTCTGATCATTGGCTGAGGAGAGCATAATCATCCCTACCACTTGAGAGTGTGTAATCTACCTTGATTCCTCACCCATCATGACTGAATCGTGGAGAGTGTAATCATCCTCATCATGTATCATCCATCCTATGAGTCTGTCCAAGGAATTCCTAAAACGAGAATCCAAGTATCACTCAAGGCTTACTGTAAACATCAAGTAAGGATTAATAGTCGGATACCAATAATCACATATAGTTATCCCAAAAAAATATATATCAATATATATATATATATACACACACATCAAGGATCAATAACCATGTCCCAGGTAGTACCTATGGGTATACCATAATATCAGAAATATCATGGCTCATAAGCTGGATACTAGGAAAGAATGTCTGGAATACCAATAAGAAAAAAGGATCCCAGGAATAATATTCGGGCATCCCAACAGAAAGTAAAATGCCTCACGTTATGATTGAAAAAACTAACTAGGAAGCACCTCCCCTGAACAACATTACATCATCAATAAACAAGTGAAAAATAACAAAGAGTGAGGGTGGCCCGAACACCCAAGACAACACTACAGCCACAAACCCATGGGATTACTAGTTTATCATGGGTTCTAGGTGACACCTAAACATAATATCTACCCAAACTCAACATACAACTCAGGGTCAGTCAAACCACGGGCACTTGATGCGTCCCTCAAGTCAAACACAAAGAGTCATCCTATTCGGGATACTCTAGGTAAACCTAAGTGAAGGCATCCTATATGAGATCCTTAGTGAAAAAAGGTATGAATCCTATATGGGATCTTCAAATGAAGAAAAATAGAGGAATCATACAATAGATATCCTCTCAAAGGAATATAGGATAGAGATCCTACAAGGGACTCCCAAGGCCAGCACATAATCAAAGGCATCCCTCAACAGATCCTTGGAAGCATCCAGTCTCATGGCCTCGTAGGCCAAAAGGGAAAATTTCATAAGGGTAATATCCTAAAAATCATAGTTAATTAGAGATATCTCATAGCTCATCTCAGATCAATGGTATCAACTAGGTTGGTCCAAACATCCAACCTATCATACACGACATGTCTCACTCTCAGGTGACAACTGAACTCGATAACTAGAGGAAGAACCTCTCCATTTAGATATAAACCACATAAAAAGCATATATATGACATCTAAATGTCAATAGGATTCCACCATTGAAATATACATGAAAAAATGCTCAGAATGGACTACTCACACAATCAATTCTGACTTCTACGGCACAAAATACCCCAAACCTCTAATCAGGAAAAGTATATGGAAAGTACTTTATTGTACAAGGAATGTACTCTTATCCCTACCCCTGTTTTTTACTTATAAATGACCCAAAAAACATTGGGTCTTCCTATGAAAAAGTACAGGGTGTGTACTTCAAAGTACATGGCGTGTACTGTCTAAAAACCAAAAACCCTTATTTTTTTCATAGGACCGGACACATGGCCATCTACCACCACACGATGTGTACTCAGAGTACATGGAGTGTACTTAAGAAAAATTCTTCTTCCCTAAATAGGAAGAACACATGGCGTGCTCCCCTAGAACATATGCTATGTAACTTGGGTTTCTTGACGGGAAAACCCCTTAATCGCCTAAAACACCCATTTTGGCACCCGAAATAACAAATTGGGCCTTAAGAGGACACAAACAAGAAATATATGGATATACAAACTTTAAACAACCAATTTTAAGGGGATATATCGAGAAAATGAAAATGGTACTACCTTCGGTTGGAAACTGCTGAAGCTTCGTTAGATTTCACCATCCATGATCCTCATACACCGTATCAGCGCATCGAGGGCTTCACAAACATACACCTATTCCCTTCCTTATCTCCATATTTATCAATATCCATTTTCTACCTTAGGTCATGATTAAAGAGGAATATTAGAAGAAGCATGCACAAGAAGGATTAGGAAGGAGGATAAAAGAAAGAAAATAAGAAATAGAAGGAAAAGAAAAAGTGTCCTAGGCCGGCCCTAACACCCGACTCGAGTTTATGCCTTTCCAAGGATAAAATCCACATTACAAACTCAAAAGAAATACATAATATTAATCCGATACTCCATTCAAAATTTATATCCAAACAAAAATATGTGAATAAATTAATATTTAGTTTAGTAATATTAAATATTAATTATTCCGCTAAAATTCTAACATCTCATATTTCCGCCAAAATCCTATACTAAGGTAAAAACCCTATTTTGAGACCAATATAGTAGTTTGAAAAATTATCTAAGATCATATGTTAAGGTAAAAATACCATTTTAACCCTTTATAAGAATGTAACTGCAAAAATTCAAAATTTCTGCTCAAAAACTGCGGTCTAAAAAAACACGAGTCCTTACAAAGATAATTATCAATAAAATAATACTAATGGTTATTGTTATAGATATACCCAAATTTTTATTTAGTATCTTTTCATTTTAAAAAATTAAGGTATTAATGATATATGTACTTATTTACTTTTTGAAATAAAAACCTTTAGAAATAAATTCATTCCATAAAGAATTTACAAATTATTTGGTTTCATAACATACAAAATTACAAGGTGAATTTTAATTTGAATCTATATATTTCATTATATTACATTAATAAATATTAGGAATAAAAAATGAATGTAATGAATACACTTGATAAAAGATACCGGATCCTTTGATATGATTTGTTAGGGAATACCTTAACCACGTATTCATTGATCAATAAATATAGATTAAAGGTTTTCCTAATCTTAAATTATCATATGCACCTCATATATTTCAAGATAATAAATCGTGGACCAATGAAGAGTCTTATAAATATTATGAATCTTCCATGATTCGTTTCTTGGAAATCTATCAAAATCGTAGTGTAAAAACCAACCGTATGACAAAAAAATTGATTAATGGATATCATATAAGTTACAGTAAAATGGGTGTCCATTAATTTAAAAGTGTAAGACATTAATATTTGAATAATTTATTTAGTTATCATTAGTTTGAAATGTATTTAAATGAAAAAACAAGGTACATCTCATTTGATTATCCAATAGAAACTAAGTGTATTAGCATTGATAGGATATAAATTTATTTATCATACAAACTATGTTTTTATGTGGGAAGAAAATATCTATTGTTATATTGGGACTAGGAAGCGAGTAAATTTAATCATAGGTCCAGAAGAAAAAGTTTTCTTAAAAATAGATAAATCTATATGTTTTCGTGGGAGTAATTATTCTAGAGACACATAATATATGAGAAGGTTAAAACCATAATAACATTTTTATTTTTAGTATAATGATTGATATATTATTCATAAAATTAACAAATCCTATATATATTAGTGAGTAAAATATAGTTATGATTAACAAGTTCATATTAATTAAATAATGGAATCCATGTAACAAAATTACTTGGTACACTATTTTGGATGATTTGAGTCTTGATAATAGTGGGGAGTATTCTAAAGAAAATATATATGGATGATGCAAGTAAACAAAAATAAGCCAAAATTTATTATTAGCTGGTTTAATTTATAAATAAAATGTCTTTGACATAAACCTTTACTCTAATTTTTATGATTAAATCATTTTAATTATACTTTTTATAACTATTATGATCATTATATTAGGAATCATATGTCAAGGCGACATATCATGTAGGTAACATTGTGGTTCATATGACCTGAAAACAATGGTTGGTGACATAAATGAATTCCAATATAGAGTTTATGTTTTCAGGTATCCATTAGTGGATTGAAAAATGTATAGCTATCATAGTATATTAAATTTAATAAATTTTTTGTAGGTGTTAAAAAAATTCTAGTTGGAGCGATATAGTTTTCCAATATATATTAGTCTGAAATCATATAGAAAAAAGTTATTTCTTGTATAGTTAAATAAAACAAATTTTCTTTTCTAAATTTAACTTAAGGAGTATCATATGTTATAGGGGAAAAGATATACTAGTATAGATAAAATATTTTCATTATCCATGTTATAGTAAATAGTTGACTTGGTATTGAAAAATAAATGATCAAATAATTCATTTTCATTGTTTCATTATCGCATTGAATACTAGTTATATGTAGGCTATATATTCATACGATCACTTTTGAAATCTATATCACATTCCATGATATGTATATAATATTTATAATGATTATTCATAAATAATAGAATTAAAATAAAAAACAATATGATAAGAGCCATACGTTCAGATAATCAGAACAATCCAACAGTTCTTTCGGAATAAAACTAGATGTGTTCTTCGAAATTAGATAAATATGATTATTATTTTTTACATAGATATAAAACTAGTCCTCTATAGAACCATTAATAAAGTATCTCAATAAGTATTAGGTAACAATGAATGTTTAAGAATGTTATATCAAATATTTGACATATCAACATTAGACTCAGTATCTTATCACTTATGATGTAGCATAAGAAGTATTTTTATCAAAATATTGTTCCATATTTTTTATTTAAACCAAGATAGTAATGTTCAATCACATTATAATAAACCAATATCGATGTTCATATCCAATATGCTATGACTGATAAAGAATAATAGTATACATGAGTTCATATCCTATCATGAGACATTCTATTATAAATATTGGGTCTTAGTAAGCATATCTACTATGGATATCTTGGTTTGATAAAAAAATTAGGCCATACACCAGAAAATTAATGATTATCATATTAGAATAACCAAAAATGTGTCAATAGTCTGTCCATGTGAAATTGAGAGTCTATTTTATTTTATACCCTGGAACCCACTACATTCAAAATTAAATTGATGAAATATTCATGATCTTCAATATTAACCAATTTATTATCACATGATGATCACTGTTCTATGTTAAATAATTGTAATAATTACTTGGAGTACTTGTCACACTAAACAATCATATCTATTCCATCTTATTATAAGAAATTTGAAGTTCCATGATAGTATTATTAAATATATATTCTATAGTCAGAGGATATCATTTTATGATATAAAAATGAAATAGGTTATCAGGGTAGAGGTTTATAGGACTTTGGGGAATATTCTTATAGTGTACATCATTGGTAATTATTTGGGGATTTTTTTGAGTACATGACCCACTAATAGGAAATACACATTTTTATCTGTCATTAGATATTCCTATATTTGGATGTTTTAATGATTCTTTCACTTTAAGGCTAATATTAATTCATATAATTTGTGACTTAAATATTTTCATTGAATCAAACAATGATAACATATGCTAGCCAAGATGTAGGATATATTAGGCTCTTTGAGAGTAATACAACATTAATGAATAGTTCAAGAAAGAATTTTTCCCATATGTTATTTAAAAGAGGATAATATCTTAGGACCTTTAATATAAATGGAAATACATTATTAGGTCCATGTACTTTACATTTTGTTGATATTTTCATTTTTATAAAGTCAATTAAATAGAAATAAAGCACATATGTTTATGAAACAATCATGAAACATGTTTAACTAGAGATAGTGTGATTAAGAGATTACATTACATAGTGTATGTTTATATATTACTACTGTCTTTACAGAAAATAACCTCTTTCTATATGGGTGGATTATTGTGTTTATAGAAACTAACCTTTGAATGTAGGTGTAAGAAAATAATGCCACTAAGAATGGGGCCTAGAATTTTATACACTATGTTTATTTGAAAACTCTATAAAATTCAATATTAATTAAACATTTTGAACAAATACTTCTCATATATATGGTTTAATAATTATTCATGATTAGATGATTCCATATATTTAATCACCAACTATTTGATAGAATGTTATGTGAGTAAAATATTAAATAAATAAATATTTTGTAATGTAATGACTATTTTAACAAATATATACTATTAATTTATTTTGGTTTATTCACAAGGTAAAAAATATTTACTTATTTGGTTACAAGAATTAATAATAAATACTTATTAAATAATATTTTGAATATAATATTTATTTATTTAATGGGGAATAATGTAGTTATATTTATTTATTAAATTAACAGTCATTATTCAAGACCCGATAAATAATGAGGCAGATTTGTCGATTGAGTTTAATTATATCGTGAGAAATTTCATTATAAATATTATTTGAATAAATATTAATTTACTTATTCATGAAAAAATATCCATTTTATACAAATGTCTAGATACTATCATTTATATGATTATAATATTATTATATAGTGTAATATCCAAAAATTCTAAAAGGAAAGACTATGTTTGATAGCATACAAGATACACAACACTGAGCCTAATTGAACAACTAAATATTTTTATAATGTTACCACTATAATCTAGCCACTAGAAAGGTGGGTATGAAAAGGATTAACTGAATTATGAAAAAATGTTTTAGACATGTATAAATGGGGAATTATTTAGTGACTAATTAATTATAAATTAAAATAAATCCCTTTTGAAAATAAAAGGAAATATTTTTCTGAAAAAACTATTTAAATGCGCACAAGTGTGTTTTTTACTATTAAAATAAAAAAATTTATTGATTATATTAATAATATATATATATAATATATTAAATATAATGTTTATAATTAATCCTATTGGTTTTCTAGACATAATATAAAAATAAATCCAATTTTATGCTTAAAAAACTATATCTTTCTAAAAGCAGTTTTACCACCTTTTGATGACATAATTTTTTTAAAAATATCATTTGTAACTTTTAAAAAATTTATTTGGAAAAATGAAAAATATTTTTGGAATTTTAATGTTAGAATTATCTTATGGTTACTTTCTTTTATTTTTGGACTAAGTTTTATTTTTTTGATGAATAGTGAAAAATACTGGATTTTAATTGCAAACTAACTTTTTATATAAATAATTTATAATGCTAAATTATATTTCAAATTATTTTAAATGTAAAATTCTAAAAATTATACATATATTAATCCAATTTATTTAATTAATATTTATTTTTTTATTTAATTTGGATATTAAGCTATTTCATGTTTTTGAATATTTTCACATTAAAAACCCATTTTCTCGTCACGAATGGTGGAATAATTTTAAATTTAATACTATAAATTAGATGAATTGAATTTATAAAAATGGATTAAATATTTTTAATAATAATTTAAATATTTATTTAATATATCCATTTTATTTTTTCCCAATATAAATAGTAAACTTGATAATTTTTGTTACCATAGTAAAGGGTAAATCGGGTAAAAATAAATTAATTTAGAGTAAAAATAATATTATAAGGACTATAAATTGAACCTTAAATAATAAAAAATTTAATAGGATGAGTAAATTTTTTCCAAAATAGTTCTTAATTCGGTTATGTGGCCTTTTCTTCCATTTAAATGTGATTGTGACATTTATAATATTTTATTTAAAGAAAATACAAAGATATCACAATCATATTCTCAATAACTAAACAATTTTTAATATCGGTTTATCTAGAGGATTTTTTTAATATAAATAGTAATTTCAAATATAAAATATTAATATTAACAAGGTTAATTTATTTTTAATTTTTAGTGAAGAAATAATTACCCTAAATTCTTACACAACTCTAATACAATAATTATTAAATTAATTGAAATATTAAATAAATGTTATTATAAATATTATCATAAATATAATTTGATATAATTAATATGATAGAAGAGTTTTATATATTAATTTGACATGTTAGGGTCGTATTAAATTATGTTTTTGAAGTTATCTTATTTCATTGATATTTTTAATGCTAATATCGCGAATAGTCTCAAAATTGACATTAATGATATTTTAAAATAAATAATATTTTATTAAATGATATAATATTCCTAAAAATGTAAAATTAGGAATTTTTTTATAATGATAAAATTACATCCATGATTCATTTATGAGTATTTTTACATTTTATAGTAAATATATTAACCCTCTAATTGTAAAAATCCATATTGTCATGGTTAGAGTTAAAGGAGTTAAATAAGGTTTAAAACAAAAAGAGAAGGGTATAAATTTTGTAATTAGTTTTCAAAACTTTATAGTAATATATTATTTAGACCCAAAATAATATTATTTAATAAATTAATAAATTTTTATCCATTTGGAAATGAAAATTAATTTATATTAATTTAATAGTTTTAGAAATTCCAAGAGTGCCCCTTCCCTCTCTTATAAAAGGGAACCAATTATTATTTCTTCATAACACTTAAAAGCCAATTTTTAGGACAATACTGATCCAAATAACTTTCTATATTCAGTACCTATATTCTATAGGTCTTATATTAGGCATAAATCCACCCTTAGTGGTCATAAGGTGTTAAGTAACGAAGATTGTTTGAAGAAGAGGTATAATTTTTAGTTAAGAATTTTTATTTTGTTTATTATTACATATTTATAAACAATTATTCAACCATGATAAAATAATATATTAAGTATAATAATTAAAATTTTATGTTATTATTAATTTCTAATGAACTATATCCATCTCCAGTTCCATCAAATGAGAAAATATTTAATCATTCATGTGTATGGCATACTACTGCCTCACAAACTGATGTAATTTTTCTCCATAACTATCTCTCAAGAATATTTATAGTGATAGAATTATGGTTTATATATAATATCAATGACACAAATGTAATTCTTAAAATAAAATTTAACATTTACAATCTTACCTTTTTATACACATAAAAATAATAACGTCATTATGGCGTACGTGTAAATTATCACCTCCACAAAGTGACATGGTTTGTTTTTCATCACAACATCACATGAATGATATATATAAGTATATTTATAGAATTAATATTATATTTATGATATTATTAGCATTATTAAAATAAATAATTATAATTACCTTTTTCCATAATGATCATTGAAAATGAATTCGCTATTCAAGCATACGTATGACCTACCATCACGATGATTGTAACATAGATCATTTTTCATATCCATATATAATGGATGGATTTAAAAGTACATTTTTTATATAAAAATGATTATTATTTAATGATTATTATTCTAGATATGATGGACTAGTGAACACCTTGACAACATATATCAAATCAAAGTCATTTTGGACTTAGCAGGTACCGAATATCATCAAAACATCTAACATGAACCTGAATGATTATGTAATTGATATAAAATATTAATAATTGACATAAATGGAATAATAATAATTGAAATTTTATAATGAAATTAAATAATTAATATAAGTTTACTATTTAGGAATATATATTAAATACCTGAAAAGTTATTTTCTAAAAGAACAAACTAAAATAGTTGGGATATATAAAGTTAGAAAAATAGCATTTTAAGAAATCATTTTTTGATTTCTAAAACTAATGAAAGAAAAAGAATAAAGTATCAATTTATACTCAATAATACCCCACTTCATGGAAAGAAAAAACACAATACATAAAATGAAAACTAATAATATTGAATTACTTACATCCCTTTTTTAGTTTTTATAACTTCAAAAATAAACTTCATAGAAATATTTGATTTTCTTATATTAAATCCCCTTGAGTTTATTAAATATTTTTATATCCAATGGAATGTAAAAATTCATATCCCACATTAATAAAAAGGATTCTTTCAAAAGATTCTCCCCTTTTAGATTAAATCTCACCCCGAGACTCTTCCTTTCATTTTCAAAACAAACTCTCAAAACAAATTCTCTAAAATTATACCTGTTCTTGATTTAAAAAAGTTATAATAATATAATTATAATATCCTAAAAAAGTTATATAAAAATATATGAAAAAATTTAATTTCAATTAAATATTCATATAATATACAAAGGAAAGAACATTCATCTAAAAGAGTTGGAACATATTCATAAAAATACTCAGATAAGAAATTAAATCAAAATAAACATTATTCTAATGGTTTCAAATTACATCAAGAGTTTAGTAAAAAAGAAATAATTATTTCTTATATATCTTCTTGAAAGATTCTTTCAAATTCTTTACATCATCATGGTTCTTATCCACTTTATCATCTAATGATTCAATTTTAATCATCCTTTCCTCCAGGAATGATAGTCTCCAATTATCTACCTTAACATTTTCAACCTTTTCAGTAATCTTCTTATTTTTTCCATTAAGATTAAATAATCACCTTAAAAAGAATAGATAATTGTATTTTATTCATCCTAATAATGAGAATTTTCTTTAAAAACTATGAATTAATTATTCGAAAATTAATCCATATCTCTGAACTATTAAATAAACATTACTCTATTTGATAAATCAGATTCCAGTTTTCAAAGGTATCCTCAAAGTCAATAGAATATGTATTAACTTCTATAATATGTTAATCATGGTCCTTAAAATCATTATCAAAATTTATGGAGTATCTCACCATATGATTTATTCTTTTCTTATGTTCCTTATTACTCAATTTTATGGTTTTTATGTCAAACTCATTTTTAACTACCGATTGTGTTAATAACTTTGAAGAATCTGACCTTTCATTCATAATATTTTGAATTTTTTTACATATGGTTTAAATATCTAGAAGATATAGTATTGAATCAACAAGATATTTTAAATCCTAACATATGTAATCTAAACCTTTATATGCTTTAGTAGTAGATTATTTTGAAGACTCTAATTAATATTTTGGAATCATGAGGTCTATATGGTATGAAATTTGACTTCTTTACTTATTCAACTTTTCCTTGCTCCAAAATGTTTTCAATTCAATATCTTTATCTAACTTGGTCTTGTCTAATAATTTTTTTTGTTAATGATAAGCTTCTTATTATCATTTTAAGGATGATCTATCTTCCTATGAAACATCTATATTAGGATTATTAGCATATTGAGAAGGTAAAAGGGTTGATGTTGAACATGACTTTGATGAAATTTTTGTTTCCTTTGAATATTTATTTGATTCTGTTTATTCTTGTTCTTCAAGATATTATTCCTCCTATTAATGTAATTTTAATAACCATAACATAATTCTAGGAACTCCATTACATTCTTTCTGAATTAACTTTCGTTATTCATTATCAACTATATTATGTGTATGTATTGGAATCGAGTTTGTAACTATTTTTTAGGATTGAGATTGAACAAAAAATTATTCTATAATCTATTTTACTTTTAATTTTCACAAAATTTTGGGGCAAAAGATGGACATATTAATGTTTCAACATACTCTAAACTAGAAACTAGATTTTATTGTTTGGTATAAAGAATTATTTAGTACCATTAGGTTGGATGAGCACCAGATAAGGTAGATTTAGATAATGGTGGATCTTCTAAAGATCTTTCAACTCCCTTCATTAACCATTCCAACTTTTCTTCTTCCAAAAACATTTTCTTTTTTTCTTTATATTTATAGTATTCTTCAAATCATCAGTAGTCTGAATCTTAAAATCCATGAACTTAGTATTGTGAAGATAAAAAATAGGATCACCTAGTTTCTTTTGTTCCTTATGAGCTATAAGTTTCAAAAATTATTCATTAGTCATTGATTTTTGTTTCTTCTATAATTTAGGGGGTAAATATTCAAAATTTATCTTTTCACTCATAGATTATTTCTTTTCTATAGGGTTGACATAAAAAACACATCTATTTTTGTTTTATCCACAAACTTCTTTAACATAGAATAAAATAAAAGCTGTATCCCTGCTGTAGTATCTTCACCAATAAGATAAATATTTTCCCTCATAACATAATTTTGATTCTTGATATGTAAAACATATATGTAGTTCACTATAATTTTGTTTATGAAACAAGGAAACATCAGAATATTTGACTTCATTGACACCATCTTAATTGATTCAACCTATAGAAAGAAAAACTTGACCAAGTTTATCAACGTCATATTAATCAAAAAGTATAATATAAAAATTTCAAGTACTTTAAGGGTATCCCTATGACCCTTTTTCGGTATCAAGAAACCCTAAATTCATAATGTTACTACCCTTGCATGTAATTTAATATGTAAATATTTTATTACTTCCTCAAAATATATAAAAAAATATTCTTATTCCTTTTACTTCAGGAAACTCCAATGCTTGTTTGGAAACTTTTGAGAAGGGAGATATACTTATCCTTATAAGGGAACTTTAAAAAGATCAGAAACATATTGATATTAATTTTTATAGCTTTTAACAAATAATGTAAAAACAATATATTTCTTATTTTCTTAAAAAAGAAATTTTTTTCTACAAAAAAATAGTGTAACACTGTTTATAAGTAATAAGTTTATAATAAATCAAAATAACTTATAATATATATCAAAAGTAATATATCAGAAAGTATAATTGTAGAACATTCTATGATTAAAATTGTTGGATCATAAGATTGTAAAATGGAAACAATAGGGGGGAAGGTGAATTATAGTTTAAAAATTTAAACTAAAACAAAAAACCTATTATATAAAAAATAGTAGACTTTGAAGTCATCTGATAATTATAATGTTTAAATAAGATCTTGAAATCATCCATTATATTAGAGTTATTATCGGTCTCATAGAATATCCAATAAAATATATTATTAGAACGGTAAGTAAAAAATAACTTTTTAATGAAATGCATATTGGAAAAATAAAATCTCAAAAACAAGTTTAAAAATTATTATAATAGTATAAATTAATTATAATATTTATAAAAGATAATTCTACTCTTTAACATTAATATTTAATAAGGTAAAAAATACAGACATATGATATCCACAGTTTCAATAGATACTATGAAGGTATATATTTTGTTACTAAGAAATCCCTCAATACGATGATAAAAATAGCCCTATATTCCAATCCCTTGGAATCCCTTAATGCAACGATCTATATGTCTCAATCTTATTATCATCAAAATACCTTGATCTAATAGATCATATTCACCCATATTTATATCCACAAAATACCTCGATCAAAACCATGATCAGATAAAATAAATACAAAAGAAAAGTGTTCTAAGTAATTTTAAATCCTCACAAAGATTACATTGAAATATAACCCTCTGTGAAGTTAAAAAGAATTAGAATTAGTTGTTCAAGCATTGAAATAACATAGATGTGTTGATTTGAAATTTCACCACCTCTCATCTCTTTGAATGACATTCTATTTATAGGAAATTATTCAATGGTAATATTTATGATTTGGTTACAACATCTTTAGAAAACTTTTACATTGATAGATTATAATGATTTGGATATTGATATCGATAGTTAAGCATAAAATATACATCATTTTACAAAATTACTTTTAGCACCATTATAATTCTATTATAGACTCTGTAAGATAAAAATATTTCTAAAACTCTAATTTTAAACTTTGTCTTATATAAAGCGTTATACTATTGTTTGTTAATCTGATGATCTAACAATGTTTAATATGATAAATCAGCAGTATTGTTTGATTGATGGTTATGTCTTCAGTTAGTTTGAAAGATAGAATGATAGTCTAACCCCTAGTAAGAATAGTAGTTTATCTCATGTACTAGAAACACCATAAATCCTATAGATATATTTTAATAACAGAAGTTTATATTCATTTTACATTAGAACCATTTCTATGTTTGGTATAAAAAGATGTTTTCTACAAAAAATAGACTAAAACACATGGGAACTATAATGTTAGTAAAATAAAGTTACAATAAATTGTTTGTGATTTAAAAAACTAAGGAAAGTAAAATTAGAAAGTAAAAAATTTGAATCAAAACCTCTCTCGAATTCTTTAGAAACAGTAAGATATTTTGGATCTATTCCTCCCCTTTTGAACATCTCAATCATGTTTTTAATCTCCAGTAAGTTGTTTCACTTTTTTCTCCTATCTTACAAATTTTCTCCATTATCATGTTGTAATTTCATTACCGCTCTTGAATCAAGTTTTTATTATGTGTTATCAAGTTTTCTTAGGTGACCTCCTTTACCTTCATTATTCATTGGAATTTCTAGTTGAGAGAGTTTCTTGAATGACCAAATAAGGGTTGGTCGTCCAAAAAAATTCCCTATGGTATGCTTATATTGATTTAATACATGTAATATTATATGATTATACTGATACAGTGTGTTCATTAACAAATAAAATAATGGGATATGATAATCATGTGTTTAGACTACACCGTGAATCCCTTTGGACCCAATGGTGTTGAGAACTAGCTTGCAGTTACCCATTGGGTGAGCCTATCATTGAATAATAAAGTACTAGATAATAAATTAGAGATATTTTTTATCATGACATGAGACCTTGGGTGATTTATTTTAATAGATTAAATTTGGAAATTAGCATTATTGACTGTAGAATGAATAGTGATAATTTGATAAAAAAATGGGTGTATAGACTAGTATGAAAACTACTTATAATATAATTAAATAAAGGAATAGGGAATTAAAATAAAAATGGTAATGGTATGAATTGCACATTTTTTCTTTTGATATTACGTTGTGTTATTCCAGATATTATGATTTGTATTATGATATATGCTGAAAATATTTTATAAAGGGCTTTGATAGATGATGCTGAAATTCTTATATGAAGGGATATTCCCAGTGATACTGAAATGATTATATAAAGGTCTATGTCTGGTGATGTTGAAATGATTATATTAAGTGATTTTCCTAGTTATGTTGGAATGATTATTCAAAGGTTCGTGAATAGTGATGAAACAATACATATATAAATGAATTTTCTTGGTTATACTAAAATTATTATATAAATATATTTTCTTGGTGATGCAATAATTATTTTTGGGCCTAAACTAGTTATGTGATTATTATACAGACATATGGTTATGGTTTGAATAATTGTGCTACATGATCATAGATATTTCATCATGGTTATGAAGCTAGTTAATTCATTAATTATGTTAATTGATTAATTAATACTGATGATTATCACTTTATTACATGAAATTATTATCAGATTTTTTTTGTTAAGACATGGTGGTGTAAACCTACTAAGTTTTACTTAGACCATATTTGGGCTTCCATTTGTTACCCAAGTAGATTATATGTATTCATGTTTGGATAAGGTAAAAAACCTTTTTGTTGACTTTTTATGGATATATGGGTTGGATCTTAGAGATGAGACTGGAATGGGGTTCAGGACTGGGAACTTCTGAGTTATTTGTATCATAACATTTTTTATATATATTACTTTAGTGTGATATTTAGATACATTCAATCCTATAATTATATTTTAATTTTATCACTAAAATATTATTAAGTTGAATTTTGTTGTTTTATTTATGGAATATAATATGCTGTTTGCACTATTTTCTGTAAATCTGATTTGTTTCTCCTCTATATTACAACTCTATTCTAAGGGGTATAGTTTCCCCACTATATTCTCTACAACCCACTGCAATTCTGTAGTCTCTAGAATATGGGAAGGTATTTATAAGGTCCAATAACCAAACAACCTTTTCAACTTAAGAGAGTACCATATTAGGGGATTTTAAAAATATTTTATTAAGATGATTTTTTGGGATTTTTCGGAAATAGTTGGTTTATAAGTGAATAGTAGAAAATAACTATTTTTCTAATATTTTATCACTATTACATTATCATTATACAAGAATTTATTAAATTAATTTTAATATTTTTTATATGAAAGAAATATTATTTTGAGAAAAATAAATAATTTAAATAAAATAGTTTTTATTAAAAAAACCCCATTTTTATTATTTAGGAAACATAAGTAATATTTTAATCTCAAAATTGTTTTATTAGTCAGGGTTAAAAATTAAGTTTCATCACACATAAAAGTTAAAAAAATAAAATGAATTCCATGTTTTATAAAAAAAATTTCATAGTATTTAATAAGGTTAATTTCATTTTAGGGGTCACACTATGATTAATATAATTATAGTTAAAGACTATGATAATGGAGAAAGGGTTAATTTCAATGAAATATTTCATTACTTTTTTATAATTTTTTCAGTTAAATTATATTTACATAATTTATATAATGAACCTAATTTTATTTTTACACATATATAAAAACATATTTTCTCACATTTAATTTTTTATTACACTTATATATGATTAAGAACACTTAATGTTAAAAAATAAATTTTCTCCAAAAACACTTATATATATATTTTATTTTTTATAATATAAAAAATATATTTATAATATTTAAAAATTTAATTTTATTAAATAAAAATCTTATTTAACTATATAACACCAAAATTTGGTATGAATCACTATCTTATATATTTATAAAAGCCATAAAAAATTATTTAAAAACTTGTTACCTTGGTAAAAACCAAAATGGTAAAGTGAAAAAATATAATTTAAAATCACTAAAAACATGTATAAAAATGTGTGAAAATGTATCAATATGTTTTTCTTGACCCAAACCATATCCAATAATTTATGAAACTTTTTTTGAGCCATTTAATAGTGAATAATGTCATGGAATCATTAATATGCAGTGGTTATTTACAAAAGTACCATTTTTTGTCACATACAAAAGGGGTCTATCACCAAAACATTATGGTAACTCTAATTATCAATTTATTGATGAAAAACTTCCACATTTACCTCTACTAGGCATCTCTTTAACATCTATAATCCCCTATTCTATATTATTTATATTTTCCCTTAATTTCTATGAACACTTTCAAGTGAGTGTTCAAGCTCTCCATGTGAGGAATTCTTACTCAGTATTTTATTCATACTCATCCTCTGCCCCCTAAAATATTCTATATACATGAATGTATTTTAACATTAGTAATATTAATATTGTATATTTTTTGTAATAATGTAAAAACACTCTTCTTATTCCCTACAAAACCATTAGAAAAAAGATGTCATCATCAAGCATTTGTGTAGAAATTTTCCTCCATGAATACCAGGTTCTATTTTTCAAACACTATTTATATAGATGACTAAAAAGATTTATTTACTAAAAAATATAATATTTTTAACATTAATGAGATTATAAATTCTTAATTTATTTTAGTTTTATACCTCTTGTTCCATGGAAAATGATAGTGTGGTCTATGTACGTGCAGAATACTGTCTCAATAGAATGATATATTTTTCCCCATTACTGCCTAACATGGATGAAATTGAAATTTTATTTAATGTATAAAAAGTAAATTTAGGAAACTATTAATATTATATAGTTATAGTATTATACATTATAATAATGATCTAATAAATAAATTACAAGATTAAAATAAAATAGAAAAACTGAACACACCAATACACCTTTTTTAATTTGAATCCATTTTAGAAATCCTATCTAACTGTATAAATTTTTAATGGAATAATAAGTACATAAAAATATAAAATTTTGAAAATTATGAAATTATCTTAAAACATATTTTCTAAGTTTAACATACCAATTCTATTTTATAAAAAATAACCAAAAAACCTAATGTAACAAAAATAAGTGAAAACAATTTGAACAATTAATACGACATGATAATGAATACACCATATAAAATGATATATTGGTGAAAAAAAATTTATGATGGTTTTTAATAAACATAATTTAAATTTAAATGATGTTATACATTCACTTGAAATGAATCGAGATACATTTAAAGGGTGGTTTTTCCAATTTTGTTTTATTGAGGTATGAATTGTATTCCCCAATTATTGTTTTGTAGTGTATGTGTTAGAAATGGATGTATTTTTTTCATTTATTTAATGAAATCAAACAAATTTACCAAAAAATATCTTATTATTCATTTTATGGATTTTCAACTCAAATTATTGTGAAACTATAAGGGTTTTCATTAACTCAGGCACCCTTTCTTTGGGTTATAAGAACTCATTTTTTAATTCCTACTTATATGCATGGTTTCTTCCACCCTATGATTTTTTATTAATGTTTTCATTTATATCTAGTGGATTAAAAATGTATTTTCAAATATTCATCCATGATATATTTCTTCCCTATAAATTTATGAAATTTTTATGAATAATTCTCACTCTCTTTAACAATTAATTTTCTTCCATGTCTCTATTTTCCATTCCCACCAATATTATTTTTCCAATTTTAGAAAATAGATGTGTTTTAACGTCGAAATATCTAATATTTACCAATACCCTTGTTATAAAAAATATTTTTTTCCTTTTAATATTGTGGTTTTCAATAAAAATATTTTAAAACAAAAAAATATGATCCTTTAAACCATACTCATTACATTAGATTTACTTATTATCCATCCTTTTCACGTTTTACCACAATCATTATCTCATTTTTTTCTTGAAAAATATTTATATATATTCCTTAAATTTGTAGAGTGATTAATTTACATTTATATTGGGGATAATAAAATTTTATTCTCCCTTTTTAAATGACCACTTTTATGTAAACCCAATATAAGGGGGATTTCAAATTTCTTATCTCATTAGAAGTTTTACATCCATTAAATGTATTTAAAATTTAATATCATTAAAAAACTAATTATTTAATGGATAAAACTAATTTTATAATCCTCGTTTGATAGAAAATAATAAGTCCCTTCCTTCCATAAATGATTATTTGCTCATTTTTGAAAAGCATCACTTATTTGATTCAGTTTTATTATTACATATCTGTGATCCTTATTATGAAATTTAATAGATTATAAATAAATTGTTAATTCTTATGTTTCATTATAAAAATATGACCATAAAAATTATTTAAATACTTATTTACTTGGGAATCGTTTTGATATAGCCTTCACTTGTGCTTTGATACAAGATTATGAAACCCACTTCTTTATCCATGGTTTTATCATTATAATGGTTTATGTGTTATTTATTTTCATTATATTGACCATATATATATATATACATATTATTATTTTAGTTATATTATCAGTGGTATTATAATTATATATCCCTCGAATACTTTAAGAATGTTTTATATCTCGTGAGATAATATGAAATGGAATGATGAGTAAACCCAATACAAAATGGGACTCTATCCACCATGTCTTTGGAAATGGGGAGTGAACCCAATACACCACAGGTCACTTTCTATTATGATATTATTGGAATTGATCCTTTAATTATACTTGTGATATTTTTTTATTTTTATTCCTTTTATTTATGATTCCAATATATTAGGATATCATTTCATTATTCGATGCTTTAATGATTATTTAATGCTCTATTGTGGAACATGTTTTATTATTTTGAGATTACATGTCCTTCTTTATATATTTGTAGACAAATCTAATTATACCATTTTATTTTTAATAAAAAATACCCACTACTAATTTTTTCTCAATTTATATTGATTTAAAACTTTATGAAACATTGGCAGGTTTTCTCTTACTAAGTATTTTAGCTCACCCCTTTCTTATATTTCCCCTCACTAGGTGATGAATATATGTGATGTTTTCTATAAGAAGTGTTTGATTATATATAACTATTAACACTTCTATAAAATAATTTTCCTCTGTAACTAGTACTCAGAGACAGTAAACTAAAATATTCTCTAAGGAATGTGATTTTATTAAGAAAATTAATGTTTGAATTTTTATAGTGTTTTAAAATAAAGATATGTTAATTTTTTTATTTTTAGTTAATATCAAAATTCTCTTAAGAGTTTTTAAGGATTATTATATTTATTTCTAGATAATATTATTAGATATCTTTGGTAAAAATCTTATGGATAAGTCTAAGGAGTATCTTCAAGTGTATGGGAACATCCTGAAAATTTGGTGATGTTTTGAGTTTTTGGTTTCCAATTAAATTAATTCACGATATATATATTGGAAAGGGGATAATATTTATGTGGATATATAAAAAATTCACCTATGTGTAATCACATAGAAATTTTTTGATTGTGTGTTAATTAAATCTTCACTCATTTCACAATTAGCGGGACTAATATCACAGACAAGGATATAAATTCTCCAGGGATATGATTTTGTAGACAACATTATATTTAAAATCCATTCTAAATAATTTATTAAATTATGGAATTAGGTTAAGGTGTATGAGCACACCTAACCTAAAGAAACCATGATTATATTGAGTGTGATTTAGATTGAACTGAAAGATATTGTGATGGTTTTAAAGTGTATGAAATTTTTTGGATTAGTTTTTTATACAACCATTAATGATAGTTCCCTTATAGTATTCATCACTTTTGTTAACCCCATTTGGTTTTAGAAATTGATGAAGCCAAAATAAACCATATTACCAAAGGATTCCGTGGACACTACAGATATTGTACTAATGAGAATCCTAATAGGAAATGAGATATAGTAAGGAATGTGATGATAATGATGAGATATCTATCAATATTTATGATTATGAATATGAACATAATTAAATTTCCAAACAACCCAATGAAGGTTAGGATAGAGTCTCACCAATGTTTAATTGATGATGTTGATAAAGCAATTCATTTTCAATTTCCTTCGTGTCAGAAATCTTAGAAGAGGCACCTAGGGTATTGTCTTAATAGACCAGGAAGTTGTTTTATCTATGGTAAAAGAGGGAATCAATCAAAAAAATCTATGGAAAAATGAATAGTTTAATTAATAAGATGTGGGAAAATAATATTCTCCCTTTGTATCCATTGACTATTTGATATTTTAGGTGTGAGAAATTTCGGCACTATGAAAACTAGTACATTAATCTATGGCACTAACATGAAAATCAACACCAAAAACCTCCAGGACCATGGGACTAATTATAAATCTAGAATCAACTACTATTGAATTATATCATTATAATTAAGTAGTTTTAGAAACACTTATTCATCACTCTATATTTTAAAATTCCTTATATTGTCTATATCATCACTAACAATTAACCATTAAAATAAAAAAACCATTAGTATTATTATTTATAAAAATCATATTACCAATAAAAAGGGATTGAAATATTATAAGTAAAAAGGATACATTTCCTATTTTTGTAAGGTTTATACACCTCTATAAATTATATATTGAGTCATGTATATATTTTATACACTCTTTTATATTTTCAATAGTTAGTAAAAATTAAAATTGTGACTAATAAACATATTTTTGGGGTGATAAAGTAGCTCAAAGATTCTACTATAATTTTTATCGTAAAAAATTAGTTATATATAATAGTTTAAAAAAAACTTAAAAAAATGAAAGAATGAAACATTAACAAAATTATAAATTTTACTATTACAATATAGTTTCTATGTTTAAAGGTATTAAAGAAAGAAAAACATTTCAAAACATACAAATAAAAGGAATTAAATAACATTAGATAATGGGAGTCTCACTTATAAATATCATTTTTACAAGAATGTAAAGGTGGTTGATTCAATATAGTGTTTCTTTGACCAAGGCCAAGATGAAATTAAAAAATTAATGGCATGAGATAAATATTATGTGTGAGAAGTTCATGCTTGTGGTAATTTCCATGAGATTAATGCTAGTAGAATCACCACCCATGACTACCATAATAAATTAAGTTTCTTTATATCTTATGAAGATATATATAGGGGCTATGTAACTAGAAATTAGGATTATATAAAAATTTTATTGTTAATGTAGTATGTTATTTATCACATGTATTTTACATATTTCACATTTTTATTTTTATAGAAAAATAATGATTATTTATGAATCTATTGATATGATTAATGAAAAAAATATATGTATTTTTTTTAAAATTGGAATTTTATGAAAATTATTCTGATAAAATAAATATATCATTGATAAATTTTATTTTATACACCAAATTAAAATTATTTTAATGTTTAATTAATTTTAAATAGTAATAAGGATAGTGAATATCTAAAAATAGAATTTCAGATTAATTTTTTATATATTTATATTTCAATTTATAAGATTAGTTACATGAAATTAAAATTTTAGTTTTCAAAAATTATCATAATTTTATGATTTATACTATCAATATTAGAATAAGATAAATTTTTTAATATTTTTTAGAAATAGTTTACTTTTTAGTGAATAGTAAAAAATATCGATTTTTTAATGCTGCCACTTTATGTAATTATCATAATAAACAGATGAATTAAAGGTGATAGATTTTTTTTATAAAATATAAATATTTGTAAGTAATTTAAATCATTTAAAATACTATTTTTTATTTATAAATCCCATGTTTATCATTTTGGAATCTTATATTGTATTTGACTCTAAAATATGTTGTATTAGCCATGTGAAAAATTAGTTTTCATCACATATAGTAATTAAATATTAAAAAATGATTATAATATTTTGTTTCATTATTTTAATCATATTGAATATGAGTAATTAAATTTTTGGGCGTAAAATTATGATTACTATGGTAAACGTAATTACCATAATAATGGTGAAAGTATTAGTTTCAAAGAATTGTATTTTTAATGTTGTTAAAATTTTAACTAATAAAATTAATTTTTTATATTTATTTATTTAATAGTGTATTATTATTTGACATATATTAAAATATATTATCCACTATATAATTGGTGATTAATTTTATATAATATTAAGAAGCCTTAATTGTCAAAATAACATTTTCTATAAAAATGGTTTTTCTACATATTATATGTTTTAATTTAAAAGTTAATTATATAATATTTAGAAATTTAATTGCATAGAATATTGGATAAATTTATGTTCACCACACCCAAATTTTGTTACTTTGGTGATATTATATTTTTATGAAAACCTATATTACATTGTTAAGAAAATTTACCATGTTAAAATCCTAAATTATAGTATAACATTTTAATGAAAAATTCCTCATAACATATTTAAAACTTGTTTTAAAGTGAATTGAAATGTTTTGATCAACCCAAATGACTCTACCATAAATTAAGAAACACTTTTGGAAACATTAACCCCTGGATAGTGTCATGAAATTAATGATATGTAATGGGTAATTAGTAAAATTATATTTTCATTCACTTACAAAAGTTACTTCTTACCACCCCTATAAAAATACTATAAATTTTACTTTATTCTTAAAATTCACAAACAATTTATTCCCCTAGAAATATATTTCATATCAATACATCCCTGGTCCCTAAAATTTATCCTTATCCATTAATTTCTAATAAGTATTTCCATAAAACGTTAATGCTCCCCCACCCGAGTAAGTATTTCTATTTAATTATTTTCTTCTTAATCTTCATATAACCCATTAAATATTATATATTCATGAAAATATGATATAATTATTAATATAAATATGATTAATATAATATACTAATGTATTTTCACTCTTATATCTCACTAAAACACAATTAAAAAAATTAAGACTTCATCTTACATTTATGCGGACTATAGCCTCCATAAACAACATGTTATATTTTTCATAAAATATTTACCTATATGATTTAAAATATCTATTTTATAATAATATATAATATTTATAACATGTAAAATATTCTTAAATGATAAATTATTTTATTCACATAACTACATAACATGTATGACTTTAATTGTTTTTATATGTATAAAAATGATGTTTACAATACTATTATCATTATAGGTGATAATATTTCACATTTTATATGTGATCATAAAAATAAATCACTATAGTAAATTTTACCTCATCATGTAAACATACCATGAAACATTTCTTATTTTTATTCCATTTTAAAGAAAATATAACCAAATAAATTTATCATAAATGGAATAATAAATATATAAAAATATGTAATTCTTGAGATTATTAAACTATATTACTATACATTTTACAAATTCCAATATATTGAGGAAAATTCACAAAAACCGACTGAACTACGAGAAGTAACTGATATATGTGAAAAATATTTAATAAGTGAATATCACAAGATGATAAATAATCTGTATAAAATAAAAATAAATAAAAATTATTTATATGGTTTTAAATAAGACTAATTTAATTATTTAGGCTGTTTATCACATGCTTAGAATTAATCAGGACAAATGTTAAGGGTTGTTAGACCTCTAATTTATTTTAATTAGAAACGAATCATATTCACCACTTGTTCATTTTTTTGTGGTGTATGAATTAGAAATGGATTTTTTGTTATATATTTGATTAAAATCATAGTAATTAACTATTAAATCTATAGTTTTATAGTCAATGGAATTACAATTCGATGGATTGTTACATTTTACATGGTTTTGATAACTAAAATCCCCTTTCCTTAGGTTATAAGGTCTCATTTTGAACTTATTACATTTTTGATAGTTATATTACACACTATGATTTTATATTGAACCATCCATTTGTAACTATTTGAATAAATATTTTGGTTCCAATATTTCTCCTTGATGATTTTTCCATATAAAATATTACAGTTTGAAGAATAATTCCTATTCCCTTTAATTATGATTTTTCTCCCATGATCACATTTCCCTTCCCACTAATGTTATACTATCTAATTTTGGAAACAAAATGTGTTTTAGCTAATAATATCATTATATTTATCCATACATATTTTAACTATAATGTGTTATCCTTTAAATGTTATAGGTTTTAGCAATTTTATTTTAAAACATAAAAATGAATATTCTAAACACCCTACTTACATTTTTGTAACACGATCTATTCCTTTTATATATATTTTCCTCAATATTATTCACATGAACTTTATAAATATTTTTTATATATTTTCCTATCATATATATGAAGTTTAATTCTCCTTTATTTTTAGTATTTTTCATGTTTTATACTCCCTTTTAAATTCCCACTATTATGTAAACCTAAATTAAGAGATCTTTCTGATTTCTTATTTCATGATAAGTGTAACCACTATAAAATGTTATTAACTAAGAATATATTGAATAAAAAATTACTTTATAGATAACAATTTAGGATAAATTAATGTTTAATGAAAACTAATATACTCTTCTATTCCTTAAAATATCTTTTACACATTTCGAAATGCATCACATAAGAGGTAAAAATTTCATTATACTTCTCCTTTATCTTTTTCCTGAATTTTTCTACATTAGAACTAAATGTTAAAGAAAAGTGTTTATTTATAAAAATATAAACATCCAAAATTATGTAATTCATTATTATTTTGAGAATCATTATTATATATAGTTTTTAATGATTTTAGACAAGATTATGAAACCCACTTCTTTGTCAAGGATTTGATATTTCTTACGATTTATGTTTGGGTTATTTTCCTCATGTGAAACCCATTTTTATTTACATATTATGATTTTCATTATGTAATGGGAATGTTTTTAATTATATTTCCACAAAAGTAATTGGATAAATCTTAACAGCTTTGAGATAATATGAAATGGAATAGGAAGTGAACATAATCTACAATAGGAATTTATCTAATATGTTTATGGAAATGGGCATTGAACCCAATCCACTATATGACTATGTACATTAGGATTGTATCAGTAGTGATATTTGACGTATACTAAATATGTCGTATTTTATGTTGTTCCCACTTATTTATTATTCCATAATCTGATGATATCAATTATTTATTCCTTGTTTCCATGCATATCTCACACAGTTATGCCACGATATGTGTTTATTATTTTTAGATTTTATTTCATTCCTTCATGATTAGTTGAAAAATCTATTTTTAATATTCTTTTTAATATATAATCTATCCCTACTCATGTATTCACATATTCTTATGGTCCAACAGTTAATGATATCATTACAAGTTTTCCATTACTACTTGTTAGAACAGAAAAAATTATTATATTTTTTTCCTTGGGTTATAAAAATATTTATTACTTATTTTATGACTATGAAGGGGTATAGAAGAGTTAAATTATGAATAAACTATCACATGTTTTGTAAAATAATATTTTTATGTAACTAGTCTGAAAAGACATAAAAAAATGTTTTCTAAAATGTGTGTGATTATTGTGAGATGTAATGTATATCTATTGGTAATAATGTAAAATACATACATGTTCAACATGGGTAATTATATATAATATATTTAGTGTCTTAATATTAATTGTATAAGAAACCATTTTTTAAAGGTAATTTTTTTATGAATAAATAACTTTTTATATTTATTTAGATTCACTAATTTAATTTTATCAACTAATTGATATTAATAATGACAATTGTTTTTTATTTCTACATATATTTCATAATTTTTAACTATATTTTTACCCACTAAGTTACTCATACATTTTAACTATTTTATATTGTTTTTTTGTTCCATGGGGTTTGATGATTAATTTGAGGAATTATATTGAGCACATTAGGTATCCTAGGAAAATAGAATTTGAAATATTAGGGTGTTACATATAAAATGATTTTTAGAGGTTTTTAGTGCATTTGTGGATCATTGCTAAAGGGACTCTGACTATAGATCCTCTCACTACAATGAATAAATATAAAAAATTGGTTCTTCCCATTCATCAATAAAGGAAAAAATTCAAACCAAGGTATTTCACTATTTAAAAAAATTAAATATAAATTATATGTGAAGATAATTTCTTCTTATTTTCATCATAATAATGAATTAATATTTTATTTAATTCTATTTTTCATGATATGCATTGTAATATTCATATTATATTATTCAGTATTCTTTAAAAAAAAATTATTTGGAAATTTCCCTATAGGAACTTCCACTCTGTTTAGATCCCTTAATGAGACTAGAAATAAAATTAAATGTAGAATTAGTAATTTAATGTACCCCAAATTCAATATTATTTAAATTTAATAATGAAAAACCACAAATAATGACTATCAAATATCATAAAAATTATACAACAACCATAACAAAAAAATGGGTGTATAAAAGACAAAACCACTATTTCCAATTAGTGTAAAAGCTCCTCTAACTCATAATTGGGTTAAAATTCATAGAAAAGCATATTTTCACAAACTAAAAAAGAACATCATAAAAAAAATTACATAATGAAATCAACCTTAACTTCTTTTTACAATTCAATCATTCTATTATATTCAACCTCTCCCACTTTCATTTTATTACACTTCATTTACAATGCCTCATGAAAATTTAAATATAAATATGACATAATAGACTAATCACCAAAGAATAAAATTAATAATGCATAAAAAAAGTACCAAAACAAATTTACATAAACCCCGTCATCAGATTCACATTAATTTTCAAAATGTGTCTATAAATATCAATATATAAAAAATAAAAAATAAAAAATTATAATAATTTATTCAACCCTTCCATAAAATAATAAATCAATTTTACAAAAAAGCTAAATTCTAAAAAAATATTTTAAATAACTAACTAAATCAATATTATCTCATAAATAAGACAATAAGGAACAAAAACCTAACTGATTAGTTAAACTTATTATTTAATTAATACAAATATTCACTCCTTAGTTGAAGATAATAAAATATCAATCCCAAACCCAGATTTATGAAATAAAACCTGGAAAACCAATAAATAATTATATAAATATAGCATATAAAGAATAATTCCAAAATATATATTGACCCACACATTACATATAATATTACTACATTATTTTAGAGATTAACATACAAAATGTTACAAATTCAAAAATCAATAAGTTTAATTGCTTAAAAAATTCATTTTTTTATAACATAAAAACATCAAAAACATTTAAAGTTTCCTAAAATACTTTAGTGTAGTTCTCATATAGTATTTTATAGTTTAAAAATTTGATGCATTAAGCAAGATAAATATGTCAATAACACAGAGAGATGCAATCCTATTAAGGGGTGGGGGGATAATATAATTGAAAAATAGATATGAATAAATAAAGGTAAATAATAATCTTCATTATTATATCATTATTATAGGATCATAATCATTAAAATCAAATGAATGAGGAATAAAATATAGAACATACCAAAACATCAGGCTTTGTTAGTTGATAATTGTTAATAAGTTATCATAACATTATTGATAGGGATAACTGCATTATGCATAAATATAGTTTTATAGAAAATTATAACTATATATTTTCTATAAATTATCATCTCAGGAGATATAACATGTTTCATATTTACATTATAATATTTTCACAATCAAGTATACAATGATGAATAGTAATTTATGTAATTTATGAACCTAAAATTGACACATGATAATGTAATGGGTTTTAAAATAATGTTATAAATAATATTTCAATGAATAAAAATTTATATTCCCAAAATAATGAGTAAAAAATAATTTTTTTACATTCAAGTGTAGGATGAAATAGAATATCATAGATCATTAGAATAATAATTTACTACATAAAAGGAATCGATGTGATGTTTTAAAAATAAAGGATTTATAAAAATCATTAGTGGTGGTTAATAAATTATCCCAAAGAATTAGATACAAGAATATCCAAAAATAATGAAATGTATTATAAAATAAAATACATTTACAAGGGATTTTAGATGTATCTTTGGGAATGGAAGGGAAAGAGAAGAATTTACTAAAAGAAAATAGTTTAGTTTTAGATTCCCCTAACTTGAGGTCCTATTTTATAACATCAAATTTAAACCACATGAATAAAAAATCATGTATATTAAAAATAATTAACGATTCGCACTAAATTTATTTATATTATTCTTGATAAACTATAATCATTAAAATTAATTTAGTAATATTTTATTGAAGATTAAATTTTTTGATCATGTGGGTGTTTGAATTATTATATTTTCATTTTGATTTCTG
Organism: Viscum album; assembly: GCA_963277665.1. Taxonomy (NCBI): domain Eukaryota; kingdom Viridiplantae; phylum Streptophyta; class Magnoliopsida; order Santalales; family Viscaceae; genus Viscum; species Viscum album. The sequence goes on along the minus strand of OY728121.1, from coordinate 1,947,681,585 downwards.
GGTTTTAGTTAATTTATATTTTTAAATTACTCAAATTACCTCAATATTTCATAAAAAGTCATAAAATTAAATATTTATATATTATATATAGCTTATTAAAACCATAATTTGAGGTGACCATGATTAAAAAATCAACCAAATCTGAATTGGTAGCTAAATTTTCTACTGATGAGACTTTTTCAAAAATTGTATGGAGATTTTTATATGTTATTAGTAGTTTATAACAATTATATTGTAACATAATGGATAAAATTCATTCTAATTTCAATGTTTAAAAGTGTGATTTTGTCTTCAGAGTGTTTATAAGATGTTTTTGGGAGTTTCTGTAAAACACTAGCTGGGTACTACTAGTAGTGCCATTTTACATCGTAAATGTTTAGTTTATAGTGTAAATGTGTCATTGGAAATAAGCTTTCAAATGGTTTAAAACCTAATAATCACGCAATAGATAAAACCATTTTAATTCTATAAATTTTTTTACTCCATAAGATCCTATTTTATGTTGTAAAAAAATCGGACAAGGAAAATTTAATCTAAGATGAATTTATTTTCAATTTTTGTGGATTATAAGGATTTTAAACTATAAATACCTCATTCACACTATAAAACCTTCATCCAAACAGATATTTATTATGATTCATGGGTAACCCTTCCCCCATTTGGTTTGTTTCTCCTAGCCTCAAAAACTATGTGATTCTAGATGTGATTTGGCGGTCTCCTATCCTTCAAAGTCCCTTCGTTCAATGTTTGATATCCATTGAGGTTTTACTACTTCTTCCTAGTGAGGAATATTTCAACTAATTTATTTTTATTGGTTGTGAAAGTAGTGTGTAATTTCATTTTGGATCTTTCAATAATTTTTTGATGATTTTTAATCCTCTTCAGATTGATTATGTGATCTTATTCTAGGGGTTGGTCCTTTAATGTTTGAGATGAAGAGGGTGTATGTTCTTTAAGGCATGTTGTGATCTACCCTATTTTCCATCTGTTTTATGTATGTTATGTTATTATATGGCATGGTAATCAATTATGGGTCATTTTTGTTGTATTTTTATTCCTTTCTATGTTGTTGGATTCTGTTTCAGGCATGTACGACCAAAGTTAAGGTAGGTGGTCCCATTTCTAGCATCTTTTGGATGAACCTTGAATGATCTAGTTTTATAAAATATTTTATAAATGGATTTTAATGATTTATTGATTTGAGTATGTGTAGATGTCTTTTTGATAAAAGACTATTTTCCACTATTTTGGTAAAAGAAAAGGTATTTTCAAAGAATTGTGAATTGGATTTATAAAATGGTTTTCAAAGAAAAAATTTGAAGAAATGATTTGGAAAATTTATCACATGGTAAGACTTGGATAGTTAGGTGGATGGTATATAAGTATACCTCATTCATTGTTACCATTGAAGGGTTCACTCATGGGGTGTTTCTTTTCTCCCTAGGACAAGTGTCTGAGGGACTTATTAGACATTATTAGGTGGTTCACATTATCATGTTTTCCTACACTCCCTGTATTTGATGCATATGTCTAGGGGATTTATGTGCATGATTTCCTATGTTGGGCTAAGAGTGTTCATGCTAGCATAACCTATATTGATCCTTGGTGTTATTTACATGTGATATTGTTTTTTGGATTTGACTATTTTTTTATATATGTGAAAGAATTTGATACTATTCTACCAAGATTATTTTAGAACTATGAAAAAGGGGATCTTTTACAATGATTTTGTTATAAAATATATTTAAATGATTATAAAGACTTATTTTATTTAATATTGAGAATGTTTGGATTATTATATAGAGACCTATTATGCAATACTTGGATGTGATACTATAATGTTTTTTAGATTACACCCTTCACATATCTTTGATGATGTATATACCTAGTTATGTCTTTTGATGTCGAGAATGAAATGGTACAACATTGATGTCGTGAGGTTATTGTTAGATAGTCTTGGGTAGGTAGTGGTGAGATAGTGTAAATAATTTTATTATCACATGGAGTAGATGTTTCTCTTTTTTGGTTTTTTTATTTTCTATTGGAATCATACTTAGAGTTTTTAGTATCTTTTGAGTTGTATTTTTATTATTATTTTCCATTAGTTATGACATATATATTTCTGGTTTCTCTTCCACTATTCATTTATGTTATATATATATATATCATTTAACCTATTTAGAATGGAAGGCATCATTCCTTTTGGTTTTTAAAAGCCTGTGTGTTATTTTCCATTCTCTGGTAATTGGTACTGCCCTTCGGGTATATGGAAGATCAAGTTTGGTGCCAGTTGGTGAGGGATTCCTAGGCCAGTTCATTACATATTGGTTATAGAGTATAATTATACTCAGTCATGGGATTTTAGTTATATTAGATATATGTTTTTTAGGATATGAGAGGTAGGTTGTGGTGAGTATCTGGACAGATCTTTCCATGAAGATACACAAGTTACCATGGTATGTTGGGATGCATGCCTTATATATTGATCTGTTCATATTAAATATTAATTTTTTTGTTTTATTTTATAGTTTTAAATGAGGTTATCCTACTTTTTGATATTTTCATTTATTTTTGGTGTGTAGTGATATGCCATAAAGATGTTTCACATGGGTGCTACATGAGGATACACCATATGTTCTTCAATGGAATCTACCATTGGATATGAATCTTATAGAGGTTATCATGAGAGCATTTCATTCCATAGACCAAAATATATTGTAATAACATAATTAAATTATTGAGGTGCAATAAGGGGATGGAGGAGAAAAGGATTTATCATGGGAGTTCTTATGTGAAACCCCCATCCATTAAGGGTATGAATAATCCCCAATAGGGGGTGTAATGGATGGAAAATATTTATTAGACCTTCAACTTCAAGGTTAAACATTTGGCTATAAATGTTAATTCCACTAATTTTTAACTAAAGGTTCCTAATAATCATTGGTTGGATTCTATAGTACATGAATATTGGAACGTGGGCTTGGAATGTAAGGGTTTCAAGACCTACTTCTACTAGAAATTATGTCCAGATTTTTTGATGATGAAAATTCACTAAAGTTCCTCTATTATTATAAGAGAGAGAATTCAGTGTCATTATACACCAATCAGTTAGTGGAGATGGTTCATTTTTCTCTAGAGTTATTCAAGAATGATATGATAAAGGCACATAAGTACCTATAGGGTTTGGAATCAAATATTATATCACAATTAATCATGTTATGTCTTTCTACCTATGTAGAGATTGTGGATAGATCTATAATGATATAAATGGACACGATAGGAAATATTTTTCATTTTATGCCTTATCATCTAATCATTGGAAGCTTTATTGGTGCACTGTGAAGGAAGAAGATGTTCTATCTGCATTGTAGGAGTAATGGAGGTGGTTCTGAATAGTGGGCCTCATCTACACCATAAATTATAACTAGAAGTGTTCCCATGTCATGCTATAAGTGAAATATGTTCTATAACACTTAACATTCTTGTTTAAACCTGTGATGATGTGAAATGGAAGTGTCCTCTACTACCATTTAGAGTGATTCTGTTAGGAAATGTCTATTCCTCCTTATGGTTTGGGATCGTAGACTCTAAAGTCTACTTCATCATAGTAAGATGCCTCAATATCTATAAAGAATTCACTACTTTCCTATGGTGTTAATAACCATCATGCAGTGGTTGTGTTTTCAATAGTGGTTAACACATGTCGAGTGATGGTGATAAGTACTATCTTTGTTGCATCTTCTATAGAAACTAATTTATTTGATTCTAGTTACTCCCACTCATTTATATCTTCCCATTTTACTAATATTATTTAACATACAATAAATCTCATTTCCTTTTTTATGGAGTTAGTGACATCTATTGGAAAGAGGAAGGAGGAAGGTTTTTAGTGTCCTTATTATTTTCTATTGATAACTAAAATGTAGTTATTATTAGATTTACTCATTATCAAACATGATCAATTTAATTTATTCATCAGGATGGATTTTATTATCTATCATCATGTTGTGTTTAATTTTTTTTCATTAGTAAGTTTCATTCCTTAATGCTTATGGGATATCTTGGATATTTTATGGAGAGTGGGATTCAAGTTCTAGTCATGAAGGACCTTGTAGAGACCCGAAGCTTGAAGTACATGAACATTACATTACTTTTGCGGAATACTTAGTACATAACAAAAACACACACACAAGGATCGTAATAGTTTAGTGTCTTTGGAAACTCGGAATAAAATCTTCTAATCGTGGTGAAAGATCTTCAACATCTCCCATAAAGATCTTCTTTTTTTTTTACCTAAAACCTTTCTTTATATCCTGGGGAAAAGAAAACATAAAAGGGTGAGCTCAAATGCTCAGTAAGGGTAAACAAAAGAAATATCAATCACATCGTATTCATAAGAACATAACATTTTGGAAATCATAACCTGCAAAAGAGAGCATAATTTCATAACATAGGATAAATCATGGTAGTGAAATGTAATCACAATAATCATAACTTAAAACATGAAACTTTGTGGCATTCACACATAATCATAGAGAATCATTTCTTGTTAGTCAAGACTCATTGCCAAGACTATCTTAGTGGACAAAGTCCCCTTCTGAATCGAGTGACCCTTGTTTCAGTCCTATTTCACTGAACGGGTATAACCAACCATTCCAACCATGTCTATCTCATGAGATATAAAATCTTTACCCAATGCATTGGAGGGAGATATAGGTCCCACCCATCTCATAATGATACCATTCTTATGTGTGCCACAAAATCATAAATCATACATCATTTCATAACCCATGTAATAAAAATGGGAATCTTAAACATAATGACATCATAAAACAATTAATATAAGATAAAGGAATTCATAAAAATAATTCCATCACAAAATTATCAAATCAATGTAATAATAGAGATAAAAACAGAACCCTTTTATTATCTTAGATGGAAAATAATTTTGATAACACACTTGAACTCCATTCTTGAGGAAAATATCCTTTCTTCTTCAAAAACATTTTTCCTTTCTTAACATGTCATACAACTTTAAACTAAAAGAAGTTGATTAAAAATAAACTTGAAAACCTGTAAAGGAAGCTTCTTGGAAATAATTTTTTAAAAATCCATTCATGCCGTATAAGTTAAAAAAACATTCTTCGTACTTTTGTCAGAAAAGTCAAAAAAGTACCTCATACGAAAAACGAAAAAAAGATTCCTTTCATATCTTTTACTAAAAACTTACCGAAGGGTAAAATTGGATTTAAAAAATTATAGGTGGATGGAAATAATATTACATATTGAGGAAACATGGATGTGGATGATAAAATACACCCCAGTAAATACCAAAGTAGAAACAATCTCGGATAAAAATGAGATTGTGATATTTCCCCTTACCTTAGGTATGATTTTCTTCGTATGTGTCCGAACCTCCTGTATAATTATTTAAATAATGTCATTGACTTATTACAGAATCATATTCATTTTTATGATATCATATATGGTTCACTTATGACTTTATATTACCCGTTCTTTTGTAAATTCCATGTTAAAGAAGCGTTTTGGGTAAAATCGTTTCATTTATCGTAGGTGTTTTGACTTGTTGTTCTTGACATTATTATTACTTATATCATGATTTAATTACTTCCAGAATATAAAATATGATTTATATATCATATATATTCAGTATATATATATATATATATATAAGATAGATAAATGAAATGAAAAACACCGTTCATGGAGACGGTAGTCCGTACGTAAGCATGAACGCTGTTTTCCTTTCCTTATTGTCTTGAATGGAAGTAAGTAGATGACATACATATACATATATAAATAAATCCAGTAGCTTTATAATGTCATATATTTCATTATTATTTCTTATATATACTTTTTAATCATTCTTAAATGGTTAACATGGAGAATGAATCTCATCGCGTTGTGGAGACGGTAGTCCGTACGTACCCACAAACGATGATATCGTTCCCATGGTCGTGGAATTATGTTGAAGTGTATGTATACTATTTCAGTATCAATATCACTTTATAATAATCATATATAGTTACTCATTACACCATTATACCCATCCTATTAAGGTCGTGGCAGAAAATAGATTACACCACGGCGTGGAGACGGTATTCCGTACGTACACACGCGCGGTGATTTCATTTTTCCGTAGGATGGATAGAAGGTGAGTTAGGGTTGTTTCATATTTATAATAACATATCAGTATGTAAGTAATACTGATGTTATTACTTTATCATGAAACAACTAAAGAAGAAAAGTTGAAGAAGAAAGAAATTGAAAAGATCGGTAATGGATATTACCTCTTCTTTGAAATGCCTCTTTAAATCCTCCACTTAGGGAACTAAGATTGATCTTTTAAGAAGACCAGAACCTCTAGGATTATTCTAGGGAAGTGTAGAAGGGATTTGGGAAGGGGTTGGCCGAGCTTGTGTGCTCAAATTGGTGTGAGGAGGAGGGGGAGGAGGTGTCCTTTTATAAGGGAGGAGAGGGGCACCTTAGGAATATCTCAAAATATTATTTTATATTAAAGACAAAATCGGTTTATAATGGTTCCAAAGGGTCTTATTTCGAAGCTAAAGTGGGTATGGGTGGAAATCCTATCATCCAATAGGATTTAGACAAGTTTAGGGTATTATTTTAACCTTATCAATTAGATTTAACTCTAAGTTAAATAATTTAACTTTTACCGTGTCTTTTTGTTTTCTTTCACTATATGGTTAATACACTTACTATAACATGCCAAACGAACCCCAAATTGTTTATTATTAATATATATATCCTTATCTAAGTCATGTGGCCGAACCTTAGATTTTTTGGAATAAAATAACAATTAATAATATAATATTTGATTTAAAAACTATTTTGTGTCAATTTTGACACTATTTGATATATGATTTTTGTGAAAGTCATAACAGAATTATATATTCGAATCAAGTTGATTAAATCAACACTAATATATCATAGTAACCAAGAAAATTATTGTAATTCATAAAAAGTCTCAAATTACATTCATTTGAGCATTTATAACATCAATTATGTTAATATTTCCTTAAAAAGGGTAATTACTTCATCATCGTTGTGTCATAAATAAATTAATTTATTTAAAAAATTATAAATAAAATATCATTATGTAGGAAATATTTTTATCTTTCTAATGAATATTTAAAATCGAATTTATCTTATGTATAACCCTATATTAAAAATGTTTTAGTAAATAAACTTTGATTTTAACTCTTTTAACTCTTCTTTGAATTAAATAATAATAAATGTCCTAATCTAATCCAAGTGGGCCTAAATGATAATATTTTACACCTAAGGTTGTTTTTGGTCGAGATACACTTGTCCAATAGAATTAGGACATGTGTTAGGGTAATATTAATATCATTCTTACTTTTAATTACCCTATTTACTTTTAACCGTGGTAAATAAAAGTAAAAAGTTACTATTCACCAAAAATTATTTTCATCTCATTGAACCACATTTTACTTACTGACATCAACCGTGTCTCTCGGATTTTTGAAATTCCATTCACAGAAGCGGTAAAATTATGTTTTATGAAAAATTCAGTTTTTTTAACTACCACTTAGTAGTTTCACTATTCATCAAAAATTGATGTTTTTCAGAACAATGCCAAAATTTCATCCTAAGCTATATTTCATATTCCGAATTCAAAAATGAAGTCTATTTTACCAAATTCATAACATAGAAGTTGCATTAATTAATTTTATAATTAAATCCCGTTGTTAAAACAAATAGCGTGTTTTTAAGAAACAATATCTATCAAAAGATTGACACTTGATTATGTCTGGTTTAAATGTGAAATTACATCTAATGACCAACATTGTATTAAATTGTAAAAATATATTCTAAATATACTTTAAAACCACTAAAATTAATAATTTATCACTATTAATTATTTCGATTAAAAAATTTGTTTTTAATTATAATTTAGTAATTTTAACTATTAATCAGAATATGAAAGTTATCCGAAAAGTACCAAAATTTCACCTTAGGCTAAATTCGATACTCCGAATGCAAAAATAAAGTCCATTTTGAGAGCTAAATTTTCTAAAATTTAAAAAGTGGTTATTACTATTCATAACAGCTATATTTTAATAGCATATCGTTGTTTCGTGAAACTCAGTATTACGTACTACACACGCTATCGAGGAAGGTTGCGATTGCGTGTAATGGAAGGCAAGTCAAGGATGCGTGTTGTGCAAGCTCCTTTTTGTGTTGCGTACAACACAAGAGATTAGTGAAATTAAAAAGAATATTTTTCATAAAATCTTGGGCTGTTACATTCTACCCCCCTTAAAATGAATTTCTCCCTCGAAATTCGTCGGGGTTATAAATGGTTTACTATTCGAAAGTTTCTTTAATAGAAACCCACATCGTAAAAAGGAATACCAAAACCAATCTTTAAAAATGAAAGTATTAAACGTAACGGTTACCCAAATAAACTAATCACTGGGTTTCCAAATAGGTGAAAATATGGATATGGAAGAAAAATCTAACCATCATGTTCTGATGGAGAGTGGTAGAGAACATGGCTATGGAAAAGCCAGAAATCACAAAGCCATAAATTTGTGACGATCTATGGTACCATCTGATTCATCAGATATAAGATCACTAAGACAACATTTTTGGTTTTCAAAATCGTTTCCCTAAAGTTAAAGAATTTGAATTAGAATAAATACTTACTTTATTTTGGTACAATCTCACTGTTGTTCGTTCCTTTAACAATTTCCACTTCATATCTTAAATAAATGAAGTTGAATTTGTTATTCGTGAAGTGTTAGCAGATCATGTGATAGAATGACGGGTCATTCCATCTGTCTCAAACAAAAGGTTAGAAAAAGTTATACAAAAGTCATTCTATAGTGAGATTAATCATATATGGTTCCTAAAATGGACTTATACTTCATATATCATACTGCATAATATAATAAAACTAGTTTCTACTAAACAGGGACTTCCTGTAGGCTAGTGGTAGGCGATAAAGGCCAGTCGCACTTCGGTTGTGGGTTCGATTTCCACATCCTTGTCCGACGCGATGGGCTATCGCCCGTCCTGCAGGTTGTCCTTTTTCTAAAACTACATTACTATAACATCCCATCAATAATATCGAAAAAAAAACTTCTATCCTTAAACCAAACTCACTTATGTCCAACATAATCCATTTCAATCTTTAGGCTTGTCCATAATACTGCAGTCTACTCTCATAACATAGTGAAAACGATTACCAGAGATGTAATACCATCGTTGATCCCCATATATCATAATATATGTTTTTTTGGTCACATTCCAAACATTCAAAGTCCTTAATCATGTATTCTCTTGAATACCTTAGTGAAAACATGAAAGCAGTTTAAAGTTAACACTTTCCACATACCAAAATCCTCAAAATTCTATATACTCAAACCATGATATCACTTAGTCCTTATATCAATCATGAGCTCATGAATACTGTCAAAAATTTCATTTTCTCCTTATCCCTTCATTATGCACATATCATCTACATTCCAAAAATATCTGAATAACCTTTCATGGATACTTGTAACATTAATCATACACTTTCAAAACTCAAGGAAGGACAACAGTGTAATAATCCTTAGATGTCTCTTTATTCCATAGTACCATGAGATTACTTATACAACATTACACATGATAAACATGTCATCATTCCACTACATTCTTAAACCATTGACCGAGCTTCCACAATTCTTTCATCTCACATATCATTTGTAGTCTCTTCATCATCATCAACATAAATACTACCCATACGACCATACTGATTCTCTTCATGAGACTTTCCCTTAGGGAATTGGTTTGCATAATGCCCGTACATTCCACATTTAAAACATTTAACCATTGTTGATGTCATAGAAATACCATTATCTTCATCCCTGGTGTTAACTGAACCTTTTCCTTTGCACTTACTGGCTTTGTGTCCTTCTTTTCCACACCCAAAGCATCTTCCAGTTCCTTTGAAACATTCTCCTTGATGCCTCTTCCCACATGATTTACATAGGGGAAATTGAACTTTCTTTCCTCTATGATCATCATGAAACTCCATCTTTCTCTTATTAGCTGAGTCAGGAAACTTACCAAATTTTACATTATTGATCATATTATGAGATTGCTGATTCGGCATAATAATGATCTTTGGACTTACAAATCCCATTTCATTTGGTTTCTCATGAAGAATATCATTCCATTGTCCATCATATCCTCCATTATCGTGAATCATCTTGTTTCCAGCCATTTTCTAAAACCCAAAATGAATAGTGTGAGAGGCAAAAATCATGCTAGGGAAAAAAACATAATAAAGGGGGAGTACTTTCAATATCTAACATCTTAGGTTTAATTCTATGATCATTATCGTAGTTCTATTACTATAACCTATACGTATACTTAACCTTAGGGACATCCCTAGACATACCTTAGAAATATCTCTAGGGATCTCACTAACGTTTTCGCATCCTAGTTTTCAAAGGTTGACTAAACCTTTCCTCTGATACCAACTGTAGAGACCCGAAGCTTGACGTACATGAACATTACATTACTTTTGCGGAATACTTAGTACATAACAAAAACACACACACAAGGATCGTAATAGTTTAGTGTCTTTGGAAACTCGAAATAAAATCTTCTAATCGTGGTGAAAGATCTTCAACATCTCCCATAAAGATCTTCTTTTTTTTACCTAAAACCTTTCTTTATATCCTGGGGAAAAGAAAACATAAAAGTGTGAGCTCAAATGCTCAGTAAGGGTAAACAAAAGAAATATCAATCACATCGTATTCATAAGAACATAACATTTTGGAAATCATAACCTGCAAAAGAGAGCATAATTTCATAACATGGGATAAATCATGGTAGTGAAATGTAATCACAATAATCATAACTTAAAACATGAAACTTTGTGGCATTCACACATAATCATAGATAATCATTTCTTGTTAGTCAAGACTCATTGCCAAGACTATCTTAGTGGACAAAGTCCCCTTATGAATCAAGTAACCCTCGTTTAAGTCCTGTTTCACTGAACCGGTATAACCTACCATTCCAGCCATGTCTATCTCATGAGATATAAAATCTTTACCCAATGCATTGGATGGAGATATAGGTCCCACCCATCTCATAATGATACCATTCTTATGTGTTCCACAAAATCATAAATCATACATCATTTCATAACCCATGTAATAAAAATGGGAATCTTAAACATCATGACATCATAAAACAATTAATATAAGATAAAAGAATTCATAAAAATAATTCCATCACAAAATTATCAAATCAATGTAATAATAGAGATAAAAACAGAACCCTTTTATTATCTTAGATGGAAAATAATTTTGATAAAACACTTGAACTCCATTCTTGAGGAAAATATCCTTTCTTCTTCAAAAACATTTTCCTTTCATAACATGTCATACAACTTTAAACTAAAAGAAGTTGATTAAAAATAAACTTGAAAACTTGTAAAGGAAGCTTCTTGGAAATAATTTTTTAAAAATCCATTCATGCCGTATAAGTTAAAAAAAACATTCTTCGTACTTTTGTCGGAAAAGTCAAAAAAGTACCTCATACGAAAAACGAAAAAAAGATTCCTTTCATATCTTTTACTAAAAACTTACCGAAGGGTAAAATTGGATTTAAAAAATTATAGGTTGATGGAAATAATATTACATATTGAGGAAACATGTATGTGGATGATAAAATACACCCCAGTAAATACCAAAGTAGAAATAATCTCGGATAAAAATGAGATTGTGATATTTCCCCTTACCTTAGGTCCGATTTGCTTCGTATGTGTCCGAACCTCCTGTATAATGATTTAAATAATGTCATTGACTTATTACAGAATCATATTCATTGTTATTATATCATATATGGTTCACTTATGACTTTATATTACCCGTTATTTTGTAAATTCCATGTTAAAGAAGCGTTTTGGGTAAAATCGTTTCAATTATCGTAGGTGTTTTGACTTGTTGTTCTTGACATTATTATTACTTATATCATGATTTACTTACTTCCAGAATATAAAATATGATTTATATATCATATATATTCAGTATATATATATATATATATAAGATAGATAAATGAAATGAAAAACACCATTCATGGAGACGGTAGTCCGTACGTACGCATGAACGCTGTTTTCCTTTCCTTATTGTCTTGAATGGAAGTAAGTAGATGACATACATATACATATATACATAAATCCAGTAGCTTTATAATGTCATATATTTCATTATTATTTCTTATATATACTTTTTAATCATTCTTAAATGGTTAACATGGAGAATGAATCTCATCGCGTCGTGGAGACGGTAGTCCGTACGTACGCACGAACGATGATATCGTTCCCATGGTCGTGGAATTATGTTGAAGTGTATGTATACTATTTCAGTATCAATATCAATTTATAATAATCATATATAGTTACTCATTACACCATTATACCCATCCTATTAAGGTGGTGGCGGAAAATAGATTACACCACGGCGTGGAGACGGTATTCCGTACGTACGCACACGCGGTGATTTCATTTTTCCGTAGGATGGATAGAAGGTGAATTAGGGTTGTTTCATATTAATAATAACATATCAGTATGTAAGTAATACTGATGTTATTAATTTATCATGAAACAACTAAAGAAGAAGAAGTTGAAGAAGAAAGAAATTGAAAATATCGGTAATGGATATTACCTCTTCTTTGAAATGCCTCTTTGAATCCTCCACTTAGGGAACTAAGATTGGTCTTTTAAGAAGACCAGGACCTCTAGGATTATTCTAGGGAAGTGGAGAAGTGATTTGGGTAGGGTTTGGCCGAGCTTGAGTGCTCAAATTGGTGTGAGGAGGAGGGGGAGGAGGTGTCCTTTTATAAGGGAGGAGAGGGGCACCTTAGGAATATCTCAAAATATTATTTTATATTAAAGACAAAATAGGTTTATAATGGTTCCAAAGGGTCTTATTTCGAAGCTAAAGTGGGTATGGGTCAAAATACTATCATACAATAGGATTTAGACAAGTTTAGGGTATTATTTTAACCTTATCAATTAGATTTAACTCTAAGTTAAATAATTTAACTTTTACCGTGTCTTTTTGTTTTCTTTCACTATATGGTTAATACACTTACTATAACATGCCAAACGAACCCCAAATTGTTTATTATTAATATATATATCCTTATCTAAGTCATGTGGCCTAACCTTAGATTTTTAGGAATAAAATAACAATTAATAATATAATATTTGATTTAAAAACTATTTTGTGTCAATTTTGACACTATTTGATATATGATTTTTGTGAAAGTCATAACAGAATTATATGTTCGAATCAAGTTGATTAAATCAACACTAATATGTCATAGTAACCTATAAAATTAGTTTAATTCATAAAAAGTCTCAAATTACATTCATTTGATCATTTATAACATCAATTATGTTAATATTTCCTTAAAAAGGGTAATTACTTCATCATCGTTGTGTCATAAATAAATTAATTTATTTAAAAAATTATAAATAAAATATCATTATGTAGGAAATCTTTTTATCTTTCTAATTAATATTTACAATCGAATTTATCTTATGTATAACCCTATATTAAAAATGTTTTAGTAAATAAACTTTGATTTTAACTCTTTTAACTCTTCTTTGAATTAAATAATAATAAATGTCCTAATCTAATCCAAGTGGGCCTAAATGATAATATTTTACACCTAAGGTTGTTTTTGGTCGAGATACACTTGTCCAATAGAATTAGGACATGTGTTAGGTTAATATTAATATCATTCTTACCCTTAATTACCCTATTTACTTTTAACCGTGGTACATAAAAGTAAAAAGTTACTATTCACCAAAAATTATTTTCATCTCATTGAACCACATTTTACTTACTGAAATCAACCGTGTCTCTCGGGTTTTTGAAATTCCATTTACAGAAGCGGTAAAATTAAGTTTTATGAAAAATTCAGTTTTTTTAACTACCACTTAGTAGTTTCACTATTCATCAAAAATTGATGTTTTTCAGAACAATGCCAAAATTTCATCCTAAGCAATATTTCATATTCCGAATTCAAAAATGAAGTCTATTTTACCAAATTCATAACATAGAAGTTGCATTAATTAATTTTATAATTAAATCACGCTGTTAAAACAAATAGCGTGTTTTTAAGAAACAATATCTATCAAAAGATTGACACTTGATTATGTCTGGTTTAAATGTGAAATTACATCTAATGACCAACATTGTATTAAATTATAAAAATATATTCTAAATATACTTTAAAACCACTAAAATTAATAATTTACCACTATTAATTATTTCGATTAAAAAAGTTGTTTTTAATTATAATTTAGTAATTTTCACTATTCATCAGAATATGAAAGTTATCCGAAAAGTACCAAAATTTCACCTTAGGCTAAATTCGATACTCCGAATCCAAAAATAAAGTCCATTTTGAGAGATAAATTTTCTAAAATTTAAAAAGTGGTTGTTACTATTCATAATGGCTATATTTTAATAGCATATCGTTGTTTCGTGAAACTCAGTATTACGTACAACACACACTATCGAGGAAGGTTGCGATTGCGTGTAATGAAAGGCAAGTCAAGGATGTGTGTTGTGCAAGCTCCTTTTTGTGCTGCGTACAACACAAGACATTAGTGAAATTAAAAAGAATATTTTTCATAAAATCTTGGGCTGTTACAGACCTTTACACCAAGATAATTGGAATGTGTTATCTACCATTACATTTAATAATGATAAATTTTATTATATTGGTAATATTACCTTGGTTTTTAGGGATTTTGTATGAATTTTCCTAGAGGGATTCTATGGTATTCATATAAAGAGGATGTTAGTGTTTAATAATGATCTAGTGTTAGGTACACAAACAATCTGAATACAATCTTATCATATAGAACTACCATGGATAAAAGAGCATAAGATTCAGTTTTATGATCTGATGGTGAAAGATTTTGTTTTACCTAGTGTTCCACCATGGTAATCCTTAGTTCACTTTTCTAAGAATGCTGGTGGGTCACTATGATTATATTTGGGCTATCAAAATATTATCTAGGTGGTAGTTAAGATTACGTATCATTTTCCTCAAGTGTATGACCTATTTAACCATTTAAAGGAGGAAAAGTGGTTTTTAATGATGATCTTTTTCATGTTATCATTATCTCATATTTAGGTTGTATAATATATCCAATATGGATCTTAGGTATAGGTATGACCATTATGAATATTTTGTAATGCCATTTGGTCTGACTATCACACCGATAGTTTTTATGGATTTGATGAACTGTATATTCCATCAGCATCTTGAATTTTTTTTTGTAGTATTATTAGATGATATTTTTGTTTATCTGAGTGAAAATAATAATAATGAGGATTATTAGGTTCTACTTTTCTAAATCTTGAGGAGTCATCGTTTGTATGGAAATATATGGAAATGAATTTTTTTGTATCAATGATGTAATGTTTTTAGGGAAAATGATTTTTTAACATTGATTTTGAGTTGATCCCTAAAAGGTGAAGGAAATATTTTCATGGGAGGATCCATGAAACATATTTAATATTTGGAGCTTCCTTTGTCTTATCAGATACAATCAATGGTTCATTAAGTATTTCTCAAAGATGGTGTCACCATTTACTGCTCTTACTAGGAAATGAGTATTTCTAACATGGGTCTCAAAATGATAGTTTTCTTTAGATAAACTAAAATTAATTCTAAAATCAGATCATATTCTGATATTACTTAATATAGGTAAGAGGTATGTGTTATACTTTGATGCTTTGAGTGATAGTATATGTATTATGCTTATGAAGGATGATCAGGTTGTGGCCTACGTCTATTGTCATCTTGAACAACATGAGAATAATTACCCCTCTTTATTTATATCTTGTTACAGTTATGAATGCCCTTAAATGTTGTAAGAACAATCTCATTGCTGATAGGATCATATTCTTTTGTGACCATAAGACATTAAGCTATAAGTTTTCTCTAAAAGACTCGAGTATTAGACAAAAGAGGTGGGTGGAACACCTTTATTAAACATCACTTACTCCCCGAGGAAGGGGAATATTGTTTCATATTCTCTTAAGAGGAATGTTCTATCATATGATATTTTGTAATTGAAGGAATATTATATCTTTATATGGATATTTTATTTATTTCATCTTTATTATTAGGAGGATGTTTAAGGAATTGGTTTTTTATAATGTTTATTTATCATCATGTTTCTTTGAGTATATTATGGATAGTAAGTAGTAGGATGAAGAGTTTAAAAGAATCAGAGAAACTATTTATAGTGGGGAGACCATTTCTAGTTGGTATATCCCACTTGATGGTATTCTAAACATTGGGAACTGGGGGGGGGGGGGTCATCTTAGTATCTTTGAGGAGTTTTGTTTTGTTTTTTTAGCATATTTATTCATGGTTCATTCACTGGTTCAATAAAATTATATATTATAACATGAGGTGATGTTTCTGGTGGTTGAGTATGAAGTGTCAGATTTATGATTTTTTCCCACTATTACACCTACCAATATATAAAGGAAGATCATTTGAAACCTACTATTTTTCTCTAGCCTCTTTTACTGCCAGTTCGGAAATAGGATGAGGTGTACACAAAATCTTTTGATGGATTACCATAAACTCCTCTAGGGAAACATTATATCTTGGTGGAGATTAATTATATAATTAAATATTCCCATTTTATTCAAATTAGGTATACAACTAAAGTTGAATATATAGGTAAGATGTATATGCTAGAGATCCTGAGGTTACATGGTATTACATCTACTATCATCTCAAACAAGGATCATAAGATCACTTCATAGTTTTAAAAATCCTCTAAGATGCGATTGTGACTCAAGTTCAGTAGAGGAAAACATACAATCCATAGATAGATGGCTATACAGAGTATTCTATTAAAATACTCAAGGATATTATCCATGCATGTTTCTTGGATTTTGGCGAATCATGGGTTGACCATATTGAACTAGTCCTATTTTTCATATAAAAATATTTATTAGTCATCGATGTGAATGTCTCCATTATTGGATTTGTATGGAATCCTGTGTAGATGACCTCTTTATTAGGAAATGGTGGGTGAAACCTCTATAGTGGGATTGATTCTCATTCAAGTGTTATTAGTGAGGATTCATGAGGTATGTTGGCATCTCATTATAGTAGAGTCATCAGAGATTATATGCAGATCATCTGCATTGTTCTTTAGAGTTTTTCATATGTGGAATAGTTTTCATGAATGTTTATCCTTTCTTAGGTCACTATCATCTTGGGATAAATGGAAAGTTGGATTTGAAATATGTAAGACCATTCAAGGTAATTGATCGACTTGGGCAGTTTTCATATCAGTTAACATTATTGGCTCAGTTTATAGGAATTCACAATTTTTCAGCATATCTCATCTTAGGAAGTACCATACAAATCTCTATCTCATTCTAATATGGGAATAGATTGAGATGAATCCAAGAGATTTAGTTGGAGACCAATGAGTAGATATATTTTATTCTATTATAAAATTATTATGTTGGAAATCTATCATGTTATTAAAAGTGTTATGGAGACATGAATCTGATTATGTTAATACTTGGGAGAGTAGATTGTCAATGAGGGAGCAATGAAATCATATCATTTCAGGGAACCCTTATTATTCATTTCTTCAGAGTATTTAAAGTCTAATGGTAGGCATATTGGCATATATTGGATAAAAGGTAAACAATTTTTAATTTTTAAGAGTCTTTTTTCTGGTTAGAAGGTTTTATGAGCTATTTTTGAGAGTTTATACAAAAATTAGGATGGGTACTGCATGAAGGACCATTTTTTACCATAAATAAGAATATTACAGTGTAAATGTATTGTTGAGATCAATCTAAGATATGGTTTAAAACATAATAATCTTACAAGTATTAAAATCATTTTTATGCCCTAAATTCTTTTTACCATATAAGATAATATTTTAAACTATAAAATAACTAATTAGGGTAAATTTAATTTAAGGTGACATATTTCTTTTATGCATGTGTTTTACAAGGATTTTTCACTCTAAATCCCTGTTTTACACCATAAACCCTTCATCTGAGTAGGTTTTTATCTCACTACAGGTGAAAGTCTTCTCTCATTTTTTTCACATCATCAAACCCATTGTGATTTAAGTGGGATTTATGGGTTGTCTCCCCTTCAGATTCCCTCTATTAAATGTTCAATCTCCATAATTATTGTTTCACTTCTTCATGGAAAGTTGTCTTTCTACTTCATCATTTACAATGGGTGTGGATGTGTCATGGAACTACATTTTGGATTCATTAACCATATGGTGACATTTTGTTTAATCCTCACAAGATTTGTTGTGTGATTTTCATCTAGGGACTGTTCCTTTATTCTATATGGTGTGCAAGTGCCTGTTATTTGAGGTATATTATGATCTACCGTCTATACCATATTTTATTTTTGTGTAATGTGATTATAAAATGTGGTAATTAATTATAGGGACTCCTTTGTTTTATTTCTATTCCTTATTATGTTGGGGGATTTTGTTGTGGGCCTATACAATCTGAGTTTGTGTGGTAGATCCGTATCTAGCATAAACTGTATAAACACTGAATTCTATAGTCTTATAAACTATTTGGTAAATGAATTGGTTTTATTTATTTATTTTCATGTGTTTATACAATTTTTTTTATAAAATTTGGTTTTCCAATGATTTCATAAAATAAAATATATTTTAAAATCACTTTGAAATGGATTTATATAAACAATTTCAAAGTATTATTTTGATAAAATGATTTTTTAAAATTTATAACATGTTAATCCTTATATACTTAGGTGGAAGGTATAAAAATATATCTCATCAATTGTTACCATTAAGGGGGGTCAGTAATGGGGTGTTCTAACACTCCATAGACCAATTTTTCTCTAGACTTGTTAGACGTTCCTAGGATGTTAACATTTGGGGGTGTTCCTCTGATCCCTAAATTCAATTCATATGTCTAGGGTCTTGATGCACATGATTTTATATGTTTTAGTATGAGTGTTCTATCTATCTTGAACATTAGTTATCCTTGGTTTTATTTACCCATTCGTTTGTTTTTATTTCTTGTCTTTTATTACCTATTTTGATATATGTTATTTTTTTGAAACTATTATACCTCGATTATTTTGGAACTGTGAAAAACGAGAATGTTTTACCATGATTTTTTATAAAAAACGTTTAACTCATTATGATGCCTTTTTTATTTAATGTTTGTCTTGTTATTTTTTTATACAAGGAATTATTATGGAAGACCTTTGTGGGATCATATTGAGCCTACTTATCTCACACCTTGAACACCTCTATGGTGGTGTGTATACTTGGTGATGCATTTTGATGTCGAGAAAAACAATGTGACACAGTGAGGTGGTGTGGTTTCAGTAAGCTGGTCTTGGGTAAGTGGTGGTGAGGTAGTGGTATGTCATATTCTTATATCATGGAGTATATATTTCTCATTTTGGGTTTTTTATTTACCATTGTAATCATACCTTTAGGATTGTTTTTATTTTTTTGAGTATTATTGCTTCTTCGTTTTCCCTTTAGTTATGTAATATATATATCCTATTTCTCTTCAAATATTCCTTTTTGTTGTGTATATTATGATTCCATGTAGTTTTTTATGTTGGGATAAATATTTCCCTCTGGTGGTTATTGATTTATTGGTGCTAGTTGCTTGCCTATGCGGATTAGGAATTTCCTTAAGGTCTGTGGAAGGTCAGGTTGATTTTTAGTGTTTGAGGGTATCTTAGGTCTATTCATTATATATATATCATCATAATATCATTTTAATATACTTATATATGTCAAATTAATAATTCATTATGGAATCCAATAATAATTAATTCACAAGTTCATCACTGGAATATAAAACTGGACATTAATGAGATATGTCATAAAAAATAAGGGAAACATTTATATATTTTAAAGAGATTACAAGAACTGAAATATATGGTAATGAAATTAATTTTTTATATAATTTGGAATTAATTTTTTTGGTTGAAATTTTTTTAATGGTTAGTTGATTTGAATGGAAAATGATTTTAATAGAATGGTAGAGTTATAAAATCATTGACAATTACTCAGTTGTTGTGAAAAAAAACCATGACCACTTGGAGTGACGTAAATATAGAATATATCTAATTCATGAAAAAAGATTAAAATAATGATATTTAATATATATTTTTATATAGAACCGATTTAGTATTATATTTTTCAAGGAGGTGAGTGGGGAAATATAAATATGAAGTGTAGGGCATGTTAGTTTAAATTTTTGAATAAACAATTATTCCAAGGATATGATTTAAAATAGTAGTCATATTTTGGAATTTTTATAATACATTAAAAATATTATATATTTTTCCTAAAAATTAATAAATTATAGAACTGAATTTATTAGTTCATAAAATATATTAGGAGACCAAAATTGAAAATTTATGTTTCATTGGAATGATTTATTATATATCTTAGTATATTAATATGGGAAATACTAAAGCCCACACCCATAAGGCTAGGTTATAGTGAAAAGTTATGAGGTATCCCCATTATTATGGAAGGAATTACCTATATATCCACATATCCTTTAATATTAAATATCAACATCCAACTTAATATGAAAAAATATGAATAGAATAATACAATAGATGCATAAATGAAAAAAATATCAGTTATAATGAATGTTTATAGAAAAAAAAACCTCAGATACAACTATTACATACCAAATAGGTGCAATATTTATGAAGATGAAATGAATGTGGTCTCCATAAAGATATATGTTCTCCATTAATAATTAATATCTCCCATAGATCTCCAAGATCCATTATCATTCATCCAAAGAACTAGCTGATCAAAATAGACACATGGAGAAAAACGAACAAGTGTATAAGTAGGGGTGAGTATAAAGATACATAGTTTCATCATCTTTATCAATGATATGAACCTAAGAATATATAGTTTCTATATGAATTAAAATGAAGTAAATTGTATAAAAAATGGTGTTACTTAATTACATCAACATCCATATAAATAAAATATCCAAAACAATATGACCATGAGTAAGTTTTAATGGGTTCAAAAACGAAATAAAATTCCCAACATAGAAAAGAAAATCATATCTTAAAACCCATTATATGTTTATTTTAGGCAAATTTACCCTAGATGTAGTAATATTGAGTTTTGGAGGGAATACATGTCTCTAACTTTATCATAAGTACTTATGGAAATGATGTCCCCTCATATATTTTATGATTCGAATGAAATACACCTTTCTTTGTTAATAAAACCCA
This sequence comes from Viscum album, assembly GCA_963277665.1. Classification (NCBI taxonomy): domain Eukaryota; kingdom Viridiplantae; phylum Streptophyta; class Magnoliopsida; order Santalales; family Viscaceae; genus Viscum; species Viscum album. The sequence continues at coordinate 1,947,660,210 of OY728121.1, read as the reverse complement.
CATATCCAAATATATCAATGTATATTTTCTCACACACTAGCTAAATACACATCTCTATAGAAAAATATTTATAACATAATTTTTGAAGAAATAAAAATACATAAGGTTAAAACAATATATGAGGCCCAACCATTTGCTGGAGCCATCAGTAGTAGAAGATATTTAATACCATGATGAATATTCCACCAAAATAACTATGTTTTTTTAGAGATAAAGAGTATAACCACTAGGTTGACATATTTTTCATCATATTCTCTTAATTGATATACTGAAGGAACTGATAATATAGACAAATCCATTACATATTGTTCTTAGATTAAGAATATTTTATTAATTTACTATATTCATTGATGCCATAATAGTGATGATAGAGGAATTACCTATAACTAGATATATCCTAGAAGTAACTTACTAATATCATACCATAGGAGCAGGATAGATTTGTAAAATGCATACATATGTCATCATTGGTCTAAATCTAGATTAGATAGTGAGATAAGGTTCAATAACCATATTCTAGAACAACTCTAGTTAGAGGGTGATAGAAATAGAGATAAACCACTATATTATATCACAAAAATTAACTGATTACTATAGGATCCTTCACATACAAATGTATTTAAACATATAAATAATAAAAATAATAATAAAAGGATCATCCTAAAGCATGGGAAAGACTCCCTAGTTAGTAAACTAGCTATCGAACCCTTCCTGATAGATCCCCACTTCCTAAACTATTTAGGTGAAGAATAATTCAAAAATATATGAATATTATTATTAAATTAATCCTCTAGATACAAGATAATATAATAGATCTCACTATTTTTATTGTTATTGTAACCATGTCATTGGAAGTAACTCATGATAATCATATCAAATGCTGTAAGAAATGTTGAATTATCTAAATCATTTATCATGTTGTTTTGACCAAATTATTCATTAAGATCCTCCTCATATTCCACTATTCTTCTCAATAATTTATAATTATTATATACTTCCTAATAATTCATAATAAAGGCATACAATTTGTGGGAACACCCATGTTTAGTATAACAACATTATCTCACTCCCAATATTAATATACAAAATTAGCCATCATCTTTATGAATTTTAATTCAATAACCATAACAACATTTATTACTAGAATAAATGTCCTTATTTACTTATATAAATTATCAAAATATTGAAAATTACATATAAAAAAATACACTTAAAGATTCCAAAATTTTTTATTAACCTTAATTATTTTATTTATACAGTTATTCCACCTCATTAATTATTTTTTTTCAATCAACATTCATTAACATAGAAATTTTAATTCTCTAGTATTATTAAAATTTATCAGAATCAAATTTGATAAATGTTTTAAACTCATTTTTAATAATGAATTCATAACCAAAATATATTTTCTCAACTTTTTTTATGAGAAATAATTGAATTATTATTTTATAATCTCCACCTTTTTTATAACACTATATTATGTCCATGAAATTTAAAATTTGAATTGATCAGCACATCCAATTATTATGAAAATAATCCAATTGGGAAATTTGATCTTTCAGTTTCATCACCACAATATGCCCTAAATTATTATTTGTTTTTAGGATTAATATTATTTATATAATCAAATCTGGTGGTTTAGAAATCCAAATAAATTTTTTCAAACTTTATTTAGTTTATTCAAGTCAATAATTTAATATCTATCGATGTGATATGACATATGTAATGTCCCAAAAAATTGTTCACTTAAATGGGGCCCCATGATGTTGGGTCACATGGCGATAAGCACACCTCCCCATATGCCAGAGGCATCCAAATAGTATTGAGGGTCTAAGGTGGTAAAGTGGGGAGACTATAACCCCATATTAGAGTGAAAAATTGTATAATAGTAATATCTATACAATAGTGGAAGCATGGAATAACAGATACTATAAAGACTATACCAGTAACCTTCCATAGCGTAAGTATAATATAATAGGTATATAAATAAACTGGGAAATCATAGATAACCAACAACATCAATAATAATCAAAATCCATAATGAAGTGTAACATACATGATTGCATGGAATGATGATGTATAAAAAGGGAATAAGGGAAGGAATATACAACACGATATACAAAAAATAAGAGGAAAAAATAGGCTGCACCACTAGCATATCAATTATATGATCGATATATTAATCATATACTCCAACTATAAGCAATTAATACCAAGAATTTATAATAGGGTGATTTCCCTTATCCATACTCACAGACGAGTAATATACTTAGGTACCAAAGGTGGCCCAAATAGGGTGTGAGGTAAAATCCCTGTAAGTCACCACCAACATTTTCTATAAGTAATCCAAGAATTGTACATATCTAACCAGTTTTTAAGTGTAAATGAATAATAATAAATTATGGAAATAAATAAAAAAAATCATGGTCAGGTTCCTAGAGGACACCTGTAGGCTCTACCTACTTCGGATCAGGCTGGTATGATATTTTGATAAGTAACCACAGATATATAGTAATACTATATATGGTACAATAATATATTATATGAACTTATATGCATAAAGTATGTGTTGATTTAAACAACCATATACCTAGATACTAGGTGCTATCTAGACTTGGGAAAAAACACAGGTGTTTATAACCAGTCTAATGTGCTGGTAGGTTTAAGAAAAGGGTATATTCTCTAAATCTTATAATGAATGTGAGAAATTATTCTCATAATTCAAGATAGGTTGGGTGAGTCATTACTCCCAAAACCTAAAAAGTAGTAATATGGAACATCATGTGAATCTCCCAGATAATAATATAATATTGAGAGACACCATGCTCAACAATCAATGTAAGGGAGAGTGAAACACCATGCTCAACAAGTCCCTTAATATTCGTTCCAAAACCATTCTCAATGGAGTAATAATAATAATATAATATCTCAAGGGATTACATCTAATGAATCATAATCAGTAACCACAATAAATAATAATGGTTTTCCAATTCATATAATCAATACAATAATCATGAATCAATTAGAGTGGCCTTACCACCAATTAACATTTATTCAATTTATCAATTTAATCTATTTGAGAAAGGAAAACCATCATGAAGTAATCCATTAAATTTATAACATCTATTTAATTATTCAAGTAATGGTATTGTAATTTCAAGTTTTAAGTAATCTCATACAAGGTGAAAACATCCTTTAGGGAATTACTTATAATGGGTAAATTCCATTTCACATTAGTCAGGCACTTAGGAGGATCTTTGTTAACTAAGTGACCATGTTAAAGAGTGGAAAAACCCATTTATAACACAATATGAACACTTAAGAGGTTTTTTAGTCATATAATCAATTAAATAAAAAGGTAATATCAAGAAAACACACCCAAGTGGTGGATATAAATGTGTTTTGAATCCTCTAAATACTTAACTATGATCCTCAATAATATAACAACATACAAATATCAATTTAAAATCAAAGAACTCATTTTATGGTAATGCATGATAATGGACGGTATACCAAACAATGGTGCATCTTTAAAAACACCATTACTTTTCATAAAACCACCATACCACCTACCTTATAGATATGAAAGTCTCCTAATCTAATATAAACTTCAAAATCAACATTGATTGGAAGAAATTGGAGAAAACTTTTAATGCCCTGAAAATAGAGAAAATGATGTTTCCCCAATATAGCGCAATAGATATGAATATAAACATTGAATGCAATAAATAGGATCTGCGATCTTACTAAAAAATATCAAATTATTTCAATAGATCTTGATTTGGAGTCTGAATCTAATAGAAATGGTGATTCCAAGATTAGGGGGGAGGAAAGATCAACTTGGGAGATGGGATCTTGGTCCAATAGAAATGGGAGGTGGAAGAAGGAAAATTGGTTTTAAGTTTCATTAAGGTGAAAATGGACATTTCACCCAAAAAATAGGGGTGTATGGTTTGGACACATGGTTTGGACAAACCGTGCTTATCTCACTTTCCAAATAGAGGCCCCACATGGTTAAGGAACACAGTTTCCCTAACCATGCTAAAACTGTGAAAAAATCCTCTATAAAACCTGAAGGTGGACCAAACAAGTGTGAACATAAGATTGAATGGTTTCAGACAACTATTTTCCCCCTCTTCTACTCAAAAGTACCCCACACGGTTACCCTGGACGATTTTTACTAACCATGTAGTAACCTTGCAACCTACCCTTTTATCCCATTTTCCAAAACTTTGGGTTCTTAACAATCGTCCAATCCTCTTGGAACCATCCTTAGGTCATAGAAAATGTTTTCCAAGATTAAATAATGGATTTAAATTGAAAAAAATAATGGCCTATACCTTCATAAAAATATGTGTTGTTACATCCTCCCCTCCTTAAATCCACTCATCCCCGAGTTGGCCTTCTGAGTGTAAAGAGGTATCTCCAGCAAAGAATTTCAGCCACTGAGATTGTATGTTTTATTCCCACTCCCATGTCATATACTGTACTCATATATTCTTCCATAGAACCCACACTTATTAACTGACCTTCCTTGGAGTGCGTTCATGCACTAATCTATAATAAAAACTGGACACTCCTCAAAATAAGAATCTATATCAAACTCAACATCATCAGGCTAAAATACATTTGATAGGTCCGAATAATAATGGTGTAGTTGAGATATGTTAAAGAAATCATTCATAGACCTGTATATCTGAGTATGTTCTATCTAGTAATCCATTGGTCTAATGCATTTTAAAACCTCAACGGGTCCAGTAAACCTAGGTGAGATCTTACACTGCCTCCTAATTCATCGATGGTCCAAGTTGGGTGAAACTTGTAAGAAAACTTGATTTCTGACCTTAAACTCAAGAGGAAATCTAAATTGTTTAGCATATTACTACAATCTAGATTAATCTATTATCATGAACTTTCTAATCAATGGGACATACTCTGTAGTCTCTTGAACGAGAGGAAGTCTAAGTAAAGATACATATCCTACCTTTAACCAATTTAGAGGTGAGAGAAAATGCCTTCCATATAATAATTCATAAGAATAAATCTCAATGGTAACTTGAAATATGTTGTTATAAGTGAACACTAAAAGGGGTAAGTGTTTCTCCCAAGAACCCCCAAAGCTAAGGGCACATGCACATGTCCTGAAACATATAAATAATGAATTATGTCTATCTATTGTCTTTTGAGTGATAACCATGCTTAAAAGAACCTGTGTAACCAAGGTGATCTAGAAACCATACCAAAACCATGACTTAAAGGGATCATATTTATCCAAAATGATAGATCTTGGAGCTCCATGAAGATGTATGACCTCCCTAATGTATATCCCTCTTAGCTTGTATACTGAAAATGTGTCTCACATAGGTAAGAAGTGTGAATTATTCATCAAAAAATCAATAACAACCCACTTTATATCGTTTCCATGAGGTGATCTGGGTAAACCTTTCATTAATTCTATAGAAACATCTTACCATTTTCACTCAAGAATAGAAAATGGATTTAAATGCCCCGCTGATCATTGATGTTCAAAATTCACCTGTTGGGAAGTGGAACATCGGGTGATAGAGATGAAAATCTCCCATTTCATAGAATTCCACCAAGACTAGCATCATAAGTATTGATTCATCATGGTAAAATTGGGATGTAAAACCCATGTTTAGGCATGATATCCCCACATAAGCTCCTCTCTCATGTTAGATAGGACCCATACACATCCATGAAAGAGTAAATTATTATCCCTATCTATATTCCAACCATAAGATGTGTCATCATATGAGATATTCTCCCTTAGGACTAAGCCTTCGGGATCATACAATTTCCTCATTATTACCCACTCTAGAAGGGTAGATTCCCCCAATAAGGTTGAGAGGATAGTCTTCCCATGATCCTTCTGAACCTCAACATGCATATATGAAAAAAATACATGAGATTGCATTCACTACTAGACTTATGATCTGCCTATGTATAAGTGTTAGGGATCATAGCATTCGATACAACATCACCTTTCCCAAGTGTATAAGAAATCTCAAAATCAAATGACTACCGATACTCAACCCATCTTCACTACATCAAATTAATATCTCACTATGAAAATATGTTCTTGAGTATTTTATTATTAGTGAATACCATAAAATTATCTCCATTTAGTTAGTGTCTCCAACAATGTAATAAATTAACTAAAAGAACTATCTCAAGTTTATGCAGCAGATAATTCCTCTCATGGGGCCTTAACTGATGAGACTCATATGCAAAAACCCATTCATCCTATACCATGATAGATCCCAGCCTGATACATGATGTTTCAATGTATACTATATAGGACCTACCAAAATCCTGTAGTATCATTATCAATTTTTAATTCAAATGTCCCTTTAACTCCTGAAAGGCTACTTTACAAGATTCTTACAACATGAATTTCACACCCTTATTTGTGAAGACTATAAGAACTCCCGCAAGGGAAAAAATAATATATAAAGAATATGTATTACCCAAATAGCCCTAATAAACTATGAATGTCAAAGATATTATTTGAAAGCTTCCATGAAACAATAGATATAACTTTCTCTAGGTCTATTGAAACTCCTAAAACAAGGATAATATGACCCCTGAAGTAGGCTTGGTCGATCTAAAATTGGTATTTACTAAGATTAAAATAAATATGATGCTATCTTAGTTTATTTAGTATGATCTCAAATTTTTTGAAATGGCCATGTCAATAATGTATAAACATTATGGTATCATCCAAAAACACTACCATGAATGAATCCAAATACGAGTGTAAAAATTTATTCATCAAAGCCATGAATCCGACATGTGTGTTCGTGAGATTAAATGACATAACTAGGTACTTGTGTAGACCATACCATCTCCTAAAATCGGTGTGAGGTATGTCTGATGATCTAACCTACACATAATGGTAACCAGACCTAAACTCAATCATCAAAAACACTCTTAGTCCTTGTATTTTATTTATGAGGTCATATATTCATGTTAGTTAATACTGATTCTTTACCGTGAGTCAGTTAAATCAATGGTAATCCACACAAATCATGAGGGTTAAAATCCTTCTTATTGGGAAAAAGGACCAGTGGACCCAAAGAGAAGTGCTGAGGTGTATAATTCCTTTATCCTCCATATCCACAACTATTTCTTGAGCACTAGATGCTCCATAAGTTCCATCAAATAAGGAGTAATGGTCACTGGTGATTATTCTTGAACTAGCTCAATGGTGAATTATTTCTCTCACATTAGAGGTATCCTTGAAAAGTTTTATGGAAAAAATCCTTGAAATGATCCACCATAGGAGGGATAATATTTTGTCATAACCGTTTATCATCCCTGAAAAGAATGGTGATCTGATCTTCCACACTACCCAGACTCTGCGGCACAGGTCCATCTCGAGTCACACCAAAATCCCATTCCCACTTATGCATATTCCTACCACCCTCTAGTGATGTTAGCATCAACCTTTAATGATATTATTAAATATGGGATCGATATGGAAGTAACAATATATATAAATGTATATATCAAACCCTATCATGTCAAGGATTTAGAGATTCGACTAGAATAGGTAATTTCTAATTTTAAGGGGAAAATATTTACAATGTTTTACTCACTCTTATTGGATACCTAATGGGGAATAGAGAATCATTACATCACAAAGGTGTTTGATCTTAAGGCCCAAACTCTCTATAATTTCCTCACATATAAAAGAGTGAGTTGCATTTGTGTCAAATAAATAAGACACAAGAGTGGAGGCTACTAGAATAGTACCTCTAACTATAGAAATTATGGTACTATAATCCTCTGGAGTTGACTATACTACATTTATTTGGACTTTACCAGGTCCTTGAGTCAGAACATGACATCCCTGAGAATTTCTGGTTTGCTATCTCTTAGAATCATGAGTCGGAATACCTATTTCTTGACCACCACCTTAGCCAAAGTGGATGGTGGTATTCTAGATACATACTTGAAGAGATACTATAGGAAGTTCTCCTGAACATGGAGTTGGTGTAGATCCGAACTTTATAGGAACCAATGAAAAAGTATTAAAGAAATTCTAGATATGGCCCATCCTGACACATCCTCTGTTTTCCACTGGATCTCAAAAATAATGAGGATTTATATGTCCTAGCATCATATACTGGTGACATATCAAGTTATTATCACCATAAGGATCCTGAATACTTGTACCCCATGAGAACCCTCAAAGTGATTCTCACATCTTCTAGAATAACTAGTGATATATCTATGTAATGAACCACCCCGAACCACACCATCAACATCCCTCAAATTCCCCTATGTAATAATGTCTTGGTTGACTATATGAGAAATAGTCATTAAAATAATGATGTTGAATTGAGATCAGATGGTGTATACCAACCTATCCTCAAATCTCCTGACAGTCATGAGATCACCACCTTCTAGAGTCATTGTGAATCAATATAGATCAGTAAAGTGACTAGAACACTCCATGAAAGACATATCTACCTACTGTAGGTTTATAAAATCTATATCCTGGTAACCCCTCATTGTCTGATAAAGTAAATAGTCATAGAAGATTGTCTCTAAATCTTCCCAAACCATATCTCTTTCTAACCTGCCTAGCTAATAACATCCCCTCATTGTTTGATAGAACTGGGTAGCATATAAGGTGTAAGTTTTACTCTCCACTATGGAGGAATCTCTGGATGCTCGAATATAAAAATAATAGCTTGCATCCACGACATAGTAGCATGTGGTCCTCTATACCCCTAAAAAGTGGGATGATGATTATGTTGTAACTCCCGAATCAACTCTGTTATAGTCAAGGAAGGTTGAGAAACACATTTAGTTTTCTTCATATCATGAAGGAAACGCTCACGGAACTGGGAATCAATGCCTATATCAGGAATAGGATGAGGTGAGATAGGTGTCACAAAATAAGGAATCATTGGTGGTTCAGGGCCCACCACCTCTATTGTATGGTTGTCACTTCCTTTAGGGAATATGACTAGAGGATGTCGTGGAGGCATGATTACACAATTCCAAATATACACATCATAAAAGGATTTTACATTTGAAATATCATAGATAGATTACTAGGATCAGTATATATACTTCCTATTAAAGATCTCACCTCTCTACCTACTCCAAAATATAGTTATATGTGGTAGAAAAGACCATGGTAGGTCATAAGAACATAAGATAATCCTAACAACCCCTACTAATGTTATGTATAAGTATAGGACTCATATAAAACATATAAGATCACCATTCCACTATAAAAGATGGTATTTATTTTTAATTTATAACCATTTATATACTTAAATATATTTTAATGTTTGAATTATATGGATCACCACTTATGATCCATACATGTCCATACTTCACATGAACCTAAATATGGCATTCACTTAATCCACACCATAACACGTTCAAACCCCCGTGACTAATGGTCTATAGATCAACATTTTATAATTGACTTTTTAGGGTGTATTATTTAAAATATATGAGAAAATGCTTTTAGGTTAAGGAAATCACTTTACATTTCAAATTTTTTTTCTTAGTCCTTCATGAAATGTTAGTACAATTCCATCAATAATCAAGGCATTAATAATATGTAATAAGGAAATGCATGATGAAAATAGACATGTCATAGAAAAACAGTTGACATATTAGTCCTATTATATCTATAATGACTCATGTAATGAAACAACCTCATTTCATTAGGCCAAGGTAAATGAAATATCATTATAATAATACTAATAATAATAACATCACATGAAGTGTGCATCACACAATGGTGACATTGTATCCACTGTAATAGACATTGACAGTAATTTTTTTCCCATCTTAGATAATTTGGGTTTCCCATGTACATGGGTTTTATACTCCAAGGAACAAGATCATTTCCAAATACCATTATCTCATAATATTATGTCTAATACCCAAACATTAATAAAATCAGAAAAATAATCTTTTGATACCACTTTGTAACATCCCGACATGGCGTGCACTTAACTGGGCCCCCGAGCTAGTGGGTCACACAACTTCAAGCACTCCATACCAAATACCACAGGTTGTTGACTTGTAGAGAGGGCATAAGGGGGTATATTGGGGAGACTATACCCTCATATTAGAGTTTCACAAAAGAAAACAGAAATTGGAATACAATAGAAGAAACATGATATCACATACACTACAATGACTGGACTAGTAACCCTCTATAGTGGAAACACTGTATTACATGTATAATAATAAATTATGAAAGTGTATATAACCAAAAAATGTAATAACAATCCAAAACTGCAAGGTAGTGTCATATACATGATGGAATGGCATGCTGATGTGCAAGAAGCGGACATGGGACAAGCATATATAACATGCTATACAAAAAGACACAAATAACAAAAGGACGCTTCACTAGAATCTAAATAATAGGCTCAATCTTCTTCTTATATTCTCCAAATATAATTAAACAATATCAATAATCCATAATAGGGTGATTTTATTTAACTATACCGATAGACAAGTAATCTACACAGGTACCAAAGGAGGCCTTTGTAGTGTGTCAGATAAAAATACAAGTAGGCCACCACCAACAATGTCTAGAAGTAATCCAAGAAGTGTACATATCTAAGTACGGTGAAGGTATAATTGAATAATAAGAAATGATGGAAAAAAATATAAAAAATACAACTCATGTTCCTATACGAAACCTCGCAGCTATACTTACTTTGGATCAGGTCAAAATGAAATCCTAATTAGTAACCATATATATATATAGTAATAATATATATGTGGCATAGTTATATATTGTACCCACAAATATACACTAGGTACATGAGGATGTAAGAAGCCATATTCGTGGATACAAGGTTCTGGATAGACCCAGGGCATAACACATGTGTCTATAACTGGTCTTATGAGCTAACAGGATCAAGAAAAAGGTATATACCTTCAATTTCATAATGAACGTGAGACATAATTATCATTATTCAAGATATGTGGGGTGAGATTTCCTTCCCAAAACTCTAAATAGAGGAATATATAACATCATTTTCATGGCCTAGATAATAGTATAATAGTGAGAGATGCCATGATCCACCCCAAATGTAAGGGAGAGAGAAACACCATGCTCAACAAGTCCCTTAACCATCATTCCACAACCAATTTTAATGGAATAATCATAATAATACAACAGTTCAAGGGATTACCTATACTTCATTATAATCAATAACCCCAATATATAATAAGGTTATCCTAATTAATATAATCAATAAAATAATCATGAATCAATTGGAATGGCCTTTCCACCCATTATCATTTATTCAGTCAATCCATTTAATCCATTTAATCAAGGAAATCCATCATGAAGAAAGCCATTCCATTTATACAATCCATTTTATTAGTCAAGGCATCAAATTTCAATTTTAGGTTCTACTAAGAACATAGAAGTTTTTAATATCATCTAGGAAATTACCTACAAGGGGGAAATTCTATTTCACATTGGCTAAACACTTATCAGGTTTTTTTGAAACTAAAAGATCATGTAAATTACTGGAAAAAACCATTTATAACACAAGGAAAACACCTTGGAGTAGTTTTAGTCATTTAATAAATTAAATACAAAGGGAATCTCAATCCAACACACTCTAGGGGTGGCTATGAATGAGGTTTGCATCGTCTAAATAACTAATAATGATCATACAGAATATAAAAATATTTAAATATCAATTAGAATCAAAGAACCCATTTTAAGACAATGTGTGGTAACAATCGACTTGTGACATAATGATGCCTCTATAAAAACTCCATTACTTTTTGGGAAAAAAACTATGCCACCTACCTTAGGGTTGTGGATTAATTATTATCCAATATTATCTTTAGATTCAAAGTAGATTATAAGAAATCAGGGAATTGACTAATTAACTGAAAAGAGGTAAAAAGAGATTTCACAATAATAGAACATAAAATAGGAATACAAATTTAGAATATAATGAAGAGGGTTAAATATCATGCTGAGAGCTATACAAAACTTATGATGGATCTTTATTTGGAGTCTAAATCTAAGAGAAATGGTGATCCCTGGATTAAGAAGGAGGAGAGATCAATGTGGGAGAAGGGAGCTTAGTTCACTGGAAGTGGGAGGAGGAAAAAATAAAATACGTTTTAAGTTTTATTAATGGAAAAGTATACATTTCACCCACAAAATATACGGGTTCGTAGTTTTGAAACATGGTTTGGAAGAACTGTGTGCAAATCCTACTCAGAATACTATGTAAGGATATAACTTGCATGGTTAAAGTGCATGGTTTCCCTAAACATGTGAAAACTATGAAAAAAAATTCTATAAAAAATGTCACGTGGCTAGTATGTTTATGATACTAGGATTACTTAGATTTAGAAAATTGTGCGGTCTCCCTGATGGTCAAAAGTACCCTTCATGGTTACCCCACAAGGTTAGTAATAACCAAGTGGTAACCGTGCGACCTACCCTTTTTTCCCATTTTCCATAAATTTGGGATCCGAACAATCACTGGATTCTTTTAGAACCTTCCTTAGGATATAGTGCACATTTACCAAGATTAAGAAAGGTATTATAATTTAAAAACAAAAGAGTTGTACATTCGCGAAAAGATAGGTCTTTACAACATGTATTTCTTATACATTATTTAAATAATATTTAATTATTAATACTTTATTGATAATAATATTCATTATCATTAATTCATCATTAAAAAAAACCAATATCTATGACATATTAATTCACAATCCAAATTTTCCATTTTCTATATAACCTAATTATCAGTACTTGGTGGAAAAAATCTAATTTAACAACTGTTTTAACAAATTATAATTTTCTATTTATTAATAAAAATAATTCATTATATTCATCCATCCACGTTTTTTTAATTATTCTAATAAATTTATCAAAATTAATAAATACCAGTCTCAATTGGGTTATGAAATTTGATAGAGGTCCAATGCAACTTATATTGTTAATTTTTGAGCTACCATGAACCCTAATATGCCTCGATATGTACTTGTTAATTGGGGTGACTCATAGAACCCCTACACACCTCCAGAAATCTAGAAACCCTAGCTTGCTGATTGTTTAATCTTCACCATTTTTTCTGCACATCAAAACACAAGGGCTATGTAGCATCACCCCCATATATCACAACACCACATAACCCCCAACCAACCAATATATTAATAGAATGATTGGGATATTTCATTGTTTCACTATGTGGATCACATATTTGGTCACATAACAGGAATATGTTGACATGTTTTTTATATACGATCTTGGTTATTAGAAGGATGACATGTTTTCTATACAATGTGCCACGTGCCAAAGGCCTTAAGAGTATATGGAATGAATCTAGACACCTGATCAGAGATCGAGTACCCCTCAATTATCATATATGGAATCAACCATAAACATTATATAATATTGGGTTTTAGTTAATAATTTACTTTTTTACACATTGAGGATATTTTTAGGTTTATATTTTTAGAGAATTAGATCATAATTCATACATAAGATTTCACATTTATATAATGTGGATACAACTAAAACAAATTTTATTTCTTCCAAAATAAAAAACTTTTATAATAGAAAATGATTTATCTTTCATGAAAAATATTCATAACATTCATCTTGACTTCTTCCTATCTATCACCCTTCCTTATACCACATGGAAAACATTTTAAAAATTGGATGAGCTCAATAATCTCACTAAGGGACATAAATGAAGGAAATAAAAAATTTGACCATGAATACTTTAAGCCCATGAAAACATTTTAATAAAGTCATACTTTTCACCCATAAACATAAGCTCTTTAGCTTAACTCATGAAGTAATAATATTATTATAAAAATACATTTAAAACATAAATCATAAAGGTAACAAGTGTAATTATTTACAAATCATTCTTAAATTTATAGTAGCTATCATAGCTACATAGGGAGAAACCATCATGGAAACATTTAGAATATTCACTGTATTATATTACCTTAATATCTTTTGGGAAAACCTATTGAAAAACTCCATATATTTACCCAATGAATCCAAAATATATAAGGGATGAACCACAATTATTTTATCAAAAAAACACCCTTAATAATAAACAATTCCAAAGAAACATAACACAACTAGAACACATAAATCACACATAAAAGAAAAATCACTTTTGAAATAAATTTTCATTTTTACAATTACACACAATCAAAAATAAAAAAACATTATTTAAAAATAAAAGTTTAAACTAGTAAAGGAAGAATAAAAATATTAAATTGAAATAAAAGTAGGAGAAAATGTTCATGCCGTATAAGTTAAAAAACTTTCTTTTTGAATTTTATAAAATAGTTGAAAGAGTAACTTTAAAAGAAGTTTTTAAAATAAAGTCCCTTACCATGAGTCTGACTTGTCATGTATGATCAATATCTTCCTAAATAATATAATTACGTTAATTAATTTATTTATGGTGAAATTTTTTAAATTTTTTTATTCCTTTTATATTTTTTGTCATCATGTTATAACAATTACTTAATTAATTAAGTTCATGTTGGACGTTTTGTCGATATTCAGTAGTTGAGTCCAAAATGAATTTTATTGGATGCCAATAGTCAAAGAGGTCATAATTAAATCATCTTAAAAATAATATTCATGATATAATAATAAATTTTACACATCAATTATACTTTTAAATCAATCTATTTATGTATGGTTATGAAAAATGATCAATGTTATAATCATAGAGATAATAGGCCGTACATACGCATGAGTAAAATATCCATTTTTTAATGATCATTTTGTAAAGAATGCGATTATAATTTTTTCTATCCATAATGATAATGGTATTATAAATATAATATTACTCTCTCTCTCCAAATCATTTTTTATATTATTAAAAAGCCATTTTAAGGAAAAGTGGGAACCATATTGAACATTCACTCCAACAACATACATGGACTCTCCAAAAACACAGTTCACCATATAGATCTCAAAATTCAAAAATTCAAACATCACCATGCCTCAGACTCCAACCGGGTACTAATCCCATGACACAAACTTGATCACAAATATTCAAAAATCAGAATTAAAAAGATTCATCATCACCATTCTAGAACCACGAGCCGCCTGCGTCAGCCTTCACCATCAGCTGCATCACCCATCGCCGGACCCGAACCCATCCACGCTGGAGCCAAACACCGTCCTTCTGGCAAGCGTCGATTCAACAACGCATCCATCCTCACCATCCTGTCGATGCAAACCAATCCAAACCACAAACACAACATCACCAACATCAAAACCATTACCATCACCGAAGAAATATCACACTATATCTGAACAGGGAAAACACAAACCAGGGGTTCGTGAGCAATAAAAGAAAAACCCAATCAAATCATACCTCAAAAACGAAATCCACTATACCTACCAATGCCATGAGACAAACTCCCGAAACAATGGGAATAATATGTTCCATAAAAAACAGAGCCATCAAATAAGTCAGGTCAAGGAAGACACTGACCAGGCTCCATCCTATCATCACTTCACCATATCTGCTGTTATCCTCGTCGCAACATATCCCCAACAAAAATCAGCCCAAAAAAACCGAGAGAGAGGAAGAAGAAATGGTGTTGAAACCCTAATCAGAACCAGG
The DNA here is from genome assembly GCA_963277665.1 of Viscum album. NCBI lineage: Eukaryota > Viridiplantae > Streptophyta > Magnoliopsida > Santalales > Viscaceae > Viscum > Viscum album. Next base: position 1,947,644,551 of record OY728121.1, on the reverse strand, counting down.
AAAAAACCTTATATGAAAAGTAAAATAAAACCTAAAAACACAACTGTGACCGGATGAAACCCTAAAATGGAATCCGGGGCTGAAACCCTAGAAGAGGAAGAAAATAGACACCGAGAGGACCCTCACCCGCAAAATCACAATCCCAGAGCTTCGGTGTGTCCATCATTCCGGATCCGACCTGGAGAGGAATGATGGAGCTCGAGGCCAGAGCACAAAATGCTGGCCAGAGGAAGACCAAGTTGGGGAGAGGAAACTAGAACAAGCACGGGAGAGAAAGGAAAACGAATCAGAAGAACTAATGTCGTCAGGGAGAGGGGAAACCCTAGGAAGAGGAAGAAGTTGAGCCGAGGCGAGATCCCAAGAACGTCCTAGAGAATGAGGTGCCATGCCCATAATATTACTCATTTAAATATATTTTTATATATCATCCATGTGATATCATGATGAAAAAATCACATCGCTTCATGGAGGTGATGGTTCACACATATATACGAATGAAAATATCATTTTTATGTGTATGGAATGGTAAGAAAATAAATGACATATTATTATTTTTTAATGATAAATCTATAATTAATATCATATATAAATATTAATTCAATCATTTTAACCAACCTTGAGATATGTTGATGAAAACCAAATTTTATCGGTTCGCGATGTGGTAGTCCACCATACACATGAACGATTAATTATTTTCCCATTTGTTTTAAATGGAGATGGATTTAGGTGATTATATAAAAATACTAAAATATAATTATATTTTGGATACTGTAATTATTATTTCATAATGTTGGAATAATATTTTAAGGATGTGGATGAAGAAATAAAATAGAAACACTTAATTAAAAATTATACCTCTTCTTTGGATGATATCATTTGATTAATACCTTAACACCTATAAGAAGGGTGTAATTTATAAAAAATATCCCTAGATTATGAATAAGAATTTTTTTGAATATATTAAGGAATATGTTTTCAAAACCAAAGTGGTTTTGAAGTGTATTGAAAGGAGAATAATGGGGGCCATTTTATAGGAAAAGAATGGGCTACTCATAAGATTATTGAAAATATTATATTAATATAAATTAATATTATTTTCAAAATAGGTAAAAAGTAATATATTTCTATGATAGGATGAGAATGGGTTTAAATTAATTCATACAATTAAATATATATATGTTTTCATTATTTTTTTTTAAATATTTATCTTTTTTTGTTTTAATCCTTTTAACTATGACACTAATATCATGTAATTTACACTTTGAGGGTTTATATAATTATTATAAAATGAAAAATGGTTACTAAATAAGACATTTATGAAATTTTATGAACTATATATATCAGTTATCTAAAAATATATTTTTATAATTTTTATATCATCTAATAAAATTTTATTTATTTTAAAATATCAATAATGTCAATTTTGACATTATTCATTACTTGAATTTCTAAAAATATCATAATAACTAGATAAATTAGAACCAATAATTCTAAAAAGATTCTATGATATTTCTAAAAAAATCATCAATTTGTTTTCTTAGGTGACACTAATTACATCAAATTATATTTATTTTAATATTTATAATAATGTTTATTTGGCATTTCTATTAATTAGACAATTACTTCATCATCATTTTTCAAGCCATTAATTTAATTATTACTTCCTTAAAAATTAAAAATAAATTATAATTATGAAGTTAAATATTTTAGATTTCAAAAGACTATATATAGTTGAATATATACCCTATATATCCCCATAATAAATATATTTCACTTGTTAAAAATAAATGTGTCAAAAAATTTACTCTTCTTTGAATATAAAATTATAAATTGCATAATCTCCTCCAAGTGGAATCCAATGGTTATAATTTTTTAAAAAGGATAATTTGGGTTAAAAAATAATCATACAATGAAATTAGGAAAATTGTTAGTGTAAAAATATATATAATATTATTTTTAACCTAAATTACCTAAATTACCTTTAGTCGTGTAAATAAAAACATTAATAGAGTTACTATTAATTGTGGAAAAAAATAAAAGGGAACCATTTGACGAATTTGAAAATTATAATTACAATTATGGAATCCATTTTATAAAATAAAATTCATTTAATTTTTAGAAATTAATTGAATATTAACCCCGCTGACATAATGAGAAAACAAGTTTTTAAAGCAAAAACATTCAAAATATTGAAATTTTCTATATTGAAATTCAATGTTGAATTGATTAAAATGACCTAAATTTGATTAAATGATAAAAAATGATCTAATTATAATTTAAAACCAACCAAAAGTATAATTTAACACTATAAATTATTTAGTTGAAAAATCAATTTTCAATTAAAATGCAATATTTTGTTACTGTTTACCAAAACATGAAACTTATCCAAAAAATACCAATAATTCAACCAATGTAATTTTTTATATTAATTTTTAAAATAATAAATTTATTTTTTTGAAATATAATTTTTAAAAGTGTCAATAACTATATTTAAAATAGGTGTGCCATCAAAAGGTGTCAGAACTGTCTTTTTTGAAAAATACTTCTTTTATGTATAAAACTAGATTTATTTTTATATTATGCATTTGAAATGTATTGTATCAATGTTAAAGTTTTTTATAAATGAGTGAAATATTATTTTATCTTTATCTAGGTAGTTACATTCTTCCCCCCATTTAGAAATTGTGTCCGGATAATTTTATTCACTTGTTTATTAAGTGTGGATATCTTTCCTTCATATAATTCTTAGATTCCCATGTTTCCTATTAAAACATATGATTTTCCAAAAAAATATAACCTGATAAATCACTGTATTTATAAAAACCTTCTCTCTAGGGTCAGTAAACTAAACCAGTTCCTCCTCATAACAAATATTCTCTTCTTACTAAACTACTTCTAGACTCAAAACATGAAATGGATCTAACATATACTTTAATAACATTGAAACACGAAAAACATTGTTTAATTGGGATAAACTAAAAGGAAAATCCACTTGGTATGAAATTAATCCATCATTTTTCAAGATTTTATAGGGTTAAATAAACCATGGACTCAACTTCCATTTAATACCAAAATGCATCACACTCTTCCGTGGAGAATCTTTAAGAAAAGCATGCACACCCACCTCGAAAGAAGGATCATTCCTATGGTTATATACATAAATTTTATACGTACTATGGGATATCCTCATGTGTCATTGAATCAACTAAAATTTATTTTCCATTTCCTCTACAAATTCTAACACTATAAACTTTATTTCACCCACTTCATCCAAAAAATGATGATGTTTGACATCTTTTTCATTATAATTATTCAGATGGAACCTTATGTATATAGGAATGAATAATTTTATTATAATAAAACTAAACCAAATATAGATGATGATCCCTAATTACCTAGTAATACATTGATAAATCACGTAGCATATCCTCCAAGCTCTGAATTGTTTGTTTTGAATTTCCATATGATTGAGGATGAAAATATGTACTAAAATTTAATTCAGTTTTAACAAATTTTGAAGGCCTTTACAAATGTTATAATTGAACCTAAGATCACAATCAGATACAATGAAGATTGTAAATCCATATAACGTAACTATCTATTTAAGATATATCCAATAAAGTTGATCTAGATATAGCATCTTAAATATGAATAAAATGTGTAGATTTAGTCAATAAATCAATGATAACCCATATAATTTTTTTACCTCGATAAGTCTTAGGTAGTCCTATTATAATGTACATAGATATATTTTCTCATTTGTACTATGGTACTGGTAACAGCTGAAGCATCCCGTTCAGAAACTATCATTCTTCTTTAACCTACTGACAAGTCAACCATTTCATGGTAAATTTAGTAATATCTATTTTTATTTCATCCAACCAATAATACTCTTGAATGTCTTTGTACATATTAGTGCTACCAAGATGAACATAAAATTTAGATCTATGATCTCCATATAACAACTCTTTCTTAAACTTTGTGTCATAATGCATACATAATCTCTACCAAAATCTCAAAATATAATCTTTATCAATGCCAAATTTTGTAAAATTAACTTTTTGAACCAATTATATTTTTTATTAAACTCATATTATTCTTACTACACATGCTTAATTATGTCTCATAAAGATGATTACACTGACACTTGAAAAAAATAGAGTAATCTCTTTCACCAACAACTTTTATGCTAAAATTCATCAAATCATTAACCAAAGGCCCACATTCTAAACATATCATGGTTAATGTAGAATCACTATTTTGACTCAATGCATCAACCAAATTATTTTATATTCCAATATGGAAATTAATCGGGAAATCATTATCCTTGGTTAGCTCCAACCATCTTGTCTATCTCATGTTCAATTCCTTTTGAGTGAATATATACATCAATCTTTTATGATCAATATATATTTCACATTTTACTATATACAAAGGATACCTAAAAAATATTCCTGAAAAAATAATAGTTTCTAATTCCAAATCATGTGTTGGGTAATTTAACTCATGGTTTTTAAACTGACATGAAGCATAAGAAATTACCTGATCATTTTGCATTAATAAACAACCAAATCTTTTCAACAAATAATCACTATATATAATAAATTAACTACTTCTAGAAGTCATGGATAGAACTTGAGAATTCACCAATATTATTTTTAATTCCTAAACACAATCATTATATTATTTTGTCTAGATGAAGGTAACATATTTTCTAGTTAACTTAGTCAGTGGTATAGATAACCATGAAAAGTTTTCAACAATCCTCTGGTCGTATCCTTTTAAATGAAGTAAACTAAGAATCTAGGTTATATTTTTGGGTCTCGACCATTATTTAAGATCTTTAGTTTAGTAGGATAACTATTATTCCATATTTAAAAACAATGTGACCAAGGAATGAAATTTTTTGAAACTAAAATTCACACTTTATAAATTTACCATTAAGTTTCTTTTATTTTAATGTTTCAAAAACAACCCTTAGACATCTTTCATTCTCCAATTTACTTTTATATTATACCAAAAATTCATCAATAAACACAACCAAAAACATCTCCAAGAAATCTTTTAATATTCTACTCATAAGATATATCAATTTAACTGGTTCATTAGTTAATGAAAATGGAATATATACTAATTCATAATTACCATATCTATTCCAAAATGCAGTCTTTAGAATGTATGCTTCCATTAATTTCAACTAATGGTACCCTGACCTCAGATCAACCATAGAAAGATATTGTACTCCCTAGAGCCTAATAAGAAAATCATCTATATTAGGAAAATAATACTTTTTCTTAACAGTTATGTTATTCAAGGATTTATAATCAATGTAAAGTCTCATTGGACCATATTTATTTTTAATAAAGAATCCAAGATCACCCCATAGTGAAGTGCTAGGTTGAACGATTCCTTTATCTAATAACCCCTGCAATTGATTTTTTAACTATAAAAGTTACACTTGAGAAATTAGATATGGGGGATTTGAAATTGGATTAGTATCAAGAACTTATTCAAAAGTAAATTCAACTTCTCGATAAAGTATAATACTAGGAAACACATCTGTAAAAACATCCAGATACTCATTTACCACCGGAAAATAATTAATCTGAAAAGATCTTTTGTTTTCCAAAATATGTACATGATAACAATAATTTTCATCATTTAAATTTTTATTGGAATTCAATATGTTATCAATGGTATGGGTTCATTATTTTACACAAATTAAAACTGTTTTTGAAAACAAATATTTTTTTCTCTACTGTCTATCTTAACATGGTAAAAAAATACCATCCAAACCTAGAATAACATAAAACTCTTCAAGAGGCAAGACAATAAAGTTTATTGGTAAAATATTTCCATATAAAAATACATAAATATTTTTATAATTTATTTTTACCATAATATTTCCCCAAGGTGTTTTTACTATATGTATAGATTTCATTTCTTATGGTGGAATTTCGAATTTAACAAAAACTTTCTCAGAAATAAAAGATTGTATAGATCATGAATCAAACAACAAATTGAAATAATTTGTATAAAAAACATTATACATAATACCATATCATTTTATGGGACAAAATATACTGAATTAGTTTCAAATTATTTCCCCACACCTTTCCGCTTATAGTATTTCTATTTCTCATCATTCAGGTTCCTCTTTGGACTCTCATTTTCATAATGACCCATCACATTTCATTTAAAAAACTTTACCCACCATATATTGGATTTTTTCCACTAACATGGTATTTTTTCATTGAAATGAAGATCCTTATTCCCCATTTTAATATATTATAATAACTTACTAGAATTTAAAACGCATTACGCAGTGTGTTTTTTACAACAATTCTCACAAACTCTAAAATTAATTTTCTTACCATCAGAATTAATTGATATGTTTTTACCTATAACATACCATCTATACCAAATTTATTACTATTTTCAAAACACATGATCATTGAAAGAATCAATTTCTATCTTTTATGTACATTGAAAAAGTTTTTCATGACTTTTGAATCTGCAAGAAGCCAACAACCTTTTATATTTTGGCTTTAATCCTGAGTAAAAATAATTTTTTTTAACTATGAAGATAACAAATGAAATTTTGAGCATAACTTTACAATCAAGTAAAATTTTCTTCATATACAACCAATTAATACTCCTCATTCCCCAAATATATTAATTTTTTTCCATCCTAATTCAAACCACCTTAGGAAAATATTTCTATAGAAAAATATTTTTGAATTCATCCCATTCCAATGAATAAATCACCACATTGTTCCTAATATTCTTCAAAATCAACCACCATTGGATGAATTCACCTTAAAACCAATAAATAAAAAGTATAGAATTTTTATTTTTTGGAAAAACCATGACATAACAAATATTTTATAGGGATTTAATCCAAAACTCAGCTACCACTAGGTTAGAAGATTAACTAAAAACTATAGGATGTTTCCACATAAAATGATCCATTACTGATATATTAATTGAGGGATGATCTAGATGATCTTGTCTATAGATGACATCCCTATATAAAACCTATTTCAATAGACCCATTACAACAAAAAACTATTTAATTCTTATTCCGTACATCTCAAGATGTTTATTTGTAAACATTTTTTCCTCTCAATGCCTTCCTGCCATAACTACAGTATTTCCTCTATATAAAAACATTCTATAAAGATATATCTCAATCAAAGCAACATCAAAATATTGAAATGGTAATTCCTTTCAAAATGTAAAAATAATTTATGGATAATTTTTTAAAATATCATAACCCATAAAGTTATCTAAACTTACCTTTTATAACAACTATAAGGCCTCATCCTTGAACATTACATGATCTTGAGTTTTAGTCTTTACTTTACATTTTTATACATTGATGATCTTTTCTAGTTTATAGTTACATATAATTAGGTCATATTAAATAAAAACCATTTAAAATTCATACAAAGTTGATAGAACTAAAATAGTATCCATTTTTTCCAAAATATAAAACTTTTAAAGTAAATCATGATTTCTTTTTCATTAAAATATTCATAACATTCATAATTAAATCTTCCTTTATCTTACCCATCCTTATACCATATGAAAAACATTTTAAAAAATGGGATGAGAACAAAAATCTCAATAGGGTATGCAAATGAAAGAAAGAAACCATTAGTCCATGAATACTTTAAACCCATTATTTTTTAATAAAGTTATAATTTTCACCCATAAAACATATGATATATAGCTTACCTAATGAAATCATTAGATTATTATAAAAATTTATCACAAATATAAATAACCAAGGTAACTTATAGTATAAATTCCATGTCAATTTTATATTTACTATGGCTATAAGGACTACATAGGGTGTAGTCTTCATGATTACATTTGGAATACCCACCACAGTATATTCCCTTAAAGGAGATGTTGAAAAAACGAATCACATCACTTTGTGGAGGTGATAGTTCACACATATGCATGAATGATGTTATCATTTTTATGTGTATGTAAATGTAAAAACATAACTGATATATTATTATGTAATAATGATAAATATGTCATGAATATCAGATATGAACATTAATTCCATCATTATAACTAGTATTGGGAGATGATGATGTTAAAAAAATTATATCAGTTAGTGACATGGAAGTCCACCATACACATAAATGATTAATTATTTTCCTATTTTATAGAAATAGATATAGATTTAGGTGATTAAATTTACATAATAACTTCTAATCATTTTATAAAACTATATTTATTATTTAATCATAGAGAATGAATATATGAAGGCAGTGGGAGTACTAATAAAATAGAAATTATTAATTAAAACTGATACATCTAATTCACATGATCTCCTTTGATTAATATCTTAACACCTATAAAAAGTATGTTTCCTAAATATTGATTATAGATTTTGATGGGGGATTATAGGAATTTATTTTGGTAGAAATTGGAAAAAATGGGTTCTAAGTGTAGTTAAATGATAAGAATGGGTGCCCTTTTATAGGATGGTTCAAAAGTTACTTTTTTAAAATATAGGATGATAATGGGTCTAAATAAATTCAGAAAATGAAAATTCAGAATTTTTTGATTAATTTTTTAATCCTCATGTTTTTGTTTTAACCATTTTAACTCTTATCACGATATCATGTAATTTACACTTTGAGAGTTAATATAATTACTATAAAATAAAAAAGACTTCTAAATGAGTTATTGATGAAATTTTAAGACTTATACAAATAATTTGGAAGAAATTAAATTTTTCTGTAAATTTTAAATCATTTAATAAAATATTATTTATTTTAAAATATCAATAATGTCAATTTTGACACTATTCATTTCTTGACTTTTTAAACATATTATAAAAAAAGATAAATTAAAATGAATAATTATAAAAATCACTAACATTTCAAATCCATATAATTTTTTTTGTACGACATTAATTAAATCAAATTTTATCTATTTTAATAATTTTAATAACATTTATTCGATATTTCTATTAATTATACAATCACTGCATCATTATTGTGAAATCCTTTCATTTAATTATTAGTTTCATAAAAATTAAAAATAAATTATAATTATAAATATAATCATTTTATATTTAAAAATATTATTTATATTTGAATACAAACCCTATATTTCCCCATATTAAAAATAATTCACTTGTTAAAAAAAGTGTACCAAAATTGACTTTTCTTTGAATGTAAAATTATAAATGTCATACTATAATCCAAGTGGCCTAAAAGGTTATAATTTTTGACCAAGGATGATTTTGGATATAAAAAACACATATAATGAAATTAGGACAAGTTTTAGGGTAATTTTCTAATATTTATAATATTATTTTTACCATAAATTACATGATTTACCTTTAATCATGTTAAGAAAAAAATTACAAAAGTCAATATTCATAATATTAAAAAATAAAAGGGATCTACATATATAATTTTAACCTTTTTATTCTGATTATTATATCAATTTTTTTAATTCAATTTATATAAATTTTCAGATATTAATTTAAAATCAATCTCGTTGACGGAATGATAAAACAATTTTTTAAAGTAAAACACTCAAAATGATAAATTGTTTTTATATCCAAATTAAATATGAAATTGATTCCAATGACCTAAATTAGATTAAATAATAAAAAATATCTAATTATAATTTAAAACCAATAAAAATATAATTTAACACAATAAATAATTTAGATGAAAAATCTATTTTAAATTGAAATGCAATATTTTTTAACTGTTCCTGAAAACATGAAAATTTTCCAAAAAATACCAAATATTCAACCAAAGTAAATTTTGATATTAATATTTCAAATAATAAATTTATTTTTTAAAATAATATTTAAAAAAGTGTAAAAAAAGATATTTAAAATAAGTGCACCACCAAAAGGTGGAAAATTGCCTTTTTTTGAAAAATACTTCATTAATTCATAAAACTAGATTGATTCTTATATTATATAAATTTGGTGATTAGGGTGAAATTACATTAAACACACAAACATGACACACATAGGAAAAAAAGTAATTAAATATCCCCATGGTATATCCCACCCATCAAGCCTTATTTATTCTGTACATGGCCCGAAGGCCTAGTGGGCATAAAGCCCATTTCATGGCCCAAAGGCCCACAAATTGGTCTAATGGCCCAGTGTAGAATCATGCCCATATATTGCCTGCATCACTATATGCCTGCGGAAATTCACTCGCACATGGATTTTAACCCAGGTCTGATTTCGGAATACATAACGCCTTTACCACTCAAGAAAGCCCCAAAGTACAAGATTTATTCTTATATTATGGCTATAAAATATATATGATTATTTTAAAAACATTTTATAAATTATTGTAATCTTATTATATCAATACCTAGGCTGTTACATATCATGTTGAACTCTATTGACTAGTGTTGACCTCCCTATTTGAACATTTTTTTTCATAACATGGGTATGTTCGACCTCTTAATTCTAGATCTGGTCCCTATTAGTCATTATTTGATCACAAGGAAACTATAAAACATAAATTAAATTTTATTAAGGATGAAATATCACTATTAAACATATATAACTCTTAAATATTTATTAGAGGGACTTTAGAGGAGTTATATTCATCTTGATTAGTTTTTTCCAATGAGGCATTGTGGGATTAGTGATTCATGTACAAAAAATGTTATTTAATAAATTCTAAAAATTATACAAAAAAATTATCTTTTAAATAACATGATATTAACATATAAAAATTTAATGAATCCATTGGTGTTGGATTCATTTAATCAAAATATAAAACCTAACAAAATTTCATAGCTAGATTCAACTATTAAGGTAGGTAGTTTTATATATAAATTAGGTTATAAAATGGTGACAAATCAAGGAACCACACTCAAATTTATTCTCTGACTATCCTCTTGTGATAAGGCTATAATAGAAAATGAAAAATTCATATATGTGGTTTTTTCAATCACTATATACCCTATATATGTCATCATTTAAACTAAAATTAATTTATAAATGGTAGAGCTATGTTAAGAAAAATAAATTAAATAAATTATTTATATTAAATAATGGATCTCCACCACTATGCACAACCTTACAAGATTCCACTGATCATTCATATTTATTTGCTACTTCCAAATCATTAATTATTAGGTCAAAAATTACTAGGAAAAAATATTAGTGTTATAAAATTACCTTATTCTCTCCATTAATACATAAAATCTTTTTTGGACTTTATACATTTTAACTCAGTCACATAATACAAATTAATTACTCCAAAAAAAATCTTTATTTACTCTGATATATGTAATTACATTTATATCAAGAAATCATATCTATATAATTCCATTCTAAAACACACACATAAAGATGGAATCAATTCTTATTACACCTATATCCTCTGATTATATTGTTTGACCACCGCATTCATTATTATTTTTAACAATCCTCTTTCATTAATAAAGTTATTTTTATTCCCTCAGCTTATTACTATCCATCACAATCATATTCAATAAACATCCTAAATTTAATATTTCATAAATCGATTCACAACCGTAATAAGACTATTCAAAATACTTGATAATAAATAATTATATTACTAATTGAATATCTTACCCTTTTATATGAAATTGTATTGGGATAAGGTACCCAATAATAGAATTATTCACCACCTCCTAATGTTATGTACCCCATCCAATTGTATAATTAGATATTCTAATCCATGTTTTTATAATATCACATCAAATACTATTATTATTTAGGATTAATAAAATTTAAATATTAATATAAGGCAATTCTAATAACCCATTTAATAATTTTATAATTTATTGTGTTTGTTCTACTGATTATCTCCCTATCTATTTTCTAAAGTGACATGTCATTCTTACAATATTTTAAAAAAAATGTTAAATTAATATTACATTAGTGTTATTAATTTAAATAATAATTTAATACTCATTAAAAAAATGATTTTCTTTAACTTCGTAATTCAATTTACGTTTATTCCATTTTAGAAATAACATAATTCCCTATTCTTGGTGGAGACAGTCTCTTTGAAAAAGTATTCTAATAGATTACAAATTATTATTAATTAATTATAATAAAATTTCAAAATCTATCCTTAACTTTTAATATATTTCATCCAATAAATTAATCCATAATGAACCAAATTAGGTTCAAATAAAGGATATATATTACTTAAATAGAATATATATATATATATATATATACTATATTTATATAGTAAAAAGTATTCCATGATATTCCTAGATCATGGAAAATTAATTTTATCCCACAAAATATTTTTTTTGTGTATTTAATATAAAATATATTTTTTGATAATATGAAATTTTAAATCATCAAATAATGTTCCATGTTACTAGAAATATCCATTATTAGGGTATTATTTAGCCCTACCAAAATTCATTACATAATAATTCGTGAAACCTTTTTGAAACTACCTATATTAATCCTAAACTATGATTACATTATATATCATAATGTTTGTATACATGGACCGATCATTGATACTCATAGAAGCTAGAGTATTTAATAGATCTCATAGATACGCAGTTATCATTAACTAAGTGTAATATAGGATGTAGTATGATGGAGGTGAATTAATAAAGGCATGTGTTTCTAAAAACATTATATGTTATAATGAGTGAGTTAATTCTTTTTCTATCAAGGAGTGTACTTGGGTGTTATTAATGGGGTACTACCATGATATAGTATACATGTTACATTACCCTAAGATTGTTTGAGACATCTATAAACCCAAATCACTCTTTCCCATCCACCTTTTCACAATGAGGAACTACCTTTCAATAGTAGTTAGAGACTCTCACTAAAAATATTTTATTTTTATGTGTAACCAGTAGATAAAATATAAAAAAGGGTTGATTTTTTTGATACTTGGATAATAAAAAAACATATTTAATGTTTTTCAAAGATGGATTTTATGATCATTAATATATGTTACTTGATTTATAGTTTGTATAATTTCTAGTTCTTATGCTTCACCTATTCTATACATGCTAAAATTTGTATGATAATATTGATTGCATCTATAACATCTAATAATCATTTGTAGTTACTAACCCAGTAGTGGTATCAGATCATCATATCTTTATATATTTATGCTTTTATATGGGAAATGATGATATCATAAAATATATTACATATTGTAATCATTGTCGTAAAATATTTCTAGAATTCTTATAATGTGGATGATCATAAAAGATGAGATATTAAATTTTGAGATACAGTCTTATCTAATGATATGGGCTATCATAAGAGGTGGAAAAATAAAAAATCATCAGTTTTCTAAATATAATATTCTATTATATGGTATATCGTACAAGGAAACAATATAGTTGAATGTTTCAAAATAAACCAAAATATCATAAAAATGATACATTGTATATTGTGCATTATACTGGTGTAAAGGGGTTATTTCATAAGTTTCTTTTTTTATTATAAGATAAAATAACTAATGTGACTACCACATATTATAAAATAATACGAATTATACAATAAAATTTGAAAAAAATTATTTTAAATATATATAAAAATGAAATTTAATTGTATTATTTATTAATTAATTATAAATAAAGGGAGAAGTTATTTTTTCCTATATTTATTAATTTTGAATAATGTTTTCTAAATTAGTTAATTATAATGTATTTTTAAATATCCAATTAAATGTTTCTTAATGAAATTTAAAAATTAAATTAATATGAATTGTTAATATTAATTTATTTTTAATTTTTTTGTCTTATAATATAATATAAATGTAAAGACCCGTACAATTCAAGAGAATTTTTTTTTCTAAATTTTCTTTGGGATTTTACAAGAACGCAGTTTCTGACTGCGCCTGATTCTGAGGCCCGGTGTGCCCGAAATCAATTTCCGAAGTTTAGCTCGGGTACGTTCAGTGAACGAACTACTGGGTTTTTCTATCTTTTGAGACGGTGCACGGAATCGAAATCTGAGGGCACCGATGGAACCATAGCACTGGTAATTGCTTAAGAAGACCCTTACTGGGGTTGCGTTTTCTCAAGAGGAGTTATTTTAAAAAATGTAAGGGAAAAAAATATAATTGTTACAATGATATTTTCTTTTCTTGTTAAGTGGATTAAGTGTTGTGTTACAACACTTTGACCCTCTCTTAAGTGGTTTTAACCTATGTAAGGGAGTTTGGGGTGGGACCCACTTGAAGTTAACCACCCATGAGAGAATTAAAGGTGAGGTGAGGCCCACACGAACCCCACCCCTTCACATTCCTCTTAAACTCCCTAACTCCCTATTTAATTTTTGTAAACTTATTTTTAATGAGTAACCTTCCACTTCCTCACTCTCTCCCTCATTAACTCTAGCCAACACACACATTAAATTAAGTGAATTCAACTTTTGAATTTATTTTGGAAAATCTTGGCTTGGGTTGATTAAATAATGTGGAACCATTATTTTTTTGTGAAGGTTTGGAATTTGTGGTGTTGAGGGTAAGGGAAGAGAGCTTGGGAGTTTTTAAAGAACTTCTTCTTCTTCTTCTTCTTCTTCTTCTTATTCGTCAAGGAACGTCGATTCGACGACCCAGATTCTTCCATCTTCTTCTTCTTCAACAAATGAGGAGGCACCGACATGGGAACTCGCCAACGACATTCTGCCATTCAATTTTTCTCTCCACATGAAAGGAAGGGAGATGCTACTTCCTCCTTGGACGTTCTCCATCGGCATATGCAGAACCTCACCCCGCGACACTGTTTTCCGCGACACCGTCATTTGACAACATTTTTCAAGGTAGGGGTTTTATGCGTTTCTTTTCGTGAATTACTTCCGTAATCTATCCATGTTCAATTGGACTGCTTGCTATCGTTTAACGGGAGGGGGACAGACCGCACAAACAAGGCCGACCCTCCTCCCTTATTATTTTTTTGTGTTGTTGTGGTTCAAAGGAAAGTGACGTGGTGCCGTCGCACCGCGCAGGAACGAGCGGCAAGGATGCACGGCGCCGTCGTGCCGCGCATTTGAAAATTGAACCAAGCCACGACGCCTTCGAGCCACGCCGGAAGAAAAACCCGAAGAGACCACGGCCGGAGCGGGGCCGCGGTAGAGGGGCGCGACGTCAGCGTGCCGCGCCAGACACAATAAGCCGCGTCTTAGGCCGCTGTGAAGTAGGGGGACCGACGGCCGGTTCTGGGACGCCGGCGTCGGAGCAGGGGGACCGGCCCTTGCCGGTCCCATGGCGGCAGAGGCCGGACGGCCCGAGCGGGCCGACCGTTCAGGGGGAGAGCCGGGGGTTACAACCCCCGGCTGGCCAGCAAAGAGCAGCCCCCATTATGGGGGGCCGCAATAACAAATGGCGGGGGCAGCACGCCCCCCCCCCCCGAACGGCTCAGCCGTTCAGCCGAGCCACCTGGACAACGCACCAGACCGCCAGTGAGCTGGGCCGGGCCGCGCCCAAGTGGGCTGACCCGGACCCGGGTCGGGTCGACCTGGTTCGGGCCGACCCGGGGTGTCTCGGGCCGGGTCGGTCCGAGCCCCAACCCCCACTTTCGGACCTTTCACGGTATTTTTCCCATAACATGGGCTGGGGACCTCCGATCTATGCACCGTCAGCTACGATGCGATATTTGGATTGAGGCGGTTGTTTCATTATATTACACTCAAGGTTTCAGTGTACCTTGGGTTCGGACGGGTTGGTTCGTACACGAAACCAACCTGGACCTCAGAGCGGAAATGCTTATATCATGAGCTCCGGACGTCCGATTGATGTGCCGTCAACTTTGATGGATTCATCTTGAGGAGGCGGAACTTTTGGCATACTTCTCCTAAGGTTTGGATGTAGTTGGAGTATGGATGGGTTGGATTGTACCTGAAATCCAACCGGGCCCCTCGAACGGAAAAGATGATATCTTTCAGACCGGACGTCCGTTTGACGAACCGTCAGCGGCGTTGGTGATAACGTTGAGAAAATGTCCCTATGAGTATAACCTATGAGAGTTCGGGGTACAGTTGAGATACGGTCGGGTTGGTTCGTTCACGAAACCAACCGGGCCCTTGGGACAAAAAGGCTAATAACTCACAGACCGAGCGTCCGATTGACGCACCGTCTGTTGTGTTGAGACCCCTATGATGAGGTGGTCCTTTGAGATACTTCTTCATGGGACTTTTTGATACTTGGAGTATCAACCTATAACTCGTGGAGAGGACCCTCCCGGAGATGAGCTTGTAGAGTACGGAGACCGTGTATCTGGCTGAGACCTGATGACTGCTTGTCCGATTCGATTCGGAGTGACTAGCATAGCCTAGTGGGGAGCACTACTTTGTGAGGTGGCAGACCCATGGAGGAGGAGCACTACATTGTGAGGTGGCAGACCTTTGGTACTCGACAGGAGGAGTACCTCTGTAGGCTATGAGGGGGAGCACTACTGTGTGAGGTTGCAGACCCATGGCGGAGGAGCACTACTTTGTGAGGTGGCAGACCCACGGTACTTGACAGGAAAATTAACTTATCAGTCTTAGGTTAGTGAGAAGTACCTAGGAGTTGTGACAGGATCACTGTACACTCCAGAGATGGGCTCATCAGCAGTTATGGTTTCGATAATGAAAATCCTAGTTTGAGTTGAGTCAATGAACTTTCTGTTTTCCTCATGATTGAGATGGGTCACTTGATAACTTAGGTATATGTATGGTCATATACCTAGGTAGTGGTTATCCATTGATTTCATAACCGTTGTGTTTCCTCATGGTTGAGATGGGTTACTTGATAACTTAGGTATAAGTATGAGCTTATACCTAAGTATGGGTTATCTGTTGAGATCCTTCTTTGTGGTTATCCGTGTTGGATTTAGTGAGAACTTGAGGGTCTCAACGTCTCTATTGAGTATCGTATACTCACCCCTGCATGGGCTATGCCCGCACTTCGTTGTGTTGGTTGCAGACATCGGGCAGCGCTGACAGAGGATGAGTGTTCGAGGACTGGATGGTACCCGGAGGTGGACCTCATGACGAGTCAGTATCCGGAGGTGGACTTCGAGATGATACGACACTTGGAGGAGGTTGACAGGCCAGAGCATTATGGAGGCTATCTATACCTACCCTTCAGGTAGGATCCGTGGTGGACGATCCAGGAGCTGCGCTATCTGTACCTACCCTTCCGTTAGGATATGAGGAGGACAACCCAAGAGCTGTTTCCATTGTTCAAACTGTTTGTATTTTTCTGCTGTACTTTTGTTCAGTTGTAGTTGTACTTTCGATTGGGTTTTTATTCTAGCCCATTTACTTTTCAGCACTTCCTTTTGTATTTAGTGTATTACTTCAACTTGTACTCTGTGGTGTTTTGTTTAATTTTATAAAGGCAATGCCTTCCCAGTTATCGGGAATTACGCCTTTGGTGCTAGTCGCCAGCCCCTGGCCTATGGAAGGTAGGCTTGGGGTATTCACGACACAGGCCTCGAGGGTGGGTCGTGAAAAATTGGTATCAGAGGATTCAGTTATACCACAGAACTTATAACTCTGATATTTTCTTTCTATGAAGAAATAGTGTTTAGGGTACCGAGTGTGGTTTTCAGTTTAGGGAGTCCAGTGTTGGTGCGGGCGGCCAACGTATCCATACACCAGGACCCTGACAACTGATTTTCGACTTTGTGCATAAAAACACTTATTGCATGTGTGTTTTCAAAGGTTTTCCCTTAAAACATCTTAAACCAGGTCATCTCACCAGGTATAAATCGTTTGACCGTGTCGTGTTTGTTTCTTTTAGGATGCCTCCCCACGGACGACCAACTAGAGCCTCGAGAGTTGTTTGTACTGACAGCCCGCCGAGCGACGTGGCCTCAGTACAGGGACCTATCCTAGTTGAGGCACCAGTGGAGGCACCAATAGTACTACTACCCATTGGGCCACCGATGCCACCCACCCTAGCAGCAGAGGGTGCACGTCGCTTGAGCACACTGCACGAGTTCCAGCGCTCGAGGCCACCCAGGTTTAGGGGAGAGATGGACCCGCAAGCGGCTGAGGATTGGCTGGAGACTATGGTGAGAGTCTTCAGGCTAGTGGGGATGCTAGAATACTTCATGGTGATCCTTGCTTCCAGCCTTCTTCAGGAAGAAGCATGCAGATGGTGGAGCTTGATGCTCCAGATGCATGACAAGGCGACACTTCTATGGGCAGACTTCGAGAGCCTATTCCGGGAAGAGTTTGTACCATCCACCCTTCGAGCGGTGCGTATACAGGAGCTACTTCAGTTGCGGCAGTGTAGAATGATAGTGGCACAGTATTCAGTGTGGTTCACAGATCTCTCGCGCTACTCCACAGATATAGTACGAGACCCGTTCTTCAGGGCCCAAACCTTCAAGCAGGGGCTTAGGCGAGAGATTAGAGCTTCTTTTGTTTCTCACAGCATTCCGACGCAGACATGGGTGTTGGAGAGAGCCCTCTTAGTGGAGAGTTTCCTTGCTGAGCAGTCTCTAGCAGCCAGACCCACCACTAGCCGGCCTGCAGGAGAGTCTTCTGTAGAAGGTAGTAGATAGATGACACAGTGGTCCAAGAGGACCATACCTATAGGAGGTCGACCGCATGACTCAGGCTCAGTAGTGCGAGGCACCATGGGGAATTATAGAGCCAGACCTTCCATTCAGTTTTACTCCTATGGCGGGATTGGTCACATGGCACGTGACTGTCCGACCCGCCATGCAGATGACCTGCAGTTAAATGAAGAACCTTCCAGGCAGAGGCATAGGTTCGATCGAGGAGGACCGCTAAGAGCAGAAGGCCGAGGGAGGGGAGCTGTCCGTGCAGCTAGAGGTGGACGACGCTACGAGGTGTTGCCACCACCACCACCAGGAGGTCCACCCCGACCGCAGGGAACAGGTGGACATGGGAGAGCTCAGCTTCAGGCAGCAGAAGCATACGACTACGGAGCTCCGGAAGCGAGTGGACAGGAGCAGAACTAGTGGTTTCCTTTTATTCTTTATATATCTAGTTTCATGTTGTTTTTGTTACATTTGTGTCTTTATACTATGAGATGCAATAATATAAAGACACTTACCTTTGTGACATTTGCTTCCTTTTTTTTGAGTACTAAGAGGTTCCGGTTTAAACTGTTGACTTGACCCTCACTTTCGAGATTCCTACTGGAAGAGACCCAGTGAACTCACGCTAATGCTGAAAGTGTGACTCGACCCTTAGAGGCGAGAGTGATGGTTGGATCTCTTGGTAGTAACTTCGAGACCTTACAACGTCGTCCATGGCATGAATACATCATTCATGTCCAGATTGAATGTATTAGGCAAAGAACGTGGTTCATCCAGGGGATGAGACCAGATTTCTCTTATCGGCAAAGAAGAAATCAATGCAGCTCTTGTGGGACCAGAGAAGGTCCAGGTCAACCAAGAGCAGATGAGGAAAGCTTAGAGCTGACAGAATCCTTATGCTGACAGGAGCCAGATACCACTAGAGTTCGAGGATGGTGACCACATTTTCTTACGGGTCTCACCTCGACGTGGAATTACGGAGACGTGGCCGAGGCGACAAGTTATCTCCGAGGTTCAACGGACCATTCTAGGTCCTCAACAGGGTAGGCGAGGTGGTTTACCACTGGAACCATCCACCTCAGTTGCACCAGGTGCATGATGACTTCCATGTATCTCAACGGAGGATATACATGCTCGACCCTTCACATATCATCGACCATAGGGAGCTGCACTTGGGCGATGGGGTGACTTTCTCGGAGGTTCTAGTGGGGACCGAGGATCGATAGGAGCAGATCCTATGAGGACGATCGATTCCTCGGGTGCACTTTCTTTGGTAGTATGGGAATCTCCAGGTAAGCACATGGGAGTGGAAGGCTCAGATGCGTGCACAATACCACTTTTGTATCCCTAGTTTGTGTTTAATCTTTACGAGGACGTAAAGACCTGAGGTGTGAGTAATGTAAAGACCCGTAAAATTCAATGGAATTTTTTTTCTTCTAAATTTTATTTGGGATTTTACAAGAACGTAGTTTCTGACGTCACCTGATTCCGAGGCCCGGTGTGCCCAGAATCAATTTCCGAAGTTTAGCTCGGGTACGTTCAGTGAACGAACGAGCGGGTTTTTCTATCTTTTGAGACGGTGCACGAAATTGAAATCCGAGGGCAATTATGGAACCGCATCGCCGGTAATTTCTTAACAAGACCCTTACTGGGGTTGTGTTTTCTCGGGAGGAGTTTTTTTAAAAAAGTGAGGGATAAAATATAATTGTTACAATTATATTTTTTTTCTTGTTAAGTGGATTAAGTGTTGTGTTACAACACTTTGACCCTCTCTTAAGTGGTTTTAACCTATGTAAGGGAGTTTGGGGTGGGACCCACTTGAAGTTAACCACCCATGAGAGGATTAATGGTGAGGTGGGGCCCACATGAACCCCAACCCTTCACATTCCTCTTAAACTCCCTAACTCCCTCTTTAATTTTTTGTAAACTTATCTTTAATGAGTAACCTTCCATTTCCTCACTCTCTCCCTCATTAACTCTAGCCAACACACACATTAAATTAAGTGAGTTCAACTTTTGAATTTATTTTGGAAAAGCTTGGCTTGGGTTGATTAAATAATGTTGAACCATTATTTTTTTGTGAAGGGTTGGCATTTTTGGTGTTGAGGGTAAGGGAAGAGAGCTTGGGAGTTTTAAAGAACTTCTTCTTCTTCTTCTTCTTCTTCATCAAGGAATGTTGATTCGGTGACCTGGATTATTCTGTCTTCTTCTTCCTCGACAAAGGAGGAGGCACCAACGTGGGAAATCGCCAATGACATTTCACCTTTCAATTTTTCTCTCCACGTGAAAGGAAGGGAGATGCTGCTTCCTCCTCGGACGTTCTCCGTCGGCATATATAGAACCTCACCCCACGACACCATTTTCCGCGACACCGTCGTTTGACAACATTTGTCATGGTAGGGGTTGTATGCGTTTCTTTTCGTGAATTACTTCCGTCATCTATCCACGTTCAATTGGACCGCTTGCTATCGTTTAACGGGAGGGGGCCGGACCGCACAAACATGGCCGACCCTCCTCCCTTATTATTTTTTTGTGTTCTTTCCGTTCAAAGGAAAGTGACGCGGTGTCGTCGCACCATGTGGGAACGAGTGGCAAGGATGTGCGGCGCCATCACGCCATGCTGGAGGAAAAACCTGAAGACAGTACGGCCGGAGCGGGGCCGTGCCAGAGGTGCGCAGCGTCGTCGCTCCATGCCGGACAGAATAAGCCGCGGCTTAAGCCGCAGCGAAGTAAGGGTACCAACGGCCGGTTCCGGGCCGCCGGCGTCAGAGTAGGGGGACCAGCCCTCAACTGTCCCGTGGCGGCAGAAGCCGGCCTGACGGAGCGGGCCGACCGGTCAGGGGGAGATCCGGGGGTTACGACCCCCGACTGGACAGCAAAGAGCGGCCGCCATTATGGGGGGCCATTGTTACAAACGGCGGGGGGGGGGGGGGCAGCGTGCCCCCCCCCGCACTCCCAAACGGCTCGGCCGTTTGGCCATGGAACCTGGCCAGTGCGCCGGACCGCCAGCGTGCCAGGCCGCGCCCAAGCGGGCTAACCCGGACCCGGGTCGGGTTGACCCGGTTCAGGCCGACCCAGGGGGTCTCGGGCCGGGTCGGTCCGAGCCCGAAACCCCCACTTTCGGACCTTTCACGGTCTTTTGCCCATAACTTGGGCTGAAGACCTCTGATCTACGTACCGTCAGCTGTGATGCGATCTTTGGATCGAGATGGTCGTTTTGGTATATTACACTCAAGGTTTCGGAGTACCTTCGGTTCGTCCGGGTTGGTTCGTACACGAAACCAACTGGGCGCTCGGAGCGGAAATGCTTATATCTTGAGCTCCGGACGTCTGATTGACGTGCCGTCGACTTTGTTGGATTCCTCTTGAGGAGAAGGAACTTCTGGCATACTTCTACTGAGGTTTGGAGACAGTTGGAGTATGGCCGGGTTGGATTGTACCCGAAATCCAACTGGGCCCCTGGAACAGAAAAGCTGATATCTTTCAGACCGGACGTCCGTTTGACGAACTGTCAGCGGCGTTGGTGATCATGTTGAGAAAAGGTCTCTATGAGTATAACCTATGAGAGTTTGGGGTACAGTTGAGATACATCCGAGTTGGATTGCTCACGAAACCAACCGGGCCCCTGGGACGAAAAGGATAATAACTCACAGACCGAGGGTCCGATTGACGCGCCGTCTGTTGCGTTGAGACCCCTATGATGAGGCGGTCCATTGAGATACTTCTTCATGGGACTTTGTGATACTTGGAGTATTGACCAACAACTCGTGTAGAGGACCCTCCTGGAGACGAGCGTACGGAGTACAAAGACTGTGTAGCTGGCTGGGACCTGGTGACTGCTTGTACGATTCGATTCGGAGTGATTACCATAGACCAGTGGGGAGCACTACTTTGTGAGGTGGCAGACCCGCGGTACTCGATAGGAGGAGTACCTATGTAGGCTATGAGGGGGAGCACTATTGTGTGAGGTGGTAGACCCATGGCAGAGGAGCACTACTGTGTGAGGTGGCAGACCCACGGTACTCGACAGGAGGAGTACCACATCAGTCTTAGGTTAGTGAGCAGTACCTCAGAGTTGTGATAGGATCACTGTACACTCCAGAGACGGGATCATCAGTAGTTACAGTTTCGATAGTGAAAATCCTAGTTTGAGCTGAGTCAATTACCTTTGTGTTTTCCTCATGATTGAGATGGGTCACTTGATCACTTAGGTATATGTATGGGCATATACCTAGGTAGTGGTTATCCGTTGATTTCATAACCTTTGTGTTTCCTCTTGGTTAAGATGGGTTACTTGATAACTTAGGTATAAGTTTGAGCTTATACCTAAGTATGGGTTATCTGTTGAGATCCTTCTTTGTGGTTATCCTTGTTATATTTAGTGAGAACTTGAGGGTATCAGGTTCCCTATTGAGTATCGTATACTCACCCCTGCACGGGCTATGCCCGTACTTCGTTGTGTTGGTTGCAGACATCGGGCAACGCTGACAGAGGCCGAGTTTTTGGGGACTGGATGGTACCCGGAGGTGGACCTCACGACGAGTCTGTATCAGGAGGTTGACTTCACGATGAGACGACACTCGGAGGAGGTTGACGGGCGAGAGCGTTGTGGAGGCTATCTATACCTACCATTCAGGTAGGATCCGTGGTGGATGATCCAGGAGCTGCGCTATCTGTACCTACCCTTCAGGTAGGATCTGAGGAGGAAGACCTAAGAGCTGTTTGCATTCTTCCAGCTGTTTTTCTTTTTCTATTGTACTTTTGTTCATTTGTTGTTGTACTTTCTATTGAATTTTTATTTTGGCCCATTTACTTTTCAGCACTTCCTTTTTTATTTAGTGTATTACTTCTGCTTCTACTCTATGGTGTTTTGTTTACTTTTATAAAGGCAATTCCTTCCCAGTTATCGGGAATTACGCCTTTGGTGCTATTTTCCAGCCCCTGGCCTATGGAAGGCGGGTTTGGGGTAGTCACGACACGGGCCTCGAGGGCAGGTCGTGAAAATAAATATAAATTTTTTATATTAATTATTATAAGATAAATTTATAATGATTTTATAAATTGAAAAATAATTTATAATACAATGTGTTTATATTTATTTGTATTATGAAATGTTCATATTGAAATTTTTGAATTGTCCAAATTAGAAGAGTCTTGTTGGGAAATTATATAATCTTTATCAGAAGTGTTTTGATAAAATTGATATGTTCAAAGTATTAAATTATATTAATATATGATATATAAATTATGTGAAATGTTTACATAATTGAAAATTCAAATATAAAATATTTATATTCCATGAAATATCATATATTAAAAAATAAAAATATAATGAAAATCTAAAAATTTTATAACATAAAATGAATATAAAGAGTTTATATTAATATTTATGGTATGTTAATATGGATTTTGTAATTAATAAAATGTTTCTAGTTAGATTTTGAAAACTAATTTTCCAGACATTTATCCCATGTTGAAATATTCGAATTGTTTACAATTTTAAATGATATTTCCTACTTTAAACATTATTATAAAATTTAGATATAAAAGAATTTATGTATGATTTTGTTTAATATTTTTAACTCCATATATAAATTATATTTTCATGCATTTCATGCTATATGAGTTTACATAAATTTTTTTTTCATCTACCTTAACCTCATTTTATAGTTGAAATTCATAGATTGAATATGGTTGTTGAATATAGTTTATATATATGTTAGGTGTAAGATTTATAATTAATTTTATCCTATATTGAGTAAATTCACCAAGAAAGGAGGAACATGCGTACTGACTTCCCACTAGCCTAAAGGCCCTAACTTATTCTTGAAAGGTGGGGTTGAATATCTATAACTCTAGGCTTCATCTATGGAGATTTTCAATATCATATATCTTAATCCATTACATGAATTGTTTATATTTTTTATGCATGCGATACATTTGTATATGCAAGAATGTAGATTTATACTATATTTGGTGAGTAATATAAACTATAGGCTATGTAAATAGTTACACATTTATAATTTTTAAATATATTTATTTAGTGGGGGAAGTAGGATGAAAAATTTAATTTCTAAAAACATGTATAGATAAATGTAATAACATGAGTTAAGGTGGATATGTTAAATCATCTTCAAACACAAAGTGTTAGATTCATTCAAAAGAGGTACCTTTTTAGATCTCGATTCTTCATTATGGGTGACCCTAACTGTTAGGTGCCTAAGAATTATCTTGTGCACAAAAATAAAGTAATTTGGTGAAACTAATGATTAAGTGATATGTTCATTTCATTTGATTTGGGATACAAAAATCTGGGAAAACCTAATAGTTTGGATACCAAAAAAATTGAGTTTAGCACACATCCTTAAGATGGATTGTACAATTTTCTCTCCACTAAACTATCCACGAGTCATATATCATATGATTTAAAATAGTAGTCTACTAGATATAGACATGGTTTTTATAAAATTGGAGAATTTAATGACGAATTATACGTCTTTACTCATTAATGGATATGTGAAATTTTAAAATGATTCATCATTTCAGTGTGATACCATTTTATAAAAGTCCTTATTAATTCAGTTTAAGGGTCTCGATTTTACCAAGACCACCTTTTTATTTTTTACTATTCCTTAAATTGGTTTATATCCAATAATCATTCATTTAAATTTTTCTTTAATATAAAATTTTATTCTTTTTATAACATTTGTTAACTATTACATTGGATTCCCACTCTACATAGATGTAAACTCAATTAGACTTATGAAATTACTTTATACATGAGTGTATGTTTGGTTTTGATTTGTTTCATAAAAGTAAACCCAATAACACATAAGGGTGATTTGAGCTTCATGTAAGGGTTTCATAGTGTTACCCATCTCATGTAATGGTGAGTGTCTTAGAATTGTGGGGGATGGTAGGATATATTGGGTTTGGGTTTTTTGAGACCTGGGTGTTTTGGACCTAGTTTTTAGTTTCATAGTGCAGTAAGGTGGATTAAATGGATTAGATGGATATTTTTAATGGAACCATTCATTTTGTACTTTAATTATGGGAAACAAGGAAGGAAAAAATGCCATTATAGAGGTAGTGGAGTAACTTAGAGTCATGGGGAAATCCACAATTATAAAATGGTAGCTAAAAAGTCTAGGGTTGGGGGGGGATACGTTTCCGAGAATCATTAATATCAATTAATAAACAAAGGAAATGAGTGAGGGAATTACTGTTGGGATAGGAATTGTGGTTATTTATAAGGCACACTGAAGTTGTTAATGATGATAAGGAAATAGAGAACAAGGTGTTTCTATATAATTCCCATATAAATGGAAAATTTAAATACCTTGTGAGATTTCAAAACACTGTGGTACATGGTTTGATAGTGGTCAATTATTTTAAAAATGAATATAAACTTTTTTGAGAATCGGGGACTCAACCATTCTAAATAGTGGGGAATTAGGATAACCCTTTTTTCAGTGAAATGATAGGTATTTATCATGGAAATACACTATGATTGAGGATACTTGAGATTATTCTATGAATATTGGGTTATATCTCCCATGGTTATAGATTTATATTATTCTCTTGAACCTTAGTTGATAGTTATCACTCTCAGAACACTCCAACCACTTCTTTTAGAATCTTATCCTTTTGGTTTTCCTAAATTGATGTTTTGGATCTATGTACCCACCCTTATACTCATTTCTGGATTCTCAATACTTTAATTCCTTCCAAGGGTTATTTTTTGAGGATTTTATTTTTTTTGAGATGAATTTTAATCAATAGCTGAAGGTGGATTGATGTTTATAGGTTCATTGTTGGTTTTCATTATGTTCGGTGGTGGTTGATCTATATATGTTCATTCACCCTATAGAACATTGAACTTCTAATTGATATATGGTATTTTTTAGTTATACTTTATTATTACATGTAAGTGTGAGATTATAATATCTTAGAACCATTGGTTAGTGTAACAAATAAAAATATAAAAAATAATAAATTGAATTGAAATTGAAATTGAATTTTGGTTGTTGAGATCACAAATGTTTTTTATGTTGATATTGCCACATGATTTTATAGATTTCATTTTATATATCTCTTTTGGTCATTTAATTTTTTTTAATAGTCTTGGGGATTGATAAAAAATGTAAAAATGATATGGGGATATGATTAAATAATGGGGAATGTAAATCGACAATCATTCAATTATGTAATTGATGAAATATGGATGTTATGCATACAGAATATATATGGCTTATGTCTAGCAATTTATTTTTAATTGTAATATAGTTTTCATTATTGAAACTTTGAAAAATGAATTGAATAATTCAAAATAGAAATGAAAAGCTTTTTTTGATAATGGTAAATGATTTAGGATGAGAAAGACCCTTATTGTTTGATAATGTCTATATTTACTTGGTGATATATCCTTATTTTACCCATGGTTGTTTCATGTGGGAAATAAATATGATTACTTGTAACTTTCTATATAATTATAGATATTTTCAACGATTTTTTTGTAACCTAGTTTATAAATTTAAAGAAAAATGGGCTGGGTTTTCTAGGGATCTAGTAGTAGTCAATGTTGGTGATGGTGGAATAGAATCAGGTGTGTGAATGTTTGTTAGCGATGATACATAGAAAATTAAAACGAACTATGAGATGGGTTCTATCACTAGGAAATTCATGGTGTTTTTTTTAAATGGATAATTTTCTAAAACGATTATTACAGTGATTCTAAACATATTTTTGTCGTTGGATTCTTTCCTTGTAAGTGAATATCACTTGTGGCAGCTTAAGATGAATCCTTGAGTAACTAAAAGTTATATAATGAAAATTATATTAAACAAACTCATCTAATTAATTTTTATTGGTCTAAGAAATTATATAAAACCAGATAATAAATATTGGAAACCATTGTATTGTTAAATTAAATGATACTAGAATTACAAACTAGGAATGTAGAGCTGTAATAATAATTATGAAATTGTATTGTCATGAAATATATTTAATTAATTAAACCATAATTCTTATTGAAGGTTTTTTAAATGGATAATAATTTTATAAATTGAAAATTGAATATTATTCAAGATACCATTATTTATTCTTTTATTGAATCCAATTTGTATAATTTATCAATTGAAGATGGGTATCTTGTTAGATGATAACTATAGATGATTATAAGTCAATGTAGTTTCCCGTAGTGTGGGTATGTGTGATATATTATTTATATATTTAGATTTTACTTTCTTTACTAAACATTCTATAGGAAAACTGACAGCCAAATGTTTTTTATTGGGCGGTGGGATGTGGGTGTTCCCCCAATATCTATGTTGATAAGAGAAATGACGCCTATATCTCCCTTGTCCTTCTCTCCCTTCAGTTGTATCATTTTATATGGTAATTAATGGTAATAAATGGGATTTAATGGATTATGGTATAGGGTATGGACTTATTTGGGTTGTGATGGAACTCATCCTTAATATAATTTTTTTATGTGAGATTTAATGGATTTTGGTAATGGCACATACTTATGTCTTTTCATGGTGGATATGTCTTCCCACATGTGTACATTCATAGGGAATATTGGATTTAGGTATAATTAATGATACGTGGTTTGTAGTGGGTTATCAGCATATAAATGGTTATAGATAAGGATATGATGATGTGTATGGGATAAAATATTCCTTTCATATGATTTTTCATGTTTGTTAATGATGAAATATGAGATGGACGACAATACAATTTATGCTGTGGTGGTTAGTGAGTGACACAATATTGTGGATATTGAAGTAGGGAACCCAAAATATATATTTATTTGTTATGAAGAGGATATTCATATTTATAATCATTACATGATGAAATATCCTTATGAGTATGAGATGTATTTTTACATGTATAGGAAAAAAGTTGGGTTCATTTTATCAATCATTGGGATTTAGTATGATTCTGTCATATTTTTCACATGGGGTTCTAAAGAGGATCCTTATAAGTGTACTTTTGTACTCGGATTATATATATATATATATATAAATGTATTCTATATTTTTTAAAGATTTTCTATGATGAATATTTGAGTTATAATCTTAGGGTGGTTATTATATAGTTTCTAGAGTTTTTGGTCACTGTCTAAGATTGTTTTTGAACTTTTCAATTGATTTACCATATGTAATACATAACATTAATTTATTACCATTATTTCATTAATTATTCATAATGTTGATTGGTGGTATCTCATATTATCCCTTATTAATTAAAATTCAATAAAGATTTCAATACCTTCAATTTTTTATTAAATAACATCAGTGACAGTTTCCAACCTATGGCCTATTAGCAACGAGTAGAGGGGGTCATCGTAACTCCCTTCACTGTAGTCATAGTAGGGGTACCATAAAAGGTGGTGTCATGATAGATTTTTAGTGGAGATTATCTTTGGGATATAGGATGTATTTTTGAGATAATAACATGATATTATTCATAGGTGGGTATGTAAAATTGTCAACTAGATAGAAAATGCGATGTAAACTATAGAGGCTAACTATGATAATGAATTTTAGGCCACCTATGATCCAAAGAAAGTACCTGTATATTTTCTAAACATAATAATTCATGTGATACTTCTTATAGGGTATATACCTTGGTATGTATAATCCATTATGATTTTATATTCTTGTTTCTGAATTGGGTAGATAATGGGAATGAGGTGGAAACTGAAAAAATAAAACAATCTTACATATATCGTATTATGGGTGTAGGTAGTTACTAATGTAAATTATTTTTAAAGTATGAATCAAGGTCTATGTCCTCATATCTTTCACACCACACATGTTCAGAATGATATGCTAGTATATCAACATATAGTTGAGTTCAATGATGATGATTATTGGATGTTGACACACAAATATTTTTAGTGTGAGGGTCTATAGAAGTATGAGGACTCCATTTTAGATCATTTGACCAAAGATCTACTGTTGTATATAAATATATACTTTAGTACAATTAATTCTAGGATAGATCAATAGGATTCATTGTCATTGGAGAAGTTGTATATGATAGATCAACCTTAATTGTTCTTATTCCTTTGGAATTGTGAGGATTCAGATATATTATCGGAGAATTTCTAAAACCATTTTTGATACATGTTTATTTTTTTGACTTTTAAGGTTGTTTTTAAAAAAAATATTATTACTCATCTACTGGGGAGTTATAGTATATGAGAGTTTTTTATCTATTATATTAACCTATTTAATTATTCTTCAGACCATTTTTAATATGATATTGATTGGGTGAAGAATTTTAAGGAGTCTTTCGATTCAATGAACCAACACCAGGTCACCCCATTTTGGTGGAAGACATATACCAAGGTTCGTGTGAAGGTATAAGAAATTGTGATTATTCTATATAAGATTATATTTTATTATGCTGGTATTCCTTAAAATTTATATTGAGGCAACACAATGTTTAAATACGTAAATATTACGTCTTATTTGAATAATTTTCATTACATATCATTACTATCAATGCAGTAAACCTAAAGGTTCATTGTATTTGGAAACATGGATTCGTAAAAAACTAGTAAATAAAATATCTTCATAATATTTGATATAGTTATTCACAACTAGAACTATTTTCAGACATATCATATTTAAAGCCTTTCTTCATATCGCATGGAAAAGTAAAAATAATAATGGGTGAGCTCAGATGCTCAGTAAGTGTAAACAAGGGAGATATTAATTATATTTTAATTATTACATGATAATAAGGGTACAATAACATGGTATTAATATGATAGAACCATATCGAAAAATTCATAAATCAGATTCATGTGTCTTGACATGAATCTTAGAATTTTGTAAGATATGAATCACATAGGATTCAATAAACATGAGCCATTACAGCATAAAATTAGTATAATAAAATTTACTAAAAGAGTTAAATAATGAGTACCATAATAATAATCATAGAAATTATATTTGTAGACTACCAACCAAAAACATAATCACATGTTAGGCATGGGATAACCTCTCATGCACCGGCTACATAATAGGGATTACTTCATGTGTACCGAAGTTTTGGCTTGGAATAACCTCACATGTATCGACTTTTGGGCTTGGAATTACCACCTATATAAACATTTTTATCAAAAAATAAAAATATTTAACCAATTAATTAGAGGTATATAATAGAACCACCCTTTATTTAATTATAATCCACTTATATATATATTCCATAAGACCATGAAAACATTTATCATTTAATCATAGACTATCCTAAGGAAAAGAAAATGTGTTTAATAAAAATTTCATCATCATTATCATAAAATAAACAATAAAAGAATAATGGTGATTTCATTGAATCATACCACCATTTATGTATAATTAATAAAAATGAAATTTATTATAGATAAAAAATTCCTTTAAAAGGTAATTAATACCTTTCTTTAGGAAAATAACTATTTCATTTTCAAATAACTTATTTTAAATATAAAAATTTCAAAAATATTAAGGAATAATTTTAGTTTGAATAAAATCATGGAACCTTATAATGTAATTTTCAAATAAAATAGTAGTCATGATGAAGATAAAATACCTTCATGTGATATAAGTTAGAATAATGATTCATTTTACATTTTTGGTGAAAAGTTAAAAATTCATCATTTGGAAAATGATAAAAAAAATTCCATCTAAATATTTTCATAAATAGTACAAAATTGGTATAAATTTAATTAATAAATCCTTGGGAAATAGGTTAAACATTTTTGTAAACATTTTAGTGAAAATATGGAAAACTAAGGAAAATATTTCCAACCAAAGTGAGAAATAAAGTAAGTTTTTAATAAAAACATTCTTTCATTTAATTGAGTGCTTAAAAGTGGAAAATGAATGGAAAGTATGTAATATATAGAAATAACCATATTAAAATAAAATTCATTATTTTTAAAATATATATCATATATTTTCATCATTAAAAATTTAATCATATACAATTTTAGTAAAAATTTGATTGTAACATAAAACACTTACTTTTAGTTTGAATTCCATAGTAAGTGTTGTCACCTACAGTATAATAAATTTAAATCTATTATAATTATGCAACATAACTATATATATACTTATAAAACCATATTTGGCCCATTTTTTACATTTCAAAACTCATATATTAATTAATATTTATTATCATCGTCATTTATGGGTGTTAATTGCTTCATTTTTCATGAATGTTTTGGTTCAGAAGTTCTGGTCATTATAATTTTATCATGGTTGGATATTATAACTAATTTTAGTAATTATATAAATATAATATTCCTTTATATATACATATTTATAAACGTCCATAAAAGACAGAGATAGAAAAATGAATTAAACAGTTCATAGAGATTATTGTTCGTATGTATGCATAAACATTTATTCATTTCATATTGAAATGAATAAAGAAATGATAAATATTATTTTAACATTAGAAAATAATTATTAAATCACATTTTTTTTAAATCTATCATTTTTGACATCCACGTGAGGAAGTGATGGAAAATGAACCCTATAGCTTCATGGATGTAGTGGTCCAAACGTAAACATCAGTGATAATTTCATTTCCTATTCGATTTAAAAGGCTGTGGAAAAGTGTTGTTCCATCTTCATAATAAAATTTAATAATATTAATTACAATATATTAAACATGAAATTATGGATACAATAGATTTATATATGATGGTAAAATAAATAAAATTGAAAGAGGTCACTTAAAAACTATACCTCTACATTGAGAAAAATCATTTGGTTTACACCCTAAGACTTGAAAGGATGGAATTATGATCAAAAGAGGAATTATATAATGTTGGTATATATTTATTATTTTATTTGGGTATGTATTGTCCAATCTAGAAGGTTCATTTATTTTGGAAAAGAGCGGAGATGGGGTGACCTTTTATAAGTTAGGGAGAGGACACAGGAGAAATTCTTCAATTGATTATGATATATTAATGTATTATTCAAATAAATGGATCCAAAATGAATAATATTTGTCTAGATGATGATATAGGGTTTAATATAGCTATAAAATAGGATTTATTAATGTTTTTACTATCATCACACTCTTGTGTCACAGTTTAACCCCTTGGTAAACTTGTTTTAATCTTTTATTTTTCACTATTCATATTAACCATAAATTAAAGTGGAATGATTAAAAAATTTGGTCTTGTTGATTAAAAATATATAACCCATTTTATCAAAATCAATTTCAATAAGTTTTAAAAAATAATTTGAAAAGAAACCCACAAAAATGCAACGAAAATTATTTTCATGAAAAATGAATTTTTAAGTATGAAAATGTTTTGATACCAAAATTATGTATAATATCTATTATAATTAAATTTATTAGATTAAATATAATTAAAAGGTACTAATTAAAATTTATATTTAATTCAAATCATAATGGTATTTTTCAAATTCTTGATTGGAAAAGATATTTTTCTATAAAATCAATATTATCATATTATTTACATAAAAAGTTATCTTTTCAGAAAAATCTAAAAATATAATGTTAAGAAATTTTTTATATTTTAATTTAAAAATTTATATAATTTTAATAAAATAAAATTTCTAAGAATAAAATAAATTAACTACAACATTCATGCACAAAATTAAATATAAATTATTTTTAGGAAAATAAATATTTGTCTCATAAAATGACTTTACTTAAAATTGGGTACATATTTATTATATATTATACAATACATTTTCATTATATAACACAATTGTAAATTTATTTAATAAGGTATTTATTCTCATAATTACCTATAATCTAGTGGATATTTTATAATGATATACTGTGTAACAATTCATTTAAAATCAAAGTTTCATATAAAACAAGCTATCAAATAAATCATATTTTCTTTAAAGGGAAAAACATATAAAATATAAGGTTATTAAATTATACCCCTTATAACAAATTATACCCTTGAAATCCCCTCATAAAATTAAAAAAAATAAGGATATCTCTACTTCATAATATCCTCTAATTCACATGTATCTTCTTCAAATTTATGATTCCTCCAAATAAATTTAACTAGATTAGTAGTCATTTCCTATAAAACATTATCTATATGATAAAATATTTTTAATATTTGTTCTTCATAGAAAATATAATTATCTTTTTTTAGAACCTATGATTTTATTACATTTTACGAATAAGTTTTTTTACTTCCATATAATAGATAAAAGGAACACAATGTGTACTTTGGAGAGGATTAGTGGACGAATCAAGCAATAAGCTATAATTCCAACTCAAGCAAGAATATCAAAGGAAAAAATATACAAAGGTATCATATTTACCTTATTTTTTAATATCATAACATTCTTCCATAGATAAATTTATAGGAATAACATCCCATTTACATCAAATTCCAGGTCTCACCAACGATTTTCATCATAATTTTTTTTATTGTTAGCTTTTGTGATGTCTCACTTAATTGGTATGAATTCATATACTATTTCCTCAGCTATATATGGTCCTAGTAGCTTTTATTCTCCAATTTCATCCAAAAATTCTAGTTCCCTATTTTTCTCTATGTATATTAATTCATAAGAAGGAATATGAATGCTCAATATAAGTCTATTATTTCAATAAAATTCAACTTGATAAATAAATTTATCCCAAAAACCTTAGAAATATGAAGAACATGATATGAAAGTATCCTTTAGGGTTTGAATGATTCACTCTAGATTACCATATATTTGGGGATTATAGGATGTCCTGAAATACAACAATGTATCAATATCTTGCTTAAGACATCACCAAAAATTCCTGGTAAACCACTAATCTTAATCTAATACAATAGAATGTGGAACCACACAAAACTGTAAAACTAACTTAATATATATAGAAGAAATTTAAATAAGATAGAAATCATTTATGATAAAAATTAATTACTGTGACTTGTTAAGTTATTAAATTTTAACCCAAATAATATTATATCCTTTAAGTGTTTTGGGGAGTCTAATGATATAATCCATGGTGAATTTTTCATATTTACATTCTGTTATGGGTAATAGTTGTAACATCCCCTTAGACTTCTGCCTCTTAGCCTTAACTTTATATCATATAAATCATCTAGATACATACTCTTAAATATCTATATTCATGATATCCCACCCTAAATACTATTTAAAAAATTTGTAAATATTCATACTTCTATAATGAATATATAATGATGGGATATGATATTCTTCAAAAAAATATTTCTTCATGTTTGGTATTTATGGGACACATACTTGGTTTTCAAACCATATCATTCCACAAAATCATGTTTTACCTCGAAAATATTTCTCACCATCTTTTGTATCTATATATCTTCCTTCTGTGCCTCTTTAACCATCACATGGATATATGGTTGAATACTTATTTGAGAAATATACAATTTACATACTTACTTTAATATTTCAAGGTCCATCCTTTTCATATGAATTAGTATTGGATGTTTTGTGATCCTCATTATAGATAAGATGAAATAGTTCTTTCAACTCTAACAGTCCAATACTTTTTTGGATTCCTAAGGTGGTAATATATTGATCTATCATAATCATTAATAAGTTACAAAAATCTTCTCTAGTGAATATTAAATACTTTTTGGTTGAACATATACTTTAAAATTTTATCATCAGTATATATTTCATACCTTTATATATACAGATAATGTATCAATATCAATAATTAAATGATTAATAAAAATAATTCCAAATACCATGTTTGGTATTTTTTTTCTTTTTAACCATCATTTTATGTGTGAAAAAATCTATTAATTTAGCATTATACATAAAAAACATAACCCCTTATTTTATGCATAACTATAGAAAATTAACAATTATCCACTATAGACACGTGTGAGTAGATGTTCACTGAACATTCGTCACTTTAGCTCTATTTTTTTCTCACATTCATATGTCCAAACGAACTTGACTCCCTTCTCAGTTAACTTTTCGAGTAGATTAGATATATGTAGAAAATTATTAAAAAATAATAAATAATATAAATCTTAACAAAGATAATAATGGATCTCATGCACCATGGTTGGTCTAGGATAATGTCCCATAACATTATTCTTTAATGGTTCCACTAATATACCCTTATTTGACATTATATAACCCAAAAAATAGAACTTTATATAGATATAATTCAAACATGGTAAAATTTTCATAAAAATACTCCTTCCTAAGGGTATTTCTTATAATGTTAAAATAATCTTTATAATCTTCCTTGATCTTAGAAAATATAAGAATTTAATCCATGAATAATACAAAAAAATGCTATAGGAAATGTATAAATACTATATTCATTAAATATATAAATATGGTGGGGTAATTTGTAAGAACAAAGGGGATCAGTAAAAATTAAAAGTTTCCACACTTCTTACTGATAGCTATCTTGGGTATGTATTTAATTTTTAACCTCAATTTATAGTATTCACATCAAATATTAATCTTTAAAAAATATGGGTATCCATGAAATTATTGGGAAAAATCATCAGCATAGGGTAGCAGATAGATATTCTTGATTGTGATCTTGTTCAACTACCATTAAAAAATGTAGAGATACAAAAATATATATTTATTCAAACCAAAAATTATATATGAACTCTACGGTGACACACTCACTAGTAGAAAAATTATTTTTATGATAGATTTTTCACATCTGTTATTTATAACCGACGTGAAAATGTGGGTATTCAACGCTCTTTCACATTGGTTCTATATTTTAACTGACATGAAAGAACAAGGTTTTACATAGGTTATAGTAAAACCATAGTGAAATACCTATTAATATACATTTTTTACATTGGTTATTATATAAAAAGTGTAAAAAACCTTTTTTCAAAATTTATTTATCAATGAAGGGTTTTATTATGTAGTTTTCCAGTTTCATGATGGAGCTCTCATTTTTCTCTTAGCGAGGACTGGACATTCTGGTTTCTTTGATATATTTTTCAAATATTTCCTTATGATCTAAATTGAACCATATGATTTCATAGACCTTGGGTTACACATCTCAAGTAAGCCTCAAATTTTTTGTTTCTCTCTTTTTTGTCATTATTTGTCTTAGAATCTCTAACATTTGATTGTTCAACTAGGTGTTATTCATTATTACATTACCATAGTCATACATTTGGGTTTATCATCTTCATCATTGTGCATTAAATTATATATTTTCTTATATCCAACTAGATCTCATGAAGGTTTGAATATATTTTATATTTGGTTAATTAGTTGTTCCTAAAGTGCGTATTATTTTTCTCTAGGGATTAAGAAGTATTTTTTAGAATGATATGCTTGTTCTTATGTATTGTAATCAATGAATTTGTTTATCTATCATTTAGTGATAATTTCATAGTGTTAGAAGTGTAATTTATTACTGTTTAGTGGTAGTTGTATGTTATAGCTTCTATAATTATTCAATTTTTGGTCTAATTAACTCTAAGTTACACATAGTTTATTTTATTTTTCTATTTTTATGAATTTATCCAAATATTACAACTATAGACTAAGAAACCTTCAAAACCCATAACATTAAAGTTCAATTTAGTACTGATAATGTGTTTTTCCCATGGAGGTGGTTTGATTTTGATGATTGTAGAAAAATATGATTTTATTTAGGGTTTAATATTAAATGGAATTCATTTCTTTGGATAGTGAACTAGCTATTTCATGGAACTTCATTTTGTTAAATATTAATGTTTCATAAATGAGTTATTACCTTCAACATGGGTGCACTATGTAATATTTATTTTTTGAATGTTCTACATTATGAACCAAATAGAAAAATAGTTTTCCATTTGTGTTCTTATGGAATATTTACCAAATTTTTACTGTTTCATTTTTTGAATAAAACATGATAATTAATTGTAAATAAAATTAGGTGAAAAATTCCCATCCTAGTTTGGAATCATAGGATTTTTATTTCTGATTTCTTCAATGTTTTAGCATAATAGTGCATCCCATAAATCGTTGAAAGTAGAATATAAATTATATATAAAATTATAACCCCCTTTTCTATTTTACAAATTTATTTATTCAACTATAAGAACATAAAATAATAATAAAATAATACATGGTAGCTATTTTTTAGGTCTATACCTTATTGGAATAAGTTAAAGTCGAATTATCATTGCACGCCTCACATCAATGAGACAATATATTCTACTTATGATTTTGTAATTTGTTAATTAGTTCCTAATTTTATTTAA
Source organism: Viscum album (assembly GCA_963277665.1). NCBI lineage: Eukaryota > Viridiplantae > Streptophyta > Magnoliopsida > Santalales > Viscaceae > Viscum > Viscum album. The sequence continues at coordinate 1,947,606,783 of OY728121.1, read as the reverse complement.
TGTCACATTTTTTTAAATAAAGACTCATTTTATGATTATATTATATTGTTAATTATAATATTGAATAAAGTTTTTATTTTTATAAATAATGAACTATGAATTATTTATTCTCATTCAATATTTTTGATGGGTATTATTTTGTGGATACCATTGTATATATTTTTCTAATAATTTCATAAGGTTATATTCATTTACTTTTACTTGTTAAATTTTTTAAAGGAATCTATTTTTGAAATTACTTCTATATGAATGAATTTTCTCATCAAAATTTTCTTTTCTCCTTCAAATGTTTACATTATGGATTTTCTATATTTTTCCATTCCATTTCTATTATCAATATTTTAGAATTAATACCATTGTGAATGATGTTTATTTTTGATATTTGTTATGGATAATGAATCAAGGTTGGATTAATGTCCCTCTAGTAGGTGCTAAATATGAGGAAGGTGTTGAAGCTTTTTTGGAATTTCCCTAATGAAATATTCAAAAAAACATGTTTTTCTATCCATTATTGAAATGTTTTAATTTGAAGAAGTTGAAAATTAGAGAGATCAATGATAATTTAATCTGTCCTAGTTTTAATTCATGCTACAACCCCCAGATTTTATATGGAGAAACTGGGAAGAATTACAGATCTATTGATGATGTCTCTTTACAAGATGATAAATCTGAAAAACTTGATGAAATGATTCATGATATTGATGAAGAGGGAATTGAGAACCATCTAAAAATTAAGTGTTTATATAGTGATGCTGAAAAATAACTATATAAGGCCCCAACATTAAAACTTACTTAATCTTGAGTTATTACAAGATTACACATTGAGGATCTTTTCAGGTTTATAGTTTTAGAGAATTAGAGCATAAAACATGCATTACATTCCACATATAAACAAAGTGGTTACATAAAGATAGTATTCCTTTTCCCCATCAATGGAAACATATTTAAAATAAAACATGGATTCATTCTTGACACTTCCTTGAAACTATCATCATATCATGTAACTTTCCCTTGACCTGTGAAAAACATTTCCAAAAAACATGGGATGAGCATAAAAAGCTCAGTATGGGTTATAAAAATATGGAAAGGAAACATAAGTTCATATATACATAAGAATGAAATCATAATTTACCTATAAAATATATGCACTTTAACATACCTCATCAAATCATGAATAAATCATAGAAATAATAAGTCATAAAGGTAACTTGAGGCATTCATAGCATTCTTATGTAGGGAGTAACCTTCTTGGTTACGTTTGGAATACCCATCACAATATATTCCCTAAATCTCTTCGGAGAAACCTTAACATTTCACCCCTTCGCATTACCCAATGCATTGGAGAGCTATATCGGGATCACCCGCACTTAGTTTATCACGGAACCACCCGTCTTCATAATAATGCCCAAGAACCTCAACATAATCGTATCACATAAAACATGCATAAAGGAAACATAACATTTCCACCTTTCAATCACAAGATATCAATACAACACATTGACATGAAAACATTATGAAAAACATTTTCAATACCAAAATAAAAGAAAAGTAAAACATGGTATTTATTTTTCTTTAAAAAAATGGTATGGCTTGTAGAGGAAGCCGAAACTAAAATAATGGTCACAGCGGTGGAGAAGTCGTTGTCGCCGCATACGTACGACAAAAACATTCCCTTTTGTCATTTAGTAAACGCTTCATATAAAAAGATTAATTTTGAATAAACGTAAAAGTCAAAGGGGTTTTTACACCATATAAAATAAGGTTGTGTATAAAACAAAATATGCCTCAATGAAAGGAGATTGAGACGAAGTCCCATACCTTGGGTCTGACTTGACTCAGTCGTTCTTTAATCTCCTTAAAATTGGGTAACTCCCTTTGGTTTGAGCTCAAAGGCTTCCTTGGGAAGACTTATGCCCAATGTGAGGCTTCAATGAGTAAGAGAGTGATGTGGAGAGACAAAATGGGCAGGGGTTGGCCGAGCCAAAGGCTTTGGGAGTGTGGGTAAGGAGGTAGAGGTGGGGGCCTTTTATAATAGGAGAGGAGGGGCACTCTTGGAAAGTAAAGAAATGTTACTTTATTTAAAAATGATTTTCGGATTCAAAAGGTCCCAAATTCATATAATTAGAGGGTGAGGTGATAAGGGTTCTAAATCCACCCATCCAATAGGTTTTGGACATGTGTAGGTCTTATATTTTACATTATATTTCCATTTTATTTAAATCCTTTATTAATGAGGTAATCGCTGCATCATCATGATGTCATAAATAATTTAATTTATTTAAAGTCTAAAAATTATGAAAAATATATCATGATGTAGGAAACATTTTTATCTTTCTAATGAATATTTATAGTCCAAATGATAATTAATGTAGACAAAATTAAAAATATTTTACTTAGGTGATACATTCTTTGTCACATTTAACATTCTTTAAAAATAAAAAGATAAAAAGTCACTTTCTCACAAAAGTGATTCCATGGGGCCCCCAAGTTTGGAACAAGGCATCCCATGGTTGGCCGTGAGACAACCAGTAGCCTTAGGACAAATGTTGTGGTATTTTTGTATTATTATGATATCATTTTATTTTCTTTAACTACCTGATTACTCATTAATCAAGATAATTAAAGATAATTACCGTCGTTACTATTCATAATGTCCAAAAAAAAAAGATTCTTGATAACATAATTTGGACCTTCTGATTCCAAATATGTAATCCATTTTACCAAATTCAAAATACAAAAATTTCAATAATTGTTTTAAAAATAATTCCCATTGTCAAAACAAATAGCGGGTTTTTTTGAAACAATATCTATGAAAAGTTTGGCATTAGTTTATTCCCAATTCCAAAGTGAAATTAATCCTAATGACCAAAATTGGATTAAATGTTAAAAATATATTCTAATTTAACTTTAAAACCAATTCAAAAGATAATATAATCATATAAATAATGTCTATTAAAAACCAGTTTTGATGTAAAATGCAGTATTTTTCACTATTCATTAAAAAATGAACATTGTCAGAAAAATACCAAATATTCACACAAAGTAAATTTTGATGTCCCAATAATAAATAATAAGTTTATTTTGACAAACATAGCTTATAAAATTTTCAAAAGATATATTTAAAAGGGGTTTTCCATCAAAAGGCAGTAAAACAATCTTTTAAGAATATTAGTGTATTCCATGCATAAGATTGTATTTATTTTCATTTTAAGCCTCTAAAACACTATCTTAATCATTAATAGAAAAAGATAAAAATATCTATTATTCATTACTTACTTGGGATGTTACATCCTTCCCCCCTTTATAAAATTGCATCCCCGCAATTTATTTACTTATCGAATAAATGGGGGTACTTATCCTTCATTGAATTTTTAGATTCTCATGTTGCCTCTTCCATCATGTGGTTTTTCCCCAAAAACTTTACCTGATTAATCACCTTATTTCGTAACACTTACTTCCTATGGTCAATAATCCAGACCGGTTTTTCCTCATAAGATAGGTTATCTTCCAGCTGAACTACCTCTGGACTCAAAACATGAGATGGATCTGGCATATACTTTCTCAACATCAAAACGTGAAAAACATTATGTACCTGAGATAAACTCGGAGGTAAAGCCACCCGGTATGAAACTGATCCAACTCTCTCCAGAATTTCTTATGGTCCAATGAACCTTGGACTCAGCTTTCCTTTCTTACCAAATCGCATCACACTTTTCCATGGAGAATCCTTGAGAAAAACATGATCACCTACCTCAAAAGTTAGATCCTTCCTCCTGTTGTCTGCATAACTCTTCTGCCTACTCTGAGCTGTTCTCATGTGTTTCTAAATTAGCTGAACTTTTTCGGCCATCTCTTCTACCAATTCTGGTCCCATCAACTTCCTTTCACCCACTTCATCCTAGAAAGCTGGAGTTCGACACCGCTTCCCATATAACGCCTCAAATGGTGCCATCTGTATACTGGAATGAAAAATGTTATTATATGAAAATTAAACCAAAGAAAGATGTTGATCCCAACTTACCTGATAAGACATCGAACAAGCTCGTAGCATATCCTCCAAGGTCTGAATTTTTCGTTCTGACTGCCCATCTGATTGAGGATGAAATGTTGTACTAAAATTTTATTCTGTACCCAACGACTTTTGATGGCCTTTCCAAAAGTTAGAAGTGAACCTAGGATCACGATCAGATGCAATGGAGAGAAGAACTCCATGTAACCTGACTATATCTTTAAGATACAAATGGGAAAGTTGATCTAGGGAAAAAGTATCTTGTATAGCAAGAAAATGAGCAGATTTAGTCAAGCGATCAACAATAACCCAGATTGCATTATTACCTCGAGATGTCTTTAGTAATCCCACAACAAAGTCCATGGATATATTCTCCCATTTCCACTCTGGAACTGGTAAAGGCTGAAGCATCCCTTTCGGTAACTGCCGCTTTACTTTAACCTGTTGACATGTCAAACACTTCACAGTAAAATTAGCAATATCTCTTTTCATTCCATCCCACCAGAAATACTCCCGCAGATCTCCGTACATCTTAGTACTGCCAGGTTGAACTAAAAACAGATAACTATGAGCTTCACATAACAACTCTCTCCTCAACTGTGAATCACAAGGAACACACAATCTCTTCCAAAATCTAAAAACACAATCATTATCAATGTTGAATTTAGGAAACTTACCTTTCTGATCCAGCTCTACATTTTTCTGCAACTCACTGTCTTGCTTCTATGCTTGCTTGATTCTATATGATAGAGATGATCTCACTGATACCTGAAACAAAACAGAAGAACTTCCTGCAACAACAACTTCTATTCCAATGTTCATCAAATCCTTAACCAAAGGATCACGTTCCAAACGCAACATTTCTAATGAAGCATTACTTTTTCGACTCAAAGCATCAACCACTTTATTTTCATTTCCCAGATGGTAATGAGTTGTACAATCATAATTCTTGATTAATTCCAACCATCTCCTCTGTCTCATGTTTAACTCTTTCTGAGTGAATATATATTTTAAAATTTTGTGATCAGTATATATTTCACACTTTACTCCATACAAATGATTCCTCCAAATTTTTAAAGCGAAAACAATAGCAGCTAATTCCAAATCATGTGTAGGGTAATTTACCTCATGAGTTTTCAACTGTCGTGAAAATAAGCAATTACCTGATCATTCTGTATTAGGACGCAACCAAGTCCTTTCAATGAAGCATCAATTTATATAACAAACTCACCATTCCTGGAAGGTAGTGCCAAAACTGGAGCATTCACCAATCTTCTTTTCAATTCCTGAAAAAAATCATCACATTCTTTTTTCCAGATAAATTTAACACCCTTTCGAGTTAGCTTAGTCATTGGACTAGATAACCGTGAAATTTTTTAACAAACCTTCAGTAATAGCATGCCAAACCAAGGAAGCTACGAATCTCAGTTACATTTGTGGGTCTTGGCCAGTGTTCCACAACTTTTGTTTTTGCAGGATCAACAGTTTTCCCATCTTTAGAAACAATGTGACCAAGGAAAGAAATTTTTTGCAACCAAAACTCACACTTGCTGAATTTTCTATACAGTTTCTTTTCCTTTAAGGTTTGCAAGATAACCCTTAAATGTATTTCATGATCCTCTTTACTTTTAGAAAACACCAAAATATCATCAATGAAAACCACCACAAACTTATCCAAGAACTCATGGAAAATTATATTCATTAAGTCCATGAATACAGCAGGTGCATTGGATAGGCCAAAAGGCATTACTACAAATTCGTAGTGGACATATCTTGTACAGAACGCGGTCTTCGGAAAATCTGCTTCCTTTACCTTCACCTGATGGTACCCCGATCTCAAGTCAATCTTTGAAAAATACTGAGCTCCCTGGAGCTGATCAAACAAATCATCGATATGAGGCAAAGGATATTTGTTCTTAACAGTGATGTTATTCAAGGCTCTATAATCAACGCAAAGTCTCATTGAACCATCTTTCTTTTTAACAAATAAAACAGGAGCACCCCATGGTTATGTTCTAGGTTGAATGAATCCTTTCTCTAATAAATCTTGCAATTGCTCCTTCAACTCTAAAAGGTCAATTTGAGCCATTCGATAAGGGGGTTTTGAAATTGGCTTAGCATTAGGTACTAAGTCAACAAAAAACTCAACTTCCCGATCTGGTATTATTCCAGGCAACTCATCAGGAAAAATAGTAGGATACTCATTTACCACTGGCACATCATTAATCTGAATAGTTCCTTTATTCTCAACGATGTGTGCAAGGTAACATTCATTTCCATCTTTTACAAGTTTCTTGGCCTCTTGATAAGTTATCAATAGTAAGGGTTCATTCTTGTACACAAACTGAAAGTCTTTCCTAAAAGAAACTTCTTTAGCTCTACAGTCAATCTTAGCATGGTAAATAGAGAGCCAATCCATACCCAGGATAACATCAAACTCTACTATACTTAGTACAATAAGGTTTTCAAGTAGGTTCTTTCCACAGATAAGGATTGGAAGATTCTTATAAATTCTTTTTGCCTCAACATTTCCCCCAGGTGTTTTTACCAAAAGTTCAGGAGTCATTTCTTGAGATGGTATTCCCATTTTACTAGAAAAAGATTCAGAGATGAAAGAATGTGTAGACCCCGAATCAAACAACACACTGGAATAATCGGAAAAAACAAACAAAGTACTTGATACAAATTCATTTGATAGCCCGACATCTACTGAAGTAGTTTCAAAGGATTTCACCACCCCTTTCTGCTTGTATATAACTGCTTCCCATCACTCAAGCTCTTTGTCAGACACTTGTTTGCATAGTGACCCATCTCATTGCACTTAAAATATTTCACTAACTGTAAATAAAATTTGGTATTACCTTCACCTTGATCTTTTTCAGTGCAATCACGAGCCTTATGTCCCATCTTACCACATTGGTAGCACTTTCTAGAATTCATAAGACATTCCCCAGCATGCCTTTTGCCACATTTATCACAAACTGGAAACTTAGATTTCTTACCATCAGACTTTTTTGAAGAATTCTTCCCTTACCCCTGCCACCTTGGTCTCTTCTTCTGCTCATTGTTATAGAACACTTGATAATCAGAAAACTCCATTTCCACCTTCTCAGCACATCGAACAAGATTTTCATAACTTTTAAACTCACGAGAAGCTAATTCCCTTCGATATTTTGTCTTTAATCCTGAGTAAAAACGATTGATTTTACCATCAAGGTCTCGGATAAAATTTGGAGCACACCTTGCCAATCGAGTGAACCTTTATTCATAGTTAGCCACTGAGTCTTCCTCTTGACTCAATTCCAAGAATTGTTTTTCCATCGTAAGTCGAATAGCCTTAGGAAAATACTTTTCATGAAAAATACATTTGAATTCATCCCAGTCGAGAGCATCAATCTCATTAGTGTCCCTGATATTTTTAACCATCGACCACCACTAATCTGCTTCACCCTCCAAACGGTAAATAGAAAGACTAACCTTTTGATTGTATGAACACCCCATGACATCGAAAATCTTCTCTAGTGCTTTAATCCAGCCTTCATCTAACACAAGGTCAGATGATCCTCTGAATGATGGGGGATGTTGCCTCATGAAATGTTCCACCACTGACATGTTCCTATGCGGGTGATCTGGCTGATCTCGTGCATGGATACCACCACCATTTATCGCTTGAGTCAACTGCGCCATTATTGCAACAAAATGTTCAGTTCCAATTCCGACCATCTCAGGATGCTGATTCGGAAGGTTATTTCCTTTTGCATGCCTTCCTAGCACTACTTCCCTGTTTCCTCTGCGGAAAACCATTCTGAACAAACATGTCTTAGATGAAGCCACATGGTAATCTTCAAATACTATATAACTTCAATTTGACCATTAGAAAAATATTTTTGGATAATCATTTAATATAATTCTAACTCCTAAAGTTATCTAAACCGACCTCTGATAACAACTATAAGGCCCCAGCCTTAAACCTTACTTAATCTTGAGTTATTACAAGATTACACATTGAGGATCTTTTCAGGTTTAGAGTTTTAGAGAATTAGAGTATAAAACATGCATTACATTTCACATATAAACAAAGTGGTTACATAAAGATAGTATTCCTTTTCCCCAACAATGGAAACATATTTAAAATAAAACATGGATTCATTCTTGACACTTCCTTGACACTATCATCATATCATGTGCCTTTCCCTTGACCTGTGAAAAACATTTCAAAAAAACTTGGGATGAGCATAAAAAGCTCAGTATGGGTTATAAAAATATGGAAAGGAAACATAAGTTCATATATACATAATAATGAAATCATACATTACCCATAAAACATAAGCACTTTAACATACCTCATCAAATCATGAATAAATCAAAGAAATCATAAGACATAAAGGTAACTTGATGTATTCATAACATTCTTACATAGGGAGTAACCCTCTTGGTTACGTTTGGAATACCCATCACAGTATATTCCCTAAATATTTTCGGAGAAACCTTAACATTTAACTCCTTCGCGTTAACCAATGCATTGGAGAGCTATATCGGGCTCACCCTCCCTTAGTTTATCACGGAACCACCCGTCTTCATAATAATTCCCAAGAACCTCAACATAATCGTATCACATAAAACATGCATAAAGGAAACATAACATTTCCACCTTTCAATCACAAGATATCAATACAACACATTGATATAAAAACATTATGAAAACCATTTTCAATACCAAAATAAAATAAAAGTAAAAAATGGTATTTATTTTTCTTTAAAAAAAGGTATGGCTTGTAGAGGAAGCCGAAACTCAAATAATGGTCACGGCGGCGAAGAAGTCGTTGTCGCCGCATATGTACAACAAAAACATTCCCTTTTGTCATTTAGTAAACGCTTCGTATAAAAATATTCCTTTTGAATAAACGTAAAAGTAAAAGGGGTTTATACACCATATAAAATAAGGTTGTGTATAAAACAAAATATTCCTCAATGAAAGGAGATTGAGACGAAGTCCCATACCTTGGGTCTGACTTGACTCGGTCGTTCTTTAATCTCCTTAAAATCGGGTAACTCCCTTTGGTTTGAGCTCAAAGGGTTCCTTGGGAAGAATTCTGCCCAATGTGAGGCTTCAAGGAGTAAGAGAGGGATGTGGAGAGACAAAATGGGCAGGGGTTGGCTGAGAAAAAGGCTTTGGGAGTGTGGGTAAGGAGGTAGAGGTTGGGGCCTTTTATAAGAGGAGAGGAGGGACACTCTTGGAAAGTAAAGAAATGTTACTTTATTTGAAAATGATTTTCAGATTCAAAAGGTCCCACATTGATATAATTTGAGGGTAAGGTGATAAGGGTTCGAAATCCACCCATCCAATAGGTTTTGGACATGTGTAGGTCTGAGATGTTACAATATCTTTCCATTTTATTTAAATCCTTTATTAATGAGGTAATCGCTGCATCATCATGATGTCATAAATAATTTAATTTATTTAAAGTTTAAAAATTATGAAAAATATATCATGATGTAGGAAATCATTTTATATTTCTAATTAATATTTATAGTCCAAAAGATCATTTATGCAGGTAAAATTAATAATATTTTACTTAGGTGATACATTCTTTGCCACATTTAACATTTTTTAAAAATAAAAAGATAAAAAGTCACCTTCTCACAAAAGTGATTCCATGGGGCCCCCAAGTTTGGAACAAGGCATCCCATGGTCGGCCATGAGACAACCATTATCCTTAGGACACATGTTGTGGTCTTTTTGTATTATTATGATATCATTTTATTATTTTTAACTACCTGATTACTCATTAATCAAGATAATTAAAGATAATTATCGTCGTTACTATTCATAATGTCAAAAAACAAAAGAGTCTTGATTACATAATTTGGACCTTCTGATTCCAAATATGAAATCCATTTTACCATATTCCAAACACAGAAATTGCAATAATTTATTTAAATATAATTCCCGTTGTCAAAACAAATAGCGAGTTTTTTTGAAACAATATCTATGAAAAGTTTGGCATTAGTTTATGCCCAATTCCAAAGTGAAATTAATCTTAATGACCACCATTGGATTAAATGGTAGAAATATATTCAAATTTATCTTTAAAACCAATTCAAAAGATAATCTAATCATATAAATAAAGTATATTAAAAAGCAGTTTTGATGTAAAATGCAGTATTTTTCACTATTCATTAAAAATGAACATTGTCAGAAAAATACAAACAATTCACACAAAGTAAATTTTTAAGTCCCAATCATAAATAATAAGTTTATTTTGACAAAAATAGATTATAAAATAGTCAAAATATAGATTTAAAAAGGGTTTTCCATCAAAAGGCAATAAAAAAATCTTTTAAGAATATTAGTGTATTCCATGCATAAGATTGTATTTATTTTCATTTTAAGCCTCTAAACACTATCTTCATCGTTAAAAGACATAGATAAAATATCTATTATTCATTAATTACATGGGATGTTACAAACTATATCCAGGTTATAGGGAATATACAGTTTTATCGAAAATGATAAGATTGATTAACCTGATGGAAAAACATGAATGGAGTGATAAGAGTTCTACAGAGCTTCTGCAATTATTGAAATACATTTTCTTAAGGGTTATGATTTTCTAGATTTACATTACAGTGCCAAGAAAATATTATTCCCGATGGGATTGGGGTACAATAAAACAAATGCATGCCCGAATGAATGTAATCCATATAAGAAAGAATAAAAATTTCTGTTAGAGTTTCCTAAATGTGGGACATCACGGTATAAGTTGAAAGAAAAATCATAGGCTGATTCATATGTTTCAGAGACCCCTACCAATGAATTTTGGTATCTTCCTATAATTCTTTGTTTTAGATGATTATTTTCTAATTCAAATGATCAAAAAGGTTAATATAGAATGTTGATGAGCCAATATGTGATTGAAAAATACACTATCTAGCTGATTTAACATAGTGGAAGAACATTGATCACCAGTTTCCTACATGAGGAAATGAAGTTTGAAATATTATACATAGAATATGTATAGATGGAATGAATCCATATCGAAGGCTTAGTAGCACACATAGTTCATGACCTATTTTATTGGTTATTTAAAACTTATCTCTTGTATTTTTTATGAAGCAGAAACATGTCATGTTGAGATTAATGATCAGTGGACCAAAATAGCCTGAAAATGTTATTGACATTTTCTTGTCACTATTAATTAATGATTTGAAACTATTATGAAAGGAAGGTACAAGGGTGTATGATTCTTATAAAATAGAATATTTTCAACTACATGTGATGCTTATGTTTACTATAAATAAATTCATAGCATATGGAATTTTTTTCTAGATACATTGTTAAGGGGAATAAATGTTGTCCAAATTGTGAACAATAGACTTCATATTGTCAACTACATCATTTTAGAAAATAGTTTACATGGTTCATAAAACGTTTTTTTCATATGGATCACACTTATAAAATATTGAAAAATTATTAAAAAAGGATCACTAGAATTTGATATTTATTCAAACCCTTTATCTACTAATCAATATTTTGAGAGGGAGAAAATCATTGATGTGACATTTAGAAAGACATATAAATTTATTAATGATAGTAATATTTGGAAGAAAGAGTCAATTTTTTTGAGCTACCATGTTGGAGATATCATGAGGTGAAACATAAAATTTATTTCATTCATGTGGAGTGAATATTTGATAAATTATGATTGGAACCTTGTTATATATTAAAGGGAAAAATAAATATGGGTTGAATGCAAGAATGGATTTACTCTCAATGGGAATATGTTTGGATTTGGATCCCACTCTTAATGGAAGGAAAACTTTCCTAACCCATTCTTCTCATACCTTATCTAATAGGGATAAAAATATATTTTTTCAATATAAAAGTGTCACATGGTTATTATTCAAATGTAAAAAAATTTGCGTCTTCAAAGTATTTGATGTTGACAAGTATGAAGTCTCATGACTGTCATTTCATGATGAAATAACTCATACAAGTTGCATTGTGTGTAATATTTCCCACCCATGTTAGAATGGCTATCATAAAGCTGTGTTATTTTTTTAATTCAATTTTTAATAAGTTTATTGATTTGAATACTTCAAAAATTTTTTGATAATGAAGTGGTTTCTATATGTTTCTCATTGAAAATTTATTTTCAACCATCTTTTTTTGATATTATGGTGCATTTAATGGTCAATTTGGTGTGAGAAATAAATATTTGAACAACTGTATATCTACATTGGATGTATCCTTTTGAAATGTATATGAAGACATAGAAGTGGTATGTTAGGAATCCATATTGACTTGAAGCATCCATTTTTGAGAAGTATATTTCTGAGGTGGTTGTAGAGTTTTGTACAAGCTATTTTTCTGACATGGAGCACATTGGATTACCTACAACTTTCTATGAATGTGTTAATATTGGGGGAAATGGGATTTATGGATTTAAAGTCAAATCATTTATATGTTAATAGATAAACAAGGTACAATTATAAATCATGAATAGCATAGATTATTCTCAACCATATATAACATGGAATATTAATTAGTTGAAACAATGTTATCCAAAGAAGAAAGATATGTGGATTTTGAATGAGCATAGAAGAATTTTCTTCCATGGTTTAAATATACCATAAAACTAGATACATCAGAAACATTGATATGGTTAGTGTGTGATCTATGTTTAAATTTGATAATATGGTCTGGGTATAACCTTAATGGATATACTTTTAGTAAAAAAGATCAGGGAAACAAAAGTGCAGTTCAAAATAGTAGTGTGTCAGTGTTTGTAGAAGCAATTCAGTTTTCAAGTGCCAAAGACAAAAAACCAATCTCCACATAAACCTCATATTACGGAGTCATTGAAAAAATAAGGGACATTGACTAAATTAAATTTAAAGTTCCATTATTTTAGTTTAAATAGTTTATTGGTAACAATAGTGTCCAAGAAGATGAATTTGGGATGGAACTAGTTAATATGAATAAATTAGATTACAAAAATGATCCTTTTATCATGGAAACACATAAAAATAAATTCTATATTTTTTATAAATCCATTATGTAGTGGGATATTGTTTTAAAAGGAAAACAAATAGTATATTGGTGATGATAAACTTGATGAAGATGCTGATTTATGTGAGATCCCTACATCCATGGAACGATTAACAAATAATATCAATAAATACGTCGAAGACATGGTTTGTGACATATGAAACCATCATGATGAAGTAATTTGGGAAATATTTTTAGTACATTCCTAATATTATAAGTAACATATGTTTAATTATGGTTATCTTTTTCAATTTCATAAGTTAGATATTTTCATTGGATTTTCTTTATTAAAACACATATTATTATTATGTCATTTGATCTCTCATTAGTATTATTAGTTTTAATTCATTAATTTCATTTCATATCTCATTAATATTGTTATAATTTTAGTTAAGTATAAAAAATATGAATACAAATATGTTATATTTAGTTTACTTTTCTTTTTGTTTGATAATGGCTTATTTTCTTGTTTACATTTTCAGGTAATTGATTGATTTTTATAGTTTTTACTAATTGATGTCGCATTGATTTTGTAGGATAATGATAGATCAATCCTATGATCCACCACATATTTCTGGATATGATCAAAATAATACCTCTTTGGGAGGAACTAACACATGATCCTGTTGATGATCCACCTCATCCTTCTTTACATTAGACATCTACTTCCACGAGGGAAAAAGAGTTCAATGGTTAGTAAACGTGGAACCACACATTTACCAAAATTATCAATCGCTCGTACCCATGAACAAAGAATACCATTGGACTTTGATCTTAATTATATTCCAATAGGTGTAAAGGGAAAACAATTCTTGACTTTTGTATTAGTACAAGATAAAAGAAAAGCTAGTATTGTGTATAATTATTGGAAAAGTGTTGAAAAAGGGACATTATTACTATTGTGGGAAACCATTTTAGTAATTTTGTTTGTTATTATTTTACTTATCTTGAAATTTTTATTGTAATATTTTTTCCACCTCATATCTTATGCCACATGATATACCTATCAATGGAGGAGTTATGAGGAAATTTATTTCATTGGCATCTTGGATATGGATGGATTTAAAATCATCCCTCACATCATAGTTCATTTTTAGGAATAGAAAGAATGAAAATACATGTGATATATATATATTTATAGATGAAGATACATGATTTTTTTTAAATTATAATGTGGAAAGTGTTTTTAGTAAGTGCAATGTTACCTTTTTCGATGTTATTTTTATATCCATAACCATGTTAAGGATTTCTTTATTCTTAATTCATAGTTTATGGAAATCAAGGAGATTCAAATTAGAAATATATACCCTCATACATTTTCTCAGGGAGGGTATATGTTATTGGAAGGTCACATAGTAGATGAAATACTTCAAAAGACGAGAGCTAAGTCACCAGGATTTGGAGAGGTTGCCCCTCCTCCCCCCACTGGATATGAAAATTATAAGAGAGATCAAATAAAAAAATGACAATATATTATGGAAGAGTTAAGAGTTTTAGATTATAAAATTGTAAGATGTTTATTTATTTATTAAATTTAAATCTACTATTTACGTATTGTGATTAATTGTAGATTTTTTTTGAAATATTCTTTACGAGATTATCTTGAGGAGTAGGGAACACATGAGATCTTTATTACTAAGGGAAGACATGATATTTGAGCTGCAACATTGGGAAATCCCAAACACCTAGGTAATGTATGAGGATACCTGATTGGTGTATCGATAAGAAAAGTGTTTCAAAATTTTGAAGCTTATTCAAAGGAATATTTTTATAAAAAATAGAATCGTTATAAACCAATGTTCTTTATATTCAAGAAACAATAGAGGAAAAGATCAGATCTTATGTGCATGTGATGTTTGTATAAATTTTGGGATAGTTTCGGTCTGCTGATCTGACTCCTCCACCTCTGCCAGTAGATCCCACTCCTCCAGTTTATCATACTCACACAAATGTGTTTCCATATTCCATTCCTTATCTGACCCCAACACCACCTCCTCCATAGCTTCTAAGTTACAGTAAATTATTTATTGATGATCCTCATCATATTGTTTCATATGAGTTTATATATTATACCAACGATACCATTCATCATCACCGGATTGAGATAGATTAAAATAGGGTCATTATAGAGGATATTATTTGATAAATCAACAAAAATACAATGTCCTATAGATGAATTGAGTATTATTGGACAAAATATCAGTCATTTGTTGGTTTGGTAATCTAGACTACTTAGAAATATTACCATAGAGGTATGTATATATGTTTTATTTAATTTCATTTTGTTAGTAAATTTTTTTCTCATTTTAAAGTAAATATATTTCTCTTAATTTTTCCGGGATACTTTAAATGTAAAAAAATATGGTATATATAACAAAAAATTTAAACTGACATGACTTTAGATACAGATTCTACTTATCTTGAACGAATGTCAACATACTCAAATTTTTTATTGTGAGTATATGCCATTCCATTTGATGCTACTATTTTTGGGCATGAAATGACTATGAGAATTTTAAAAAATGATATCATGGGGATTTTAGCTGGAGATCAATTGGGAATCAATAAGATGAATGTTTTTTCTGTCTGTGTTGATTAATTTTTTTCGTTCATTTAATTTATTGAAAATTTATAAATAAGTATGATTTTTATTAGGTATGTATATAATATTTATATAGAGAATGAAAATACAAATGTATAGGAATTTATGGACCCACAGTTTATTTCTCCTATAACTATAACAATGATTGATTCTCAAAGAAAAGTTTATATATTTGAATGATTTCAAAATAATGTCATCATTCAATGTTGGATGTTTCCATATATTGAATGGTATGATATATTTTTTTCTCAAAAATGGTTATATGTCACTTGACATATTAACAACATATGTTAAATTTTCTTTTATATTAGTGGTCATTGGATGTTAAGTGTTTTTTGTCCAAGAGAGAAGACATTTTATTGGATATACTCAATCCATAGTGTAGTGAGAGAAAATTTTATTAATATATTGAACACATAAGTTTGATTATTTTAATAAATTTTAATATTATTTTGAATAAAATTTAATATATTCATATTATTTTTAAATTTTTCATGTGATTTTTATAGAGAGACGATAGGAAAGAGGAGAACCAAGAGAACTAAGATCAAAATTGTAAAATCTAAGGTGAATTATCATTTAAAATTTATAAATTATAAATATATTGATTAAAACGTTTAATTTTAAATAAAATCTCTTCAAAATAGTTTCATAATAAAAAAGTTGGAACTGAATGTGGATATTATGTTTTAAGATTCATGTATGAAATAATCTCTACCGATTTGGTTACATTATTTCATAAGGTTATATTTCTTTATAAAGATTTCCATAATATTTAATGTGTTTTATTGAAAATTTAAGTCAAATGATTTATATATTATTTTTTTATCTTTTTGAGGATAAATTTTCATATTGTGTAGATGAGTTGAGATATTTTTAAATTTAATGGGAAAATAATTTTAAAGGTTTGATTTGGTTTTAGTTTATTTGAATGTTCAATGGTATGTGTATTTTTCTAGACTTTATGATGCCTTTCTGCTCCCACTTCTGCTGTTTCTTGGATACTGTTGGTGGAGGAGATAAATTAATTTACATTGGTTTTTAGTTTATTATATTGTTAAAAGGTATATTTATTTTGTTGTATATTGTGTGGAATTTTATATTTTCTTCCCTTTTGTGGTTTTTGGGCTTATGGGGGAGGCCTTTTCTATTTTCTAGCTACTTCTGGTGGAGGAGATGAATCAATGTATATTTGTTTTTAAAAAACAATCTTGTTTTCATGTAGGTTTTTGGATAATTGATGTGAGAAATAAATTTTCATTTTTTTCACATCAGTTATCCACTAACCTATGTGAGAAACTATTTATCACATTGGTTATTTATATAATTGATGTGATAAAGTGTGTGAAATTGGATTTTCACATTGGTTGTTGAAAAAACGATGTGAAAAACAAATTTCACATGGCTTTCCATTTTAGTTATTGAATAACTAGAGTGAGAAACCCTTTATAAACTAGTGACTTGGTAAAATTAATCCCTTATAAATATTATCATAGAGTTTTTTCTTTAATATATTCATCTCATTTAAGAAAATTTTATATGGAGTCTTTGAAATAGGTGTAGCACTAAGTAAGAGTTCTTTTGAAAACTCAACCTTTTTATACAGTTGAAAACATGGAATATCTTCTTTAAAGACATCAACAAACTCCCATACAATAATTATATATTTAATATTGTGTCTCTCTTTAAACATCTAAGATTAATAAACCCTTTAAATAGGAATCCTAACACAAACAATGGATGAAATTTCCCTTGGACGATCATATTTATACTCTAAAAAATTTAGGACCATAGGTGTATTCATAATATCAAATGTGACATCCCTTCCCTGGTAATATATATGGTATTTATATAAAGAAATCTAATCTATCATACCCCGACCTAGAACCTTACAGTTGTATTTATTTTATTTACAGTTGAGTATTGTTTTAAGTTTAATTTTTTTAATTAAAATAAAAATGAATGAAAAAATAAATAAAAAGAAAATGATTTAATAATAATAATAGTGATAATATTATTATTATGAATAAGAATATTATTATTGTTAAGTTATTATTATTATTATTATTAGGTTAAAAAAATAAAAATAATTATTATTATTTTTGGTGTCAGGGTTTCCTTACCCTCCCCTCTTTCCCCTCTCTCTCACACATACCCTCTCCCCCTTGTTCTTCTTGTTCCACATACTTTATGGCTCCTTTAAAGCGGCCTCCCTCCCTCCCTCCTCTTGATACTGCTTTCCTACAAACACCCTCTCCTCTAGTGACCATGACCCCATCGGTACCCTCCCTCATGTGAGCCCAACCGGATTCCCTCGCTCGCGTGACCCCACCACTGTACCTTCTCCCTTTTTCAGGCACACACTCTTACCCTCCGAGCAGGGTTATCCATCATTTTTTGGGGTTTCAGTTTTGAAATGGATACAATGTTCATGTTAGGGTTTTTTCTTATTTCTTAGGGATCGATATTGATGTATTATACTAGATCTTTCCTTAGGTTTTCTCATGGTGCAATTATAGTTTCACACTCAGGATGTTTCCTCACAAAAGGTAGGTGGTTCCATGCCCAAGAATTTTTAGATTATTTTATTTGTTTATTTAATAAATTTTAACATGTTATATACCTTAATTACAAAGTGGAAAAGTGGTTTTTGAATGTATTAGATGATAAATTGGTTCTAAATTATTTTCTATATGAAATTTTGTGTATTTTAGGTGTAACGTCTTGTTATGCTTTTTGGAAAAGTTTTATAAATTGTTTAAATGGGTTATTAAATTTTGTGAGTGATTCAAAATATGTTTTTGAAGGGTTTGGAATTATTATGTGTTGGGTTTGGATTTTATAAAAGAAAATGTATATGTTGTGTGTGTGTGTTTTAGTGTGGTGTTTTGTAGAAGGGTTTTATGGGTTGTTTAAAAATTGAAAACCATGTTTTAAAACGAACTTAACGTGAATATGTGTTAAAAAGGGGTTTTCAATGGAACTTGGATCACTTGGTAATGTTATAATTATTGTGAAATTTAGAATATAAATTTGGAATTGTTTAATTTATGAATAACTTGTTTTAAAAATATGTTCTTAGGGTATGTTTGGATTAATAAACAGGCTTGAAGTATTGAATTTTTTTGTTTTAATTGTGTGTTTTCCTTGTGATTTTTA
Source organism: Viscum album (assembly GCA_963277665.1). Lineage (NCBI taxonomy): Eukaryota > Viridiplantae > Streptophyta > Magnoliopsida > Santalales > Viscaceae > Viscum > Viscum album. The sequence continues at coordinate 1,947,587,961 of OY728121.1, read as the reverse complement.
AAGAGGAATTTATGAACTGTGTAAGTGATAGTAAAAGAATTTTAAATAGGTTTTTAGTGTGAGTAAAATTAAATATGGATTATTATTGGTATGTAGTCCAGTTTTTGAAATTTTTAATATGAGTTGTAAATTGTTTAAATAATGGGAAACTTTTTTTTGGAAATGAACGTGTTTTATGTGTGTATTCAAACATGGGGTCTTATACCATGGTTTTTATTGAGAAATTATGTGCCTTTATTGTGTATTTCTAAATGGAGTATTATTAATTGAAAATGTATTTGAAAAAGTGTTTTGGCATGTGTAAAATAAAAATTTGTTTATTATTGAAATTGATGATTTCTTTGGTATTCTTAATATTGTGTTGTGAGAGAGGTAATATTTGTGACATGTGAACATAAACTAGAGCACAAGGGAATCCTTGGTATATAGGTTGGTTGGCTAGTTATACTATGCTATAAAATACAGAAGTGGTTCATCCCAGTTTTGTCTAGCAGGATTGATGCTTATAACACTAACTAAACTATGATGATTGGAGACCACTAGGTTATGGGGGTGTCCCCTATTAGTGGATCATGCACGAGAATACTGATGGTGGTGGTTTCCAAGACTTGTTACACCATGGTATGAAGTTATAGTGTCCCCCTTGAGATAGAATAACCCTAGGGTATTTGACCATGGTACTATATATATATATATGATGTAGTGTTATACGTCAGTATACAGAGGTCCTCTTGCATGTATGTGTGTGTGTTTTTTAAATTACTTTTCTATTTTATGTAAATGGTTGTTAAATGGATAGTTTTTGAAATGTTCCCTTTTAAATATGTTTTCCTAATAAAAGTTTTACTAGATTTTTTTAAAAATAATTTATATAAATGATCATGTTAGATTATCTTATTAATTTTTTGGCATGGAACCTCTTTCTTGGGTGCCATCCTACTAGGTTTTGAGTCACACCCTACATAAACTATTGGATGTATATATAAATTCTTCCTTGTTTGTTCTATGTAATGGAAATCCATCTAGTACTTATAGATTTAGTTTCTAGTGGAATTCATTATAGATATTGGTGGTGGTGGCATGCTGATCTAGTCCCTCTTATTTTATGGAGGTTTTTTATAGTGTTTTCCCCCCTAATGTCTTGGTACATTTGTTGGTTTTTCTAAAAGTTGTAAGCCTTTAAAATTTGAAATTTGTTAGGTATTCTTTGGTTGAGTAATTTCCATTTTGGTTTATTTAAATTGTTTTTTGTTTTATTATTATAAAAAATGAGTAAATCGTTCCCACACTTCTCTTCTGAGACCTGTACACTTGTGACAGCCAATGGGGACGGAGAATGCCCATAGAGATTTGTTGAGGACTAACTTAGGTTACCGTCTTAGGGTTGAATAATCTTGGTTTCTGAAATTTTTTTATCAATGGGAGGTTACACTCTTTGGAGTTTTCTTCCATGAGGTGGAGTCCAGGTAGAAATTAGCTAAGATTGTGTGTGTATGTGGGGGGGGGGGGGTTGATGTTCTGGTTACGAGTGCGGTGCATGGCCGTCAAACATAATGTGACCCAAGTCACAAGAAGTAGTTGGGTCTTATCTGAGTTATTTATTTCTTGTGATCCACTAATGTTTGGGGAAATGAAATGGGAGTAGGTTTAATAGTCTCTGTGAGCTCACAGGGCCTAGAAAGTCATGTGGATCTAGAGACATTTTCTAAGAACACTCTATTTGATGGTGGTGCATATGGTGTATGACTGCCAACCATATGTACAAGTTTACCATTAGCAATAATATCTTCTTGTATTGTTTTTTGTTTTCTTGGGTTCTGAAGGTTGTTTTAAGAACCCTCATTTTGGAATTATGAAAAGCATGATTCTAATGTAATGGTGGTTGAATTTCAAATTTTGGAAAATGGGTTTTAATTTTTTTTGAATAAAACATTGAAAAGGTGTATTTTTAAAAAATGGTTTAAGTGAATGTGGATGAGTTTATTAGTATTATATTATTATAACCAAAACTGGTGGTTTATCAAAAATTGGTTGTTCAAAAAGAGGGGAATTTATTTTCTAAAGGGGTTTGGAAATTTTTTCAAATTATTAAAGATGAGTTTTTAATTAAATAATTATTGATGAAATGGGGTTTTTTATGAAACTGGATTTATTTTGAGAGGGGTGAAATGTTTTATAATTGACCTATATAGTTTAAAAAATGGTTTTATTTGAAATGGATTCGATTTGGTGGTTAGTGAATTATTGAGAATATTTGAGATATTTTGTGTGGAAATTGGTTTGGTATTTTAGAAAATAGAAGTGTGGGTTGAATTTTTATTTTGGAAGGTGAACAAGGTTATTTTGACCTTTATTACTCTCATGAGTGACCACATTCATGGAATATATGTGGAAAGTGGATTGGTGCCTGAGTAGGCTTGAGGAAAGTAATGTGTGAGAATTCATGTGGTGTCATTGGTGAATGTGCAACCCACCCATATTTTTTTTATTTTAAAGGTGGTTTTTATAGAAAATATGGAATTCTTGGATGTATATAGTCGTGTCGTGTGTTTATTTATGATTTGGGATTATTACTTGCAAGGTATTTTGAGTTTGAATACTCTTCTTGTCTGGGGTATATTCAAAGTTGCATTTTGTAAATGAGTCTATTTAAAATAATGGTTAATGGGTTTTTCTTGAAAAATGTTTGGGATACCATTGAGTAGGTTCCCTTTTGTGCATTTGGTGTCTGTTTGAGGTATTTTTGGTCAAAGTACTAGTTTGACCAGGTCCTTATCTTTTCTTTTTTTTCCAATGAATCCCCCATATTCGAAATCCATCCATAGTTGATACTTCATTGGAAGGTCCTCCAGTTGATTAAAGTGACAAATCTCTTATTGGGGTTTGGGGTTGAGCTTATCTCTCTTATTTTTCAGATTAATAAGATCATATCACAATGGAAGAGTGGATGCAGAAGGAGTTGATAGAAATCATGGTTTCTTGAGTTTCTTGAATCTCCAAAGGTGAAGCTGGGAATATTTAAGCATAAAGGACCTTCTTGGAAGTGATAAAGGGAATTCCAGTGGGGAAAGTGAAAAACAACATGGGTTGTTGGTACAAGATGTTGTCTTAAAGGGACTTTGTACTTTTCATTGGTTTTGTTTAAGAAAGGGTTCATTCTAGGAAACTAGTGTGGTAATTTATGTTATAAGAGGATGTTATGGAATTTTTTAGGAGTCATGTGTCATTTGGGACTCTGTTTAAAGTCCATCTCATTGTAAAGTTTCTATCAATTGCAAGGGTCATTTCACATGGTGTCTTGTAGAATTAAGTTATCTTTTAGATGAAAAGGTGTATATTTTGGAACCTTTCAAGAGATTTTGCTTTAATATAAGAATGTTCCTCTTCCGATCATTCCTAAAATTCTCCTTTATAAATGAAGTTTCATTCGAAGTGACACTTTATTCATTGTTTCTTATTCAACATTAAAGGGATGATGCTTTAAGTTCTTGTTGTGTTGATTTATCATGTTGAAACCAAGTGAGTCTGGGGATGTGTGTGTTCTATTGCTGATGTCTGATTGTGGTGTGGTTTCATGTGGAACTAGAAAAAGAATTACTATTCGGGAGTATTCAATTCTTGAATGTGAGGTAGTAGATGAATCAAACATCATGGCTCCATATATAGGCCATGGAGTGAAGTTTTCACATAGTTAGGAACCCCCAGGGGGTGTAAAGGACCTTGGTCTAATGTATGTCTTTAGTATGGTAAATAGAGATGGTTTAAACATCCTATGTAGCTATCTCATTTCAAGCAGGCCCATTTAGTGAAAAGAGACATGGGGACCCTATTTCTTCTTTGTGTGTGATATTGGTGGAAGAGTTTGTAATGACCCAAAGATTTTTTAATGGAAATTCCATTCTTATAAAAATTTCTTAAAATCACATGAAAAAACAACATAATGAACTACTATGTGATAAGTGACCTTTAAACATAAGTTTGTCACTTCTGTGTTTGGAATTTCAAAAATCGGACATACACAGTTGTGTTCAAGATGATTTTTGGAGTCTAATAAAACCTATATAATTTTTGGTGAATAGTAACCTACCCTTATAAATATTAGTACAACCCTTAAAAATAGTAAATTGTCCAAAATAAGAGTAACCTTACCCATGAATAATTAAATAAAATTTAGGCATCTTAGAAAGTGACAATTTGACAATAGTAAATGTTTTGGTATTTTTGTGAGTCATAAATAATTAATTATAATTAATTAATTAATATAAAATAAAATTTATTTTATTAAAATGTGTTCATAAATTAATAAATCTATTTCTTATATTATTTAGTTAATTTTATAAGACCCTACATAATTTTTGAAAGCATTATAAAATCAGATTTAATTTTAAAAATCGTATTTTTCATGTAAATTATGATTTTAATTAAATATTAAATTAATCATAATTAGAAAATTATTTTTTAAAAATTGATATCATTTTTGGATTCTAAACGTGAAAAAATGGTTGGGGTGAATTTTTTGGATTTTTTTGAAATACTTGACTTTTTGATGAATAGTGAACAACCGTAATTTACAAAAATAAGCTAAATAAGCTAATTACAGAGTCATGTGTGATGTTCTACTTATGTAAGCCCAATTGGTTCAGGATTAAATTATGAAATTACTATTCTTGGTCCTGGAAGACTCACTATTCCTTGTCTTGTGGAGAAATAATAAATCAATGAATTTTATATTGAGAAAACCCCTCTCCCCTCCACTATAAATACCACCCTTCACTCCCTCATTCCATCACACCTCTAAAGCTTAAATCCTTGTCTAAAATCTACCCAATAATCTTCCCTGGCCCCTCACCCACTTCCAAGATCTTCTGGTCTCATCAAAAGTCCAAGATTAGGCCCCTTAAGGAGGATCTCAAGAGGAGGATTCAAGAGGTAATTTATCTCCTTTTCCTTAAAATTCCTTTCAATTTCAAGTTATTTTCTTATTCTATCCCAACCAATATTTGTGAAAATGGTATGGTAAATCCAGTATCATAAATATAAAGAAATTTTATGATAATAATTGTATATTATATCATCCATCCCCTTTCTCCTCTTATTTTTATTTTATAAAAGAAAACGTTGTTCGTGAGGTGTTAATCTATCACCTTCAAGAACGACATGTTTTATTTTTTCCATTTCTACCTTTATATCTGGACATGAAACCATTTTTATGGTTGAACCAGAATATGTTATATTTATAATTTCCTAATTAAATTTATGGAACTAACTTATGTACATATTACTAAATGAGTAAACAAAAAAGTTGTTGTGGTCGAAAAACTGCGCAAATTAACCCAAATTATAATCAATAAATTCCTATATAATGATTCATCCACATGGTATATAACATAATTCATTATAAGATAATTCAAAATCTTTTAATATCATTAATAACATGTAATATCAGTTCTGTATGTTTACCCATGTTCTACCCGAACTTCAATTTATGAATACAAGTGAACTGCTCAAGAAAACCGTAAAAACAAACATTCCCGAACAATGTTTTTAAACCCTATAACGCATAAAAAGGCCCATAAAATGACATAATGAAACCCAAATGAACCCTTTTCATTTATAAAATGTTATCAAGTTTGTAATTAATGAATATAAGTTCATTATATAGGACCTTAAAGCAAAGGAAGCGTTCAGATATAAGGTAAGGGGAAAATCTCGAACCCAATTTTCTTTCTTTGGGTTCTCCCTCTTTCACAAAAAATTTGGTATGGTCACTCCTTAAAAATAATTTTTTCATCATTATATTACATTTTATGGTATATAAATGTTTTCTACTAAAGTTTATGTCAAAAAAAATGTTTTCCAAAAGAAATCTTCTTTTAAGAACTCACCTTTTACCTCTCATTCATGGTTGATGGTTCTTGTATCAAGTCTGTTGGTCCCACTTTCTTTTGGGAACCTAAAGTTTATGAATATGTTATTATGAGATGAAACCCATTCCTTTCCATGGGTTAGTTATGTTCATTATTTAAATATCTTCTATGTGTCATTTATGATAATTATATTGTTATGATGTGGCGGGTGCGCCCAAAATTATATAGTGCAATATGAATGTTTGAATGTGACGGGTGCACCCGGAATTATATAGTGCTCCAATGTGAAGGTATAGTAATGAATATCAAGAGGAACTGTGAAATTATTTCAAAAATATTCTATCATTCTTCACAAGTATGTGTGGTATTTAACCACTAAGACATGATATTTCATTTTTATGCATTTCCACATTTGAGGTCTTATACTTATGATTCCTCTTATGTTCCTAATCCTTTTCCTATGTTATGATTATGCTCACCCCATGATATGTTGTTCTTATATGTCACCTTACTAGGCTTCTAGATCACCCATTTTTATGTATATTCTCAAGAGACTATATGTACCAAGGATAGGTCAAGTGCCGGTAAGAAGCTAGTGAAGAAGGAATTGAATACATGTTTATGCTCGATGTTGTAATTGTTATGTATGGTCCTAGTTTTCCCAAGACACTAAAATATTGGATCCTATATGTATAATACTATTATGTTATTTATCTTTAAAATGATGTAATAGTAAGGTTAGAAGAGGCTGGCTTGCTATAGTTGGTATCAGAGGGAGGTTTAGTGAACCCTAGAGAAAACCTCTAGTATGAAACTAAGTACAAATACGCACACAGTAAGATTTAAATAGGGATCCCATATGCTATTATTTTACTATAAATTGTGAAAATTAATAAGTTATTTATTCATTAATTTTTGACTTTTGTTTTGTTATAACCTTATCTATTTTAAAAAATGGTGGGAACCAGGAAAAATCAGGCCAACAACACATGCGAGGGTCAATGCAATGATATCCCAAACAACATCCCCAATGATTTGGGAGGTGGAGTTCAAAAAATAATATTGATGCTTACCCAATTATCTCTGGTTATGAACAATAACCATAATAATGGGGAACTTCCTTCTTCACCAAAGAGAGAGCAAATGGATATCGAATTTTTTATGCGGAAAAGTCCACCGACATTTAGTGGATCTTCGGATCCACAAGTTGTGAAACAGTGGGTCAACTCTATGAAGAAGATATTTTCTGTTCTTCACTATTTTGAGATAGAGAAGGTGACACTAGCCATTTATCGTCTATTTGGAGAGGCATATCAATGTTGGTATTTGATTAAGAACACAAAACCAAGGGAATATATTGAAGAGATGGAATGGGAAGACTTTAAGATAATGTTTCTTAACAAGTATTTCCCTATAACTCTTCGCACGAAGATGGAGAGAGAATTCAGAGATCTCAAGAAAAAAGAAGGAGAATCTATCACAACCTAAAAATCAAATTTCAAAAGTCTTGCAAGGTACGCTTTAGGTTTTGTTATCAACAATGACATAAAAATTGATAGATTATTTAGTGGATTAAAACCATACCTTCGAAAGGATCTTGAAATTCGAGACATTGGGAATTATGATGAAGTTGTTCGGTGTGCTCTAAAAGTGGAGATGGAGTTTGTAGAATGGTCACATGGCTTTGGTGAAAAGACAAGAAATATGGAGTTTTAAGCCGGTAGATCTAATGAAAACAGTGGGAGGAAAACTCAATGACCCACATGCCAAAAATGTGGGAAGTTTCACCATGGTAACTTCCTTAATGGGATGGGGAAATGATTCATGTGTGGGAATTAAGGACACAATTCCCAAGAGCATCGAAAAGACATGAAAATGAAGGAGAATGTAGTCGAATAAAGGAGAGAACCACCCATGGTTCAATTCTACAACTATAGGGAGCTAGGTTACTATGAAAGCCAGTGAACTAAAACTCTATTTCTCAAGGGTTATCAGAGTTATCAGCCAAAAAATCCAAAGGAATTATGGAAGGCTTATTCCATCACTACTGCAGAAGTGGAGTACAATAATGAAGTCGTACAAGGTACACTTCCTCTCCACTCAGGAGTGGAAAAATTATTATTTTATTCTGGTTCTATGCATTCTTTTATATCATTTAAGTTTGATAAAACTATAGAATTGAAGCCCCAAAACCTTGAATTAGAGATATATATAAAAATATCAAGTGTTGCAATCATTGTAACCCTAGTTTTTGACTCTTCTCCTGTTGGTGTATGTGGGAAGATTCTTCCAGCGAATCTCGTAATACTTCCGTTGGTAGAATTCAATGCTATAATGGGAATGGATTAGATCTCATTATATAGAGGACATATCAACTATGAAGAAAATTAAATATCTTTTCAAATTCCAAACCATACCATGCTCCTGTACAAAATGAAAGTAAGATCATGAAAATCCTTTGAAAAACCCTTCAATAGAGTGGGTATTGATTCCATATGAAGAATCATACCTCTTCCAAATGGTTGAGACAATGTAAGGTACCAAACATGCCGAAATTCACATCTTGAGGGAATACAATGATGTATTTCCCGAAGAGTTACCCGGAATTCCCCTAGATATTGAGGTAGAGTTATCAATAGAACTCATACCCAGATCTAATCCTATATCAATGTGTCCCTATATGATGGCTCCTATCAAACTAGAGGAGTTAAAGTACAAGATACAAGAGCATTTGGACAAAGGGTTCATACACCCTAGTGCTTCACCTTGGGGTGCGCCAGTGCTCATTGTAAAGAAGAAGGATGGAATAGTGCATCTGTGTATCGATAATTGGGGACTCAACAAGATCACCATAAAGAACAAGTATCTTCTTCCAAGGATTTAAGACTTTTTCTATCAGTTAAAAGGAGATTAATACTTTTCAGTGGTGGATATTCATTTTGGATATCATTAGATAAAGGTGAAGACGGAAGATATTCAAAATACTGACTTCCGTAAAAGGTATGGGCACTATGAGTTTATGGTTATGCTATTCGGACTTACTAATGCCACAATAATCTTCATGGATTTGATGAATAGAGTCTTTAGACATTACCTAGAAAAATTTATGGTAGTGTTTATTGATGATATTCTCGTCTACTCCAAGAGTAAGGAGGAACATGAAAAACATCTAAGACTTGTGTTGGAGATATTGAGAAAGGAGAATTTTTACACCAAGTTCATCAAGTGTGACTTTGGGATGAAGCACGTCACGTTCTTGGGACATGTGATCACAAGTGAGGTAATTTATATGGATCCATAAAAAACAAATGCAATTGAGGAATGACCCAGACCCTCTAGTGTCACTGAAATCCATAGTTTTCTTTGATTAGATGGGTACTACCGATGTTTTTTGAGAAACTTATCATGATTGTCAAGCCCACAAACTATGTTAACAATGAAAGGGGTAAAGTATGTCTGGACAGAAGAATGTGAGGGAAGCTTCAAGGAGAAAAGAGAAGGATGATCACTACACATGTACTCACACTACCAAAAAGTGAAGAAATTTTTGTGATATACAATGATGCTTCAATGAAAGGCTTGGTGTGTGTAATCATGAAAAATGATAATGTGATAGACTATGCCTCGTGGAAATTGAATATCCCTAAGAAGAACTACCCAACATATGATCTAGAGATGGCAGCTGTGATTTTGGCCTTGAAAATTTAGTGGAACTACCTTTATGGTGAGAAGTGTGACATATACACTGACCACAAGAGCCTAAAGAATATATTCACACAAAAGGATCTCAACATGCGTCAAAGGAGATAGTTATATATAATCAATGATTACGATTGCTCTATTCACTATCACCCTGGAAAGGCAAAAAAGGTAGCTGATGCTATAAGAATAAAAAAATAGCTACTCTATCCAGGTAACGGATTGAGAAAGACCCCATCTTCTTGGATATGCAACAGATGAATTTAGAAATCATAAGGGTAGGAGATACATCTTACTTTTCTCAAATGATTGTGCAACCCTAAATCCAAGAGAAGATTAAGGAAGCACAAAGGGATGATGTGGAGACATAAAAGAGGGTGAATAAAGTAATGGAAGGGAAGCTACACGTGTTCCATTACAACGATAATGGTGTGATTCAGTTTGGGATGAAGCATTGTGTGCCTTCATCAATCAGTATAAAGAAGGAGCTATCGAACAATGCACATAGATCAACATTCTCTATCCATCCTGGTATCACCAAGAAGTATCATGATCTTCGAGAACACTTCTGGTGGGATAACATGAAATAGAAGATCATGGAATATATCTTAAAGTGCTTGGTATATTATAAAGTTAAAGAAGAGAAACAAAAGTCCAAAGGGTTTATGTAGCCATTGACTATACCCATGTGGAAATGGTAAAATGTTTCTATGGACTTTTTCAAGAGATTATCAAAGATATTGAAGGGAAATAATGCGATATTGGTTGTGGTTGATCGACTCACTAATACTACCCATTTTATCTCTATTCAGGAAGATCTCTCACCTGAAAAACTTGAAAAGATATATGTTAAGGAAGTGGTGAGACTGCATGGTGTTCCTCTTTCAATTATCTTTGACCGTGATCCAGGGTTCACATCTAAATTCTGGAGGATCCTTCAACATGCTTTGAGTACTGAATTAAATTTCATAATGACCTATGAACCCCAAACCGATGGCCAATCTGAAAGGACTATTCAAGTTCTTGAAGATATGCTGAGAGCATGCTCTCTAAAATTTAAAGGTGGATGGGATCAACATCTCCCATTGGTTTAGTTCTCATACAACAATAGCTTCCACTCGAGTATTCAGATGGCTCCATATGAAGATCTTTATGGAAAGCGATGTAGAACTCCCACCTGTTGGGATGAAGTTGGAGAAAGAAAGCTACTTGGACCCGATCTTGTGCAAGAGATGACAGAAATGGTTCAGGTCATCCAGAAACACATCAAATCTACTTACATCCAGAAAAAGAGCTATGATGACAACCGTCGAAGGGACTTGGATTTCTACGTTGGAGAAAAAGTCTTCCTTCAATTATCACCATGGAATAGAGTCATATAATTTGGGAAGAAAGGGACACTAAGCCCAAGGTACATTAGACACCTTTAAATCCTTGACCGTATAGGAGTCTTGGCCTATCATCTTGAACTTCCACCGAATATGGCTCATGTTAATAATGTTTTTCATGTATCATTCCTATGGAAGTACATACTCGATCCCTCAGATGTACTAAACTCAAAGGTGGTACAACTGGAAGATGATATCTCTTATGAGGAGTAGCCAATAGAGATTCTAGACCAGAGAGATAAAATTATATGCAACAAGACAATCCACCTTGTCAAAGTGTTGTGGAGGAACCATAAGTTTGAAGAAGCTACATGGGAACCAGATGGGGCGTTGAAGGAGAAGTACCCTCACCTGTTTGTGTAAAGTGAAATTTTAGGGGTAAAATTTCATAAGGGGGGAAGAATGTAACGACCCAATGTTTTTCAATATAAATTCCCTTCTTATAAAAATGTCATCAAATCACACGAAAACAAAACATAATGAACTACTAAGTGATAAGTGACCTTTAAACATAAGTTTGTCACTTATGTGTTTGGAATTTCAAAAATCTGACATACACAGTTGTGTTGAAGATGATCTTTTTAGTTTAACAAAACCAACGTAATATTTGGGGAATAGTAAACTAACCTTATGAATAGTAATCTGAACTTATAGTAGCATGACCCTTATGAATAGTAAATCGTCCAAAATTAGAGTAACCTTACCCATGAATAATTAAATAAAATTTAGGCATCTTAGAAAGTGACAATTTGACCATAGTAAACGTTTTGGTATTTTTGTGAGTCATAAATAAATAATTATAATTAACTAATTAATTTAAAAGAAAATTTATTTTACTAAAATCTTTTCATAAATTAAAAAATCTACGTCTTATAGTTTTTATATAATTTTATAAGACCCTACATAATTTTTGAAAACATTATAAAATCAGTTTTAATTTCAAAAACTATATTTTTCAAGTAAATTATGATTTTAATTAAATTTTAAATTATTCATATTTAGAAAATAATTTTTCAAAAATGGAAATAATTTTTTGATTCTATATGTTGAGAAAGTTTTGGGGTGAAATTTTTGGAATTTTCTGAAATACTTGAATTTTTTATTAATAATGAAATACCATAATTTACAAATATAAGTTAATAAGCTAATTACTTAGTCATGTGTTATGTTCTGCTGATGTAAGCCCACTTAGTTCTGGATTATATTATAAAATTACTATTCTTGGTCATGGAATACTCACTATTACTTTTCTTGTGGAGAAATTCTAAATTAATGAATTTTATATTGGGAAAACCCCTCTCCCCTGCATAATAAGTCCCACCCCTCACTTCCTCATTCCCTCACACTTCTCAAGCTTCAAGCCTTGTCTAAACTATTCCCAATAATATTTCCTATCCCCTCCCCCATGTCCAATAGCTTTTTATCTCATCAAAATACCAAGCTTATTCCCCTTACGGAGGATCTCAAGAGGATGATTTAAGAGGTAATTTCTCTCTTTCTTTTCCTTTAAATTCCTTTCAATTTCAAGTTCTTTTATTATTCTCTCCCCACCTCTCTTTGTACAAATGGTATGGTAACTCTAGTATCAAAAATATAATGAAATTTTATGATAAAAATGGGATATTATATCATCCAATCCCCTTTCTCCTCTTCTTTTTATTTTATAAAAGAAAACATTGTTTATAAGGTGTTAATTTAACACCTTCAAGAACAACATGGTTTATTTTTCCATTTCTACCTATAGATATGATCATGAAAACATTTTTGTGATTTAAAAATAATATTTTATATGTATTATGTCCTAATTAATGTTCTGGAACTAATTTATGTACATATTACTAAATGAGTAAACAAAACAAGTTCGTTGTGGTTGAAAAACTGCCCAAATTTACCCAAATGATCATCAATAAATTCTTATCTAATAATTAATCCACATGGTATATAATAGAATTCATTATAATATAATTAAAACTCTTTTAATAGCATTAATAACATGTAATATCAGTTCTGGATTTTTACCCATGTTCTACCTGAACTTCAATTTATGAATACAAGTGAACCACTCAAGAAATTCGTAAAAACAAACATTCCCGAACAGTGTTTTTATGCCCTATAACTCATAAAAAGGACCATAAAATAACAAAATGAAACCAAAATTAAACCTTTTTATTTATAAACGGTTATTAAGATTCTATTTAATGAATATATTGTCATTATATTGGACATTAAAGTGAACAAAGCGCTCGGATATAAGTTTAAGGGAAAATCTCAAACCCAATTTTCATTCTTCGAGTTCTCCCTCTTTCACTCCAAATTTGGTATGTCCAATCCTTAAAAATAATTTTTTCGTCATTATATTACATTTTTGGGGATATAAACGTTTTCTACTGAATTTTATGTAAAAAAATGTTTTCTAAAAGAACTCTTCTTTTAAGAACTCACCTTTTACCTCTCATTCAAGGTTGATGGTTCTTGTATCAAGTATGTTTTTTCATATTTATTTTGGGAACCCAATGTTTATGAATGTGTTATTATGAGATGAAACACATTCCTTTACATGGGTTTTTTATGTTCAGTATTGATATATTTTCTATTTGGATTTCATGATAATGATAATTTTATGATGTGACGGGTTCACCCAGAATTATATAGCGGAATATGAAGGTTTGAATGTGACAAGTGCACCCAGAATTATAAAGCACTCAAATGAAATGGGTAAAGTGATGAATCTCATGTGTAATTGTGAAATGACATGAAAAATATTTTATATTTGGTCACATTTATGTGTGTTTTTAACCACTAAGACATGATGTTTCATTTTTATGCATTGCCACATTTCAAGTTTTATATTTATGCTTCCACTAATATTCACGATACATTGCCTATGTTATGATTATGATCACCCTATGATATATTGTTCTTATCTATCCCATTAATAGGCTTCAATATCACCCTTTTTTATGTATATCCTCAGGAGACTACATGTTCTAAGGAGATTTCAAGTTCCAGTAAGAATCTAGTGATGAAGAAATTGAATAAATTTTTATGCTCGAAGTTGTAATTGTTATGTATAGTCCTAGTTTTCCCATGAAACTAAACCATTGGATCCTCTATGTGTAATAATATTATTTTAATTATCTTTAAAATGATTTAATAGTAATGTGAGAAAAGGCTGGGTCGCTATAGAGTTCCTCTTTTTTTATAAGGAGGCGTGGTTGTCTCATTTTTTTTGATTCTCAGTGATTATAGCCTTATGGATGTGAACCTATGATTTTTGGTTCTTATATGGACATAATTTTAGATCAACCTACGTTCCTGTTTGGGATCATCTAAGGATGTTGATTCCTCATATGATTAGTGAATCATGTGATTTCGTTTTTTGGTTTTGAATCCCTTTCATCAGACCCATTGGGTGGGGAGTTTGATATGTGTTGGATGTCCTAGTTAGCAATGATGGTTGGTGTAGGATGTTATAAAGTAGGCTCATGTCATGCTACCATGATGGCCTATAGAGGCTAGGAAGGTAGGTTTGTTCTAGTAGTGGAGATACACACTATAGGTCTCATTGTAATTCCTTTGGAGTGAATTAGTGATTGCCTATCTATTGTGTTGGGGAGTCCATTTGGGCATCCTATGTTTGTAACCCAGCTGTGTTTTTGATATTGACTAAGAAATGAGTGATATTTTTTTTCTTATTTCAAGCTAGTGACAAGGGTTTCATTGATAATTTATGATGCGTTTTATTATATGGGGATGGATTATGAATTGTTCTAATTCTTTCCCTTTCATCAATCAACTTGAGGTGTTTAAACTTTTGGTGGCGGGCAGCATATAGCGAGGAGTCCATTTTGGTCTCCTAAGTTTGATATGTAAGTCCCTTTTTTGTTGATAGTGTTCTAGTATTCTTCTCATTCAAAATTCATTGGGAATCTACTTATGCCATGAAGGAGAGTATGTTTATGCTTTTGGGTTAAACCTCTAAAATAGATTTATAAGGGTGGAAAGCGTTAGTGGTGGGTAGAATTATCACACCAAAGACCAAAACACTATAGTCATGGTTATTTTATTTATATTTGAGTCTTTATTATGTTTAAAATTTAACAAATTAAAATCAAAATGAAATAAAATAAAATGAAATGAAAATTATTTAATAATAATAATAATATTACTATTATGAATAATAATAATATTATTGTTAAGTTATTATTATTCTTATTATTAAGTTGTTATTATTATTGTCTAGAATATTAATATTAATATTAATATTATCATGTAATTATTATTATAAATATTAATTTTGGTTTTTAGGGTTTTGCTTCCCCTCACCTCTTTCCTCTCCCCCTCACACATCCCCTCTCCCTTCTTCCTTGTTCTGCTCAGGCCCCTACTGGTTGGCTCCCTTCTAACAGCCTCCCTCCCTCTTTGGCGACTACTTCCAAGCTAAAGCCCTCTCCTCCAGTGACCGCGAACCCACCAGCTCCCTCCCTCTCGAAACCTAGCAAGACAACCTCACTCATATGACCCTATCAAGCTTCCCTCCATCATATGACCTCGTTGACCTCCCTCCCTTGTATGACCCCACCACTGCACCTCCTCCCTCTGGAGATTGCACCCTCTTCCCCTATAGGTATTCTTCTCCCTCAATTTTTTGGGGTTATGGTTTTCTAGCGGGTAGGTTGTTTGTTTTAGGGGTTGGTCTTGTTTATTATGGTTATATTTTGATTTATTATTATTGATCTTTCCATCCTAGGGTTTTTTGAGGTACTGTTATAGTTACGAACCTTTTTTCAGAGGTTTATCCATAAGAGGTAGGTGGTTCCATGCCCTATCATTTTTAGATGATTTTATTTGTTTGTTTAATTATTATTAACATGTCCTATACATTAATTTTGAGATATGAAAGTTGTTATTGAAAGGATTTTATGGGAAATTGGTTTGGGAATGATTTTCCTACATGAAATTGTGTGTATTTTATGTTTAAATAGTTTTGGGGTTTCTTGGAAATGTTTTATAAATTGTGTAAATGGATTATAAAATTGTGTTAGTGATACAAAATATGTTTTTAAGGGTTTGGAACACTTATGTGTCGGGTTTGGATTTTGTAATGGAAAATTTATATGTTATGTGTGTGTAATTTAGTGTGGTGTTTTTTAGAAAGGTTTTATGGGTTGTTTGAAAAGTGAAAACTGAGTTTTAAAAGGAACTTGAGGTGCATGTGTGTTAAAAAGTTTTTTTTCAATGGAACTTGATCATTCAGAAATTTAACCTTATTATGCACTTGAATATAAATTTTGAATTTTTTAAATAATGAAAGACTTGTTATACTAATGGTCTTAGGGTATGTATGGGTTAATGAAGGGTCCTAGTACATTGAATTGGTTGGTTAGTTGTTTTTTCTTTATGATTGATAATGAGGAATTTATGAATTTTATAAGTGATGGTAAGAGCATTTGAAATGGATTTTTAGTGTGATAAAAATCTAATATGGAATAATATTGGCATGTAGGAATTTTGGTACACTTTTAAGTATGAGTTGTTAATTTTTAAAATAACGGGAAGCTTGTTTTGGAAATGAACTTGTTTTATATGTGGATTCAAACATGGGGTCTTATCCCATGGTTTTGACTAGGCAACTATGTGCCTTTCTTGTGTCGTGATAAATGGATTTTTATGAATTTCAAATGTATTCAAAAAAGGGTTTTGGTTTGTGTAAAATGAAGATTGTTTTATTAATGAAATTTGTGATTTATTTGGTAGGGTAGACATTGAGTTGTGGCCGTGGTGATATGTGTGACATGTGAACATAACCTAGATAATAAAGGAATACTAGGTGTCTAGGTGCGTCGGATAGTTCTAGTACCCTAGATGACACAGAAGGGGTCCATCCCGGTTTCATCTAGTAGAATTGATTCTTGAAATACTAACTAAAATATGATGATTAGAGACCACTAGGTGATAGGGGTGTCCCCTACTAGTGGCGTGTGCAAGAGAATGATGATGTTTGTGGTTTCTTAGCCATGTTACACCATGTTATGAGGTTATAGTGTCCTACTCAAGCTAGATTAACCCATGGAGACTTACCCATGGTGCTCTAATATATATATATATATATATATGATGGGATTCCATCCGTTGGAATATAGTGGACCTCTTGTGAGTATGTTTGTGAATGTTTTTTTAAAATCTGTTTTCTCTTTTAAGCAAATGGTTTTGAAATGGCTAGTTTTGGAAATGTTCCCTTTTAAAGATGTTTTACTAATAAATTTTTTCCTAGAATTTTTTAAAAGAAAATATATAAATGAGAATTATAGATTATTCTGTTAATGTTTTGGCATAGAACCTCTTTCTTGGGTGGCATCCTACATATCTTTGTCTCACACCCTACATAAACCCTTTGGTGTATGTAGACCTTGTTTCATGTTTGTTACGGGTAAAGGGAAGATGTTTAGTGTTGAAATATTGGATTTCTAGTGGAAATGAGTGTCGATATTGATGGTGGTAGATTGAGGATGTGGTTCTTCTCATTGGATGGAGGTTTGATATAATGTTTTGGTCCCCCTGATATCGTGGTATTTTGGAGTTTTTTTATAAAAATTGAAGCCTTTAAATATGGAAATTGTTAAGGGATTTTTTTGTTATGTAATTTCAGTATAGGCTTATTTAAATTTTTGGATTTTTTATTATTATAAAAATCATGAAAATTATTATTAGGATTATCTTATGATACTCTGGAACTTGTGCCAGCTCGTGGGGATCAATAACACCCTTCAGGCCTTGTCACAAACTGACTTGGGAGACCAGTTCAGGGTTGAACCTCCTTGGTTCATGACATAATCCATGTCAAAAATAATATATAATTAAACTAGGGGAAAAAATGAGATTTATAGGAATCAAATTACAAAAAACATCAATTGGAAATGAGTTATACACTTGATATGCATTAATTATACTATTATAATCTTTTATTTCTAATAAAAAATTTAATTTTCGAGCTGGTAATGTGATACCACTTGAGAATTCATTATATATAAAAGGGAGGGTGGATACTATATCTAATAAGAAAAAATAATTTATATAGTGTGTGGTAAGTATACCTTTTACCCATTCATTATCATACCACATATTTATAGTATAGATCACATGCAATTCCACTTGGTCTCTATGTTTAAGAGGTTACTAATATTGATCATCATTATCAACCCTAAGATTCAAGAATTAGCTAATATAATTCTCTTACTCCTCACATTAGAAACATTGGAGGGTATGTATTTAATTGTATTATGACTTATATTTCTTAAAATCATTATCTATGTTCCTCACATTACATCAGAATTAAAATTCCCATTAAACTTTTTTTTGACATGTAAATCATTTACTAGTCCCCTTAAAATAATTTTATTATTATTTATTTCTAAACCTCTTGAATAACGGAAGACTCATCTTCTTCCATATGTATTTTTTATTATATGAATTTTCATTTAATTCAATGATTCTTTTCTTATTAAAACCAATATATCCCTGGGTATCTCAAATATAAAATTATACCTTGAAAACACATCAAATTATTTCTTCATAGATACGGGTGTATCTTATGGATTAAACCCTTTAAATACATGGGTTTAAAATAATCTAAAATTGGTTAATATTAATTTTTAGTTTGATGATAAACTCAGATAACACATATAATGTATTTTAAAATTTACCTCATCGGTTTCTAATGGATTCATTATCCTTTTACTTTAGCATATGTAATTTAGTATATATTTTCATGGGAATAATATGATGAAAATACTTATTAATCATAACCTTCTAATCACATACAAATATATGGAGTAAATAACTTCATGTTACTTTATGTTCTTGATAATATTCAATTAATGATATTCTTTTCCTTCCAAACAATAAAAAACCAAAATAACATTTTCCTGCTCTAAAAATAAGCGAATGAAAATAATCTTTTTAGTGGTACTGAAAAATATCTCTGTAACTAGTGGATCAGTGGAAACCCTAAATAAAGGTTGATGTTTACTTGTGACACACCAAATATAATCTTGTTCCCTCATTTTATTTTCTAGAATCTTAGTTTGATTGATGAAATTAGAACGTTGTATAATAATAACAATGATATTATTTTACTATATCTCTTATAACATTCACTTTCTCAAGAGGCCAACTTTTTAATATCCAACACATTCTGTATTAACAAGGTTTATTCAAGTTCCATATGATTATATAAACCAAAAAGAATAGTGTGAGAAATAATAAACATAATGTGAAATCTGATAATCATGAAAAATCATTCATATGATTTCTAAATCGTGACAATTTCTTTTTGGTATATAAAACAAAATGATAAAATAGGTCATCCATTATCATCATTTATTAAAATATTTAATATTGGTTTATAATATATGAGATAATTAACCCTATAATATCCCTTGGGATTATCTATTTAGGTGCTCAATATTTGTATTACTCATTGTACAATAGTGATAATTGTGTTTTACCCAATACTTGTAATTCCAAGTCATTAAACCTTACTGCATCCATTTCACAACCACATCTATTTTCTAATATCCATACATGGATATATTTATTGAAAGGGAAAAACATAGTATTTTTTATTTACTATAAAAATATAATAACGGTTGTCACTAATAGTTACTCACCCTATTTTTCTAAATAACTAAACTTTTCTTTGATATTATTTGTGGAGATGAAAACATTATAGATTTAAAAATTACAACTAAATAGATGAATAATAATTAAATTTAATTACAATACACTACTAAAACATAAAGTTTTTATATTTTATAAATATTTATACATAAACAATGGGTACATAAAACATCTACATAATTTTCCACTAAATTATTCCCAACTAGAACCCTTCTATACATATTATGTAAAAACATTTCATTTTATATTGGGGAAATGGAAATAAAATAAAGGGTGGTATCATATTCTCTATAAGTGTAAACAAGAGAAATATCAATGATTATTTAAGAATAATGTGAGTATATGTGTACTAGAAAATGATCTTAATATTTTAAAACCTTACCTAACCATTCATAGATCATAATAATTAGTCTTGACATAATGCTTAACAGTTTATAAAAAATGAATCATAAAGGAATTAGGGAATGCAATCTATGATACTATAATAATAGAATAATACCATATTAAAAGAGTGTTTAATAATAAAAATAATATATATCTTTCTTAATGGATACCCACCAAGAAATCCATCATATGTTAGGCTTGGTCGACCCTTCTGTGTACCATCCTCAGGCTTAGTATAACCCCCCTATGTACCATTTTTTGGTACTGGTATAACATATTATTTACCCTTTCACCTTATAAAAAAAATAATGTTTACATAATTAATTAATAGAATATAATGTACCTACACATAACATAATATTAATCAATTCATATGTATCCCATATGATCATGATAACATCTACCCTTCCATTATAAGGAAACCAATGAATAGAAAAATGATTTCATAAGTATTTTATCATCATAATACTAAATCATCTACAAAATTAATAAGATTGGTTTCATAGTATTGTGTTACAAATTAATGATAAGTTAATATAATGTGATGTTATTATAGATGAATAATTCCTTTAAAATATCACAACAATATTTTTTTTGAGGAAAATGAACTTTTTAGTTTTAAAACCACATAATTAAACTCAAATAATTTCAAAAATTTTAGAGAGAAAAATTTATACAAAAAAATCATTAAATCATGTAACATATTATTTAAATAAATTATTAGTCATGAGAGTGGGTAAATCTATTTTTGAGTTATATGTTAAGAAAATGATTAGTTTAACATTTTCGGTAAAATGTCAATAATACATCATTTGGAATGAAAGAATATTCCTTTTAATTTTTTTCATATAAATTAAAAAACTGGTAATAATTTAATTTAAAAATCTTTCGAATATAATAGAAAAAATCTTGAATTTTTTTAATGAAAATATATACATCTAATGAAATGATTCCAAACTGAATATATAAATAAGGATAATTTTTTAAATATATTCATTGGAATCTTGAGTACATAAAGATGTGGAAAATATTGAAGAACATATAATATCCCAAAATTACCATAGGATAACAAATTTCATGATATTTATGAGAGATGATAATATATGTTCATCCTTAGAAAGTTAAATGTAAATAATCACTTATAAAATGTTATGGTAAATTAAAACAATTACCTCAAGTTCAAGTTGTTTCTTAAGATTTATAACCTCATATATAATATATATAAATTTAAATTAATTAAATAAAATATCCATATAAAATATTTTAATACCATTTATGATCCACTTATAACATTTCAACAAATATTTACTAATAATTCTTTATTAAAATCAATATTTCTCGATGTTAACCTTTTCATTTATTTAGAAATTTATTATTTTATAAGTTTTGGTATTTTAAATTGGTCAGGGTCCCATCTTCTCTATAATGATAATAATGAAATATATTTCATATATATTCATTAATTTCATTTTTATAATCATACATTAAAGTTAGTGATATAAAAATGAATCACATCATTTATAGAGACAGTAGTCCGTATATACACAAAAACATTGTTTTCATTTTCTACCAAAGAAAATTAAAGAAAGATAAATAATGTTTTAACAGTGAATAATAAATATTTAATCACAAATAACATATATATTTATTAAATATATAATTATAAACTTCCATGTGACGTGGTGATTGAAAATGATGTATATCACTAAGTGGATCAGTAGTCCACACATACAGATAAATGGTAATTTCATTTGACATTTTTTGTGAAGGAGGTGAAAAACTATTATGAAATAATCACAATAACATATTAGTATATTAATAATAATATATTAATCATGTTATTATGGATATACTAGGTTTATAATTGGTGGAAGAACAAATAAAATTTAATGAGTTTGGTTAAGAACTAATCATATTTATTGAGAAATATCCTTCAGCTTACACATTAAACCTTGAAGGGATGGTATTATGATCAAAATAAGAAATATAAGAAATTTAGAAGGATTTTAGAAATATAATTGAGTAGGTATTTTCTATGAAAATTGGCTCTTGATGTGTAGATAAGATAAAAGAGGGGGTTCCCTTTGATAAGTGAGGGAGATGACACCCTTGTAATTCTATCAAAATATTAAAATAAATTAATGCCTTATTCAAGAAAAATATCACCAAAATAAATAAACATAGAAGTATAGATGATATATGGTAGATTTATGTCCATATTATTTCATTTAGACAAGTTTATTTAGAAATATTACCATTATTTATTACTTCAACACCCCCAGATAAACCCATTTTAACTATAAATGTGGAAATAAAAATTTACAAAATTTACAATTTATTATTGAAAAAAATGTATGTGGAGTCATTAAAAAATTCAGAAATTGTAATTAAAAACATATAAAATATTTTATCAAATTAAATTTAAATATGTGTCTAAAATTAGTTTTTAATTAAATAGAAAAATTGAGATAAAAAACAGTTACCAGAAAAAAAGTATTCTTACGTATAAAAATGTTTTTATACTAAATTTAAGAATAATTTAAATTCCAATGAAAATTATTAGATTCATTTAATTAAAATGAAATAATTAAAATTTTAAATATATTAATAAATATATTTTTTATATACATGAATTAAAAATAGGTTTTTAGTCGGTATTTTATCTATTCATTGAAAATTTTATCTTTTCATAAAAATATCAAAATTTTACTAAAAACTAATTTTAATATGCTAATTTGAAAAATGATCTCCATTTTAAAAACAAAAATTTCTAAAATTGGAAGAAATTTACTATAATACTTGCACAAAAAATGCTATAAAAACAATTTTTGATTAAAAGATATTTTCGAAGCATGAAATTACTTTACTAAAAAAAGAGTACTTCTTTATTATGAATTAGTGAACAAAATTGATTTATATAGAACCATTATATATTATTCTCAAAATATGGTTATTCTTATTCATAACCCAAATTTATTGTATATTTTATAATGGTATACCATTCTAGGATTCATTTAGACTCGGGGATACATGCCAAAAAAATCAATCAAATACATAAAGATAGTTTTAAAGGAAAATATATATAAAATTTTTGGGGTGTTACATCTATGGGGTAGTAAAGGGGAGTGAATTTATTAATATCCCGAAAAAATAATGATTTTTTAATTGTTGGGAGTTGGTTCCAAATTTATTCATTTCATTTCACTGGGTATAGAAGTTATCAGAAACCTATATACAGATCAAGAGTGATTTATTATGCTTATGGAGGTCATGGACTATTAATGTTAGATTGTAAAACCTTCCTCAATAGTCAACATGTATGTGGAATCCCACTATAATATCATTATATTTATAAATAACCATGGATTCTATAGTATTATCTTGAACTTCTGCTTTTGATTAGCAGAGTTGGGATTTGGCCATCATAGGACATCCCCTTGGGGCCCCTCATCCACATAGACAATGAGAAGATAAAAATAATGGAAATGATTTCTAGTAGGGATAGAGATCCCTTGGAGTGGATCATGGTCTGATTCATACCTTATTATTTCTAGTGTTATGTGAGATAAACATAGTTAAACGTACCATATTCCAATTTTCAACATGAGTGCATTCCTTATTTGATTCAGAAGATACATACTTCATTTTTTTTCACCTACTATATTTTATTATTTGGAAATTGGGGTGGGGAGTCTTCTAGTTACATTGATGTGGACTATGCCAATTTGAGGTATACTTATTTTTAAGATATGTGTAGAGATTAAGAGGTGATTCTAGAGAAGAATCACTCTTAATGATATTTCCTATGTTTATGGATACAACCATATGAAAATATCATTAACACTGATTTTTGGATTATAATGAAATTAATTTTGGATTTAGTTAGAAGGCACATCATATTCTATTATACCGATGGAGAAACTTTTGTGTTTTTTAGTGAGTAAGACCTTAAAATGTGGTAGAGGTAGGTCATGAATCTATATTCCATGATGGTCAACATGAAGTTACGTTAACTGGATGATATTATAGTGCTTTTTTCCAAGGTTATAGATGAGTACTCAATCATGTTTCATAAAAGGTTCAGATGCTACCCACTCGACATGAGATCTCATTCGAGATATATCTGTACCCATGCATCAACCCTATATCAATTTCTCTATATAGTATAACCACTTAGGAGTTGAATGATAAATAAATTTAGGATTATAATCTATTTTAGGGAGGAATCAATATAATTTTTTTGTCTCCTAGGGGCACTCGGATTTTGTGTGTGGAAAATTTAGATTATATTATGGGATTTTGTATAAGTTAACACCATTTGAGTGTAGTGATGGTGAGGAAACACAATATACACCCTATAATTTATGATTTATTCAATTATTTTAAAGCATAACAAAGGTTAACAAAGGTGTATTTATGGTATGGATATCACCACATATGGGTGAAGGATTATGAAATTCTAAAGACTACTTCCAGATGTCATTTTACGCATCATTTTTTAGGTTTAACATTGTTTGGTATTATGATTGATGCAATCGTCATCATGGTATTGATGAACTAATTTTTTAATGGTTTATTAGATTGGTTCATGGTTGTTTTTATCGATAAAAGATTTAGTTTATCTAAATCAGGGGAGGATCATGCAAATAAACAGTTACCCATTATAGGAGTTCTTTGGAATTAACATCAATTTGAGATGATTTCAAACTATGATTTCTAGTCCCATGAGTTCTGTTCCATGGGACATGATGTATCTCAGTGTGTAGAAGTCAGTGATCATTATAATTTTTAGGTGGCTATTTATTGGGTAGGACCTTAGATATTTTCATTAGTATAAAGTTTCCTTGTTTTAATGGGGTTATATAAGAGATTGATTCATCACTTCTCTAACGTTGTGACTCCTATGATAGATTTTAAATGAAATGAAAATGTATTCTTTTTCATTAAATAATTCCGTAACTCTTTCACATATTTATTGTATAATATAGTAAGTTGTATGGTTCATCATCTATTGTATGATGGTACTATATTGGAGGTGTATTGTTACTATTCAAATCTTGTCTTGGGTTGTCTTTTGATATAGTACATGGTGTTTTCTCTTATGATTTTTGGATGATTTGAATATTAATTAAAACCCCACAGACTATAATCTTGATCATGATGAAATTTATTTTTATATGATGTTTTTTTCGCATTACAACATTTGTGAGTTGTAACAACCCATGATTTTATGCTATATATCTTTTAAGATTTAATCTCTCTGATATCTTATGTTGTACACATCACTATGATTAAATGATCCATGTTATAGAATTAAAATTATTATTTAAAATGAAATTATCTCAAAGCTGTTAAATTTTTCGGTGTTAATATGATTAACTAACTTTTGAAAATATATTATTGAATTCATTGGTTACTAATTAATTATAAATAAATATAAAAACCAATTTAAAATAAATGAGATATTTTTATAAAAACTATTTAAATGAGAACAAGTGTATTTTATACCAATAAATAAACAAATAAATATTGTTTGATCATATTAATGAATTATATATAGTATATTAAATCTAATATTTAAAATTCATCTTATGATTTTTCATTAACAAATCCAATTTTACTTATTAATGATGTATTTTTATAAAAAGATAGTTTTACCACCTTTTGATGGAACACTTGTTTCAAATATATTTTTTGAAACATTTATAAATTATATTTGAAAAAAATAAACTTATACCATTAAATATGAATATAAAAATTACATTTGTTATTTTATGTTATTTGTCTGATATGTTTCATATTTGGATGAATAATTATAATATATTTAAATTTAATTGAAGGGAAATCTTCGTCTAAATAATTAATAGTGTTAAATTATATTTTAATTAATTTAAATGAATAATTAGATAAATTATTTATCATTAAATAATATTTTGGTCCCTAAAATAAATTTCACGTTGAAATTGGATATAAAAACATTGCAAACTTTTGAGCGTTTTCACTTTAAAAACATGTCTTCTCATTCTATCAACGAGATTAATTTTAAATTAATTTTAGCCAATTTTGGGTTTTGAATTTTAAAAAATTAGTTCCATATTTTGAATAAAAATTAATAAATTTATTAAATAGGTCCCTTTTATTTTTGAACAATATGAATGGAAACTTTTTTAATTTTCTTAGTTACCATGGTTAAAGATAAATCAGGTAATTTGGGGTAAAAATAATATTATAAATATTATAAAATTACCATTAAAGTTGTCTTAATGTTTTGGGATGAGTGAGGGTTGAAAGAAATATTTCTTTTATAATTTTATGAACGTATAGATCAACTTGGATGACATTATATCTTTTATATTATTTTATTATAAGGAAAGTAAAATATGTCATACTCTTGGTTTAAATAAGTATCAAATTATATTTATATGATTATTTAGAAGATATATTTGAATATAAATAGTAATTTTAAATATCAAATGTTTATATGAATTATTATAATTTATTTTTAATTTTTAGGGGAGAAATAATTAAATTAATGGCTTGGACAATGATGATGTAATAGTTGTTTAATAAATGGGGATATCAACTAAATGTTATTAAAAATATTAAAATAAATTTAATTTTACAAAATTAATATCATTAATGAATTTTATAGATTAACTAGACCTATTAAGGATACATTAAATGTTTTTTCGAAGTTATCTTGTCTATGGATATTTTTTAAAAAGTCAAGTAATGAATAAGATCAAAATTGATGTTTATGATATTTTAAAATAAATATTTTTTTATTAAATGATATAAAATTCATAAAAATATATAATTCATAATACTAATTGGTATAAGGTTTATAATTGTATACATGAATCATTTACTATTCTTTTGAATTTTGTAGTAACTATATTAACCCTTAAATAGTAAAAAATCCAAGTTGTCGTGGTAAGAGTGAAAGAGTTTAAATATGGATTAAAACCAAAAGATAAGGGTAAGGATGTGACATAATATTTTCTAAAAATTATTAGATGAATAGGACTGGACCCTTATTTCTATAAGATCAAAATTTAGTTTTTTAATGGATACTTGTTCATAAAAATTACTTATTTATTATTTTAATCAATGGTAGTTAAAAAATGTCACTCTTTTTGTATTTAAAATTTTTTATGTGTCCACATAGTGAAAAATTATATATATGAATGAACCTAATTATCTATTTTTATCATATTGATTTTTTTAAATTATATATATATATTTTTAATTTTTTATAAGTTATATAATTACCTTAAATGTTTCTACAATGCTAATACATTATTTATTTAATTTGTAAAAAAAATAGAATAATTGATTTTTAAAATAATAATCTTGATATATTTGGGATGATTTAATCTGAATAATTAATTTTATATATCCTTAGGATATATTATAGATATTTGAAATAATTATATTATAATTCACACTTTGTATTGATGTATTTGAAGTCAAATTAAAAGAATAATATCAAATTTGACAATAATGATATTTTATTGAATCAATATTTTATTAAAATATTTAAAAATAAAAAAATGTTAAAAAATCATAAATGGGATAAGATATGGTCTAATATTTTTATCCTATTCATTTATTGGCCACTATAATGTATTTGGCCCTAGAATAGCCATATTTTGCAGATTTCTAAAAGTGCTTGTCACCTCTATTATAAAAGGGAACCTCCTCCATCACATCTTCACAACACACTGAGACTTATAGATCAACTAAAACCTGAAAATTTCTCTTCCCAACATCATTATATAAAAATACAACGTTGTATACCTTAAGAAAGGATCTAAAAGAATTCTATCGAAGAAGAGGTAATCATTTTTACTAACTCATTCAAGTTTATTTCATTTTATACTTCCTATTAATGTGATATTTACTTAATAAAGTAATAATTATAGTATAATATATATTCAGAAATGTTATTGTGATTATGGGAAACCATATTCCACCTTTTTTCTATCCTATGAAAAAAGAAAACACTCCATGTGTTTACATATGACATACCATCTCCACATTGTGGTGTAATCTATTTTTCATCACCCACTTACATGGATTGATTTAATGATAAAAATAATATATATATATATATATAATAATTATGGAATGATATTGGTTTGGTAAAAAATTAATATATTATTCACTTCCCTGTATGTTCACCATTAAGGTAATGATACCGTCACTCGTGTGTATGTACTACCTACCGTATCCAAGACGTGATGTGATTCATTTTCCATGATGGCCATAAATTAATGATTCTAAAAAACATATAAAATTAATAAATATGAAGTCTATGAACTTAAAATAATTATAGAGATGAAATAAATATATACTATCCATAAGAAATAGGACCGACGTGACAAAACATGCATCAAAAAAATGAAGCAGTTAACACCTGAAACAAGGGTAATAATGAAATATTATCATCCAAAAGGTGATAAAACAATAAAAGAAGATCATATATGATATCATAAATATAATTTAGGTTATTATATAAGTTAATAAAACTCTTAAAACCATTATATAGGAGGACAAATCACATTGAAAAAATTAAGCGTTAGGTAATGGGTTACTCATCCCACTTTTACTTCTATGAAATATATGCCTGATTCACCACCTATTTTTGTTATGCAGTGTATATAATGTTCCTTTGATGTGTTATATCATGAGTTTATTTACTATCATGATATCACATGTTTTATTTATGTTCAGTCATTCATGGGGATTATAGTTCAAATGTTTCAATGTGGCATGGGACACTTTTTTAAAGATTATTTTCCATAAGAATTTTTCAATGATATTTGTAAAGTATTTTCGTATATGTTAACATAATATTTTGGATATTATTATCATGTGATGTTGATATCATATGATACCATGTAAAATATTTTATTGTGGTTTTACAATCATTTTTACTGTGTATGTTCTATTTTGAAACCATTCTTGGTTTCCGGTTAATGAATTCACGTTTTATATCCCAGTTTTTCAGTACGAATGTTTATATTGTTCATGTTTCACACCATTCATATAAAAAATTCATTATACATATTAAGTGATGTAAAAGGCCTAATATTAATCCTAGATTCAACTATATGTTTAATGAGACAAAATATACTGGGATTTGGATGACGTCTTACCAATTTATCTTTAGATGACTTTGGTCGCGGCCTTGAAAGTATGTTTTAAATATCTAGAATTACAGAATCAATCATTTTGAACTCAGTTATTAACATTACTTTTGATTATTAGACTATTATAATTTCCAATGTCAATTTTATTAGCTCATGTGATTATTTAAATGTAATGTGTTATAGTTATTTACCTTTCTATATTGTTTATGGAATATTTACTCATAGATTCCACTGTACACATACCCTTACTGAGAATTTTAGCTCACCACATTTGCATGTTTCAAATTTCCTAGGATTACAAAAAGTTTATTATAAATGATAAATAGGCTCATAGAAAGTTAGAATAATGGTAGATTCAATGAAAATCTTTTGTGTATTTTATATTTTAAAATATAATGTGAATTTATGTATGCATATAGTTTACCAAGACTACTAAACTATTCTGTCCTGTGGGATAAGATTCCTTGTATATTATTCCAATTTAATAATTTAAGGTACCGAATCTAGGTAACTGGGGTTGGGGTCATTATAGTTTGTATCAGAGTATGTTTATTAGAAACATTGGGAACTAGATTTAGGAAATCATGGATTTGAAAAAATAACCATATGACTAACATTGAGGATAAGTCTTTGTATTGGATATCAACCTATAGATTTTTTTAACAACATGAACAACCAAGGTTAATCCTATTGATTAATATATTAAGAAAAATATCTCATGATATTGATATACTATAAATGATTCTTCATGACTATATCAATATGATTTGTGTTTCCCACATTCTGCCTTCAGTTTTTATCAATGTTTCGAATCAACAAGGTTATACAAGTAATGGTTATTCTGTTTATGATGAAGAGACTAAAAAATAAAAATTAAATGAATGATGTATTAAAGAATAATACGACGAATCATATTTAATGGTTTAATAATTATTTATAATTATTAATGTTAGTGTTTTTTAGATTCAAGAATTATTTCTTCAATAGTTCTCTAGTTATAAAAATAATGGGATATACTAGGATACTATTTTTTTACTTCTTATTTTAGGATTTGGAAACATGAAAATTTTTATTATGATTTTTAATATGATCATATATTCGGTATGTGACAATAAGAGATACAATAAATTATTTTGGGAATATGATGTTAGGATTTATTTTGGAAATATAGAGACCTTTTTGGATTTCGAATTTGGAAAGAAGTATTTTGGATGAGCCTTAAGGTTGGAACAGATTAAGGTGAACATTGGATATTATTATTTGAGGTTAATGTATGATTTATTGGATAATTTGTTCTTAAAATTTTGGTTTTAGTAAAAAAATTTATGATGATGGAATTAATTTTGGAAATTATGATTCATCAAAAGTGATTTAGGCATAAAAATTCATCAGGAATATCCATATCCATGTGTATGAAATGAAGTAAAAGTAGATCGAAGAAAAACCAAAGGATGAAATAATGACATGGAAAGAAATAAATTAAGTTTTATTGAGTTTTTTATCTAGATATTTAAATAATCCCTCAAAATTAGGAAATGGATAAGTAAATTTTTTTTATATGTTTACTTTTCATATTAGGAAATCAATGGTTTTAACCTATCATAAGATTTGTTGTTTTGTGATAGTTAACATTCTAATGATAATGTTTTATATAACTCTTCATCAAAACATGATAGTTATATTTCTGTTCTATGTCTATGTTTTATATTTCTAGTAATTATTTCATATAATAGAGTCTAATTATGTTGTAACCTTCCCATTCACCTTTCATTATTATTAAAAGGATTGATTATTAACCCTATTTCTGATGTCAATTTACAAGAACAGAATTTTTCATTATCATGATTTAATTTTTTAGTGAAATTTAAAATTGTGAGGACTCAATTTATTGAAGTATGAGAGAATGTAACACACCAAGATTTTATGGTATGCATATTTTTAAATTTATTCTCTCTTATAGCTTATATTACACAAAACAAAAATCTGAAACAAACCATGATATACTATTAATATTATTATTTGAAATGAAATTACACCTTATAAGTTAAATTGGTTTTTATGAGTAAGGTTAAATAACTTATAAAAACATATAACACATTTCATTGTTTACCAATTAATCATAAAAAAATATAAAAACTAATTTAATATAAAGTAAATGTTTTTAAAAAACTATTAAAATGCACACAAGTGTTCTTTATACCAATAAACAAAAAAATAGATCATATTTTATTATATTAATGATATATATATAATTTTCAATATAATGTTTAAAATTCATATTATTGGTTTTCAATAACAAATCATATTTTATACATAAAATATGTATTTCCATAAAAAGAAATATTTACCTCCTTTGGATCAAGCACTTATTTTAAATATAGTTTTTCAAAAATTTATAAATTATATTTGAAAAAATATTCTTCATTTAAATCAGAATATAAAAATTTACTTTGGTTAAATTTTTGTTATTTTTTGATAAGTTTCATGTTTTGAGGAATATTGATACAATATTTCATTTTAATTGAAAACATCTTTTTTGTCCAAATAATTTATAGTGTAAAATTATATTTTTTATTTGTTTTAATGTATAATTAGATAAATTTTTTATCAATTAATAAAATATATGTCATTGGAATCAATTTAAAATTTATTTTGGATATAAAAACACTTCAATATTTTGAACATTTTTACTTTAAAAACCTTTATTCTCGTTACAACTATGAGATTAGTTTTAAATTAATTTTAGCCACTTATGTGTTTTTAATATTGAAAAAAGGGTTCCATCTTTTGATTCATAATGTAAATATTTAGTAAATTAGTTCTTTTTATTTTTTGACAATATGAATATAAATTAGTATATTTTCTAATTACCATGGTTAAGGGTAAGTTGAGTATTAAAGGGCAACAATATTATTATAAATACTAAAAAAAACTTTAAAACTTGTCCAAATTTTATTTTGTGAGTTAAGATCGATAAATATCTTCTTTTTTCTAATTTTGGGGATTATTAGAGTCCCTTGGATGACTTTAAGCCTTTTATAGTATTTTATTCTCAAGAAAGTCAAATATATCATACCAATGTTTTAAATAAGTATTACATTTTTTATATATGGTTATTAAAAATATATATTCAACTATATATATTAATTTTAGAGACAAATTTTTTATCTTAACTATGAAAATTTATTTTAAATTTTTAGGGAATAAATAATTAAATTAAAGGATTTCACAATAATGAAGAAATAACTGTTGAATTAAAGGAAATATAAAATAAATGTCATTAAAAATATTAAAATAAATATACTTTCACATAACTAATATCATCCAAAAATTTTAAAGGTGAAATAAACATAATAGGGTTTTATTAAAGGTTTTATTTTTTGAAATTTATCTTGTATCATGATATTTTATTGAAAGTCAAGTAACGAATAGTTTCAAAATTGAGATGAATAATATTTTAAAATAAATAATGATTTAATAAATTATATAAAATTCATAAAAATATAAAATTTATCCAATTGATTGAGAAAAGGATTATAATTTTATACATAACTCATTTTTGGAAATTTTTTCATTTCATCATAACTATATTAACAATTAAAGATTGAAAATCCATGTTTTCATAGTTAGAGATAAATGGTTTAAATAATGATTAAAACGAAATGATAAGGGTAAGGATGTGACCTAAAATTATATATAAATTATTGGATAAAGTGGTTTCGACCCTTATCACCTTAATATAAAAATGAAGTTTTTTAATGAACACTTTATTGAAAATAAATAAAATATATTATTTAAATGAAATATAGTTAAAAATGTCACTCTCTTTGTATTTAATATTTTGTATTTTTCCACATAGTGAATAGTTAAATATATGAATGAAAAAATGTATATTTGGATAATATTTAACTTTTTTTCATCATATATATTTATTTTTATGTTTTATAAATTATATAATTATCTTAAAAAATTCTTTAAGGCTAATACAATATTTATTTAATCAATATAAAAATAAAACAATTGATATTAAAAGTGTTACATTTGATATATTTGAGATGATTTAATATGTCTAATTAATTTTTTAGATCGATATGATATATTATATACGTTTTAAAGAATTATATTGTAACTCACACTTTTTATTTATGTACTTGAAGTCAAATTAAATGACAAGTATCCAATTTGACCATAATGATATATTATGGAATTAATATTTTATTAAATCATTTAAAAATAAAAAATGTAAAATAATAAAAAACTGGATAGTATATGGTCTGAAATTTTTTACCCTATTCATTTATAGTCCATTTTAATATATTTTTATCTAGAATATTCTTATTATATTTTAATATTTTCAGGATCTCTAAAAGTGACCCTCACCTCAATTATAAATGGTAACCACCTACATCACTTCTTCACACAATATTGTGACTTCTATCTCGACCAAAACCTTCCCATTTCCCCTCCCAAAATATTTTTCCATGTCTTTAAGGTCCTTTTCTTTCAAAAATAGTAACCCTAGATCCCTTATGAAAATATATAAAGAATTTCCACTGAAGAAATGGTATTCATTTTTACCAACTCATTCATCTTCATTTCTTTGTATACTTCCTTTTATTATGTTTTTTTGAAACTAAATAAATAAATTCAGTATAATTTATATTATATTATTTTATTTTGATTATTTTAATGCCATATTCCACCTTTTATCCATCCTATTAATAATTAAAGTATCACGCAAGTGTACGTACGACTTACCGTCTGCACGCTCTCGTGTAATCTGTTTTTTCGCACCACTTTACTTGGATTGGTATAATGATGGAAATAATATACATATAAAATAATTATGACCTATTATTGGTTATAGAAAAATTAATATTCCTTCCACTTCCTTAACATTTCACCATTGAGGGAATGATACCATCACTCGTACGTACGTACGACCTACCATCTTCATGGCGCGATGTGATTCATTTTTCATGTTAACCGTGAAAGAATGATTATAAAAGTGTATATAAGGAATAAATATGATATATATTAACTTAATATAATTTTGAATATGAATTAACTATATATTATTCATAATAAACAAGGCTTACATGTCAAAACATGCATAGGAAAATGATGAAGTCAACACCTTAAAGAAGGGTAATAATGATATATTATTAACAAATAGAAGATAAAATAATATAATAAGATAATATTTGATATAATAAATATGAATATGGTTATTATGTAGGTTATAAAAATTCATAAAACCATTATATGATATTTTAATGAATTTTAAACTAAATTTATTGTAAGGTAAGGGGTTTCCCATCTCACTTTTACTTCTATGAGATATATGCATTATTCACCACTTATTATTATTGTGTATTGTATATACCTAAACTATGACATTTTATATCATGAATATAATTAATATAGTGATATTATTAGTTTTTTTAATGTTAATACTTCATGGGGATTATAATTCAAATATTTCAAAGTGGTATGGGACACATTGGAATGTTTAATGATTATTTTCCTTAAGAATTTTTTAATGATATAATTTAAAGTATTTTCATCTATGTCAACATAGAATGTTGGATATTATTATTGACCGAGATTGATATCTTATGATACCATATATCATTTTTTATTGAAGGATTTATGATCAGTTTCACTATGGATGTTCTATTTTGAAACCATGCATGGTTTACGGTTAAAGTATCACATTTTGTATGCCATTTTTTCAATACGAGTTTTTCTGTTGTTTATGCTTCACCCCATTAATATGAGGAATGAATTAGATCTACTATGTTATGGGAATGGCCCAATATATACCCTTTATGAATTTGTATGTCTCATGAGACTAAAAATATTGGGTTTTTTCTGAGTCCATTCCCATTTATTTTCAGATTTCTTTACCAAGGGCTCAATGATTTGTTTCAGATTTCTATCATTTTTCAATCCATAATTATACATTCTGTTATTGATATTCTATGCGATTATTTTACTAGTAAAATATATATCATTATGTTTTTAGATCATGTTATTATTTAAATGACCTGTGTTTCAATTATTTTACATTCCAAAATTTTGATGGCATATTTACTAATAGATTATATTGTATGTTTACCCTTACTAAGCATTTGAGAACACCCCTTTAATATTTTTTTTTTCACTGATATTAATAAGTATTTTATGAGTCATATATATGGTTACATAATGGGTTAATAATTGTAGACTTAGTGTTTTTTGAGGTATTATATGATTCAAAATGTAATGTGAGTTTCAAGCTTATATCGAGTTTACCAAGATTAATAAACTATTCTTCTTTTGGGATAAAATTCCTTGTATATTATTCTATTTTAATAATGTAAGGAACCAAATATGGGTAATTGCGGTAGGGATTATTAAATTAGTGTTTTGTGGTCTTAAAATATTATAATAGCCTCATGAGTTTATTTTCTTAGATCATCTTTAATGTGAAATACTTATTAAAATAGGATTTTCAATAGTATTTTCACATTAATATTTTATAACCTTGGGGAAAAGTAATCTTTAGTGTAAATTCATTGAGTTAGAAGTCACAAAGTTATGGAATTCCTGTATATGAAAATGTTTATAGGGAAATGGAGGAGCTCTCAAAGATAAACCATGATATGGAGGAAGTTTATTGTATATGGTGTCTTTATCAAATGATGGAGTATTAGGTTTGGGAGAACCATGTGAAGGAGTATCGATCGTGGAATTATGTGAAAGAGGTCTACCTAGTTTGAGTTAATTGTTTGATACCCTCACGGAAAGGTTTGGGGATGTTCAACAATAGGTATAAATTTTGTGCTAGTTTTTAGAACTCGATCAATGAGTGATGTGGTTATCTATGTGTTTTATAGTTCAAAATTGACATAAATATTAATGTATTAATGTTTTATCTATTCATTCATGCTCAATATTGATGTTCTATCATGAAGAGATCCATTGAAGAGTTTGTATCTTAGTGATTGGATTTCCAGAGGGTGAAGGTTGAGAACTATTTTCTAGGTGAATTTCATAAGTTACATCAAGTTCCTTAGTGGAAGTTGGAGTATATCTCAAAGAACCATATTATTGGGTATCCATGAGATCGGGGAGGCAGCGATGCTATATGGGTGATATTTATTTTCATGTTGAATTTAACACACTCAATCATGACTAAGGAGTCTAGATTAGTAGAGGTTCTATCAAGGTGGTATCTGGTGGAAGTGGTGAGTCTCATGGGGTTTCAAAGATGATCATCTTTCATTGTGATCCCTATTTCACCTTTAATTCTTGGAGATGACTCCCTCATGAATTTGGATCATAATTATCCATTATTGTTGAATTTAATCCATAAGTAGATGATCAGAATCACTGTATTATCATTATTATATAGGATATATTATTCATGTAAATGTTTAATTATGTAGGTTCATGGATGAGGTACATTCCCAAGAATTTGTTTTCTTATATTAATTCATATCCCTCCATTATTAGTGTGTCACTATTCAATGTAACATATGGGAAACCATCCTGATGTCAGTTTTTTTGTACTGTGGATAGAGTTTCATATATTATTAGAATAGAATTTTTAAAAAGAAAAAAATAAGGAACATATGATTCATGAGATAATGAAGGTGGTGTAATATTTTTAAAAGTCCTATGAAAATCATAGCATGAGTACACTAGTGTTTGATTTGGGATATCATATGTTCTTGAAGGTATCTCATCATTGAGAGTATTGATGGTTTAGTCATGGGAGTAAGATTTATACAAAATTTGTTGGACCCTTTGAGGTTTTGGTCCTTGTTGGACTCTTAAATTTTAGTGTGAACTTCCCACATAGATGATACAGATTCATGATGTATTTCATGTTCCATTACATTGTTGATATTTTCATAATGATTCATAGATCATCAATTAGAATGATATGGGGGTTGAGGGTGATGTGACATTTGAAGAGTGGTATATTTAGATTTTGGACAATTTGGAGGAGGTGTACAATGAGTGTGTTATCCCCTTTAATTATGTCTTTTGGAAGCACAACAGATTATAGGAGAGTGATATAGATCATTAATTGCAGAAATCAATATAATATCACTATTTTTTTTTATTTTTGATTATATTGAGATGTTATAGGGGACTTTATATTGATATAAAATTTTGTTTCTCTTTCAAGACATGGTGATTTTGGTTTGAAATTTTTATGCTTTAGAGGAATCTATAATGAACCAGTCTTTTTATACCTATATATTACCTATTTTATATAAATATTCATTAAATTAAAAAAACACATGCCAGAAGATCATAATGATTTAGTTCTTTTAAAGAGAATATGAAAAAAACAAATTCATGAAATATGTTCAACATCTCCTATAAATATCATCCCACAATGTAATATTCATATTAAAACCCTACTTGAAACATTTCTTCATAACCCATGGAAATAAAAATTAGGATTGGATGAGATATGATGTTTATCAATGGTAATAAAGGAAGATACATAATCAAAAAATGTTTATAAGGGTGGAAAACATGAGAATAACATTTTAAAACCATACCATGAATATCAAAGATCATAATCACGAGTCATAGAATAATGATTGGAAGTTTATAAGACATTAATCATAAGAAAATAAATGAAAATGTTCTGTGATAACACAAAATTTTCACATGATAGAGAATTTTATCATACACATAAGCATAGAAATTCATTTCCATGAAATTCAAGGCTCATATCTATGATTATCATAGTGGAATTGGTTCACTCCCAGAACCATCATAGTAGTAAAAGTTAACTCCCAAGACCATCATAGTCGAAAAATTAAATTACTAAACATGGTTAACTACCCATTCCTATCCTATATATCTCATGAGATATTAATATTTACCCAATGCATTAGAGGGAGATATAGGTCCCACCTATCACATAATGAAAATCATATGTATATGTCTGACAAGATCTTAAAACATTCATCATATCATAAACCATTAAAAGAAATGGGGTTCTAAAAATTTTCATTAAGACATAACCTATGGAAAAAATATAGGTTTAATAATAATTTTATCATTCCATTATATAATAACCCATGAAAAGAATCAGGATTCATAATAATTTTATGATTATAAAACCTATGTAAGAGAAACTATTTTTATAGACATATTTGCATCATAAAAATAATCCATTCATATAAATAATATGAATTCTACTCGTGGATCATATTCCCAGAAATGAAAAATTAACAACATAATATGTAATCATATATTGAAAATGATTTTGAGAAAGGCACTTGGAACATTTCTTAAGGAAAATAAATTTTCTTTGAAAATCAATTTAGAAACTAAAAAAATCAAATAATAGTTTGCAAATACTTTTATTTGAAAATAAACATTAAAACTTATAAATTAAGTATACAAAATAATTTAAAAAATTTATTTAGGAAAATACATTTTTTAGGTAACTTTTTAAATTTTAAATTCATAAAACATTTTAAAAATAATTTTCAATGAAAATGGTCTTTGAAATATTATAAAGGATTCTTTAAAAAACATTTAAATCATTTCTTAATGAAAATGTCCTTTCCAATTTTAATTTTTTAAAACTCATATTTTTTAAAATGGATTTCTTTTAAAATAATCATGAAAAATTAAAAATAAATATTCAATGAAAATAATTATTATAATGGAGGAAAATTCCATCCATTCTGTATATATTGAAACAAATATTCATTTCACATTCTTAGTAAAATATTAAGAGGTATTGTTTGGAAAAAATACATGAAGATTATTTTCAAAAAATTTATAAAAATTAAAACCTGGGAAACAATTATTTAACAACTTATTTGAATAATGTTAAAAAAAATTGAAAACATTTTTAAGAAAAAATATTTTGTATGAAAAGGGGGATTTCTACCAAATAGATAAATAAATATTATTTTTTGTAAAATAATTATTTTGATATCATGAGTATATAAAGAGAGGAAAATGAATTTAAAATAAGTATTATTATGAAATATTCATAGGATAAGAAAATTAATGAGTTTATTGGGATATGGTACAAAAGATTTTATCATTAGAAACATAATAAAAAACAATCTCGATAAATGATGACATTGTAACATAAAATCTTTATCACTTTGGTAACATTGAATTGAAATTCCCATGAAGTAAATACACTAAATCAAAAATAAAATATTATTATAAAATATAAATTCATGATATTACTTGTCAAAGTGGCTATATATACAGCTCATAAATCAATAAAGGTACATAACCTAAAAAATGTTTCAATTATGGAAAATTGAGACATAAATCCCTAAAACATTTGGTATCTTTTGAACCATAAACCCCAAGAAAGAATTATAATAAAATGGATTATTAAATAACCATAATTTAAGGATAATAATAATAAAATAAATTCATGATGATTATATAAAACACATAAATGAAATACATTTTTAATATGGTAGTTGTCTTAGATAAAATAAATGTGGGAAAAAAATCCCTTACCATTAGTCTTGACATCCTTCATACATATTAAAACATCATGTATAATAAATATAGGATTATTATAAATCTATTGAATAAA
Organism: Viscum album; assembly: GCA_963277665.1. NCBI lineage: Eukaryota > Viridiplantae > Streptophyta > Magnoliopsida > Santalales > Viscaceae > Viscum > Viscum album. The sequence goes on along the minus strand of OY728121.1, from coordinate 1,947,548,198 downwards.
AATTAATATTTTATATATATCATACCATATATGATTTAATAATGACAAATGTTTATCTTTTTATTAACAATCCCATGTCGAAGTCTGGTTTTGAGAAATAATTACTTTGTTTTTCATGTATGTTTTTATTTTTTATTTTTTTATCCTCTTTGTATTTTCATAGTTCCATAATCTAAATTATTTTAAACATTATATAAATATAATATATATTTACTATATATTTTCTTAGATTAATTTATAAAATTTAGAGATAGAAAATTAAATACACTATTCTTGGAGACAGTATGCCATACATACACAAGAACGTTGTTTCCATTTTATCAACTAGTTGAAATAAATAATGGTAAATAATATGTTAGCATTCCAATAATAATTTTTAATTCATATATATGACATATTTCTATTAAAAGAATCCTTATTACCTTCCATGTAAACAAATGATGAATCACATAGCTTCATGAGGCAGTTGTCCGTCGTACACATGATCAAAGTTAACATATTCTCACATAATAGAAAATAAGAAGCTATATATGATATAATAATTGTATAGTTATATTAACTCCAAAAATATCATATGCATATGTTAAATAAATCATTATATCTAACCATGAATGGTGGTGTTGGAAAATGAATGACATCGGTTCGCAAATCGGTAGTTCACCGTATACACAATCAACAGTTTCATTTTCCATTTGGTGGATGTGGAGATGAATATAGGTTATTAAAAAAACATAATTACATTTAAGTTTAAATTATATACTGGTTTTATTATATTTTATTTTATAATAAATAATTTAATTTGTAAAGAAACATAAAAATAAGGATATTAGTGAAGACAATTACCTTCACTTCGAAGCACCTCTTTTGGATATCTTATTATAAACCACATAGCTAGTATTTTGGGAGAAGAAATTTCTCTAAAAATTTGATAAGGATATTGGGGAAAATTTTCTGGGGTTTTATGAACAGTATTTCTTGAGATGTGTGACGAAAGTTAGGGAGTGGTGGAGGCCTTTTATAAGTGGAGTAAATGAACCCACTTGTAAATTACATAGAAATTTCATAAAAGAATCCAAAATAGTAAAGTCATTTATCAGGAAAGAACATCCAAATAACTATATATTAGAACATCGTAAAGATAATATTGAAATATGGGGATAAATTAGTAATTTTACAAGTGTTAAATTCATTCTACCTTTATCATAATAGTTTAACCCCTCAGTAAACCCATTTTTATCTCAACCATAGTAATTAATTTACTATTTTAACTATTATTTATAGTAAAAAATTAAGTAGAAATTATAATATAATATAAATTATTATAATTCCCTAAATGGAATAAATTTTTTCAAATTCAACTCATATATATAGAAAATATTATTTTAAAATTAAACCATCAGATGTGATAGGAAAACAATTTTTCAAATAGAAAATGTTCAAAAGCTTATGAAGTTATTATATCAAAATTTAACATGAAATTGATTTAAATGAATTAAATTGGATTAAAAATAAATATATTTTTAACTAATATTACATTTAAAAAAATATTAAAATAATATTAACCTTATAATTTTTTTAAATAAAAATGTTTTATTTATATAAAAACAAGTATTTTTCATTATTTATCCAAAAAAATAAATTTTTTTAAAAATCCCAAAATATCACCCCAACAAAGTTATCACATAGTAATTTAAGAAAATAATTTTATTTTATTATATAAATTTTCTATAATCGATGAAAAAATATGTTATTATTGTTCACAAAAAGAAATAAAAACCCGTTTTAAAAAAAAATTATTTTTGAAAGATATAAATAATTTACTAAAAAATATGCACTTTTTTTTAAATATGTTTAATTTAAATAAATCCATTATACATAATATTTAATTTTTTTATTCTTATTCTTTCTTCCAAGTATAATGACTAGTTAATAACATTTATGTTTAAAAAATAATCTTAATTGTTTTTCACAATTCGATTAAACTCAGTGTTTCATGTAACGCAAGATAAAAAAGATATAGTGTATAGTGAAAGCTAAAATTAGTGTTTATGTAACAAAAAATATCAAGAAGATAATTTTTTTGGGAAAAAAATAACTCACAAAATTTAAGGGTGTTACATTATTTCTCCCATAAAATGAATTTCACCCTCAAAATTCATCCCTTATGTAGAAAAAACTATGTATAATTATAACACATTACATCGTAGGGTTTCAACATAGTACCTTAATCTATTTGTTTGGATGGAAAATAGTGACTAGGTGAGTTTTCTTATTTCAAAGCACTTTCTCGGTATGATCTGAAATCTCAACCTATTGTTCCTTATAATAAATATCATGCTCTAGTAGTAAGATCTATGATTTTAGTGCATGTGAAGAATCTTTTATATACTTCCTCAGATGAGATACATGGAACACATTATAAACCTAAGATGGGCTTAGTGGATTCACCAAGTGATAAGATATGGTCCCAATACGTTAAAGAATTTCAAATGGAATAATTTACCTAGGGTTTAGTTTTCCATTATTTCTTCAATGAAAACATTCATAGAAACTCCTTCTCACCTCTTCAAATTATTTATTATATCAATGTTCAGTATTAAATTTCAATTATATTTTTGTTTATCGTATAAATTGTTGAATGCATCTAACCTTCTATTACATTTCATATGTTATTTTAGGTATCAATATATTTATCTCTAAAACTTCATTACATTACATTGCAGTCTACACTTTTTCCATAAAGGGCTTCATAAGGATCCATTTTAATGCTCGATTGGTAGTTTTTTTGTATGAAATCTCAACTATAAGAAGTTGTTGATCCTAACCACCTTTTAAATCTATATAAAAAGATCGTAACAAGTACTATATGCTTTTAATTGTTATCTAAGACTGAACATATCTCTAAAGATGATATGTAGTGTAGAAAATCAACTCAATATCAATAGATTACTGAAGACTTTAACAAAAAATCAAAGTAAACTTTAGTCCCCAATCATATATTATTGAATGTGGTAATCCTTGTTACCTTACCACTTCCTTAAATAAAATCATATAAAACTTATCCAAATATAAATATTATATAATATATATAAAGTGTGATAGCTTTTTATGAAGATCAGCTATAACCCATGTAGAATTATGTGTTTTATACGTTTTGGCGAGTCTAATGAAAAATACCACAATGATATTTTTCCAATTTTCATAATGGTATATATAATGGATGTAGTATCAAATTAAAATTTTTTATTTACAACATAAAATTATGATATAATAATAATATAAACACATACTAAACAATAAATATCTTTATATTATCCCACAAAAAAAATATTTCACATAGGCCTGTAGTTGGTACTATACCCATTTCATCCTTCGCTAGTGGGTTCAAGCACCATGGCCTTTCCATATTTGATAGGTTGGTTCTTGGAATACGAGTTATCTATTTTCCAAAACTATAATAATAAAAATATTTTGAAATTATAGTAACCCATAATTACTATACATCAAAGATAATATAAACCATATAGATTGCCAATACCTTTAATCATATGACCATGAAGAAGAATTTTCCTCAAATATTTTTTTTCTAAAAAATATAAAAAACCCAAGTGTTGTATTGCTATAATTTTCTCCCAAAATATCCTTAATATTGATAATATAATATCATAGAAAAAGTAAAAAGGGGTGTGTAAAAACTCGACATTATATTGAACTGTAAACTCATAAACCCATGATTGTATCCATAATTCTTATGTTAATCATACATGAAGATATATATGCATAAAAAATTAACATATGACTAGATGCTTCATGAATCTTATAACTAAAATACTACTGGTAAAATATTTCTATAACATAATTATTGAATCCCAATACAAAAACACTTCAACCATTTTACTTCAATGATTTGTATTACATAAGTCCTTCCTTAGTCTAGGTGCTAACCAATAGTTTATTACATTTACCCAAACAATTCCCAAGTTCCTCACCATATTTCTTCAAATTACATGGATATTTTTTCTCTATAACCTTAATATCCACAAATGAAACATCTTTCCACCCATTTGAGATATTATTCTAGGTTCATTTTCCCACTTTCTTGACACATATAAAGCCAAATTGTTTCTCTCTGTGTTCATTATCCCAGGATATTTCATAAAATTTTAGATTCATATGATCTATTAGAAATATCACTGAAGTTCATATTGTTAATCATATATAATGATAGATGATTAAGAATAACAACAAAATCCTTCACTCGAGACATCGAACAATTTTGTTTATAATTAACACATTTTCTATAAAATTCAATGTTAATCCATCTCCTTTTGGTTCCCACAATTGACTAAAAGCAAAATTTATAATGTGAGTAACTATTTTTATAGTTGGAAACCACATTATCATGAGATATTACTTATATGGTGTATAAATTATGACACATTATTTAAACCCTATATAGGCTTTGGCTTAACATAGATCATTATTGGTCATTATCTACTTGAATACTTCACAATGGTTCATAATGATTTTGGGAATTTCCAAATCGTATCCACTGGGATTTTGAAACTAGGTGTATATCATGGTCAATTGTTGTGCACTAGGTGAAAATCATGGAAATATCAATGCTTCATTTTTTGGAGTAATTACCCTGAGGTTCCTTTATTCTGGAGCCACATCTATTTATAGCATCCTTATAAGGATGTAATTGTATGGAAATCACTCAATCTACCTAATACCAAAATTTAATTACATTTTCTTATACATTGAATCATCAATAGACTTATCCTTAGATATATCCCTTAACATTTCCTTATAAATAGCCTTAGCGATTTAAAAAAAGTTCTCCAATCTTAGTGTATAAGGGTTAACTAAACCTTTACATTATAACTAACTATAGTAACCCAAGAATTTAATATATGTATATTATATCGTTCAGATGAATAAAAATTACATAATATAATCACACGCTCGAGGATCATTATGGTTTAGTTTCATTCGATTCTAGAGACAAAATATTTTTATTTATTGAATGATATTCATTATATCCCATAAATATATTCTTAAATAGTACTCTTATTAGACATACCATACTTAAATCCTTTCTTCATAACATCTATAATGGTAAAATAAGAAAGGGTGATCTTAGATGACCAATAAAGGTAAATAAGTGAGATACATAATCATAATAAGAGAATAAGGGTACGAGAACATGAGTATAAAATTTAGAAACTATACACTTCATATCAAAGATAAAAATATTTATTCATGGTATCCAAATTGGTGGTTCATAATACATGGATCATAAAAAAATCAAATAACATAATCCATGAGAGTAAAACATTATCATAAGACATAGAATTGTGGTATACATATAAGAATAGAAAATCATTTCCATATTAGTCAAGGATCACTTCCAAGGCTATCATAGTTGAATGAATCCACTCCATAAACCATCACTCCTAAGACCATTATACCGAACCAATTCTTATACTAAACCATTCACTCCGCATTCTAATCCTTTCTATTTCATGAGATGAAAATATTTACCCAATGCAACGGAGGGAGATATAGGCCCCACCCATTATATAATGAAAATAATATGTATGTGTTCCATAATATAATAAAATATTCATCATATAATAACCCATGAAATGAAATGGGGTTCATGAAAATTTTATCACATCAGAACTTTTAGAAATGATAAATTTTTCTTAATCACTTCAAAATTATATCATAGAGAAAACTGTGAAAAAAGCAGGTTTAAAAAGAATTTTTCATGGTATAACCTATCAAAGAGAAATGGGTTTCATAAAAATATTGTCACCACAAACATAAACTATTCACATAATAAATAATAATGGTACCCTTATATCATATTTATAGTAAATAAAAATTTTCATCAAGGGATTTCATTTTAAATGGAAAATGATTTTGAAAAAAACATGGATCATTTCTTAAGAAAAATAAAATTTCATTGAAAATCTATTTTTAAAATTTAAAATTCATAAAATATTTTTTAAATACTTCTATTTGAAAATAAACATTGAATTTTATAGATGTATTTTTAAAAATCATTTATAAAATATCTTGAGGTAAATATCATTTTGTTGAAAATCACTTTCTAAAAAAATTCATACACCATTTTAGAAATAACATTCTTTGAAAATAAAATCGAAAAACTTATAAACGATTATTTATAATCATTTAAAAAATATCTTTAAGAAAATATACATTCCACTTTTAAAACACTTCTTAAAGAATAATTTTTTATTTTAAAATTGTTTTCAATAAAATTAATGTTAATTTTATAAATAAATCTTCAAAAAAATAATGGTCATGATGGTGGGAAATTCAATCCATGTAGTAAAAATTATAATAAATATTTATTTAACAATTTCATTAAAATATATATAGGAATTGTTTTTAAAATGACATGAATATTCATTTCAATACATTTTTTAAAAATTAAAACATGGGTAAAAATATAATAAATAAATAATTTGAATATTTTTTTCAAAAAAAATTTAAGAATAGTTTTATAAGACATGATTTTTAATGAAGAAGGGGCTTCGATTTAATAATGAAATAAAGTTGATTTTTTTAAAAAAACATACTTTTGAACTCTTGAGTACATAAAGAGAGGAAAATAAAGGGAAAAATTATTATCATTAAATAAATAAAGGATAATAAAATTAATGAGTTTCTTTAGATATGTATCATAATATTTTATTATTGGAAACATAATAAGAAACTATCATGATAAATTATGGGATTGTAATTTTAAATTTTTACCACATTCATAACAGTTTTTTGTAATCCATATGAAGGAAAAACATTAAATTAAACATAAAATATCATGAGAATAAATGAATTGATGATATTACATTTAAAATATTATTTACAAAAATCCCAAAAAAGAAGATAGGTGCATAAGATAACATATGGAGAGAGTGGGTGACACAACACCTAATAAGATAGCGAGTTCTATTGTGTTAAACAAGAGATGATTTTATATCTAGAGTGTGAGAAATAGGTCTTGAAACGAAGGGATTCTTACATCGAGAAATTAGATCATCATATGAACTATGAACCGGCTCATCAATTTGGTAGGATCTCTGAAAAATTGGAATGATTCTCCCATATTTAGATCTTTGCAAACGACTAGCTCCCTCGTCAATTCCTTCAGTAATGGTTCTCAATGAAATTAGGTCTGTTGGATTCCTTCTCTATCAGGATTTACATTTAACACAAATGTATCCTATAATTCATGAGAAATGTAGGGGAGGGGGATGGGGGGTTGTTCGAGACTTTAGGGGCTCCATCATCTCGGCCTTCACAGCTCACTATGGGTGCAATCACTCCCTTATAGCCTAATCCAAGGATATAATAACCAAAATAGTTGTATGTAGGTAGGAACATATTGATCTCTAATAAGTGGAAACAAATTCCATTACTTTACAGAACTCCCCAAAGGGAAAAGGTTCAGTTCCATCAGTAATTTACTATCTTTTCAGGAAATTTAGGAGCCTTATCATAAACAAAACCCACATACTTCACACCTGGTGCAAATGAAATAAGGTTTCCTTCAATCTTTTATACATGGTAGGTCCCAGTTCCTATGTCACCTATTTTTCTACCAGATATTATTTAAGCCTAAAGGGGAGAATCTTGAAAGAGGGGATTCTCTCAGTCTACACCAATTTAGGCCACCTTGTTAATCTTCTAGGTTTGATTTTATGACATTCTTTTCTTGGTGTCTTGAACATTTTTATAAATAAATGATGATGATGATAACATATGTCTCATTAAAGAAAAATTGAGACAAAACCCCCTTACCTCTTTGGTAACTTTTAAACCATAAGACCCATGAAAGATAGATAATAAAACTCATATGTAAATACACATAATTTTATTTATAATAATCTTAAAATAAATTTATGGTTAGTATATACACCACATAAAAGAAACATGTGTTGATTATAGTATTTTTCTTACAAAATAAAAAAGTCTTAGAGAAATCCATGACCTTAATACTAGAATTATGTCATAAACATTGAAACATACTACATCATAAATATAATTTTATTGAAAATATATTATAAAACTATATATATTTATTTTTTATACCATATATGATTTACTTATTGCCTTTTATTACCCATTTATTGTCATTCCATGTTAAAGTCACGTTTCAGGAAACAATTGTTTTGTTTTTCATGTATATTTTTATTTTCTATTTTTTTCTCATATATTTTTTCATGGTTCTATAATATAAATAATTTTAACCATTATATAAATATCATATATATCCATTATATGTTTTTCTAGTAATATATAAATGTTAGAGAGAACATATTAAGTACATTGTTCATGGAGACGACAGACCGTATGTATGCATGAACATTATTTCCATTTTATCGACAAGTTGAAAGGAATAATGGTAAATAACATATTATAATTTAAGAATAATAATTATTTCATATATATCATGTATCTTTATTAAATATATACATATTACCTTCCATGAAAAGCGTGAAGGAATCAAATTGATTCATGAGCCAGTAGACCGTCACACCCACAAGCGACGTTATCATATACCAACATAATGGAATTTAAGAAGGTATATGTTATATAATAAATAAATAAGTATATTAATCTCAAATATATTATATAAATATGTTATATCCATAATTATATCCACAATTTATAGGTGGTGATAGAAAATGAACTACATCGGTTCGAGAGCCGGTAGTTCACTGTACAGACAAAAAATGGTTTCATTTTATATTTGATGGAAGTGGAGATGATTATAGTTTAGTAAATTAACATTATAAAAACTCATTATATATTATATATTGGTTTTATTATATTTGAAGTTATAAGACATAATGAAATGTGGAAAAATAACAATTAAAAAGAAAGATCTTAGTGAAGATAATTACCTTTTATTAAAAGCACCTCATTTTGATCTCTTTATAAAGACCCTAGTGTTGGTATTTTTGGAAGATAATAATCTCTGGAACATGTATAAGGATGTTGGGGAAGGATTTTCATATGTTTTGGATGAAATATACAAATTGAGAGATGTGAATGAGTGATGTTTTGTGGTGGACATTTATAAATGGGGGAAAGGAACACACTTAGAAACTACATGGAAATTTCCTAGAAGAATCCATAATAATAAAGTCATTCTTAAGAAAAAGATTCCAAATGACTAGAGTTTAGAAATTGGGATGTATAATATTGAAATATGTCCATACATTAGGAATTTTACAAGTGTTATTGTCATGACCCGTCCCATGGGGCCCGTGCCGTGACTACCCCAAGCCCGCCTCCCGAAGGCCAGGGGCTGGTGACTAGAGCCAAAGCTATCAACCTACAAGTGGAAGGAATTTTCCTGAGTACCTATACACACATACGTTCCCAAACACATCCCAACACACTGGATGGGGGAAACACGTACCACTAATACAAGGATGAGTGAAAATACAACTAAAAGTAAGTGGGTTGGAATACAAACCCAACAAAGAACTAAAAATAGAAAGCAGAAAAAGGAAAATCTGATGGCCATCAATAGAAAACCCCATCGGATCATGATAGTAGTGAATCTACTATAAGCCGGGGTTGTATGTCCTTTCCTCCCGGTTCAATTGGGGCCCACCTGGTCCTAGCATAACAATTCCACTATCATAGTGTTCGTCAGTCTCGTCTCCCTGAGCACCCCTATCAAAACGTCGGGCGTCTGCACATGGAACAACACGTGCGAACGAAGCCCGTGCAGGGGTGGGTAATACAATACATAGTAGACACCCCCCAAAAAGGAAAGACCACTGAAAAATTACACAATGTAAGGCAAAAAACACAAGACAACTCACACTAGGTATATTCTAGGGTAGTAATAGTAGTATCATAAGTCTCATTGTTAAACACCTAGAATATTGGAGAAATCCTCCTATAATGAGTAAAGCGGTCCTACCAAGTCATGAAGAAGTGTTTCCCACTAACCTTGGTTTGCTTAGGTACACCTCTCCATCACATACAATGGGCCTACAAAATCACAGAGAAGTGCTTCCCACTAGTCGTGGCCAACTGAGGTACTCCTCCTTATCGTGTACCATGGGCCTGCAAAGTAACAGAGAGTTGATTCCCACCATGGCCCTGTAAAATCACAGATATGTTCTTCCCATTGGGCCATGGCCGAGTCATCCAGAGTCGACAGTAAATAGTCCTCAGGTCTCAACCAACTGCAGGGTTCCGTACGTAGTGCACGTGGGTGAACCGCTCCACAGAACCTTCATCGCATATAAAATTCCATGAACATCACCATAGTTCATGAAAAAATATCTGCCTCATCGAGAAGGTCCCAATGCTGCAAACGACTTATCAATAAGATACACGGTTTGCAAGATACAACCATTTTAGTAACGAGGGTGCCAATTGTGATGAGTCCCAGTCCGACCCGGTCGGACCGAACCGCCCAACCCGGACGTCTGACATACCCTAGTTTAATATTTATTGACTTGACCTGACCCGGTTCGGCTCTGGGTGTTTCTGGTCTAGTCCGACCAATGGGCCAGGCCCAATGGGGCCTCACTTGACCCAACCCAGTTCGGCTGAGGGTCAAACCCGTCGGTTTGCCCAGCGACCCGGTCTAGTTTGGACCGACCCAAAGGGAGAAGGTTCAGACCACAGGGTGAATCCCTCTGGACTGCGAAACTAGCATGTTGGGCTGTGGGTCTGGTCTTCTGGCTATGGTATGGCCCACTGTCCCGAGGCCTAGCCGCATGATGCGGCAGAGGTGCGTCTTCCTACTGGGACACGGTTTCCGTACCACATCCCGCCTACTCCATTATACCCCGGGATGTGGGGCCCCTCCCACCGCTATCGATGGACCACGACTCACTGACACCCAGGCGGCTCAGATGTGGGCCACCCACCTCCACGCAACTCCCACATAGCGCCATGATAACCGCTGATGTGGCTGGTTGACCGGTACCTCCTATCGCGGCCTCCTATCACCGGGGTGCAACCGATGCACCGTCATCCTCCAGCATAGCTGGTGAGGGCCGACTGCCTCTGCTACTACCATGGTACCGGGTGGTGCCACCCCCTTTATGTGGATGGCTCAGGCTTTCCATTGTCATCTATTGCTGGTGCCACCGCAGCTGTGGTGTCACACCAGTGGAAACTTTCGTGGGTTACTAGAGTAGCTCTGGTGGTCTAGTTTACAATCTACACCTATGGGTGTCAAGGGTTGCACCATTGATGCTCAGGCCCCATAATCAAATTTCCACCACTTCGAGAACGTGGCCACAAAGAACGCACAAGCGGAGCTGCTTGGGTCATGTTCGTGTTGGCCCAGGTCCTCCGCATTAGAGGTTTAAAAAATGGGTGAGGCTCGAGGATTGTTTTTTGATAATATATGAATAATCTTAATCTCGGATAATGAAATCCCCACAAGTGTTACCCTCTCGCATAAATGCATGAAGCACGGGTCTACCTATTCGGGGGTTGATCCGTGTTCTTCGTCTCTAGAAATGAATGGGGAAGAACATTGAAATAAAACAACCCCTAACAAATTTATGTTCTATGATGAAGCATTTATCCTCGAGAGTTCAAGGCATCTATGTCATCCCTTTTCAACTCCATTATTCGAGGTTCATCAAAGATGAGAAAGAACTTCCACTTTTCGTTATTCTTATTTAGGTAGGAGATTCGCTGGAGTTTCATCATAAAATCCTCTATGTTTTTAATTCCCAAACACCACATGTTGGATTATTAAAATGAAACAGAAGTGTAGCATCGTTGCGTCAATTAATGATGCTCATTAAGTGGGCCACATTTAATGAGCCACATTTAATGAGTCATTATAAAAACATTGTCATGGTTTCAAAAAATTCATTATTGGTTCTCCATTAATGCACCTCAATGTCTCCTTGTCACTATACCATAATATCGCCATCTACCACCCAAGGGTGACAAAGAAATAAAATAATTCATTTAATTCATTTATTATTTTTCTTGAAATGTACAAAAAATAACTTTTCTACTCAGTGCTTTTCGGCCGCAGTTACGTAATTTCTAGGTGAATCCCAGTATTCCGAATTCAATGGTACCCTCAGATTTTTAATACAAGAATCAGTTCAAAAGTTAGAAAATCTCACTCACACCTTTGCTGAACATACCTTAAAAGGTTCAAAATTCCGTTTTAGGATCTTCGAGCCTCAGAATCATGTGTTGTTGACTTTCGAAGTCTTGAAATAATTCCATATAATTTAAAAAAATTACATGGAAATTACGAGATTTGAGATTCTCCCAAACACAGGGTTTAACATTCCCAAAATGAAAAAAACAACAACTAATAAAAAATATGGGGGTAATGAGCATGAATTTGAGCCTCCCGCTCCTATGTTCTCTTCTGGAAATTCCCGTGCTTTCATCAGACACGCACTAGAGGAATCAAACGCCCACGTAGGACCCACTCCTATCAATTCTATATCTCCATCGGTAACTCTAAAAACATTTCCCCATCATCATTGTCAAGCTCTCCCTAGTCTATGACGCGCAATGGATCATGCACGTACCTTATCAACTGTGACAAATGGAAAAAATCATGCACCTGGTGCATCTGTGGGGGAAGAGTTAGGTGGTACGCCACCTCGTCAACTGTACTCAAGACCTGAAAAGGTCTAATGAACCTCAAAGATAGCTTTCTACCCTAGCTAAATCTCCATAATCCTCATTGTGGTGAGACCCAAAGGAATACATGATCTCCCTCATCAAACTCCAAGGGTCTCCACCACCTATCAGCATAAGACTTCTTCCAGATCTTTTTAGTCCTTATCTACTCCTGGATGATTTTCACCTTCTCAGTGGTAGCCTGTACCAACTCTGGACCCATGAGTGCCGACTCCCCTAGGTCTGTCCAACATATGGGTGATTTGCAAGGCTGCCTATACAAGGCCTCAAACCGTTCTATTCCAATGTTGGAGTGATATTTGTTGTTTTATGAAAACTCCACCAGTGGAAGGTGTTCCTCTCAACTATGACCAAATTTGAGGACACAATCATAGAGCATTTCCTACAAGGTCTGTATGGTTCGCTCTATCTGACCATCCATCTGGGGATGAGAAGTTGTGATCAAGCATAGCTGCGTCCTAAATTCCTCTTGTATTTCCTTCCACATCTTGGATGTAAAGCATGCATCATGGTCTGAGATGATTGTCAATGGAACTCTGTGGAGCCACACTATCTCCTAGATGTAGAGGCATCCCAAGACCTCTACTAGTCCCTACTGCTGGATGGGTTTGAAGTGAGCTGACTTGGTGAGTCGGTCAACGATCACCCAGATAAAATCTTGGCCTCTGGATGTACGTGGTAACCCTGTTACAAATTCCATCGATATACCTTCCCATTTCCACTTCGGTACCCTGAGTGGCTGATCCAAGCATGTTGGAACCTGATGTCTAGCTTTCACTTGGTGATAAGTGAGGTATCATGAAACGAACTCATCCACCTCTTTCTTCATCCCTAGCATCCAGTACTAATGTCAGAGGTCTTGGTACATCTTCTTCACTCCAGGATATACTGCCAAGGGAGATGTGTGAAACTTCCACAACACCTCCTCCCGCAATTCCACTGATACAAAGGTGCACCCTATAAAAAAGTTGATGTGCTCCCCACCTATCGAAAGTACATTAGGAGCCCATACTAAGGATAAATGAGCATGTTAGGCCTCACAGTCACCATCCACCAAATGTGCTTCCCTAACTCACTGTATGAGTGGGGGGGACAATCATAGACTGAAGGTAAGAAACTTCACCATTATCCACAAAAGATATCTGCATCGTGCCTAACTACTTAGTCTCCTCACTCAGCAGCTACAACCCGATCCTCCTGCTAAGCACGTCTTCCACCACGTTCATTTTTTCAAAAGTATGGAATATCTCAAAGTCATCGACTTGGACGAACTGTATCCCTCGCCGCTACCATGGGTTTAGGTCCTTCTATGAGAAGATATACCTAAGACTCTTGTGGTTAGAGTAAATAGTAAACCATTCACCCATCAAGTAGTGCCACCATATCTTCAATGAAAAGACAACTACTGCTAACTCCAAGTCATGGGTAATGTAGTTATGCTCATGTTGTCTCTACTATTTTGAGCCGTAGGTGATCACTACTCTCTCTTACATGAGGACACAACCTAGTATGGTCCCTAATGCATCGCAGTAAACTAAATACCCAATTCCATCCTCTAGTAGTCTCAAAATGGGGGAACTAGTTAGTCTACGACTCATCTCCTGGATACTCTATTGTCATTTCTACGTCCAAAAGAAGTGTTTTCCATTCCATGTCAATGCTGATAAGGGAACTTCTACAATTTAAAAGTTAAGTACAAACCTCTGATATTAACCAGCCAACCCCAAGAAGCTTCGTACCTCAGTCACACATCTAGGTAGCTCCCAAGAGAGAACTACCTCTATATTCACTGGATCCATAGAAACTGTATTCTATAAAATGACATTCCCCAAAAAGTAGAAATTTTTAATCCAAAACTGACACTTACAGAGTTTACCACAATTCTAGTGCTCTAGGAGTGTATCTAGAACTATCCGCAGGTTTGTAGCATGTTCACCTTCTAATGTCGAGTACATCAAGATGTCATCAATGAATACCACATTGAACTGGTCAAGGTAAGTCTAAAAGATCCATTTCATGAGACCCATGAACACTACTGGGGCATTGGTCACAACAAAAGGCATTACCAGGAACTCATAGTGGTCGTACCAGCACTTGAAGGTTGTCTTTGGTACATCCTCATCCCATACCAGAAGCTGGTGATAGCTCGATCTAAGGTCTGTCTTCGAGAACCACCTTGTTCCCTTCAACTAGTCAAAGAGGTCACCAATTCTCAGCAATGGGTACTTATTCTTCATGGTCACATGGTTCAGGTGATGAATGTACATGCAAAACCTCAAACAATCATCTGCCTTCTTGGAAAAAAGCGTCGGGGCTGCCCATGGTGAAATTGTGGGCCTTACAAACCCCTTCTCTTGCAAGTCTTCCAGCAGTACCCTTAGCTCACATAGCTCTCCATGTTCCATCCGATATGCCAGTGTGGATATTTGTGTCGTCTTGGGTATAGGTCGATGCATAAGTCTACCTCCCAATGAGGACATTGTCCCAAAACATCCTTAGGAAAAACATCCTCATATTCATCCACCACTACAGGAATTCTCGGACTCCTCTCCTCCACTGCACTGAGGGTGAGGCTAGATAACTAGCGAGTGATCGGATGCAACCTCCTCCAAGAAAGTAAATCATGTTCTACCAGGGTTTCCTTATCACTGGTGAGGGAAAAATTGGTCCCATATCCACGGACACATCGCACTGTACGTATAAAAGAATTGATCTAAGCATGGAATGTAGATAACAATTCAATACTTAGGATAACGTCGAAGGGCCTCAACGTTTCTTCTAGGAGATCCCAACCAAATATTTCACCTCCTAGAGTAATCTCACACTACCAACACCAGTTTGTAATCATAAAATCCACTATAATAGGAGTATCTACACATAAGGATCGAGCCAACGAATCCACCTAAATCTTTGAGCTCCAAATGAGATCCATGGAAAGGAAGGAGTGACTAGAACCTGTGTCTATAAGTACTACAACTAGGATGGAGAAGACCCAGATCATACCACAGATCATCTTGGGAGCACTGTGGTCATAAGCCTCTAATTCCTAGAGTTGTGATTCCCCTATCCACCTGATCCTTAAGGTCAGGGTGGACCACCTAGGGGTGGGGGAGATAACACCTAGAACCGCCGACCATAACCTGCTACATGACCTTATCCCCTGGCACTTATGCCGCCCTAAGGACCTCCTCGATCGAACCGTTTCCACTGTCTTAGCGGCCCCTCAACCGTCTGCTGGTCATCTGTATGGTTGTTCGGGAAGTCACAAGACAGATTTCCCTACCCCCTTCATGATTAGAAAAGTCTTTTTCATGGATGACTCTCTCTATTATGGGAGACTTTCACTGCCGACCCTGAGTCCTAGGGTCATCCTCTAAAAGGCTTGACCCTCTTGGGCCCCTGTGTCTGCTGTCTGTTGCTTGCTGAAGACTCTTCCACCAGGGGTCTGCTGGTGGCTCTAATTGGAAGCACCTACACCACCAATAATATCTCTACTAGAAGGGGTCACTCCATCACCCCGACCTGGGTAGGGATGCTGAGATACAACACCGATGCCCTGATCTTCTACCTGGGTCCCTACTCAAAGGCTCGATACCAAAGGAAAGGGTCCTTCACCATGTCTGATGAGTAGTGGGATGTCTCTGTGAACCTCGCTGAGTACCCATCTACCATCGTGCTACTCTTCTATAGGTGAAACAACTCTTTAATGAACACATAACACATGGTAATATGGAAAATTCCTCCTAGAAAAGCCACTCAAAGTCTACCCAGGTGTTGGTCTCCTCATCATGTGACTGGGTTGTTAAGATCCACTATCTACCTACCGAGCCCTACAGATGGATCTCCTCAAAGATCTCCATATGTTCTGGAAGTTTCTTAATTAAGCAGAAGATCCACATCATAACCTCCAGCCATTCCTCAGTGACTTGAGGATATTTCTACCCCCTGAACCTAGGAGGTATCTATTTCTGAAAGTCTTGTAGCACACTGTGCCTATAAAAATTCTCCTCCAGAACCACCATAAGTAGATGCTGACCATCAGGTGGTGATAGCACTGGTGCACCACCGGGTGGGGCCATCTCTAGAACTGGTCCTTGAACGGATGGCTCATTACTAGGGGGGTTTTCCTCAAGACCTCGTATCAAGAACATGATTGGTCATCCATGTGGAGGAATCCATAAATAGATCAAGATATACCACAGTCAAAGGGTTACACCAAATTAGATTAATTTTATTAAAAAGAACCTATGGAGACACTTATACAACCAATATTTTTATGTATTGAGTGGAAAAGCATAATTTAGGGTCCAAGTGTATGGATATGTCAGCCGCCACACCAACACTGGACTCCCTGAATCTGAAAGTCAGACTCGAAACACTTAATTCTATTTCCCAAAAAAAAATAGACTCCTGGTCTTTGAGGGGGAAATGACCGCCTTCTATAACACTTGATTACGACCGGTCCCTCGAGGCATGTGCCATGACTACCCCAAGCCCCCTTCCAAAGGCCAGTGGATGGCGACTAGCGCCGAAGGCATTAACTTGCAAGTGGGAGGCATTTTCCTAAGTACCTATATGCACACACACACAATCAACCACATCCCAACACACTAAAAGGTGGAAACAATTACCACTAAAACAAGGGTGAGTGCAAGTTCAACTAAAAATGAGTGGGCCAGAATACAAACCCAACAATGAACTGAAAACATCATGTAAAAAAAATGAAACTCTGATGGTCATCTACAGAAAACCCTACCTGATCAAGAGAGTAGTGAAGGTACTAGAAGATGATGTAGTATGTCATGTCTACCCGATCCTACTACTCCCCTCTTGGTCCTAGGCCACCAAGTCCACCGACAGAGCATCTGTCAGTTTCGTCTCCCTGAGCACACTTGTCAAAACATCAGTCATCCGCACCAAACAAAACACATGTGAGTAAAGCTCGTGCAGGGGTGAGTGACATAGTACTCAGTAGGGAGCCCAAAAAAAGAAGGAATGATCACAAAACAATTCCTCAAAGTAAAGAACAAAACACAAGAAAACTCAGACCGTGTATATTCTATGGTAGTAATATTATAATCATCAGTCTCATCATCAAACACCTCGGATACTAGAGAAATCCTCCTATAATGAGTACAGTGGGCCTTCCATGTCACAATGAATTGTTTTCCACTAAGTTTGGTCAGCTTAGAGACACATCTCTATTGTGTACAATGGGCTTGCAACATCAAAGACAAGTGCTTCCCACTAGTTGTGGACAACAGTGGTACTCCTCCTCCTCACATATCATTGGCCTCCAAAGTAATATTGAATTGATTCCCACCATGGGCATATAAAATAATAGAGAAGTTCTTCACACTGGGCCAAGTTTGAGTCATCTAGAGTTGACATTCAGTAGTCATCAAGTCCTAGCCAACTGCAGGATTCCATATGTAGTTCCCTTGGGAGAACCGCACCTCACACCGTTCATCATATCTCAACTTCTATGAAAGTCACCATAGAGTGGCCCAAATATCCAACTCATAGAGAGGGTCCCTATGTCGCAAACATCTCGTAAATCAGACATGCGGTTTTCAAGATACATACATTTTAGTAACCCGGGGGCCGATTGTAATGGGGCCCTGTCTTACCCAGTCAGACCAACCCCACCAACCCGGACCGGGGGTCCCACATACCCTAGTTTAATATCGACTTACTCGACTTGACCCATTTTGGGTCTAGTTTGTTTTGGTTCGGTTTGGCCAATGGGACTCACTAGACCCAGACCGGTTCGACCGAGGGTTTACCACACCGGCTCGGCCTTCCGGCGCGGGTCCGTCCCACAGTGTGGGTCCGGCCCATCGGGCCACTGTTTTGCGGGTCTATCCTGCTGGATGGGGTGAAGTCCACTGGCCTGAGGCCCTACCGTAGGAGGCAGCTGGGGTGCACCGCTTGACCGGGATGTGGCAGCCGTCCCGCTTGACCAGGACATGGAAGACCTGACACTTGACTGGGAAACAAGAGTCATGCCACATCCCACCTACACTGTAGGACCCATGGATGCGGGGCCCCTCCTTCCAAGGTCGATGGATCGCAGATCGTTGGAACTTGTGGTAGCCTAGATGTGGTCCACCCTACTCCACACGACACACGTATGGCATCACAATCCCAATCGTCGTCGCCTGTTGGTCGTGGCCTCCTGACGTCGCAGCACGCCCAACGCGCCTCTGTCCTTCAGTACAGCTGGTGAGGGACGCCGCCTCCGTTGTTGCTGTGTCATTTGTTGACACCACCCCCTTCACACAGTCGGCGTGGGATGGACACCACCACAAGTTGCCGACACCACAACACTGGTGGTGTTGCACTGATGATACCTTTTACAGGCCATTAAAATTTCTACTGTGGTCCATTTTATGATCTGTCTGCTCCTACATGCCTCTATGGTTGCCTCCATCCCTGCTCAGGCCCTGTAATCAAATTTCCGCCACTTCGAGAATGCAGAAACCAAGAAAGCACGAGAAGAGGTGGTCAACCCTTGTTTGTGTCAGCCTAAGACCACCGTGTTAGAGGTTTAAAATCCCGGGGGGGGGGGGGGCTAGACGATTGTCGTTTTATCATATAAAAGTAATCATAATACTGGATAAACAAATCCCCAATAGTGTTACCCTCCTGTATAAATGCATGAATCATAGGTCCACTTATTTTTAGGTTGATCCACGTTCACCATCTCTATGAATGAATAGGGAATAAACTCCAAATTAAACAACCCTAACTCATAGACGTTCAATACAGAAGTGTTCCTCCTCAAGAGTTCAAGGCATCGATGTCATCCCTTTCCGGATCCGTTCTTCGAGGTTCGTCGAAGACGATGATGATCCACTGACGTTCATCACTCTTCATTGGATCATCATCGTCTTTAGAGATTCCAAAAGTGTTTAAATGTAATTTTATTATTGTCCAAAAAAATAAACAAAAACCCCACTATTTTGAGAAAGTACTATTTTCCAAATAGATAAATACTTCACAAAAAATTATGTACTTTTTATCAATATATTAAATTTATTTAAAACCATTATAAATGTTATTTAAAATATTTTTATTCCAATTCATTACACCATATTTAATGACTAGTTAATAAGATTCGTGTCGAAATAAGAATATTTATATGTTGTCACGATATGTTAAAAATCAGTGTTTCATGTAACATAAACGTAAAAATAGTGTTGAGTATAATTAATGATAAACTAGACATTACATGTAATGAAAAATATAAAAAGACAATTTGTTTTTTCTGAAAACACAATTTCAAAAAATCTAATGTTGTTACAACATCTCCCACGAGAGTGTGTTTATATTCCATAATCCTCTAATGTGTTGGTGGTGTTCCTAAAGTGGTGAGTTCCTCAAGAGTTATATCATGTGATCGTTGACAATAAACAATTTGATTTAATTCTAAATCATTACTTTTATTCTCAAGGATAATAATCCATTGAGTGGTATCTAGAATAAGAGTATAGTTTTTCCCAAACCCTTATTTGGACTTCTTCTTATACCATGAAGGGGTTCCGGGAATATTAATTCTCATTTATATTTTTCACTAATTTAATATTTAAAACTTTCTAAACTTTTACATAAACATGTGTAGGAAACCCTCCTTGTATAAAGGAAAAATAATCCAACCTTATGCCATTATTTTCATCATAAGGGTAATCTTAGTTTTGATTTTCCATGTAAAGGTAAGAATAGCTTCATGTAATAGTGATTTTTGTTTAACATAATGATCACCCAAATTCAACTATCATATTTAAGGTTGTGTGTTTTTTATCTATAAGATAAGTCATTCCATTTTGGGTATGATTGTTTAGGCATGATCATTGTGCGGCTACTTGTATGGTGTTTGGTTTACCATAACAGGTTTAACAAAATGGCTGGCTATTTTGGAAGGCATTTTTTCCTTTGGTGTTTTCCTATAGGAAATGGGGAATGAAACACCTACATAGTGGAGGGTTCTTAGTCATTGTATATCCTAGGGAAATCCCCTTAAATAAAATAGGCTATAAGAAATACCCAGGGTTCCCTTTTTTGTGCATAGTGAATGTCAGCTACTACCCATGGAAAAAGGGAGTGATGAAATGCATAGAGGATGGGAATGGTAGCTTATGAAGGGGCACACTCATGTTTCACCCAAAGAGAATGAAATATTGATAATATTATCTCCATATTCTAGTATTCATCATGAATAATGTAAATGCCTAGAAAGATTCAACGACACCATGGACCAAGGCCTGATGGCTATCGATGATTTTTAAAAATGATTTAAACCAGACACGAGACTCATGGGTTCATCTATTTTAAAATTATTATAAATATGATCTCCCTTGGACAAATCATTAATAGGTGTTTTTCAAACCACTATTAAATAGTTGATAATAATCATAAATCCTTAATAAATACTGGGCCATCTCTCTCTTGGTTCATATTTTTTATTCTTCTTTCAATCCCAACATTACCATTATCACTCTCAGCACTCTATAAACAACTTATTTAATGTTATATTATTTTTGGTTTATGTATATAAATATAAAAAATCATGAACTTTTTCTTCCCCTATTATCTTTATTATCCCATTTCTTCCATCATTTTATAAGTTCATCTTGGTGTAGTTGTACTTTTTTTGGATAAGTTTGAAGCAGGAACTAGTAGTGTCTTCTTTTTTATAGGTTCTATAGAGGTATCATTTGAGTTTGGTACTAGTTTATCCTTTATTTACTATTATTTCATGAATAATATTTACCATTTAATAGATATATTATATTTGTTACATCTTCTTCAGTTTTATGTGAAACTATAAAATTGGTAAACATTATCTTCTTTTGGGTAATGATGGATTCAATGAAAATGATAATATCAATAATTGAAAATAAAATTGGATTTGGGTTATTGTAATAACATGTAATTTTATCATGATGATATTTCCTATGGATTTTGAAGTTGGTGTGGAATCTATTTTCTATGATTTTTATTGTTGTTAAAATGGTTGATATTATTATAAATTGATTAAAAATGTAAGGCTAGTATACTATTGTGATTGATAAAAGAGACATGGAAATTGATTAAAAATATTTTAAATTAATGAAGTATAAAGTTATTAGTGAAATATTTTCATAGAACAATTTTATAAAGTGATATGAGATTGTAATAGGATTTTTGGTTTAAACTCTGTATATTGAATCAAATAATTAAAGAAGGCAATAGAACTATTGTTTTCTTATGATAAATGAATGGGGTTGTGTGAGATTATTATTTTTTCATAAAGTATTTAATAAATTTGTGATTTTCCATAGTTTACCCCATAGGATGGAACATTTGTTTCCCTACATAGATAATGAGTTGGTTTCATTCACTTATTCAGTAGACTTTATTATGATTCATTGAAATTTTTAATGAGAGGTTTGAGGGAGCCCCTACTAAATTTACATGTATACTCACCCTATATGTATGCAAATTTGTTTATAGGTTTGTAAGATATGGTTATTGATTTTTCTGGTTGATACAAGTTTAGAGTATTTTCGCAACAATTTCTTGAGTTTATAGAGACATTATATGAGTTTTTTGGTAAATTTTAGTTGTTTCTTCATATAAATGACATTAATTTCATGTCTACAAATTTCTTAATTATTTATGGATAGTGTTAATTGGAGATTTTTCATATTATATCTTCTTCCATAAAATTTCAAAAGTAGGTTAGTGTCTCCCATTTTTGATTATATACCCTCAGTGATAGTAGCCAATTCTTTGACTGTTAGAGGTAGGATTCATGGGTAATCACCTCTCTCTTAACAACCACCCCATGAGTGAAACCCATAGAGGGGGATTTATAAAAATCATTATATCCATATAATAAAAACTTCTATTATACATACTTCCATAATTATCATCAATCATAACTTTATGATCAAAAAAATAGTATAAAGAAACTTAATATAGAAAAATATGATGTTTGATAACATAAAAAATGTTCTTAATTAATATTATATATGGTATAAAAACAAATTATTGAATAAACCTACTATTTATGTTGATTGAAAAGATTATCTAGATAATTTTTAGAGAAATAGATTGATTAATTTTATGTTTTAATGGAATTAGATGAAAAATGAACTATATAATTTTAGTTGCCACACATATAATAAATATGGTTGTGTATTCTAATTAATTGGAATGATTGGAGGTTTTATTAAGGATAATTCTAGTTATGGAGTTCATATGATTTTCATTAGTGAAAATTTGATGAAAATGTGAATGATTTCAAAAATAGATTAATTTTCTCATTTTATTAGAACAAATAAACTAAGTAAGTGATGTTTAGATTCTGGTGACCTGTTGGCAATAAAAGTAAGGAAAAGTTCACAATTAAAAAAGAAAAGTTTTTTAGAGATTCCAATTTTTTTTCCAAATCCAATTATAGTCATTTAATATTATATTTATCAGGAAAGAGGTGTAATGGTTAAATATAAAGGGATTTATTGGGATAATTGAATGGTTTCTGAAAATCATAGAATTTCCATATTAGTTATTAGTGTTATAGAGATTTATTCATTGATTTTGAGGGGTTTTTCATCTCAATTGTTTACATTAAATGTTTTATAAGTATAATGAAGTTCCAAATCAAGGGATAATTTGGTGGAGATTATAGTTTTTATTCAAATGATGAAGACATAATTTCTATTCCAGGGAAAAACCCCATTCAGGGCACCTATAGTGGCTATACTGATGATGAAAATGATCCCCCGAGGCCTGTTTCCAAGAGGACTCGAGATTTAGAGACAAAATGATTGTATATAACATGAAAATTTGTCTACTAACCAATATATAACCTAGGAACACATATTTAATATATCTAATCAACAAAATATATAAATGAACAAATCTTTATAAGAACCCTAGAATGCCTAAATATGATATAAAAATACATTTAAAAAACCAAATAATTTTATATAGTGAAACCCCACAACCACTCCCATACCCAAAGATAGTAAAATCAAGAACAATCCTTAAATCATCCTAGAAACTAGAAAATTAGTTTATATATATAAGGGAGGATAAAATGAATACATAAAAGAATCATAGTAACGACCTCTCATGAAAATTTGGAAGAAGAATATTAATGATCTAGTGAACAAAAAATAGAATCAATTGACACCTATCAAGTTAACTATCACCCAACATAACCATGACTCACTCACCAAGTATCATATGGAAGTTCAAAAACATAATATCAAGAATAGACAGAGGGTGGAAAAGTATAAAATGTTTCCCACTAGTTCTTAACTATAACACCCCAATGTTAAAATTCATATTCTCCAAATAACTTATGATATTGTGCCATAATGCACTAAATCTCATATAAAAACCATAATTAATTAAAGTCAGATGTTATCATGCTAATAAAATATCTGAGACCACATATCATTTATTCCCCCCAAAAACAAATTTAGTGTAGTAGGGATTCATAAACATTATGGATATAAATTGCACTCCCTGCTACCAATATACATGATCTCCACCATGTAATATAATCACCTCAATACCCTAGAGCATCTTCACACACAATATATACCTCCTCATTCATACCCCATATGGAATTTTAGTATATCAAGTACCTATTATTACACTAATACCCTATAGAGTATCCCTATAAACCACAAACATTAGTAGTATATTCTCACCAAACTCAAGCTATCATATCATATTCTACACAGGAATGGAAGAGTAGGTAAGGATAAGTAATCACCCATTCATTCCCTAACCATCCTATATATTAGGGTAAAACACATAGAACCCTATGAAAACTAGACATTGGTAAGGTAATATTAATTTAAGAGGGTGTGAATATAAATATAAATGAAAAAAAATCACACAAAAATATACATATATAATAAATATGTAATCCCAATATATATTTTTAGCAATAATAGAACACCATCATAGAAAAAACCATCATCACTCTATGATCATCGCATGCCACTACTATAGCTAAATATAACACTACCTTACATCCCATACTCCATTAACAAATATGCATTAAAATCATTCACAATATCCTTGTTAATCATACCATTAAACTTCTTCTTATTTTATAATTACCACTAATTTTACAATTATAAATCTATCTATTTTCTTTTTTAAAGAAAAATCACATCCATCCAATGAACAAATTAACTAAAAAAATTAAAATTCATTAAAATTTATTAATAGTTTACTCATTAAAAATTATTCATTCAATTTAATCCCAACAACATTAACAAGTTTATTATTAATTTTTACATTTAATTAATAAAATGATTATAAAAAATAGTGACATATAATCCAAACAGGCCATTATCCCTTGAAAATCCTTGTGTTTCACTCTTTCCAACAATGAGAAGTCAATCGAAACCCCACTTCTTAATTAACTCTAACATCCCAACAAACATCAACCAAAAATAATAAATCTAGTCCACAACATAACCCATGGTAACTAATATATCCCTTATTCCCAACATATATTAGTATCGAGTTATAAGTTAGTCTTATTAATATTTTTATTCCTTCAATTTTGGAAGTCACAAATACTTTCTTAAATCCTTTTTACTAACTTTTTATGTCCTAAGATATTTATATTTTTAAAGAAAAATTTATCTTTTACAATACATAGAAAAAAATATTATATATTCTAATTATTATGATAGGTTTTTATGATGGACTTTATTATCTATTTTCTAAAGGACAATACCTATGCAATACAATTCAATAAATTATTAATAGAATAAATCTGATTGTTATGAATTTTGCAGTATGATAGATAATAAAAATATATATAACTGATGCAATGTTTGAAGGTAAGCCCGATATATCAAACACATTTTCAATCTGATTATCATAATGAAGAATAGTAAGATTATATTCATAATTAATTATAACTATTTTTATGAATAGTAAAATAAAATATTTTATAAAAAAACACACTAAAAATAATTGAACATAAAAAGATAGTAAAAATGTTTTAATAAAGTGTTTGTGATTTCCAAAACCAAAGTAATAGAAAAGTATGGAATTGAAAATATGACTCAATAATATCCCCCATTTTGGAAAGAACAAACCCAAAAACAAAATTGAGAAAATAACTTTTGAAATCTTATAGTCTTTTCTTCTATTAAGAATGTCATATTATGAGCTGTTCAATAAATCTTGGATCCACCTGATTATTTAAATATTCTTAATAAAACGTTGAATTTGATGAGAGTATTTAGAAAAGTTATTCCTTAAATAAAACTTCACCACTATAGAAAATATTCTCCACATACGGTTCTACTCTCCACCCTTAATAAAATATCCTCACCCTTGGTATATAACTCTCCCTCCTTCACGATTTCTGAAAAGAATGAGAAATAATTATATGTTTCTTGAAATGCTAAAGAATGGAAACATTCAAAACAATTATAAACTATATAATCATCCATGAATAATATTAAAGAAATTGTAACAAATGGGAATTGGATAAACAATCATCAAAATCATATTTAGTTGAAAATATAATTAATTAAAAACATTAAAATGTTTTTAAAAAAAATACATGAAGAATTCAAAAATAAATATGATCATTATTTATTCATAAGATTCTTGAAGAACGATTTCATATTCTTAAAATAGTAGTTTTCATTCTCAATATTTTGAACATTTTCTTCCAGAGTATGATCTTGAGACTTTATCTTTTTTACATCCTCAGTGAGTTCATTATTTTGATCTCTCAATATGATAAATTAACCTTCACAAAACCTCATCCTTCTCATATCAAGATCAATATTTTGGACCTTCTATTTCAAATCATTAACATCTTAAAAATGTGTGAGTGTAATGGAATTTATCTATACTCAAAATTTTATAAGTGAATGTGTTGGTGGTTTTCCATGTTTATGAAGATTTGAAGTCCTATTTTTATGATTGAGAAAATTTATTTTATATGGTTTAGGGATCATGTTTTATTCTTCATTATATTATTTTCTCATGATATGGTAAAAGTGTTATTGTTTGAAATTTTATTCCTATATTCCATATTTATGGATATTTTTTTAATGTTATTTTAAAATGGTTATTTTCTATATTCATGAATTTCCACATGTTTATGATTTAGAACCTATGACTATTGTTATGATATCCATTACCAAGAGATTGAATAACCCATTGTTAGGTTTTACCTTCTATAATAATTTACGAGGATTATGTGTCATGGGATATCTATGATTGGCTTCAGATTATAGAGAAATTATAATAGAATTTAAATAACTATTTAAATATTTATAGTATACAAGAAACTAACCCTTTGGGTCCATGGGTTAGGTGACTATTTGTTGATGTAAAAATAAATCAATGTTATAAATATAATATTTATGTATGTTTATATCGAGTCACTTCAGTTGGTATTAGAGTAGGGTTTAATTATTTTATATATTATTTTAGATATATTTTTTGATATTATTTGTCTTATTTTGGTGATTAGTTAAATAAACTTAATATCAAAACCTACAGTTCAATTTACGTATATGATAATATCCTTGAATATTCTAATATTATTGATTAAATGGGTTTTCCTGGTAATAAATACCTATATAGATATTTTATGTGGATGAAATCAATGGCATACATACCTAGGGTTAATAACATTGAATAAGGTATATTGTGTATTAACTAAATCTTCACCTAGTGTATGAAAATTAGTCATAAAACAACATCTAGTTTATAAATCCATGTGGATATGCTTAGTTTGAACATATTATCTTCATAACCCAATAATAAGGATTTATTTACCTATTAAATTGAGTGATTAGGTTAATATGTGTAAGAGAACCCACCATAATGCAGCCTTGATCAAACAGAGATTGATATGCATTGAAATAAAGTAAAAATATGAAAACATGATAATTTAAAATATTAAGAGATTTTACCATTGAAAATATTTTATAAATATGATAATAACCATGTATTTATATTATTTTATCACTCATTTCAATACTTTTTTTAGTATTCACTCGACAAATAATGAAACATGGGTTCAAAAGTCAATATAATTATTTCCTCAATGAACATCCCTTCAAAATAAAATATTGAATTAGAAACCATGTGATTATGGAAAACTAGGTATCATGTAATATGATTAAAAATTTGTAGACAATCAAACCCATAAACACACCAAATAAGATAATTTTTTAGTATTAAGAAGTATCAAGAAAATAAGATCACAAAAGAAATAATATTATATTTCCTAAATGCAAACAATTTTGAAGAAGAACCGAAAAAATTACCTCAAGGGTACTAGAAGATTATTTACTTGGAGTGAAGGAGGCCATTGAACATCAATTTTTGTAATAAAATGAAGTGGTAAGTTAACATCATGGGATTTAAAACATTAATCTAAAATCACTACAAAATTGTATGATGCCTTAACTGTCTAGTGAAAAGAAATTAGCATTTTGAGTGTCATAAATCTAATGATGATAAGAATTATTGGTAAAATAACAACCACAACCATCGAAACAAAGTGAATCATTTTAAATTATTTATGATGAGGTGGTTTATAACATGTAAATACATCAATTTAGAATTGTGAATATGTGATATTTTTTAAACACATTATATCTACTATATAGTTTTCTATGTGTACCACCTTGATGATTGTTTATGAAATAAAATCTCTAGTTATATGATTATTCATTTTTAGAATTTACGTTTATAATAATAAAAATATTAGTATTGGTCCTTTTAGGTGTATTTGATGTAATGGATTAATAATTCAAACAAAGACTCTATATTCACTAATCTTTAATAAATTACCAAAAATATCTTCACTATTAAAAATAGATTGGGGTAGATATAATATCCCATAGTCACTGCAAATTTATATTAACATCACTGAATCAATAGATGACTCCAATGAATCATCTTATTCATAATCCATTAATGAATTTTCACAACATATAGGATTCAGTGTATCTTGAGAAGATGAAATAACCCATGTTAGTGGTAGTTAGAGAATAAAATCCCCATACACACATGAATATATACATATGAAATGGTGTTCAGAAAAAAATGGTAACCGCCTATTGATCTTAGGGATGTAAGGAGTTAAAGAATTTAGCTTCATACCCCAATGTACATGAGCCCTTATAGAGATTTTGTGAGTCATTTTGGATATTAGAAGGCCCTATTTGAACACATGAAATTCAATGTGAGGGAAATGTGAAGAGGCATCTATCCCCAACCAACCATTATCTGAGAGTTTTTTAGTGAGTGTGTAGCACTAGGACTAGAACAAAATAATGGGGGGTGAGATATGGTTTGATATCGGTTGAAGTTGGAAACATAGGTGATTGATATGACAAGTTATGAATAAGTCAACACATTGGATATGAACACTCCAGAAAATGGATGGCATGGGTCAGAATATGGATATCAACGAGATTTATAATCAGTATGACAATTCATTTTGGACTTTGACATTTCCTTTCATCCTTTTTCTAGAAATATCACGTAATGAAACCATTGGATATAATAGATATGTGTGTGATTTGTAACTATTATAATGTAGGTGGTCTCATTTAATTCCTTAATTTTTTGGACAATTATTCACAATAGGTTGGAACTAGGAACTCAAAGAAAATTAAAATAGCACTTAACACAAATCCATGATAGTTATAGAACTCAAATGGTTTGTAAGAAACAAAATATTAAGAATATGCTTATATAAGTCATTGATTCTTTATTAGAAAACTAAAACTTCAACCATCTTATAAATACACAAATCTAACCTTGTTAGTATATAATAATAAAATTTTCACTAATTAAATTTATTTAAGGGTGTAGAATGTAATAAATTTATATTTTTGATCATTTAAAATATATACTATGTTCTATAAATTTTATCCCACACTACAAACAACATTAACTAACAAAAAATTATTAAGAAGAAATTATTAATAAATCAATAATAAACTATAATATGGTAAACCCTTAATAATTATTGCCTTTAGAAGGTTAATAATTAATATTAGTTAATATTGAAAAGGAAATTTTCTAGAGAAATTTATTTATTTATATTATATTTATATATATTTATAAAATATAAATCTATAAATTATAGAGTTTAAATTTTAATTCATTCTTGAATTCCTAGTAATTTTTTTTCATTGTATGTTGTTTGTATTTTTTTAAATTAATCATTTTTTGGTGAATAATAAAAAATAATTATTTTCTTAATGCAGTCACCTTTATTTCTTTAATATATGTAAAAAATTAATTTTTTGATTCATTTTACTATAAAATTATATATTATAAATTATAATAGATCATTTAAAAAAATTCTGAATTTATAAACAAATGATCAATATTTTCAAATTTATAAAACATATTAATGGAAAATGTTTCTCACCTACTTTTTATTAGTTATAAGATGATTGATTAAGTTTTTTGATTAATTTTATTTTTAAATAAATATAATTTTAATGATAAAAATCATTTTATATTCATTTTATTAAATGGAATTGGTATCTCTTTCCTAAACAAAAATCATTTTTCTTAAAAATATAATTTCTCAAAAAATTGATTTATATAGGAAAACGCTTTGATTAAATTTCCCAAAAATAGAAAGTTAATCTTATCAAATTATTATTACAATTTTTATAATAATATTGATACTATTTGCTATGGACTATTTAGTTTTTAGGTATTAAATTTTGATTATTAAGATAAATTCTATGTAACATGATAATGGTGAAACCATTTTTTATCATATTATTTTATTAATATAAAGGAATTTATATAAAAAAATTTAAATTTAAATACATAAAATAATTAATATAATATAATTTATAAACAAATAACTAAATTTATTATCACATATTTAATTGTAAATAAATAGTAAATAATATTATGACTCCGTAATGGTCAATATGTCATTTTTATGGTAAATGTGTTTTTTATATATTATCTATTTTAATTTAGAAGTTGAGTATTTAATATTTTTAAATTAAATTGGACTATATATATGTTAAATTATGTTTCATAACATCAAAATATTTTATATGGGTTATTTTATCTATTTGATAAAAAATAAAATCACATAGTTAAAATCTAGTGATCTAGAGTAAATGTAAAAGGGTAAAACGTAAATACTTAATGGTAAAACCCTATAACATGTTTAACACATGTTTGAAAAGTCCTATATGAGTAATTATTGACCAAAAAACACCCATACTCAATTATATAATATATTTGGTACCATTTTCAATGTAATAGTGTAATGAGATTATTAAAATATAAAAGGTGTTTCCAAAAGTTCTCTTTTTTATCTCTTATAAAGGGGGATCATATACACCCTTCCAAAAAAACAATAAAACTTCAAATTAATCCTTGGTAATATGAAATTTTAATCTCTATATAACCTTATCCCACAGATATATTCGCCAGTTCACTCATATTTACCCTAATCACTTCAATTTCAAGGGGACTTCTAAGAGAAAAATCAAGCCTCCAACGTGAGTATTATCTCATACTAAATATTTTATTCTTAATATTAAAATTAAAAATATCTTATCACTAAAATATTATGATTAAACAAGTATCATTGGTATAATTATAAGTTTTCATATTATGGTTATAACCCTGAGTTATTCATTTACTTCCACTTAGAAAAATAAAAGAACATCATTACTATGATGCGTAGACTATCGACTCAATGAAGCGACATCATATATTTTTCATTACCATTATTAATGGATCATATTAATGTATATAATTAATAATAAATCTGATATTTATCATATAACATGGATTTTTTAATTTCAATGTAATATTCGCCTTCAACCCTCTTAAGCGCTGAGAAATAGGAATGCTAAATGTGAGTGTGTGAGGAATCTCGTCTCCACAATAGAACATTTTATATTTTTCTTCTATATATTCATACATTATATAAAAATATTGAAAATAGTTCATGTTGATAAATAAATAAAAAAAATTCATTATACTTATGATATAATAAAATTATGGAAAATGAAACATCTACTTGACCAAACATAACTATTGAGATAAAACATGTTCTTGTTTTGGATGGATTAACAACCTACATGAATAATAAGTTATAATATGATAATGGATGAATATGGGGAACAAAATAGTGATATTATTATATTTTAATATTATAATAATCATTATTAAATATTTTTATTAAATTTCTATAACGTACATAACACATATTTACTATAACATCTTTGATAGTTAAAAAAATACCGAAATTAGGAGTTTCCAATTCGGTTTTAACACTAAATATCAAAAATACATTAGAAATAATATATAATATTTAAAAATAAATATAAGATATATATTATAGTATTATTAATGATATATTAATTATCAACATGGGATCAAATTATGGGTAACAATATCAGCATTATCAATCATTCTCAAAATTGATAATGTTATTGAAATAAGATTTTCAGAATATTTTATGACTAAGTAATGTAAAATTCATAAGTAATTATGAATATTAATTATAAAAGGGTAATATTTACATGTAATTTTATTAAATATGTTATTATTTTATCTATTTTTGTTCTACAGGAGTTTTTAATTTCATCAAGTAGTAATTTAAATAAGGTAAGGGTTTCTTTGTTTTGAATTTGAATCCCTCAAGCCATGTTTAATATATACACCATGTTTCTATTTAAATGGGTTGTATACTTACCTATTTTTATTTTTTATTAAAATCATATTTTATTTAATAATATTCTACGTTATATTTAATTTTACTCTTCTCATAATTTTTTTATTCAAATGTTACAACTTTTTTATGAAGTTTTCGAGGATCACATCCTTTCAAAAGGTCATAGAATTTTATACAATAATATAACTTTCAAGACATCAATGATCTTACACTAGCCATTATTTTATTTTATATTTCAATTTTTTCTTTGGGAAAATCAATTATCTTAATCAATATACAATTCCTTGATAAAATGTTTACCAATGTACAAGTGTACCATTGGTTAAAATAACTCTCATTAAAAAAAATGTATATATTCTTCCATGCCCATATTTTCCTTCTCACCACTGCTATAAAATATTATTGGAAGGATAATATGGACTATTTTATATGATTTTAATAATTATTTATCACTTTTGAAATGAAAATTATAATAATATTTAAACCATGTGGGTATTCAGTAAGGGTTTATTCATAATGTTGAAAAGATTATTCCATCCTTTTAGAATATATTGTTTTAATATCCACAAAAATATTTCATTTGGTAACCTATATTTAAATTTCTAGGTTCCTTTTATAAATAATACATTTTAATGTACAAATTTTCAATTTATTTTCACTTATCCTTTTTAATACTCTATATCTTTTTCCAAGTATCTATTAATAATGTTTCCTTTAAAAGTGTCCATTTTAAAAGTATTTTTATTTTTAATTTTTTATAAAATTACATATTTTTGAGGATAATTTACTAGGAACTCTATATCAAAAGTTTTTCGAATGTATTCTCTAAACCTTGATCCATAAATTATGAATTCTATAAGGGACTTAGTAACTCAAAGTAATTTCTCAGATTAATACAATTTCCTATTTTAAGATAATTTTAAATTAATTTTACTTTTAAATGATGTTATCTTTTTTAATTATAGTGAAATATTTTTTTTGGAAAAAATTTCGTTTTAATGAAATGTTTCATTTTAATTTTTTTTACAGAATATTTGAATTTTTAAAAGGGGATCATAATTATTCATTTTACAATATATAAATAATTTTCTTCAAGAATATATTTTTAGGATTTGGTTTTCATTATGATAAAAATGATTGTCCTCAAATTTTTTTTTCATGTTTCAACATATATTATTTTTACATTTTGTGACTATTTTTTGTGATTAGTATTTTTATGAATTAATTTAATTCATGTTTTTATTTTTATTTTTTATGAAACCAATTTTATTTCCATAGGTTATTTATAAGATTATTTGGAAATGTCATGATACTAATTTTCATTATAGGGGTTATTTTATCATGTTATTATTTTCTCAAAATTGTTCAAAAATATACCAATTATGAGAAGTGTATGACCAATATATTCCTCCGATTAATTAAAAAATGTATTATATTTGATAATATATATATTTTATTTTAATTGGTTATGAATTAGGTATGCTTAAAAAGGGTGATTATAATTTCATTTATCTATACTGACAATTTCATGAGTGAACAGTTTGGCTGGTATCCAGGTTCAAAAAGATAAGAAATCACATGTTTATTATTATAAAAATTTCTTTATTACAGTTCCTGGATGATTTTATATGATTTAATTTCTAGTTTTTAATTCTATTGTGAAAACATTATCATTTAAGATATTATTCAAATCTTCAATGCTTATGGTGAACAATTTTTATTTTATATTATTTTAAATTAAATATTTTTCCTTATTTGTCATATTATTCATGTATATAATCAAATAATTATGGCCATTAGTAGGATATACCTTACGGAGAGTATGAGCTCACCCATTATAATATTTTCCCATCCCTAGTATTTTAAAAGGATAATTTATCCTGGAGTTTCTAAGAGTAGATTTAGATTATAGATACATGATCACAACATTTGAAATAAGTTTTTTATTAATAAAGTCTCCATCACAAAAAACCATTATGTCAAAGGGTTATATGACTATTTTTTGATATAATAATTTTTACTTGTTACAATTTTTTATTTGTATATGTTTAACTTGGTTGAATTCATTTATAAATAGAGTATGTGTCCCTATTATACCAGAATTGATGGAGTTATTGGATAAATCCCATTTACCTTCATTCTCTCTTCATCATAGAAGTATAATGATTTATAAAGATCATTATAGGAATTTATTATGTGATAAAAAGAATGAATAGATTGCAATATTATTTATATCGGTGTTTGGTATTCTTAAAAGATATGTGTCTTGTACCGGTACGAGTTTCCATCGAACCTAACACCTGAACTGATTTGAGACAAGGTCTAAGAGGCATTCATGATCCCCCTGGGCAGGTGAATTACACTAAGCATCATATATAATCCAAAGGGGAAATATTTCTACCTAAACAACTAGGATCAAATAACCAAATAGTGTATGCTTCATAACCAATAAAACTAGTTACAATAAATATATAAACATGATCTATATAAAATAGCTGAAAACATAGAAACTAAAAACAAAACCAAACCCAGACTAGAATGACACAATATCCACATTGACTCTCAGTCACCACCAACCACATGGTCAACTTGATCCAAAGGAACAACTATAATATAAAACTAAACCTAATAAACATATCAGGTCTATAGACATCAGGTGTGATATGTAGGGTGTGAGCATAAAATAGCTCAATAGAAAATCACCACACAGTCTTTGAATTTCCTTTTTTGAATTAGTCCACAATCAATAGATTTAAATACATATATAAAATAGGTTTTACCATTTCAAAATACAGATGCACCATTTATGAAAAATCCACTTTTATAAACAAAACTTCACTTTTTATTTCAAAAAGGTTTCAATTTTAATAAATATTAGGTTTATAAAAAAACCCAAAGAAGAATGAAAACCAGGTAATAAGAGAGCCATGCGAAAAATGTTGGGAAAAAATATAAGGAAGACACTAACAGAACATGTAACCCAAAATGTAGTAAAGTGAATAGGTAAATACTGATAGATAATCAGAGGAATTTCATAAATTTATCTTTAAGTAATTAATGGACATACTCAGTTAGGACTCAACTACCACTTTATGGTGTAGCTCCACAGTTAATAACCAGCTGGACACACTTAATTATACAATCCTTTGGCATATCCCACCTGGAATATAAATAAATCTATGGAGTACCAACCTATCTAATTGGGGTTGACAAGTAACCACCCCTCGATGCTCTATATGAAACCCATTAATCCCATGAAAATAATTTAAAGTGTATGGGGAGTCCCTCACACACATGGATTAAAAAAAACCCACATCCATCATTCTTTCCTAGCCCAAACAATAACACCACCTATGTGATTACTGTAACCTCAGAGGATCAGAAATAGAGGTTCCCATCTCACAACAACCCATTCACATGTTCCAGTAGGTCCATCAAATTATATGAGTTTTAAACCACTTTCAAAACCATTATAAAATAAAAACCGGGCCTTCACCCACATAATATTTCAAAACATTTTTCAAAATTAAGTCGAGAATATTCATAGTTCAAAAAATGTGACAAGAATGCATTTATATTATTTAATTCCCAATCCATGTTTCAAATTAAAAAGGGAAAATAATTATAAAACACATCTAGACCATGTTTTAATTCATTTTGGAGGCAATGAAATACTTTAGTATAATTGGGTTTTTAGAAGAACAATTTGAAAGAGGAGAGGTTAAATAAGATAAGGAGAATAAAATAGTAATTTTTAAATATGAGGTTTAAGGGGGGATATATATAAAGAAAACAATTTTAATTTTATGTGTATCCCTATGTACACCCCATGAAGATAGGGGTATTCCCACATCCAATGGTACACATGTTATAAACTATAAAAGTATCCAAAAACTATGTGAGGAGTTACAACTAACATCACCATGATTCAAAATTACCCACACATGCTCTAAACCACCATAGGGAATTGCATTCACACTTGAAAATAAAATTAGAACACTAAACAATTACGAAAATCCAACCAAAGCTTAAACACAATAAAAAAGTATTAAATTTCATTTTAAAACCCCAACTGACATTTCATCTACCATCTTACATATATATATATACATGGGAATTCTTTAATTGAAATCCATTGAAAACCCATTTTTCACAAAATTTACAACATAGAAACAGGAATAAAATTCATTATATCACACCACAATAATGGGAAACACATTTATAAATTCTTTATAAATACCCAAGAATGAAATACATTGTCCAAGAATGAAAATATAAGGAAACACCTACCAAAATGATGTGAACACACAAAAGAACCTTCAAGTAATGATGAACTAAGCCCGAGGGATGATCCACACACCCTATAATCCAAGAAAAACAACCCACACATCATACCCAACCTATAAGGTTCAATGAAGATAGAAAAAACCAAAGGAAAACCAAGAAATACAGAGATAAGGATGTGGAGAAGAGGAAATCAACTAAAAATTAAAAAGAACTCTTCTTATATCTGATGAAAGAAAACAAAAATATGGAGAGGAACCAAGTTAAGAGTGATTAGGAGCCCCTTCATGCACCAAAAAAGATCCATGGGGGAGGAAATCCTGAAAAGGGTTAAAAATTAGGTGGGGACAACTTAGAATTTCATTTTTTAATGTAATATTGGCAAGTCATATAGTTAGGCCTCACGATTTGTCAAGTTGTTCACCAACCGTGCACACCCTATTAAAGAGAAGGGGAACCCCACTTGGTTTAGATGCACTATTAGTGTGACCATGTCCCAACCATGTGATTTAGATCTGTCAAATTGTATAACCTCTTTGTATTCTTACTTCCCTGTTTCTTCTACCCATGCACAGTTCGTGATCCATGACCCAGACACCAACCCTAAATTTCATGGTATCGGTTATGCCTCAAAAAAATTTCCCAAAAATGTGATCAAGACATTAAATTAAAACCATGTGAAAATAAAATGAACTGAAATATAGTCTGCCTCAACAAACCACATGGTTAACCCCCAAACCATTCATAAAAATCATACACAGGGATAAAACTCACCTGGAGACTACAAAAATAAATAATTTCCCTCAAGAACTGAAGATAAACCTTTAAAAAAGACCCAAAATCAATATAATAATAAAATAAAATGATTTCCAAGGTTGGGGTGTGATGACTCTACCTACGACAAAAAATATTTACCCTCATAAAGTCACCCAAATGAATATGAAACAAAACTTTAGCTTAAATTTGAATGGATCCAAATGAAACCACAAACCTTGGGGTGAACTTTTAACTCCATAATTCAAACCTGACCACCTATAAGAGAAAAAATATGATAACCATAGGAAATAAGGGAGGTTCTCTACACAAAAAGAACAAAACCAACACCACTTTCAAGACTAGGGAACCAACACAAACTAACCAGAAACTTCTCAACATAAGATAAACAACACAACTATTAGGACTGAGAACTTCCAAACCAAAAAAAACTCAAACCAAACCATGAGACAAAGTATTATTTATCCATTTCTCAAGACAAGATGGTATCCACAAAAACCCAACCAGAAACTAGAAACATTCCACAAAATAATAACCATTCAAGATTTCCAAAATGAAACACAAACACATGAATTTTGAATGGAAAAGACCACAAAACTATTCACATAAAATAAAACATAAAAACCATATAAAATAAAATAAAAAAACATCCACTATAACCACTCCAACACTAGAGAAAATATCCAAAACAATGTTCCCTACACTTCCAATATCACTGATTTCATGCAAGCTTCACTATGGGACCTGAGGCTAGAGCCTAGGCATCAAAATTATCAACTACTCTATAGTTAGACACTGATATCCCCAGATAAAATATTCCTTTTATGGAAAATATGTTTGAAAAACAAATCCATGTGACCTAGAAATTGACATCGATGACAAGTTTTTAGAGTATTATGGGAAGTTGGATTCAAATTCTCAAACCGGCTATACTAGAAGCACATGAATAACTGGTCAGATGAACATGAGGCCAAATCCAATGAATGATATTCCTAAGAAATAATTTCCTATAGAATGTAGATCTCTCAAGATGGGGAAAATTTACAAGAACAAAGGGGAACTAGTTTATCAAACACCATGGACTACGCACTAGGAACTAACTCTACTAGAAACACTTCATCCAATAATTTCTGAAACTGAACATCACCAAAAAAAAGGAATCATTCCTTGATCTTGTGATGAAGGCCTCAAAGGAAGATAAAACCCTTCAACTAATACTATGATTCTACCTTTGGATAAAAGGGAACAAACCCATTTAAGAGATCATCATAGGCCACCATTTTCTATTGAACTTATTGGACGCTCAAGAGATTTGCCTCTTTCTTTTCCTTAACCTCCTCAGTTATGAACCATTGGGCGAAGGTGGTCTTAAACACCTCCCATGTAATATCATATTGATACAGTGATAGAGAAATCAACATCCACTAATCCAAACTCTATCATTAAAACAAACCCCAAATTGAATGCACCCTCATTGATTTGGGTGTTCTCAATGATCTAAAGACACTATGAACTTCATAATGCCATTACCTTACCTATAAAAGAACATGGTCACCAAGGAAAATTGGAAATAGCCTATAAAAAACAGATTATAGTACTCCACTAAGTGTCTGAAAAAAGACAACAACCAGACAAAACGTTTTGGAATCCTTGGGGACCATTACGGGAGGCATATTCTAAAAAACACAAAGAACAATAAACTAGAATCAATGTCCAATCAAAACTCATCCAAAAGACCATCCTTGACCAAAAAACCAACTCATAGACAAATAATAAAAACAAAACCATTTTTTTTATAAAAAACCACCATTTCTATTTCCAATTTGAAATAGTTCAAATTCCAAATCCACTTTTCCCAATACCAAACTAACTTACAAATCTAGTTCAAACATAAAATCCCACATTTGAAAAAAAAACCCACCTTAAAACCATTTTTTTCTTTTTTTAAAAAACTACATTCTTGAAAACCATTTTCCATTAAAAATTCAACCCACTCCATCCAAAACCAAAATAGCATAGAACTCACATGAAAATACAAGTATATTGAACTAGTATCCATCAATTACCCAATAACATTGTCAGTGATCCATGGACCATGAAATCTCCAACCAATCAAAATATCATGATCTGTGTGGTCATAATTCAAATGGTTAACTACTCCCTGTGACTCCAGCACACCACAATGGATGAATTTCATTTCCATCCCCCATCCATGTGAACAAAAACAAATAAAAAGAATCAAATCTAATACTACCCTAAGAAAATTGAGGTTTTGAATGAGAAAGGGTTCATGAAATCCATACCATACCTACCTCTAATTTCCCAATAGTCATAATCACCAATCTATCTGATTCCCCAAATAACAAAGAGTTTCTCTAGTACCATTTTTTCATGAACCAGTCTTGGATACTATCAAGACCGATACATATCCCAGCACTAGATAAGGCACAAGAGGCATTCCCAATCCTCCCAAATTGATGACTAGTGCTAGGAATGAAATATAATCCAAAGGGTTATGATTTATTTCCCAAAAATAGGATCAAATATACAAATAGAGCACAAAACATAACCAATATAGCTAGTAAAAATAAATACATAAACAAGATCCAAAAAAATAACAATAAAAACTGAAAATGAAACCAAAACCAACTCAGAACAACAAAATCTACACAATACCTCTTGGTTATGACCGACCACAACACCAACGAAATATAAAAGAATAACCGAACTAGAACCGTCAACCTAAAAAATAGCTCAAGTATACCAAAACCAAGTGGAACTAGTAGGGTGTGAAAATTCAACAAACTGGTAAGAAATCACCATAGATTCCATGAACTTCTATTCCCAAAATAGTCGAAGACATTCGTTTGAAATACATATAGAAGATAGGTTTTACCGATTCAAGATCCAAAAACCCCTTTATAGAAAAATTATATTTTATAAATAATAGAGATATTTCAATTTAAAAATAGGTTTCCATTTTAATAAAAATAAATTTCATAACCAAACCACAACTAAGAATCCAAAATATGGAATAAGAGGGATACACTGAAAATAAATGAAGAAACAAGAAGGTAAACACTAATAGAAAAGGCAACACAATGTAGGACAAAGTAAATAGGAATATACAATTAGATAACCATGTGAATTTCCTAAACATATCTAGAAGAAATCCATATAAGTAATCAGTTTAGACTCACTTATCAACATATGGTGAATCTCTACAGTCAATAACCAACTAGATTCTCTAAATTAGACAATCTAGTGGAACACCTCATCTGTCTTCTAATCAAATCCATGGGGTAGCAAACTGTCTAATCAGGCAAGAACTGTAACCATAAATTAACCCTCAATATAAAACACAAGAATACTATGATAAAAGTACATAGTGAATGGGGAGTCCCTCATAGGTATGGCTCAAACCAAAATCCATAGTAACCATGCCTTCCTATCCCAAGAACCAACACCACCTATGTGATGACCATCACCTTGGATACTCAACTATAGAGGTTCTCATATCATAACATGAAATTCACAAGTTCTAATAAGAACATCACATCATATAATTTTCAAACCAATTTCCCAATTATAATAAAATACCATCCAAGCCTTCACACCACATAATCTTTCAAAACCATTTTTAAAACCAAGGTGATAACTTACAATATTCATGAAGTGTGAAAAATGGGCGTCTATCCCATTTATTTACCAATCCACATTTAAAATTCAAAATGGGGGATGATTTAGAAAAAACATTTGAACCATTGATTTAAACCATTAGGTAGGCAAGGAACCTCTTAATAAGCCTTGGGGATTCTATTAAATCTATTTGAAAGAGATGAGGTTAAAGAAACCAAGGATAAGAAAAAATTAATTTTGAAATCCAGGGTTGTTTGATGATGAAGTGATAACCTAGAAAGCCCATCGATGTAGATTCAGTTTGGATCGATGGTTGATACCGAGGGGTTTAGTTATCACAAAAATAATAACATTGGGTTAGTATTTTTATTCTTACCATAAACTAAAAATGGTTACCACATCCATAATTGTCTACATACCTTCTTTCCAAATGTTGGTGGTTAATTAGTGTTTCAGATCCCATGACTCTTAGGGACTCACATTTGTCGAGAGGATGAGAGTTCATGCTCAACACACCCTTTTGTGGGATTTTTTTTCTACTTCAAGAATCTCTTATATATTTAAGAGATGTTTTAAAATGTATTCCAAATCCGGATATGATATCCATTACCCTAAAAAAATTAATATAGGTTAAATCCCTATTATAAGATGAATAAGGAGACCTGATTGGGGAATCTATCTATATGTATCCAAGTTTATTCATCAGTTTCCCTACAAGGGGAAGTTTATTATGTTTTCAATCTATATAACCTTATACTTTAGTATTTTCTACCACATTGGGAGGTGGCTAATTTCTCTAGGTTTTGATTGAGCCATTTTGATACTCCCTACATATCCTAGTAACTTCATGAATCAAAACACATGTAGTTCATTAAAACCATGAAGTTTAACATCATATGAAAACTAAATATAAGTGGGAACTTAGACATAGGTTATTCAAGAACATGTCTTAAGGAGAAAACCTATGTATCTGGATTATTCCAGGAATTAAAGTCGTCATAGTTAATTTTGTCTTTCAGTACAATGAAGGATACCATCAAATGATCAGACAAGGGAATGATGGGGTTCTGATGGTTGAAAGGTGGGCTACATGAAGGGACATACACTAATTTTAATGCCTATTTGAGATTGTACCTTAAGAATATGTCCTACGTATCCTGGTTATTGAATGTATCAGAGTTCTCATAGTTCATTAATTCCCTAGAGACTATGCCCAAGTTAGATAAACATATATGGAGGATAATTATGGTATTCCACTCATTGGGGATTACATTTTGTGTCTTCCCTAGCAGGTGAAGATTCATAATTCCAATTATGTGTTCATTTTGACTCCCTAAACCCACATGATCTATGCTCATTATGAAAAAGGGGATAAAAAGTGATCATCCTTATTGCATATGGATGCTAGACATATTTACTGAGACATACATTTGATGTTACCATAAAAAAGGCCTTAGAGAGGCATCCTATGTATATTGGTTATGGTAGGAATCAATGTCATCATAGTTCAGTTAATTTATCAGTCTGCTAAGGGCTGAGGTAGAGTGACCTTCCCATTAGAATGATTGAATCCTGATGGTTGAAATGTAAGATAAATGGTGGGACATACATTAATGTGGATTCCCATTTTTGTTTGATTTTAGTACAAGACAATGAGTCCTATATATCCACTTAGGGTAGGAATCATAGTCCTCATAGATCAATTGGTTAGGGCATCAACACTGTAATTTTCCTTATATGAGGGACATATTGTGTTATTCCATTGATCAAGGATTAAAAACTAAGGTATCCTATTACTTTTTATATAATTACGATGGAAATGATATGATCATTGAAAATCTATAATCCCACCTGATCTACTATTGGTGAGAGAAACAAGGGATGAAAATTGATTAGTCTCATGACTTGTGGATGTAGGTCATATATACTAAGACAATCCTTGGATGATAATATAGATCTCAGTCCATAGAGAGGAATTTCTTGTATCCAGGTTATGGAAGGAATCATATTTATTAGTGATCAAATAGTTGAGGCTTACACACTGATATTTCCCTTATAGACCAATCCATCTTATCTTCTTGACATGTGTTGATATCCTAATCATCATTCCTTGAATATGTATTTTTCATGTATGAGGGTGTCTTTGTGACATGCCTAAATACAATTACATGATCTATTTTACTTGTCCAAGGTAAATCCTATAACCTAGATGTTATATCTGAGGTTGTTGTATGATCATGGATGAATTGTCCAAAATACATCACAAGACCAAACTTGTTGATCCTAGAATACATCAAATGATCATAGTTGACATTCTTAGAGGATGTTTCATAATCCGGGAGACATTACCTGGTGTCATTTCCAGAGATGGATGACACTCTTAGAGGGTGTCATGTGATTCTAGGGGACATGTCTTGAAGGGTGTCTCATGTCTTGGATGAAATGTCTAAGGGACATCACGTA
The DNA here is from genome assembly GCA_963277665.1 of Viscum album. NCBI lineage: Eukaryota > Viridiplantae > Streptophyta > Magnoliopsida > Santalales > Viscaceae > Viscum > Viscum album. Next base: position 1,947,504,607 of record OY728121.1, on the reverse strand, counting down.
GCTCGAATTATATGTACAAGGGATGTCACAAGAGCCAATTGTCATGCCTAAGAACTAACACAAGAATCATCTGAAATGAATTGGTTCTATCATATGTATTGGGAAACATGTCTGAAGGAGACCTCAAATCGTGGATGGATAACTAGGAGGATTTCATAATACTTGGATAGAGTGTCCAAAGGGTGCCATGTGACTTGCTATGACATGTTTAGGGGACTTCAAATGATCCAAATAGTATACCAAAGGAGAATTGTGTGATCTGGGTGACATGTCATGGTGTTATCATATGACCTAGATTGTTCATATGAATCATATGATGATATGTTTGCATCTTATTTTTTCATGTCTCCCTATTTTAGTCTTTGTTCAAGAATTCATGTTGAGAAGGCCTAATATTTGTTCAGTTTTAGGTTATTTTAAGTATCATATGATTTAGAATTTGTGTGGGATATTCTTTTAATATCCTACAAGAATTCATTTCCATAATCTATAAGTGATCACAAGAAGTGATTATGAATGATGCATTTTTACTCCAATTGTTCCCTAGTTCATACATGATAGGTAGCTTTTCATTTATAAGATTATCCTATTAGAGAAATCCACTCTAGTGTTTAGTTTTTTCAGTTCATCTAGATCCAAAAAGTCAAACGATATATGTACAAATGGATTTTTTCATGATGGGATGGGGGATTTATAGGCCTTCAAATTCCGATTGTTTTCCACTTTTCATGAAACATATTTCATGAATCTAGGCTAGAACCAATGGAGGGCCTTGGCATCACACGTCTTTGTGAGGTCATAACATAAGTTACTATGGGGGTGTCACATGGTTTTAAACGACTATGGGATTATTCTATCAATTCCTCCTTTGTGAGATTTTTTCAACTTAATGATCATTTTTTAAAACATGTTGACATTCCAAAGGAATTATATATAATAATGTTTTCATGTTCAAGGAATTCATAAGATTAGTAAACCTACCAGATGTTCTTCATGTGACATTATGAAATTTGTATAGGACTTTTCACAAGACAAAGATGGATCATTAGGGAGACTTCATGAGATTTGGACGACTTTTTCAAGGGGTCTTGCGAGACCATTCTATGGATAACCTTTGTGCGTCGTTAGATTTTTATGACTGCGAGAGGCTCTCTCCTTTTCCATCTTTACTTATTTTTTTATTTTTCAATGGTGGGGAATCTCATGAGGAATAATGAGTGTTTTCGAAGAGAGTATGTACACCTCTTGGTTATGCATCACATGACCAAAAAAGTTCCTATGGAGATGCATGATTATTTTATGGACAATTCCATTTTTTTCCTTTAAAATATAGAGGGGGGGGGTGCAAGGTCACCTACACATAACAGAGGACCTTTTCATGATGAGGATGACATGTCATTGGGTTTTCATGGGATGAGGTGGACATGTCTATAGGTGATTGCAGTGTCTTGAAGATTCTAGGAGTGAATCACCTGATGTTATGACCACACGAATTTCCTACCTCATCTTCTTTTATTTCATTTGTTAACTATACAATGGTTGGGGATCTTGTGAGTTTTCTTGAGTTTTATAAAGGGAAATCAGTCTCCCCATCAGTGATCAATCTTGTGATTTTTAGTACCTCTAGAGGTCTCTTATTTTTGGACATATTCAAAGTATTTTAAAAGGATTTTTGGATGGTTTGGCTAGGAAGTTTACAGTCTCCAATCCATGTTTCATATGTTTTCTTGACTAGATTCCATCACACGATTGCCAATTGTTCAGGGTGCCTTCATGGGATAATAAGGGATTGTCAAAAGGGGAATTGTGACACCTATTATAGGCTATGCACTAAATATTATCATCCACATGAACCCATACTTTTCATTCAATTATGTGTCTCATAGGGGATTACAAAATCCGTGAGATCATGACCACCTTTCTTGTTCCTTTGGTTAATGGGAGAAATAATATCCAAATTCATGTATTTCTTCCTTTGTGAATTTAATGATGCTCATTTGGTGGGTTTCAACAACCCCCCCCCCCTTTAGGAGTGATGTTTGTGGGGGGAATGGTTCAGTTATGGGGAATGCAAATTCCCTCTTGAGTCATTGGTTCTTTCAAGAATCACTGTGTTGGAAAACACATAGTATTCCAAGAAATTCATGGTATCCCATGGGATGACCTATAAATAGGGGAGAATATAAAGGTTAAATCACCAGACACTACCTTATTTAGAGCACTCTCACCCCAATTTCACTGTGTATCATCATATTAAGACCATTTTGCAAGAAATGATCATGGGAACTCTCTATGATCTCATTATGTGGGAACTATTCTATAAGATAACTTTTGTTCAGTAACAGTTTCGATCCAACTATGAAATATACTTTAGTAATTGTTTGAAAATTGGACATGATGATTCTTGATCATCTTGAGGGTTTTACAATACTAGTCGTATTGATCAAATGATCTTTTAGGAATCACGTGTCTCACATAACAATGTACGGGTCGCGTGATCCTGAGTCTTCTAAGGGGTCATATGATTACGTGATTCCCTAAGGGTTTATTCAACCTGTGAGATATTCATGGGTCTGGAGGATAAAGAATCCTTTATGTGATTCATTAATCCATTATTTGATTCATGTGATGACCATGATACTACACGTTTATCTCTTTTCTTTAACATGAATTAATTTTATTTGTCTGACATGTGCCAATTAGTTTTATTCAGATGGATTTTGGTTCTCATAAATGTTCTTATAGTATATATAATCAAAATGATTTCTAGAAACCACAACCCTAACCCATGATATCATGTGAATCCTAATAACATGGTTCTAAAGTATATTCTTCCATTCGTGCTTCAAAATTATCCTTTATCACAATAACATATTCTATATTGGTTTGGCCTTCTAAACAATGTTTTTATTCCTCCCAGAGACCTCAATTTTCAATAATATTAGTTGTTAACTTCTCTTAAAAATATCCAAAAGACAATTTCCAAGGATGTTTGATTGGTGAGAGGTCAATCCTTGGGGCTATCTAATATGTTGGAAAAATCTCCCTTGGGTCTGGATGTCTATGATATTTCTCATCATCCAATTGCTCAGAGTTATTCAAGTATAGGTATATCTTCTATGAAAAACCAAGGTGGCAATTTTAGTTTGAAATTGGATCTCTATCTATGAGGTAATTTCTAGGCTAAATGGGAACAACCCATCTAGGTTAGGAAAAGCTGTATAGAGTTTGTTGACCAATTATACAAGGTTCATATTTATGAATCTGTGTGGATTTAACAATTTATTTTCTATCGTTGGCATGATCTTATAAGGGAACTATTCATACTTTGGTGCCCTAGAACCAACACATTCCATTTCTCCCATGTTTAAGTGGGCATAGGCCTGTGATAAATATATAAACTTTGTGGGATCCCCCCTCTCAGAGAGATGTGTGATGAGTTCATTCCCATGAAAATGTATGGAATGACCCTTTTGATCCCAATCCTTTTATCACTAGAGTTTAAGCTCTACTAGCTCATACCTTCTATCATAGTATTTTAGGGTCTTTTATCTTAGACCTTATATTTATTTAGATCAGGTTCTTTTATCTAGGAAATTATATTTCTTTAGTTTAGGGTATTTTAGCTCAGACTGTAAATCGTTGTAGTTTAGGGTCATTTATCTAGGACCATATATAGTTGTATTTTAGCGTCTTTTATCTCATAACTTTTATTTATTTAGTTTAGGGTCTTTTATCTCAGAAATTCTGTCACTATATTTTAAGGTCTTTTAGCTCATGAAATTTTATCACATTAGTTTACTGTCTTTTAGATCAAACATTAAATCAAAATTGTTTAGGGTCTTATAGATCAGAACTTATATCACTGTATTTTTTGGTCTTTTAGATCAGATCTTATAGCACTATAGTTTAGGTTCATTGAGCTTGAACTATCAATCACTATAGTTTAGGGTCATTTATCTTGGAAATTACATTGATTTTTTAGGTTATTATAGATCAAACATTCTATTTCTATTGTTCAATGACTTTTAGATCAAAAATTCTATTGGGTTTTTATGTTATTTTAGCTCAGACCTTGTATCACTATAGTTCAAGGAATTTTATCTTGAACCTTTTATTTATTTATATTTGGGTCTTTTATCTCAGATATGATCGATGATCCGGGGAAATGGTGTAGGAATGCCAAGATTGAATCAGAACATACTAAGGTGTTGAGTTCTTCCATGGTGTTTCTGAGGATCGTGAGGATCATATCTCCTTTCTTGCAAGAGGAGATGCCTCAGTTTGTAGATAAAATCCATTATGTATTGATATAATGGTCAAACAGAGGTGTATCCAATCATTTCCACGGTTCATGTATGTTTTATGTTGGGTAAAATCAGTTGAGGGAGAAATAATAGGGATGATAGTTCTTCTTGGATTGTTGTAATATATGTGATATATTCTATAACTCAAAAGTTCGATTCCATGTTAATAAGATAAGCTAGACAAGTTGGCGATGACCCATAACCCCCTAAGATTCTAGGTTCCACTGAAGTGTTTCCCTGGCTCACAAGGATGGGAGATACATTTTTTAAAGGAGGATATAATTTTAGTTTGTCGGTCAAGGCCCTTATGTATCAATATCATGGTCATGAAAAGATGATATCCTCCCCTTTATGTGGTCTTTAAAATATTTATGAACACTCAAATGTATATATTATGTGGTTGAGTATGGGAGTAAAGTTATCCAAGAAGGTTTATGTAACCATAAGGTAGTGTAGATATTTATTTTATATCTAGAGCCCTAATCCACTTAGTTAAAAATCATGAGGTGTGGGGCATAAATGGTTGGAAAATGGAGTGTCTCATTCTAACCTTGAGAAAGGGTACAATACAAGGTGACATAATGTTGAAGATGTTAAATTTACATATGTATTTTGGTACAGAGATTCTAAATCATGGTTCAAAGTGCTTGGGTCAGGGGTATGATAAGGAAAAATCATACTAGGAATGAATCAAAACACTACGAGGTGATGGGTTCTTCAAAAGTGATGTTAGGTCTCATAGGGATTGGATAACCCTTTTTTCAAAGTGAATCATTTGGCTAACGAACATAATCATATATGCAGGATCCATACGCATATATACGTAATCAAAACAAGTTTTCCTTGAATGCGAGTATCTTTTCCAAGGTCCATGGATAGATTACAATTATATGAGACACTCAAATCATGATGTGTGATTTGTGGAAAGTGTAATATTCAGGAAGCATTCGAGTACTATAAAAGTTTTCTCATTGCCTAGTGAACATATTCACATGGAAAAGAGATGTTCCAAGTCATTAATCTAAATCTTTTATGAACCTATTTTCCAATGATCATAACTTTACTTCTACATGGCATACATAGTAGGTCCTATAAGCTCCATGACTTGTTCATTTGCGCCCTTATTTTTTCCTAAATTATATAGATGAATATTTTAGTGAGAAAATTCATGACATTTTATGAGGTCTCCCTTGGTGTGTTTTCAAGATCCCAAGTTTTGTGCCTTTTTCTATTGTTGTTTAAGGTCTTGCAATTTATACTATTATAGCCTAGATTTTAAGGTCATAAAAATCTTACCAAAGTGTAGGTAAATTAATGTCATGACTCACATTGACCAAATATGGGGGATGATACACAAGAGCCCAATTTGGATATACAAGGTCAAGAGTTACCAAACATCCATATGAGTGGGAGATGGAAATATTTTAAATCATGGATCATGGTTCCCATGTCATGAGTATTAATATGGGGAAATCGTACTATGTGTAGTTTAGATCTCACTAAGGTGTTCAGTTATTCACCAATGATTTCATGGATCACATGGTTTGGAAGGCCCTTTTTGTTGAGTGACACATTCGGTTGGCAACCATAGGTTCCCATGAAAGATACATAGGCATAAATACATAGTGAAACAATGGGTACCTTGAAGTTGGTTATCTTTTCCCAGGGCCATAGAAGGTTTTGGTAACCCAAGGCACTCAATACATGAATTATGATTTATGTATTGAGGTGATTTAAAAGATGGAAGAAACACCCTATAATCTAGAAAACTGGGGTAAGGCTCTTTCTTTTCTTTGATAAGGAATAAAATGGGTGATGGGATGAACAATTTATTATCATGTAGCGGGGATGCGTTTTTCTTCCATCATTTTAACATCATATGGTAAGGACATTTTCTATGAGATTTATTATCATGTGATAAGGTCATTTTTTGTGCTATTTTAATGTCACATGACTAGGTTGTTTTCCATAGAGTTTAACATCATGTGGTAAGGATGTGGGATCTGACATAAAACATTTGTGAAAAATATATTTCATGCTCAAATAAGTAATATTTATATTTTTCTCTTACATATAAAAAATTAGTTTTTATGACTAAACCTCTATGCAGTTGGGGTGCATGTTTTTTATTGGTTGTTGTAGTTGGGCACATGTTTGGAGATCTATGTGTCACTATATATCCTATAATGATATGAATCATTCCACACATAATTATTGAAAAATACCCATGTTCAAGTATGAACATTATTAAAATTGGAGGAATTTTTATACTTATTTGATGTAACTGTGAATAGAGTTGGAGATCCAGGCATCAGTAAGTATCCGGTGAAGAGAGGAATCAAGTAAAACATAGTTCATGAATGGGGAATGCTCTATATAGGTCTAGCTGATAGGTAAGGTGGGTATTTTTCCATTTCTTGTTATAGCTAAGACCCTGATTGGATATCCAGGTTTCCCTACATATCCTCTGACGAAAATAATCAATAAACCCATAGTTTTTGAGGAACTCTATAGTTTTACATCACGCATCAAGGATACATGCTTCCCAATGTGAAAAGGGGGATTGTAGTTATACCCAAAGATGGAAAAATGATTTTAACTACATATCCTATGATAATAGGAACAAATCCACATGTAGTTCTTGATAAAGGATCTTCATATTCAAGTTTGGACTATACCCAAAGATGGGGTATTTTTATATTTTTTGTTACTATACCTAGGATTGAATATTTGGCCAGCAATAAATATCTTGATATGTAAGTAATGAAGTCACACATACTTCTTAGTGGGAGTGTTGTAAGAGGAAAACAACAACAATGTTTTTCCTCTCAGGAATGGATAACATGGATGCACAATTATATGTCATGAACGAGACATAAACCGCACAGTATAATATCATGTGGTAAGGACTCTATGTATTCATTTTATGGTCTTTCATTCAAGACAATTATGAGCCTCTCATGAGCTTCTATGCCTTTTTATGTGGGGAAGCCCTCACTAAAATTCCTATGATCAAAAGAGCTATGCTCGATGTGAGAATCAATGAATGGAAAGGGTTCCTATTACCATACACAGGTGGATAATGATAAGACAAGGGAATTTTTTATCATGTAGTGGAAGGAAAAAGATATATGATCAAGGGTCCCTACATATCTCATTGATAATGAGAATCAATCCATTCATTAATCTAGAAAACCAATAAAGCTTAATTCCATATGGGATGGACACCACTTATGTAGTTTAACATCTTGGAGTAAAGACATGGATCACTTGACATGAAGGAAAAGGATGGTTGTGGCTGGGCCCAAGAATAGAGGTTTGGGTGTTACTATATATCCCATAATTGAAGGAATAAAGAAACCTTTAGTTCGTGGTGATGGATATTCCCTATGTGGAGTTAAATCTAAAATTGATATGGGGGAATTTCATCCATACATCACATAGATCTAGTTCATATATAGTGAGTCATTAGTGAGATGGTTCTTTATGTGATGTTTAATGTCATACTATGAGGACATGTTCTGTACAGTTTAGTGACAATGTTTAATAAAATTCTCATGTAGTTTAAATTTGTGTGATTAAGATGACATATCAAGTAGTGGCTGAGCAAATATATAGGTTCAAGGAATCCATTCATATCTTGTTAAGAATGAAAATCAAGACATACATATTTCTAGAAAATTGTGCAGTTTAATGTTTTGTGGTTAGGACATCATCCATGTAGTTTTAAGGTCATGTGATAAGGAATTGGTCATACAATTTAACATCATGTAACTAGGATGAGATCATGATGTTTAACGTCATGTGTTAATAATTAGATCATACATTTTACCATCATGTTACTAAGACAATATCAAATAATTTAACATCATGTGACTAGGCTGAGATTGTTCATTTTTCTGGTAGGTAACATGGATGATATGTGCTTAATGAAAAATATGAGATGTATTTGTTGATAAATATAACATTGGTGTGTGTTTGTTTGTCTATGTGGTGGGTTACATGATCCCTATCCATTATGGTCGATGAGTAGGCTTCATTATGATAGAACCTATGTATGATATAATACCCTTCCCATTTGAATTCTCGATTTAGAGGCTTCTTTCGTGGTATCATTGGGGTTCTAAGAGACCAAAATAGTTCTACTTTGAGTAATGAATGATGGTGATCATGTTTATAAATGGCTCATACAATCCGATTACGATATATTTCAAGGTTGTGAAATGTAAAAAACCTGTTCTCATCAAGTCTCTCTAATTCATCTAGATTATTTTTCAATTTCTCATAATCTAAGAGCTATCTGCAAATGTCTATTTGGATTAAAGGTAGCTATACTTATATAGCTAACAATACATTAGTCCCATATACCAATGAATATTGGGTTTCTTATGTAGTAGTACATGTAGTGGTAAGGTATGCCCATAAATCAGAGAGGAGTTTGTCTGATTAGGACTTATTATCAATGTTAACCATCTTATAATGCATATTTTACAGAGTCATATTGAATGATTCTATCTATCCATTATCTACCATATGATAGATATATGAGTGATTGGTCTTGATATTGTACTCCTGGTACAGTTTCTTCAACTCTACAGAATAGAAGTTGGTTTCTTTGATCTGTAATATTAAGTTAGGGACATATAACAAGGTGGTGAAATGGGAATTCATGGATTTTATGATATTCTATTTCCCAAAAACATTTAGGGGTATTTCTTTAGCCTATTTTCAAAATAATTTGGTAGCATTAATGATGTACTTTAACTTTCTAGTCGTTTCTAGGGGATATGGACCCACAATATCCATTACCCAAATAAGAAATGAATTTGAATATTTAGCTGTATGTAGAAATTATGGGGGTTGATGGATAAATTTTTCATGGATCTGGAAGACATTACATTTCTTAGTGAATTTCTCATAGTCCTGTATCATGGTTTCCTAATAAAAACCCAACCTCTTGATTAGGTGGGATAGTTTGGTCCCAGACCGATAAGTGATGTAGGATCTTTCATGGAATTCTTATATGATGGTGGTAATATCTATTTGTTTATGAATCAGAGTAGGATTCTATTAAATCATAACTCATAGTGGGGTTTTTTTCATTATAACCATACTACAAGGTAAAATTCACTATATAACAACAAATCTATTCCCTTTAAGCTCAGTATGTTGGTAGAGATCTACTTTGGAGTTAACCAACTATATACTCCATCCATCTAGAGGTGGATACCATTTCATCGGGTTTGGGGGAAATTTTTACCTGATTGAATTCATCGACATAACAAAGAATGATCAGTGATACCATTATTTGATGTATGATATAGAATTTTGCTTTCTCTTAATCTGGGTCGGCCAGGATGGTGAATGCATTTTCCGATGCATCATCTTGATCATTCTGTGATCAGGGAACATGATAAAAACATGGGTTCAAAATGGAACTCTACCACTAGTCCCATGATGTGGCCAGTAATAGGGGATAGTTCTTATATTTTTATGGAATAATATCCATTTATCTACTTTATCACAAATTCTGAATCCTCTTTAATATTCAAATAGTCTATATGTAGTTGTAGTGACAGCTGCAAGATACCAATGAGGGATTGGTTTTGGCCTCATTATGTGTGCAACCTTTAAATAGTAAATAATAGAGAGGAAAAATAATTTTTCTGGAGAGAAAAATAAAATCCACAATACAACCTGATTGAGCTTTGGGTCTTCCATCTTTTTTTATAGGAATTTAGGAGGTTCTATCAAAATACATCTCCCATGTGCATGGAGTGTTATGGGAATATGATACCTCTTCATCTAGAAGATCAATTTCCACTAATGTATTTTCCAAAGTAGGATGTGATACTAGGAAATAATCTAGGTATTTCCATTTCATCAATTTATGTGGTTTGAAATGTATTTCATATTGTTGTAGAATGGATGCCTATCGAGATAGTCACCATATTAGCATAGGATGAACAAGGATATATTTGAGCATATCAATATGAGAGAATATGTTAAATTCATGGAAATGAAAGTAATTTCCACCATTTTCCATACAATGTTGAGTTCAAGGAATTTATTCTCGATATTGAAGTATCAAGTCTATGTACCTCACAATATTTGGATGAGGTTGTAGAGACTACTTTCTCTCCCCAAATCATTTTTATGTATGAGGAGGCCACCCATTGAGAATTACATAAATAGCACATAAAATATGATTGGTCTCTATTAGAAAAGAGTAATCAGAGCTGGTGGGTTCAGTAAATGATGCTTGATAATTTTAAAGGCTCCTCTAAAGTCATCATCTTAGTGATATACTTTTTACTTCATCATTATCTTAGTAAATAGGCAAAAATTTCTGGATAATTTCTTTATGAACCACTAAGTATAGGCAATATTCCCTTGAATCCACCTCTATTAATTAATATTTCTAGGGGTAGAATTTCAAAAATAACACAAGTCTTATATGGGTAAACCTCGATGTCGTGGTGGAATACAAAAAAGACAAGGAACATTTCTGATATTACTCCAAAACTGAATTTCAGTGGATTCATCATCAAAATATGCTATAATAACATATCATAGACTTTTTTATGATCCATGAAGTGATCACACAACTATACTGATTTGTCAACCATGAGATCCATGTAAAATTATACTAACCATCCCTAGAATGAATTAAAGATATGATGCACGATGTGTTGGTATGTGGTGTCAACATTCCTTAAACAAAAGGGAATGACCAGATAGTAAAAGATCACCTGAGGCACTTTGAATGTAGTGTCTTCTTCATCTTTTTGGGGACATATTTATTTGATCATACCTTGAAAAACCATTTATGAAGGAAATGTATTTGAATCTATCTATTTCATCGATCATGTGTTCTGTGATCAAGAATGGGAAATCAGCCTTTGGGAATTTCTGATTAAGGTCCCTAAAATCGATGATGATCCATATTTTCACATTCTTATTCTTGATGAGGAAAATGTTAGCAAGCCATCTTGGGTATTTCAAGTCCTAGAAAATGTCGGATTTAATAAATTTGTTAACATATACATCAACATTAGTGGAATTAGAGGGGGGAATCCTCCTCGCTACCTTCTTAAAGACTCAATCCTCATTGGGTAAACCAAGATGGTGCATAGAAACATATTGATTTTGTCTAAGAATTTTTGTATAGTTTTAAGAAGAAAAAATATAGATTTTTATTTATAAATGCTATGTATACCACTTTCTATTCGAGGGGAATTGAGGAACTAATCAGTATATGACATGGATCTTCTTATGTTCCTAGATTTATATATCTAAGATCATAAATGGGAGTGGATATTAATTCCTCCAATGATATAAGGATGTCCCTAAGGTTATCCTTATCTTATTCCACTTATTTTTCTATGGATACCTTTATAGATTAAATTTTAAAACTAGGAGCTTCCCTATCCCTATTAGGCTGAGAGAGGCCCTAAGTAGAGGTATTATCATCCCCTAATTCCCGAGTCATTTTAAATAGATGTCGAAACTGATTATCTTTAACACTTTTTATAGGGATAGAAGTGGATTGGACCTCTGGGAGTTGGTCTATTACATCAACTAGATTTAGGGGGAGCACATAGTCACTGTTGAGCATAGTACATGGATTTTCAGGGGTAGTCCCAAATATATATGGGATGCATCCTGTATATCATCATCCACCATTGGTTTGATTCCTCCCCTTTTTGTATAAATTTAATTCTGCATATTTGGATCTCCATGTCTTGAAGAGGGTGCTATTACCATGCATTATTTTGACCTTCCTATCCACGGGTTATTTTATATATTTATGAAATGTTGAATTTATATCTATGTGGAAATGGAACCAAGTCATTTTGAGCAACAAATTTTATGTGATTTATTGCTAGTTAACCCTAAAATTAGTATGAGATATGAGATCCCCAAACTGAAATTTAGGTTTTATCTTTCCTAGAGGTCTTTTACCACACTTATCATACCCTTGAATGATCATCATGGTGGGAGATCGGTGCCATTCACTATATCTAAAATGTTAGAGGGTTCAAACCATGATGAGGTTGATCCCACAACCATTATTTGTCAAATCCATTTAGAAGACAACATTATTGAGTTTACCTAAAACATATTGGTTCCTGATATGATCTTGGAAGAAATCTTCCTGATCTTAGTTATTATAAATTTATTATTCTGACATAGTCTCCAATAGATAGACCTTTGATGCATTGACTTTTACCTCAAATTCCTATGGTATCTAGAGGGCTTAAACGAGTGCCTCCTAAAGTTATTTTGAAAGATTGAGAATATCATATATTGATAGATTGGTTGGGAAAGATGCCACCTATTTCAGAATGTAATAATTTTGTTCTAGAGGTTGGTGCTTCTTGTGGTGGGGTTTCTCCATAAAATGTTGCTCAAGAGATGAGAAATTTGAGGTGGACATGCCTAATGCCTGTACAGAGGTTATGTTAGAATATTCTCTAGGTGGAATGGTCGTGATGAACTTACCCATTTTCTAAGATTTTCAAATAATCGAACCCCTTGTAGAAGGTCATGTATGAAAACCGGGCATGGGTGACTGCAATAAGGTTCTAGGAAACATCTATGCCTCCTTGGGTCATGTTGGAGTGATTTCTCAAGTGTATAAATTTCATATATTTCCTTTATAGGGATGTGATAAAATCATGGGGTCTGTTCATTCTCATTTTATCCATTGTAACTTCTATTCCTTCATATGAGGCCTCCAATTCCCTAATTATACATAGGAAACTCTTATTCTGATGCATAATCATCATCATAGAAGGGATTTTCCATGTGAATCATGTTGATAAAACAAAATATGAGATCTTAATCTGATGAGGATTCCATTTTATGGGGAGGTTCCCATGACTTTGATGTTGTAGGGAAGAAATCCACCAGTGCTAGAGATTGCATAGGAGAAAAATATGACTCTTCCTCTTATATTTATTCAAACTTCTGATAATTGTACCCACAATTGGGAGGTATATATGATGATACCTCCATGGGTGGTGGATCTATTGTGGGTATGCACAACTATTATACCAGTGTGTAATGAGCTCTATCCATTATTTAATGAGTCATCTAGTTGTCAAATTTTCACTCACTCCTAGATAGAACACTATACCGACCATCTTCAATTTCTAACTAGTCAATAGTTATGCAGGCCACATACTCTAAGGAGTTATCTAACCCCACCTTTACAAAATAGACCATGCCATGAAGGATGAATTTTATGGAGAAGTAATCTAGGATATTATGACCCAACCTTCTATAGAAGGGGTAGTAGTAGGGGAAACCAGTGAGGTTGAACTCATCGGGCTTCCTAGGATGTGGACGCCCGATTAAGTGATTGTGCATTGATGAGTCAAAATAACTTGGGACTTGTTCATTTATAAATGTTTAAGATTTATTCATCCATTCCTAAAATATAGGGGGACCCATATTTCCATATGCTTCTAGATGAGGGTGATTTCTTGGATCTCACCACTCGACAGGAGGTTCATGGTGGTTTAGGACTTGAATAGGTGTCTGGATGGGCACTTATGATACCTTTAGAGAGAAAATATAGCTTTTTCGTTGCCTATAAATTTCCACTATGTTGATTGCATGATATGAGACTTGGACCATGTTCATTGAATGGAATCCTCAAGAAATTATTTCATTTCTACGAGCTCATGATACCCACCTAGATACTTTATTAGGATGATAGGTGTTTGAAACTCTTCCTAGATATTTTAATCATAGATTTATAGTATTGGTTCCTACGAGGTGGGGGGATATTGGATAAATAGGTTAAACCTTTCCAAGTGGCTTTAAATAACTACACCCTCTCATTATTTCATTTCATGTAGTTAGTTAGGTTGATGATTTCCATTTTCCTCAACATAAATATGAAAAAATAAAGGAACTGAAAAATAAGCTATTCTCATCTTAAAGTGGATCCTACTAGAAGGATTTTGTACCAAAAAAGATGGCCCTATTATATTTTGAACAAAAAACCTAAACTTGGTCGCCTCCTATTGAACTGGAGGGCCCATTATCAGCCCACACCAGGATACGAAGTGTGTGAGATATTTTTCGAGGTCACCTGAACCATAAAAGGTAGATAAGGTAGTATTTACAAAATTATGTGGTATAAAAGGTTCATCCACCCACTTATAATATGGTTTCTTCTTAGGCTTCACATGTTCATGTCACACTTCTATGGCTTCAATTTTAGTATAAGTGGACTCGATGATGTTAAGATGCTTAAGAGGCACTACTGTTTGATCTGCCTCCCGTATAAAGGGTTAAGGTGAGGTATGATGAGGTGGCCCCACAATAATCTCCTTATAATTCAATATTCATCCTAATAATGATTTAAATCCATGGATAAGGAGAGGTTGTCACCGTAATAGAAAGAAGTCAAGATCATTTTCGACTAACTCATTTATGTAGATTGTTTTCCTTGATCCAGATCCAATCTGATGCACCGACTTCTATATCACTAGTATATCAAATAATTAGGGGGAATGTTCATCTTATCTATTATAAAATGACCATAAGGAATATTTACCCTGATTAAATCCTCATTTATTTTTCTGAGATATTTCCTTTCACTCTCGTACTATGATAACTATTCCTCCATTGATGGAATTTGAACTATCATGGGTGGTGATTAGGATGTAGTCACACCATTACATTTTCATTGGATGTTTTTCACCAGAGTGGTGGGAAATAATTATTCTTAGGTACCATATTATAGAGATTTCTCTAGTTTCAGGTGCGTATAGCATTGCATCCAGAACATCCCCCTCTTGGGGTAGATTTTCCATGATGTGGCCCTTTATAATTGGGTCATTGATCCAAATTTTTTTTCATGTTGATAGTGATTACATTAAAATATGGATATCTAGAAATGGTTATTGTTCCATTAATTTCAACTTAATATAATGATTATGCTCTGCCTTTAATGGTGTCATTATTCGAACCCCTAACCTTATTGGTTAGTCCTGGATTGCGACCTCAGTGGGATCATATTATCATATCTATATATGACACATGTCTTGGTCTATGAACATTGATCATGAGGGAGTTTTGGTCATTATTTCAGAATGGGTCCAGAATAACGGATGTTTTCCTTATGACCTGAGGAACAAATTAGATGATTACCATTTATATTTGCCTCCCAACCTAGAGAGGTCTGATTATATTTGTGATGATGATGATGAAAATTCCCCAAGAAGTAATACCCCATGTTTTTATGGACCATTTTTCTCAAATAAATTAAATTTTCATTGATATATTGCACATATATTAGTCAAATATTCCATTCACATGGCACTTAAATGGCATATGTCACGTGCAACACCATCTTCGCATTGGTTACAGGCAACAATAAGTTTATGCGAAACAAATTTTTTGTTATAATTATTTAAATGAGATAGTTACAACCTAGATATTAAAAATAGTAATATGAATAGTAATAAATACTTTTCAAATAATTTTTATATTGGTTTTATAAAAATAAAACATATTGATAATGAAAGATATATTTTTTTAGCAAAGTCCGTATATGTTTGAAAATACCATTTCTCAAATGAACATCTTTTCATGTCATAATATGAAAACAAAATTAAATTAAATTTAGACAATTTTTAAAAATTTATTTTTGAATTTATAATTTCTAAATTATCTTAGGGTTACATTTTGGGATTTTTTTTGAGAAACTTCATTTTTGTATGAATAATGAAAACTATTAAATTTTAATTGAAAACATATTTTTACAATAATTTATATATAAGGTTATATTATATTTTTAAACTATTTCAAATTTAAATTAGATTTAATTTTTATCATTTAATCATATATAGGTCATTGGAACTCATTTCACATTGAAATTGGATATAAATATAATGCAAACATTTGATCATTTCTACTTTTAAAACCTGCAATGTTGTCCTGTCCGCGGAATTAAATTTAACATATTTTATGAAAATTTTGTGATTTGAATTATGAAAAATGTATTCCATATTTTAAATCATAATAATTTATAATATCTTGTACGTTCAACTTAGTTTTGACCAAAAAATATTAGTGAATGTAAGTAAAATTCATTACAATGGTTAAGGTAAAATAAATCTTAACAAGGGAATAAACCCTAAAATTATGGGGCCAAATGACCAATCCACTTTTCCAACACCCATTTTGTGGAAATTGTTCTACCCTTAACCTTCCATTATTGAGTTCGGTTGGTTTTTTATGATTTTTTATTTAAAAACATGGGTAGACCTTACTTTTTTTAAAATATTCCAAGCATGTCCCCTCCCTTCCATATAAAAGGCCATAAACTCTACCCATTTTCACTCCTCTAAAACCTCTTACAATCAGCTATGATATTCCTAATAAATTTCCAAAAATCCCTAAATTACTCCTTTAATCATCACTTTGGTCATAAATCCTTCAATGGAAGACCTTTGGTGAAAACCAAAAGGAGTTACCTGATTAAATGGTAACACCCTCCCTCAAGCTCCTTTGTTTCCATTTACTTCTACACTATTTTAATTCTCCATTTTCAATTAATATTCAATGATAAAATTATCCTAAATATACTGATATCCTGTTATAATATGGATTTTACCTACACTTATACATACTTTCATCTAAAGGGTAATGAACATACTCTTTATGTGTACGACAAACTAATGCCTCATGAAACGATGATTGTTTGTTTTCCTTTTCCACCTATCATGGTGGGAATTATGATGGAAAATATATTTATATATGATATATATGATATTAATTATCTCTTTAAAAATATTTAATACTTTTAAAAATCATATATTTATAATTTTATTTTTGTGTAAATATAATAATTTTGATTGAGGAAGTGTGGACTACCGCCCCATCAAAGCGACGCGATTTGTTCACACTATACATAAAATGTATGATGGATGGGTTCAGTGAAATTATATGATATATATTATATAATAATTGAACTAGAATAATTATATATATATATGTAAATATGTATACATATATTTCATTTAATATCTTCCTTTCAATACAACAATTAAACAGAAACAACATTCATGCGTACTTACGACCTACCATCCCCTGAACGGTATATTTCATTTCATAATTTATATTCTATGGATTATTATAATAAAAATATAATTAATATAGATGATATTTATATCATGTTTTAAAATATGTAAATAATGATAAAAGTATAAGGCCCGAATACATAACAAATTATGACACATGCGAAGAAAAAAGAGGATATTACCTGAAGTGAAACCTTAACATAGAATAGATAACAATAGGGTAATATATAGTCATAATAAGACCATATATGTTATTATATAAAAGAATATGGTTCTATATAATAAATATATATTTATTATACATGATTTTTAATTGAGTATGATGAGATTCAAGACACAAGGTAAGTGGATTTATAGTCTCACTTTTATTTCTATAAGATTTGTGCCTTATTCACCTCCAATATCTTTTGTGGGGTGATTTTACCACCCAGGAATATATTATATTATTTTTATACTTAATTTTATGATTATTAATATCTCCATTTTATGATCTCTCTTACATGGGTTTATGTTGGAATAGTTACCAAATTAGAAAAGTAGTTTTGTTTCAATTTTTGTTCATTAAGACACATGTTGTGAACTTCAAGAACAATGTTTTCAAAAAAGTTTTAAAGGATGATATTTTGATAAAATTTTCAGGAAAAAGGGATTTTAAAAATGTTTTTTGGTTTTCTATTTTTCTTTAAAATTTATTAATGTGTATTCAAAGAAATGTTTTTCAAAATGCTTTCAATCCTCTTTTGTATGTTTTAAATGAAAATGGTTTTGAATATGTTTTCAAGATATATTAATATTTTTTCAATGAAAAAGTTTTAAAAAAATGTTGTCAAATATTTATTTATAATTTTACATGTTCATTTTAATAAAAATGGGTTTTTGAAGGTTTTATTTTTTAAAGATCATTTTTCAAAGAAGACTAGTGGTGGATTCTAATCATGAATATGAGAAATCAAGATGAAATTGAATCTATGGATAAAGATGAGTTCAAAGACTTCTTCTTTAACAACTAATTTCGTCGGGTTCTTCATGTGAAGATGGAAAAAGGAGTTCCTTATGTTGAACAAAACAGATGATGAATCCATTAGTACCTACGAGGCTAATTTAATAGGACTTTTGAGGTACGATTACAAAATTATCATCCAACCTGAAATTAATGTTTTTAGATTCTTCAAAAGATTAAATCCATGTATCAGAAGAGAATTTTCCATAATATAATTTAGTAGATATTGAAATATTGAGTTCTATGCAATCATGGTTGAAATGGAGGTTGGAGTCATGTATCTATCTCATAATTTTTAAAAGAAAAGTAGGATTGAGTTTAATTGAAAATCTAAAAACCATGAAGGGAATATAATGATCTTTCCTTTATGATCTATGTATATAAAGAAGCATGGAGTAAATTTTATTAAGGGGTATAATAATTTTTTATGTGTATAAGGGAACATAATTAAACATTTTATTACCAAAGTGATGGGATGACATTAGATAAAAAATGGAGAAAAAGTAACAGATAATACACCTCCTTGGATTCTGTGCTACAACTATTTGGAGAATGGTCATTATGCTAACTATTGACCAAACTTAAGGCCTAATAATGATGATCGACATCATAAATCTCTTAAACCAAGTGAGAAGGGGAAATATAACGCGGCCACTATTTCTAACGAGGGGTATGATAATGACATGGTGAAATATACACTTACCATCCACTATAGAACTAAAAATTTCTTATTTTATTCTGGATATACCCACTCTTTCATATCTAATTAATTTCATAAAGGTATTAAGATTTCACCTAAATTATTAGATGTGGAATTAGTAGTGAAAACCCCTAATTCTATGATGATTTCACCTCATGTGTATTGTTCCTCTATGATTGATGTCTGTGAGAATATACTTCCTGCAATTCATGACATCCATCTTTTGGTAAATTTATGTCATATATGACATGGATTGGATTTCACTATATAAATCCCATATCAATTTTCAATTAAGGGAAGTTATGTTTGAAATTTCAAAACCTCCAACAATTGTACAGCAAGGTTACGACAAGTATGAACTTTATATGGGTATTACATAAAGTGTATTGGTCTTAATTCTAATTCAAAAGGGTTTTTTATCTTAATTGGGTGGGAGAAAATCAACATCGATGATATAATTTTTGATTGGGATTTTTTCGATGTCTTTTTGGAGGAGTTTCCAAGCCTTCCACGAAAATGAAAATTTGGGTTCCCAATATAACTCATACTTGGTTCCACACCAATTTCAAATAATCTCTATATAATTTCCAAAGTTGAGTTGCAAGAATTAAATAAACAACTCCAAGAAAACCATTATAAGAGATTCATTAAACCAAGTTTATCACCTTGGACTGAACTTATTAGTTTTGCAAAAAAAATGATAGATCAACCCAACTCTACATTTATTATCGAGAGTTGAACCAGATAAAAGTCCAGAACAAGTATCATTTTCCCTATATTGATGACTTGTTTGATAAAATGCATGGAGACAAATAATTTTCGAAGATTAACATTAATTATGGATATCATTAATTAATGTTCAAGAAAGGCAATATACACAAGATGACATACTATAAATGTTATGGATTCTGTGAATATATAATAATTCCTTTTCATCTTACTAATTCCCCTCATTTCTTCTTGGATTTAATTAATAGAGTCTTTAGGGATTACCACATTTAGATTGTGGTAGTCTTTATATATTATATTCTTATCTATTAAATGTTTAAGGATGATCATGAATACAACTTTATAATTGTACCAAAGACCCCATGGAAGGAGAAAATATATGAAAAATTTATATAGTGTTAATTTTGGATGAAAAATGTTTAATTTTTAGGTCAGATAATCTCAAACTATGGTATAACATCAGATCTATCAAATACAGAGGCTATTGAATTTTGTCCTAGAAAAACCATAGTGATTGAGATCTGAATCTTTATTTGTTTATATAGATAGTATCAATGGTTTTTGGAGATTTTTTCATGAATATCTAATCCTCTGACCAAATTTACTCAGAAGGGTGCCATGTTCAACTCGATAGATGCATGTGACTAAATTTTTAGGGTACTGAAGAGAAGGTTGGTGGGAACACATGTTCTTATTTTATTCTATAGTGGAGAAGGGTTTTTAATCTTTAGTGATGAATCAAATAATGGATCATTATTTTTTATCATGCAAAATAACATGGTAATCACTTATAGCTCATGATAGTTTAATATTCTGGAGGCAAATTACCCAAATAATGATTTAGAGTTAGAAATAATATTTTTTTTGTTAAATATATGAGGCACTATCTTTGTGGAGAAAAGTGTGATATATATAATGATCCTAAATGTGTGAAATATATATTCACACATAAGGATTTTGACATTTTCCAGAGAATATGGTTAGATTTGATAATGAATTGTGACCGCTCAATACATTACAACCAAGTGAAAGAGAACTCGGTGGCTGATGCTTCAAGTCGAAAGGATCAATCTTGCTTAACCATGATGAGGATCACAAGAGATCTAATATTTATGGATTTGAAATGAATGGAGATAGAAATACAGAAGAAAGGGAGACAATATTATTTTTATCAAATAAATATTCAACCCTCTATAAAAGTGAAGATTAAGGAGGCACAGAAGGAAGATGCAGATCTATAAAAGAATTTTATAAATGTTCCTAAGTTTAACCATTATCAGGATGGAATGGTGGCTTTTAGGAAGAATGTTTGAGTTCCTTCCATACAAGATTTGAAGAAGGAGAATTTAGAGGAAGCTCACAATTCTTCATTCCCTATTCATCATGGATGTAAAATGATGTATGGAAAATTTAATGAAAACTTCTGGTGGGTTGTAATAAAGAGTGACATTGCATAGTTTGTATCTCAGTGCTTGGTATGAAAAAAAAGTTAAATCTCAATGAAAAAGTCAAAGGGGATGTTTCATCCTTTACCCATACCAGAATGGAAATGGGGGAATATCACTATGTATTTTTTTATTAGAATACATAAAACTTCATAAGGATTTAATAATATTTGGGTGGTAGTCGATCGCCTTAAAATTTCATCACAATTCATCACTATTGTATAAGGCTTCTCTCTAGATCAACCTTCCTTGATATACATTAAGGAAGTTGTACGAATGTATGGAGTAACACATTATATTGTATCAAATAGGGATCAGAGGATTACCTTTATATTCTGCTTATGTCTTCATCAAGAACTTGATATTGAATTGAGTTTCAATACTGCTTATCATCCTCAATCATATGAAAAATATAAATGAATAATTAAAAACCTAGAGGATATGTTGAGTTCCTATTATCTTGATTTAAAAGGAGGTTAGGAAGAAAAAACTTCTCTAGTTGAGTTTTGATAAAACAATAGCTTTCAATCAAGCATTTGGATGACACCTTATGAAGTCCTATATGAGATGATATGTAGAACTATAACATGTTGGGTTGAGGTTGGAGAGAGAAAGCTATTGGAACCTAAGATCGATGAATATATGGAAGAGAAGGTTAGATCCATTCAACAATATATCAAGGAAGCTCACTGTTAGAAGAAAATTTATTCTGATAACTGATTTCCTGATCTAGAATTTGAAGTTTTTGAGAAGGTGTTTCTATGAATCTTTCCTTGGAAGAAATTTATGAGGTTTGGGTAGAATGGGAAACCAAGCCCTTGGTATGTTAGTCCCTTTGTGATTCTTGATCGTATTGGGATGGTAGCAGATCAATTTTACCTTCCTCTAAATATCTCTTAAGTCAAAGATTTTTTCAATGTATCTATCTGGAGGAAGTACATGCCTAACCATTCATATGTACTAAACTCATAGGTCATACTTTTGGAGCAGGATCTTTTATACAAGGAACAACTAGTTAAAGTTATGGATCACACAGAGAAAGTCCTACCAAAAAAGACCACTAAATTGGTCCATGTTTTGTGTAGAAATCAGTGGTTTGAGGAATATATGTGGTAACTTGAGGATATGATGAATCAAAAGAATCCACATTTTTTAACAAAATGAATAATTTTGAGGGTGAAATTCATTTTATGGGGGGTTAAATGTAACATCTTGAGATTTTTTAGAATTTTTTATCGAATAAATTAATTTTTCATTGATATATTACACTGAGCTATGTTAAAAAATCAATTCACATGACACCCACTTGGAATATATTATACACAACATCGATTTGGCATACATTGCATGTAACATAGAGTTTCTATGAAACATCTTTTTATAATATAATTATTTAAATTAGACATTTATAACCTCTATGTTAAACATAGTAATATGAATAATAAAAAATAATTTTGAAATAATTTTTATAATTTTTTTATATAAATAAAAAAAATTGATATGGAATAATATATTTTTTGGTAAAATCCTTATATTATTAAAAAAACATTTTATTAAATAAACTTATTTTCATATCCTTTTGTGAAAAACAATAAAATTAATTTTAGATACATATAGAAAATGAATTTTTCAAAATATACATCATTTTTGAATTTATAATTTTGAATTTATTTTAGGCTGAGATTTTTGTATTTTTCCGAGGAACATTATTTTCGAAAGAATAGGGAAAAATACTGAATTTTAATTCAAAACTGCTTTTTGATCAAATTTTTGTATAAGGTTTAATTATGTTTTTCAACTATTTTAAAATACAATTAGATTTAATTTTTATAAATTTATCCATTATATTTCATTGGAACAAATTTCATATTGAAATATGATATTAAAATTTAACAAATGTTTAAACATTTTTACATTAAAACCCCATAATGTTGTCCCATCACTATGATTAAATTTTAAATAATTTATACAAATTATATGATTATAAGTTATAAAAATGGCTTTATAATTTTTTAATTATCATAATTCATAATTTATAATATGTTCAACTTAATTTTTTACCAAAAATAATAGTGAATGTAATTAACTTTATTTATAATGATTAAGGTAAAATTAATCTTATCAAGGGAATAAACCTTAAATTGAAGGGCCCAAATAACCTAGAAACTTTCCGAACACCAATTTTATGTCCATTATTCATTCAATAAACTTCCATTATTGAGTTTATTTTATTTTTTTGATGACCTTTTAGGTAAAATCAGGGGTATACATAACTTGTTTTAATAAAATCCAAGTATCTTCCCTCCCTTCCTTATAAAAGGCCACCCACTCTACCCATTCTTCATACCTATAAAACCTCCAAGGGTCAAAACATATCTTCCCAATACACTTACTAACATCCCAAATTTCCTCCTTTAAGACCCTATTTGAGATGAAAACCTTTAAAGGAATCCCTTTGGTTAAAACCAAAGGAGTTACCTGATTAAGAGGTAACACCCTCCCTCAAGATCATTTATTTTCTTTCTTTCTCCACTATATCAATTATACATATTCCATGCTTATTGAAAAAAAACTTATCATCAATATACTATGTTTTCTATACCATTTTTTTTACCTACACATACACACACTTCCATTTAATGGGCAATGAACATACTATTTATGTGTATGGTGAACTACCGCCTCACCAAATGATGATTGTTAATGTTCCTTAAACCTCATATCATGGTGGGAATTATGCTGGAAAAAATGATTTTATATAATATATATGATATATGTTATCTATTTCAATGATAAAGAAGCAAGGGAGGGTTAGTTCTAGTGGGTTGGACCTATAGGTCATGTATTGGGAATGGTATGCCTCTAGGCCTTTCGGTCATTAATTTGAAAGTCATGTCAAACCTTGTGCCTTGGGCCGACGGGTCTTGTACGAGTTTCCCTTCAACCCTTAAAAGGGGGATTATCCATAATAAAATAAAATATATGTCCTTTGGGCCATTTTGGATTTATATGTTATCTCTTTAATATTATTTAATTATTTTACAACAAATATATTTATACATTAAATTTTATGTAAATATGTTATTTTTGTTTGAGGAAGTGTGTACTATCGCTCCCTCAAAGCAATGTAATTCATTCACACACTACATGGAATGTATTAATGATGGGTATACTGAACTATATATGATATATATGATATAATAATTATATCATAACAATAATATATATATTTTTATATTTCATTTAATTTATTCTTTTCAATATGGAAATTAAACAGAAATAGTGTTCATTTTTACGTACAACCTATCGTCTCCATGAATTGTATATTCCATTTCATAATTATATATTTGATAGATTATTATAATAAAAATATAATTAATATAAATTATTTTTATTTCATGGTTTAAATTATATAAATATTTATATAAGTATAAGGACCAAAGATATAAAAATTAAGACACATGTGAAGAACAAAGAGGATATTACACGAAGTAAATCCTTAACATAGAATTTTTAACAAATGGATAATATAAAGTCATAAAAAATATTTTAAATAAATAATAATATGGATCTATATAATAAAAAACATTTATACAGGGGGTTTTAATGAGTACGATGAGATTCAAGTCACAAGGTAAAGGGATTTCTAGTCTCAATTTTATTTTGGTTAGATTTATACCTTATTCACCACTCATATCTTTTTTGTGGTAATTATAATACCCATGAATATATTATAGGACATTTATTCTTAATTTTATGAGTATTTAAATACCCATTTGAAGATCTATCTTTCATGGGGTTTTTGTTTCAAGAGTTTCCAAATTGGGAAAGTAGTTTTGTCTCAATTTTCTTACTTTGAGACACATGCTATGGACCCCATGAACCATGTCTCATAAAATGTTACAAAAGATGTTATTTGAAGATCATTTTCAAGAAAAAAAATTTTTGAAAATATTTTATGGTTTTAAAGATCAATTTAAAAGATTTTAAATTATTTCTAAAGAAAAAATTTTCAAAAAAATTTCAGGCTTATATTATTCGTTTTCAAGGAAAATATATTTGAAAAAATTTTCATGATCTCGGTATTTGTCTTAAAAGAAAAAAAATTCCAAAATATTTTCAAATATTTTTTATATGTTTTCGATTTTATTTTCATGAAAATAGTTTTGAAAATGTGTTATGTTTTAAAGAGCCTTTTTCAAATAAGAAAGTATATTTTCCTTAAGAAATGTTTTAAAAATATCATTCCATGTTATTTTCCATCTAAGATGAAATACATTGATGTTACTAATGCCCTTATAGGAAGTGATCCAAAGTATACATTCATATTATTTCTTTAATGTTTTATGTTTTTATGGAATGATGCTTAGGACACCAGTTTCTCTTCCATATGTTATATTCTTTTGAAACCTAGTAATTTTCATAGGTTATGGCTTGATGAACTGATTATGAATCCTATCTATTTTCTATAGGTTATGATGTGATGATATGTTATTTTTACCCAATTCATTTCATGGGATTATGATAGGATGTTTATAAAAATGATCACTTTTTATGGGTCATGACACTACTGAAATGTTACCCTTTACCAACGGTTTAGAACCGTTGGTAAAGGCTGGTAAACCGTTGTTATATTATATACCAAGGGTTTCCTAAACCGTGGCAAAGTAAGCCTTTTTTATAGGCTTATACCAATGGTTCTATGTAAACTATTGGTATATGTGTTAAACTAAGAGATATACCAATAGTTTCACAAACCATTGGTATATGTTACCGTTATTCCAATAGTTTAGAACCATTGGTATATAGTGTACAGTATACATCCAAAGGCTATACCAATAGTTTCAAAAATCATTGGTTGAAATTTATACCAACAGTTATAACAAAATTGTTGGTATAATATACATCAAGAGGCTATACCAATGGTTTTAAAAACTGTTGGTATACATATGCTGTAGAGCTCCACAGAAGCAGCAACTTGCAGCCACCTCCAACCTGTAGCAGCCACCTCCAACCTGTTACTCTCCATGACCTGCAAGAACACATACACCCAGAATCCAAAAGGCTACATAGGATGTTTAAAATTCTTCCAAAATTCCAAAATTTATAAATTTAAAATTCATTCCTCACTCAAACCACAACACAAAAGAAAAATATAGAATCCAATACATACACAATCCAATACATCCAGAATTGAAATGAAATAACACCCATAACACCAATAAAAAATTAAAATCCTATACATTCAGAATCCAATACACTTAACAATATTCAAAATCTAGAATTCATTACCAATACACCCAGAATCCAATACATCTAGAATTCAGAAATTTATAATTGAAAAGCAATAACACCCATAACGGTATTATAAATTTAGAATTCACTCCTCACTCAAACCACAACACCAATACACACAAGAGAATAAGATTACATGTTATAGGAAGCACATGGGATGTTTATTCATGGTCTGGGGTTGACTATATTAAAACCAACAGGAAAACATGGGAAGAGTGGACAAGGATCATGATACCAATAAGATAGACAATGATAGTGGTCACAAGCTTAGAACTGGGATGAGTTATAGGAAGTGAATGGGATGTTTATATTCCTTTAATGACTATGTATATATGTATAAATGGTTCTTGATGTGTTAGTGGGAAACATTGACCAATCTTGACATATGAGAAGGGTTACTAGAATATCCTACATGTTTTTCATAGAATTTTCAATTTGAATTAGGGGGTATGTGTCTTATTGCAATTTGGTCTCCTAGGTGTTATGTGAGATGAATACCTATTTTGGGTAGTGGGTATGAATATTCAATTATGTATTTGGTATTGGATTCCCAAAGGGACTTCGGTTTGGTCCTCGAACCCACTGTTTGAGGATGAGATTGGCACATTAAATTTCATGTGTTTTAGAATAGGGGTTGGAGTTCCTCACATGAGAGGTGGATTGTGTGAGGATGGACCATGGATCCTTGTGCTAAAGTATCAATAAAATCTGAATACGTTTGGTCGATTTTTCGTATGCAAGTTGTTTTTTACACTTAAAATCTTGTCTATTTCAAATAAAAGTTAGACAGTTTGAGTGGTACTGGACACACAATGCCTCAGATTGAAGGGAGGTTAAATTTTACACGTCCAAAATGAAGTATGTACCATTTTCATAATGTATCAAAAGAATATGAATGCGTTTGGGCTGTTTTCGTATTCCAGTTGTTGTTTTCACTTAAAATGTTTTCCATTTTAAATAAAAGTGAGACACCTTTAGTGGTACTGGCCACAACATACCTCAGATTGAGTCATAGTTTACTCGTACATGTCACAAATGACACATGGATCCTTGTGCTAATGTATCAACACAATCTGAATACGTTTGGTCAGTTTTCTGAATGTCTGTTGTTGTAACATAAAACAACATCCATTTTAAACAAAAGAGAGACACATTGAGTGATGCCGGCCAAATCGTGCATCATATTGAGGGGAGGATGACTCATACATGTCAAAAATGACCCACGGATCATTGTAATAAAGTATCAATACAATCATAAAGTTTTCGGTCGGTTTTCCATATTCAAGTTCTTGTTTTCACTTAAAATGCTATCCATTTCAAATAAAACTGAGACAGTTTGAGTGGTACCAACCACACCAAACTTTGGATTGAGGTGATGTTGACTTGTACACATCAAAAAATGACCCATGGATAGTTTTCCTAATGTATCAACAGAATCCGAATGTCGGTGGTTGGTTTTCCGTATGCATGTTGTTGTTTTCACTTAAAATCATATACATTTCAAATAAAAGTGAGACAGTTTGAGTGGTATCAGCCACACTGTGCCCCGGATTGAAGTGGGGTTTAATCTTACACATAAAAAATGACCCATGGATCGTTTTCCTAAAGTATCAACAGAATCTGAATGCGTTTGGTCGGTTTTCCGTATCCGAGTTGTTGTTTTCACTTAAAATCCTATCCATTTCAAATAAAAATGAGACAATTTGAGTGTTACCAACCACACCGTGCCTCAGATTGAGGAAGGGTTGATTCGTACATGTCACAAATGACCCATGGATCGTTTTTCTAATGTATCAACAGAATCCGAATGCATTTGGTTGGTTTTCTGTATGCATTTTGTTGTTTTCACTTAAAATGTTTTCCAATTAAAATAAAAGTGAGACACTTTGAGTGGTATCGGCCACACCATGCCTCATATTGAGGAGAGGATGACTCTTTCACATCAAAAATTAACCATAAATCCTTGTGATAAAGTATCTACACAATATGAATATGATTGGTTGGTTTTTCATAATCTAGTTGTTTTTACTTAAAAGGGTGTCCATTTTAAACAAAAGAAAGACACATCATGTGGTACCAGCCACACAGTGCAGTAGATTGAGGTGGGGTTGACTCGTACACAACAAAAATGACCTATGGATCATTTTACTAAAGTATCAACACAATCCCAATACGTTTGGTCAGTTTTTCGTATGCTTGTTGTTGTTTTAAATTAAAATGTTGTCCATTTCAAATAATGGTGAGACACATTGAGTGGTATCTTGCACACTGTGACTCATATTGAGTCTAGGTTGACTTGTAAACGTAAAAATGACCCATGTATCATTGTGCTAATGTATCAAAACAATCAGAATACGTTTGGTCAGTTTTCTATATGTCTGTTGTTTTTACTTAAAACAGTCTCCATTTTAAACAAAAGTGAGACACTTTGAGTGATATCGGCCACACCATGCCACAGATTGAGCTGGGGTTGACTCTTACATGTCAAAAATTACCCATGGATAATTTTTCTAAAGTATAAATACATGCAGAAAGCGTTTGGTTGGTTTTCCATATGCAAGTTGTTGTTTTCACTTAAAATCCTATCCATTTCAAATAAAAGATAGACAGTTTGAGCGGTACCAGCCACACCGTGCCTCAGATTGAGGCGGGGTTTACTCGTACACATAAAAAATGACCCATGGATCGTTTTCTTAAAGTATCAACCTAATACGAATGCGTTTGGTCGGTTTTAGGTATGAAAATAGTTTTTTTCACTTAAAATCATGACCATTTAAAATAAAAGTGAGACAGTTTGAGTGGTACCGGCCACACCTTGCCTCATATTGAGGAGGGGTTGACACGTAAACATAAAAAATGACCCATGGATCGTATTCCAAAAGTATCAACAGAATCCTAAAGTGTTTGGTTAGTTATTCGTATGCCATTTTTTGTGTTCACTTAAAATGTTGTCAAATTAAAATAATAGTGAGACACTTTGAGTGGTACCGGCCACACCGTGCCTCGGATTGAGGCAGGGTTGAAATGAAAACATCATAATTGACCCATGTATCGTTTTAATAATGTATCAACATAATCTAAATGAATTTGGTCAGTTTTTCATATACCATATGTTTTTACTTAAAAGGGTTTCCATTTTAAGGAGAGCTTAGATTGGGATCCAAGATGCCGAATAAATAGTGAGATTGTCTCCGGAATCAAGGTAGGTTGTCCTTATCCTTTCCTGAATTTTTGTGATGTTTTATATATGCTGAATCCCCGCTCTCCCAATGTTGGGATTTCGGGTCAGGGGGGGGGGTTGTCCGGGGTCCAGGGAGGAGGGTGGGGGGCTATTAGGGGGGCTGTCCAGGAGGCTGTTCGGGGGGCTATTTGGGGGCTATCTAGGGTCCAGGGAGGAGGGTGGGGGGATGTTCAAGGTCCAGGGAGGAGGGGGGATGTCCAGGGTCCAGGGAGGATGGTGGGGGGGGGGATGTCCGGGGACTAGGGAGGAGGGTGGGGGGATGCCTGGGGTCCAGGGAGTAGCGTGGTGGGGATGTCTATATTGAAGTTTTCTTGGGTTGGAATCCTTTCTTTTTCACGAGGATGAAAAAATAGAAACTGGTCATATAAAAAATTCTCCACTACAGACCACTCATTTGGATCATTAGAAATTTGAGATTTCATTTTCTCCCCATTGTGATACCACACATATTAGTTTCCTTGAAAGCCATATTTGGTTATGTGGTAGCTGACTTCTCCATGGCTCAACAACGGTCTTCCAAAACAAATGGAACATGGGCAGTGTATACAACAACTATCTAAAGCATTGTGAAATGAAAAATCTAAAAAGCTCTCAAAATTGTTTTGAAAATCACTTGAGATCCAATCGGTTACATACATCCATCTTCTATCCATTATTTTAAATAATAATTGTTATAAGTTATTTTTTCAAAAGAAATTCAATAAGACTAATGTTTCATCAAAAATATATTTATGTAAATGATAATTTTTCACTTTATATGAAACCATAACTGACACACTAATCTATATTGGAAACACAATATAAAATACAACAAAATACTATAGTTATAAAAAATATCTTTGAAGAACAATACATGAGTGTGCAAGATCATGTAATCTTGTGGAGGAGAATTATTCAGGAGTTGAATAAATTTTAGATCGAAGAAATGTTATATTTTAGTAGATAATTTTAGTGATCACATACATTTCCCGAGGGGGAGAGAGTGTCCAGGGTGTGCGGTGTGTCCAGGGGGTTGGCGGGGTTGTCCAGGGGGTTGGAGGTGTCTAGGGGTAGGGGATGTTTAGGGGGGTCAGAGAGTCCAGGTGGGTGGGCTTTCCACGGGGGTGGTCGGGCTATCTAGGGGGTAGGGGTGTCCATGGGGGTGGGCGGACTATCCAAGGGGTGAGCGGGGTGTTCGGTGGTGGGTGGGGCTATCCAGGGGGTACAGGGTGTCCAGGGGATGGGCGGGCTGCCCATGGGGGTGATGGGGCTGTCTAGGGGGGAGGGTGGGCTCTCTAGGGGGGTGGGCGGGATGTCCACTGGGGTGGTCGGGTTGTCCAAGTGGGTGGCAGGGCTGTCTAGTGGGGTCGGTGGTGTCAAGGGGGTGGGGGCATTCTAGGGGATGGTGGGTGTCTGGGGGGTGGTGGACGGGTGTTTGGGGGGGTGGGAGATTTCCATGTAGAGACCCAAAGCTTGACGTACATGGACATTACATTACATTTGCGGAATACTTAATACATAACCAAAACAGACACTAAAGGACCGTAATAGTTTAGTGTCTTTGGAAATTTGGAACATAATCTTCTAATCTTGGTGAAAGATCTTAAACATCTCCCATAAAGATCTTCCCTTTTTTTTGCCTAAAACTTTTCTTTATATCCAGGGGAAACGAAAACATATGAAGGGTGAGTTCAAAAGCTCAGTAAGGGTAAGCATGGAGAAAATAAAACAAACCATATACATTTGAGCTTCAAAACATGAACATAAAGTTTAAACATCAAAATCGTGAGTTGTGAAATAAATCTTGGCAGTATGTAAGGTGTAACACCCCGAAATTTTATGAGATATATTCTGTTTAATTTCTTTCATATCTTCTATTGTACAGTAAAAAAATATTATCTTTCCCAATACGCAACACCGTATTAGCTTGCAATTTATGCAACACCATTCTTGGATTGTTTTACACACAATTTCAAGTGTGTTTGATAGTAGTTATTCTAAGGAACATTGAGTGTATATATATATATATATATATTCAATGTATAAATTAAATATGGTTGGATTCTATATATGCAACAAAAAAGGAG
This sequence comes from Viscum album, assembly GCA_963277665.1. Classification (NCBI taxonomy): domain Eukaryota; kingdom Viridiplantae; phylum Streptophyta; class Magnoliopsida; order Santalales; family Viscaceae; genus Viscum; species Viscum album. Next base: position 1,947,472,721 of record OY728121.1, on the reverse strand, counting down.
TCTTTCACCACACGCAACCCTAACTTGGCTTGCATTACACGCAATCACAACCTTCATCGATAGCGTGTGTTGTACGAAATATTGGGTTTCACTAAAAAACAATATATTGTTATAATATTATTATGAACTAGCCGTTATGAATAGTATTAACTAAATTTTTAATTTTATAACATTATTATACATCTTACACACTATCTAGAACATGATATGAGAACAAAATAATTTTTTTGGGTAAAATAAATATTTTTGAAAAAATACAGTTTTATTGCCTTTTGATGGCGCACCCACTTTAAATCAAGTTTTTGACTTGTTTATAAGTTTAATTTGAAAAAATAAAATTATTATTTGGAATCAGGATATAAAAATTTACTTTGGATAAATTTTTCATATTATTCTGATAACTTTCATATTTTAATGAATAGTAAAAACACGCTATATTTTAATTAAAAAAAACTTTTTTCATCGCAATAATTTATATGGTTAAATTATAATATTTAATAGATTTAAAGTATAAATGGAATATATTTTTACCATTTAATATAATTTATGTCATTAACATTAATTTTACATTGAACTCATAGGTAAAAACATTTCAATCTTTGGCAATATTTTAACTTTTAAAACCCGTTTTCTTAACAAGGGGATAAATTTTCATTTAATTACTGAAACTTCTATATTTTTAATCTTTAAAAATGGATTCCATATTTGGAGTCAGTGGGTCCAAAATATGTTAATAGTTTACTTTTTTTTTTGATATTATGAATAGTAACTATGGAAATTTTTATTTACTTCAGTTAAAGATAAATCCAGTAATTAAGGGTAAAACTAAGATTATAAAATTACACTAACACATGAAAAAATCATATTGGATGACTAAAAGTAGACCCATATCTCCTAAGGGTTGGATTAGATTCTTTTTATGGACATTTGATGATGAAAATAATTTAATTATTATTAAAACCAAAGAAAGTGACAACATGTCACTCTCTTAAATATTATAAGTATAATAATTTTAATTTAGTGATAAACTTCAGGAAACCTCGAAAATGAATAGTGTCCAGAAATCTAATAAAATTATCTACATAATGTGAATTTATTTAGAATTTTTAGGGATTAAATAATAATCATTGAAGGTGACACAATAGTGATGTTGAAATTTTTTTATTGATTGAAATATCAAATAAATGTTTTTAAAGATATTAAAATAAATATTATATGAACTATTTAATGTGATCCAAGAATTTTCTAGATAAAAATGAAATTTTATAAATATATTAAATATTTTAGTTCGAACATATTTTCTGTGTGGATTTTATTTAAATTCAAATAAATGAATAGTGTCAAAATTTATACTATTGTTATTTTATAAAAACAACATAATATAAAATTGTTTAAAAATCACATTTTTTTTAAAATTATAAATTAAAATTTATATGGTTTAAAATTTCATAAATTATCCAATTATGGAAAATTCAAAAAACATACGTAATTATTTATAACAATTTAAAAATTATAATCTTATTACCAAAAATAAAATTAAATAGATTAAATAAAGATAAATCAAGTTGATAATGTCTAAAATAAATTTACAACAGGTCTAAATTTTATTGGTTGATGAGATTAAAACCCTATCTCATCTAATCTTGGGATTGGAGTCATTTTTGGAGGTTTTTAAGTTTGATTTATGTTATTATAAATTAATGTTTCTTATGTTTCTAAAGGTGCCCCACTCCTCCCTTAAAAAATGGCACTTGTTCCCTCTTCTCTTCACACCCTTTTGAGCCTTAAAGCTTGGAAAAACCCTACCAATTACTCTTCTCAACCTCTCTAGTTATATCATAGAGGTTATGGTCTTCTCAAAAGACTAACTCTAGTTCCATAAGAAGAAGTTTAAAGGAGGTGCGTCGAGGAAGAGGTAATCTCTTCTACCGATTATTTCAAGTTTATTTCTTATTCTACTTACTATTATTTAGTTATTTCATTATAAATGAATAACATAAGTATTAATTATATTATTATATGTTATTATAAATATTAAAAAACCCTATTTCACCTTCTAACCATCCTACGGAAAATGAAATCATAACGCGTGCGTACGTACGAAATACTGTCTCTACGCTGTGGTGTAATATGTTTTCCACCACCACCTTACATGGATAGGTATAATGGTGTAAATAATAACTATATATGATAAAATCATACTGATTCAAATATATTATATCATCCACTCCAATTCCATTTAATAAATATGGGAATGATTTCATCGCTCGTGCGTACGTACGGATTACCGTCTCCGCGATGCGATGAGATTCATTTTCCATGTTAAAAATTCAAGAATGACTAAAAAGTATATATTATAAGTAATCATGAAATATATGAAATAATAACGCTACTGTATTTATGTATATATATATGTATGTCATCTTCTTTATTCCATTCAATTCAAGAAGGAAACAAAAACAACGTTCATGCGTACGTACAGCCTATCGTCTCCATGAACGGTGTATTTCTTTCCATTTATTGATCTACTATATATATGTATTTTATGAATATTAATTATATATAAATAATATATTATATTCTATTATTAAATAATCATGATCTATGTAATCATATTAATAATTACAAGTCAAAACACGGACGATAAATGAAACGATTTTACCCAAAATGCTGCTTTAACATGGAATTGACAAATGAACGGATAATATAAAGTTGTAAGTAAATAATATATGATATCATAAATATTATTATGGTTCTGTTACAAGTAAATAATATTTTTAAACCCACTATACAGGAGTCTCAGATACATAGGGAAAAAATTGGACAAAAGGTAAGGTATAACTTTTTCAATCTCTTTTTTATCTGAGATTGTTTATTCGTAAGTATTTACTGGGGTTATATTTATCATCCATGCCCCTATTTTCTAAAAATGATTTCTTGTATGTTTAAAGTTATTTTTACCCATTTTTTGCTTTCACTACATGTTATTTAAGGAATCTTTTTTTTATCATACGAGGTACTTTTTTACTTTCCCGACAAAAGTACGAGGATAATGTTTTTTTAACTTATATGTAATGAACTGATTTTTATGGTTTCATAACACTTTATTTTCATGAATCATAATCTACAAGATTTGATGACTATTTTCAACAAAATCCTTTTCTTTTAAAATTTCATGGAATTTTGTGAAAAGAAAATGATTTTGAATAAGAAAGGATATTTTCATCAAGAATTTATTTCAATTGTTTTATCAAAACCATTTTCCATCTATGGTGACATTATTTCATATGTGTATGTTTCAAGAATAATGTCTCTATGATTTACATGGTGTCACTTATATTATGATGAAATTATATCCATTTGTTTTATATGTATTATTTTTTGATTGGATGATGTTTATGAAACCCATTTTATTCTTTGGGTTATGATGAATAATTTATGTTTATATTGTGTTACACGTAAGAATGATTTCATTATGAGATGGGTGGGACCTATATCTCCCTCCAATGCATTGGGTAAAGATTTATATCTCATGAGATAGACATGGATGGAATGACAAGTTAAACCGGTTCAGTGATATAGGACTGGAACGAGGCGTGAACTCAGTTCAGTAAGGGACTTTGTCCACTAAGATAGTCTTGGAAGCAATGCCTTGGCTACTATGGAAATCATATCATGTGATTAATGTTTTTTCACAAATAAAAGTTTTATTTCCAATCTATTTTATCATTATTTATGTTCCATTATGATCTATTCCTTACGTACTACCTTATTTTATGACATTGCTCAAGATTTTGATGTTTAAACATTATGTTCATGTTTTTATGTTCAAATGTATATGGTTTGTTTTATTTTCTCTATGCTTACCCTTACTGAGAATTTGAGATCAACCTTTTTATGTTTTATTTTCCCCTGGATATAATGAAAGGTTCTAGGTAAGAAAACAAAAGGGGAAGAAATTTATGGGAGATGTTGAAGATCTTTCACCATGATTAAAAGATTATGTTCCGAGTATCCAAAGACACTAAACTATTACGATCCATGAGTGTTGTTTTTTTTATGTATTAATTATTCCGCAAAAGTAATGTAATTTCCATGTACTTCATGTTTGGGGTCACTAAAGTTGGTATTAGAGGGAGGTTTAGTCAACCTTTGGAAACTAGGATGCGGGAACTTTAGTGAAATCCCTAGAGATATTTCTAAGCTATGTCTAGGGATGTCCCTAAGGTTATGTATGAGTATATGTTATAGTCATATAATTATGGTGACGATATTATAATTAAACCTAAGATGTTAGATATTGGAGGTAATCCCCCTTTATTATGTTTTTTCCAAGCAAGATTTTTTCCTCTCACACAATTCTTTTTGGGTTTTAGACGATGGCTGGAACCTGAAGGAACCGTGTTGATCAATGTAATGGACAATGCAATTATTTTCCTCCAGAGCAACCAAATGTGATGGGAGATGGAGTGAAAAATCTTATTGTTATACTTACCCAGTCTATGAATCATTCTGGATTTCGAAATGATCAGAGAAGGGAACAATACTCTATTAAGTCCTTTATGAGGCAACATCCACTGTCTTTCAATGGGACTTCTGATCCTCTTGTTTCTGAACAATGGATCAGTACCATTGAAAATATATTTTCCATACTTTGTTGTTCAGAACATGAAAAAGTCATTTTAGCTGTTTACCATTTAGAAGGTGAAGCAGACCAGTGGTGGAATCTAATTAAGAATACAAGGCCCCAAGATGAAATTGAATCCATGTAATGGGACGAGTTCAAGAAATTATTTTTCAGTAAGTACTTCCCTCGTATTATTCTAAGAAAGATAGAAAAGGAGTTCCTTGAGCTTAAGAAGAAGGATTATGAATCTGTTGGTATATAAGAAGTGAATTTTACAAGACTTTCAAGGTATGCATCTGACTTTATCATCCAACCTGAAAGTAAAGTTGATCGATTCTTCAGTGGCTTAAAACCAAGTCTTAGAAGGTCATTAGCTACAAGAGACTTTAGTAGCTGTGATGAAATTGTGTGTTGTGCTATAAAGGTAGAAATGGAAGTTGGTGTAACAGATCCATCTCATGGTTTTGAAAAGAAATAAAAGATGGAGTTCAAGGAAAAACCTCAGAACAATGGTGAAAAGAAGGTGAATGTTTCTTTATGCTCAAAGTTTGGAAATAATCACGGTGGAGATTGTCTAAAAGGTACCAGAAAAATTTTCAAGTGTGGAAAAGAAGGTCATCAAGCAGTTGAGTTCCGAAGTAATGGGAAAAAGGTTTCTAATGACGTTAATAGAGAAAAAACTCCAAAGAACGCTCCACCAACACTTTAATGCTTCAAGTGAAAGGAAATGTAGAATTATGCTAATCAATGCCCTAATCCAAGGGTTGATGATGATCGACGTGAGAAACCTCTTAAGAAAAAAAACAAAGGGAAGTCACATGTGATCACTATTGGCGATGTTGAGTAAGACAACGATGTAGTGGAATGATTATGTGTTTATGTAATGGGATTCCAAAATAATGTTGTGGAATCTAATTTATAGTACTATGGAATATTGGAATCTATATGTATTAGTTTATTATGGTTTTCAATAATTATGTTGTACCGGTAACCATGAAAATTAATTCAAATATTTTGGAATGTAGATGATATGCGCATAATGAAGGGATACATAGAAAATAATATTAATGAGCTCATGACTGATATAAGGACAAAGTGATATCATGGTTTGAGTATATTGAAATTTTGGGATTTTGGTATGTGTAAATAGTTACCTTTTGATAGCATTCATGTTTTTACTATGGTTCTATGGTAATTCATATTTCAAGAGAATATAAGATTAAGGTATTCACATGTTTTGAATGCGATCAACAAGATATTTCTTATGATGTATAGGGGATAAATGATTGTATTCACATTCTTGGTTAATGACATTTCTAGTAATCATTTTCTTTATACTATGAGATTGGACAGATGTATTTTGGATAAGTGTAAAGACTGGAATTGATTATGTCGAACATCATATAGTATTGTTTAAGACTAGAACATTTTTTTGATATTATTGCAGGAATGTTATAGTAATGTAGTTTTAGAAAAAGGGACAACTTGTAGGATGAGCGACAACCCATCATGTCAAACAAGGCTGTGGGAATCGAACCCACAACCCAAGTGTGACAAGCCTTTATCGCCTACCACTGGCCTACAGGATTTCCGTAGTTAGTTGAAACGAGTTTTATTTTATTAAGAGATATGATAGATGAATTATACATCCATTTTTGGAATCATATACGATTAACCTCAACATAGATGGACTTATGTATATTTGATAACTTTTGCTATCCTTTTGTTTGAGACAGATGGAATGACCCATCATTCTATCACATGATCAGCTAACACTTCAAGAATGACAAATTAATCTTCATTTCTGTAAGAGATAAAGTGGAAATTTTTCAAGGCATGAACAATGGTGAGATTGTACTGAAATAAAGTAAGTATTTCTTCTAATTCAAATTCTTCAACTTTAGGGAAATGATCTTGAAAAACAAAAATGTTTTCCTAGTGCTCTCGTATATAATGAATTAGATGGTACCTTATATCATCAAAAATTTATGGCTTTGTGACTGTTGGATTTATCATAGCCATGTCCTCTACCACTCTCCAGCAGAATATGATGGTTAGATTTCTCTTCCATATCCATATTTTCACCTATGTTATCCTATGTGGAAACCCAGTGATTAGTTAATTTGGGTAACCATTACGTTTCATACTTTAGTTTTTAAAGATAAGTTTTTTTATTCGTTTTTATGATGTGGGTTTATATGAAAGAAACTTTCATCTAATAAACCATTTATAACCCCGCCAAATTTTGAGGGAGAAATTCATTTTAAGGGGGGTAGAATGTAACACCCTGAGATTTTAGGAGATATATTATTTTTAATTTCTTTCATAACTTCTATTTTACACTACACAAATATTATCTTGCGCTATACGCAACACCGTATAAGCTTGAAGTATACGCAACACTATTCTTGGATTGTGTTACACACAATTTCAAGTTCGTTTGATAGTAGTTATTCTACGAAACATTGAGTGTGTGTATATATATATATATCTTCAATGTATAAATGAAATATTTTTGTATTCTGTTATATGCAACATAAAATGAGTCTTTCACTACACCCGACCCTGACTTGGCTTGCATTACACGCAATCACGACCTTCCTCGATAGCGTGTGTTGTACGCAATACCGGGTTTCACTAAACAATGATATATTGTTAAAATATTATTATAGACTAGACGTTATGAATAGTATTAACTACATTTTTAATTTTATAACATTATTATTAATCATACACACTATCTAGAACATTATATGAGAACAAAATAATTTTTTCGGGTAAAATATGTATTTTTAAAAAAATGCAGTTTTGCCGCCTTTTGATGGTGCACCGACATTAAATATAGTTTTTGACATGTTTATAAGTTCAATTTGGAAAAAAAAGTCTTCTTTGCAATCAGGATATAAAAATTTGATTTGGATAAATTATTAATATTATTATGATAACATTCATATTGTAATGAATAGTAAAAACACGCTATATTTTAATTAAAAATAACTTTTTTCATCGCAATAATTTATATGGTTAAATTAAAATATTGAATGGTTTTAAAGTATAAATAGAATATATTTTTACCATTTAATAAAATGTATGTCATTACCATTAATTTTACATTGAATTCATAGGTAAAAACATTTCAATCTTTGGCAATATTTTATCTTTTAAAACCCGTTTTCTTAACAATGGGATAAATTTTAATTTAATTACTACAACATCTATGTTTTGAATCTTGTATAATGGATTCCATATTTGGATTCATTGGGTCCAAATTATGTTAATAGGTTAATTTTATTTTTTTGATATTATGAATAGTAACTACGGTAATTTTTATTTACATTAGTTAAAGATAAATCAGGTAATTAAGGGTAAACCTAAGATTATAAAATTACCCTAACTAATGAAAAAATTATATTGGATGACTAAAATACGACCCATATCACCTAAGGGTAGGATTAGATTCATTTTATGGACTTTTGATGATGAAAATATTTTAATTATTATTAAAACCAAAGAAAGTGACAACCAGTCACTCTCTTAAATATTATAAGTATAATAATTTTAAGTCAGTGATAGACTTCATGAAACTTCGAAAATGAATAGTATCCAGAAAGATAATAAAATTATTTACATCATGTGAATTTATTTAGAATTTTCATGGATTAAATAATAATCATTAAAGGTGACACAATAGTGTTGTTGACATTATTTTATTGATTGAAATATCACAAAAATGGTTTTAAAGATATTAAAATAAATATTATATGAACTATTTAATGTGATAAAATAATTTCCTAGATAAATATGAAATGTTATGAATCTATTAAATATTTTAGTTAGAACATATCTTCTGTGTGTATTTTATTTAAATTCAAATAAATGAATAGTGTCAAAATTGACACTATTGTTATTTTAAAAAAATAACATAATATAAAATTGTTTAAAAATAAAAAAAAATTGGAAATTATAAATTAAAATTAAATGTTATACAATGTCATAAATTATCCAATTATGGACAATTCACAATAGATAATTAAATTATTTATAATAATGTAAAAATTAGAATGTTATTTTCACAAATAAAATTAAATAGATTAAATAAAGATAAATCAAGTTGATAATGTTTCAAATAAATTTCCAACATGTCTAAATTTTATTGTATTATGAGATTACAACCCTATATCATCTAATATTTGGATTTGAGTCATTTTTGGAGGTTTTTATGTGGGGTTGAATTTATTATAAATTAATATTTATTATGTTTCCAAAGGTGCCCATCTCTTCCCTTATAAACAGGGCACCCCTTCCCTCTTCCCTTAACACCCTTTTGAGCCTTGAACCTCGTAAAAAACCTGAAAATAACTCTTATAAAACTCTATAGTTATTTCATAGAGGTTCTGTTCCCCTCAAAAGACCAACTCTAGTTCCTTAAGAAGAAGATAAAGGAGGTGAGTCGAGGAAGAGGTAATCTCTTCTACCGACTCTTACAAGTTTCTTTCTTCTTCTACATAATATTCTTTAGTTGTTTCATTATAAAGTAACAACATAAGTATTAATTATATACTGATATTTTATTATAAATATTAAACAAACCTATTTCACCTTCTATCCATCCTATGGATAACGAAATCACCGCCGTGCGTACGTACGGAATACCATCTCCACGCTGTGGTGTAATCTGTTTTCCACCACCACCATACATGGATAGGTATAATGGTATAAATAATAACTATATATGATAACATAATATATATTATGATATATTATATCATACAATCCAATTCCATTCATTAAATATGGGAACTATATCATTGCTCCTGTGTACGTACGAATTATCGTCTCTACGACGCGATGAGATTCATTTTCCATGTTAACAATTCAAGAATGATTATAAAGTATATATAATAAGTAATCATGAAATATATGAAATAATAATTCTACTGGATTTATTTATATATATATTTATTTCATCTACTTTATTCCATTCAATTCAATAAGGAAACGAAAACAACATTCATGCGTACGTATGACCTACCGTCTCCATGAACGGTGTATTTCCTTCCATTTATCGGTCTATTATATATATGTATATTATGAATATATATTATATATAAATAATATATTATAGTATGTAATTAAGTAATCATGATCTAAGTAATCATATTAATAATTACAAGTCAAAACACGGACGATAATTAAACGATTTTACCCAAAACGCTACTTTAAGATGGAATTGACAAATGAACGGATAATATAAAGTGGTAAGTGAATCATATATGATATCATAAATATTATTGTGGTTATGTTACAAGTTAATAATATGTTTAAACCCACTATACAGGAGTCTCGGACACATATAAAATAAATTGGACAAAAGGTAAGGGATAACTTTTTCAATCTCGTTTATATCTGAGATTGTTTATTCGTAAGTATTTACTGGGGTTATATTTATCATACATGTCCCTATTTTCTAAAAATGGTTTCATGTATGTTTAAAGTCATTTTTACCCATTTTTTACTTTTACTACATGGTATGTAAGGAATCCTTCTTTTTTTCCATACGAGGTACTTTTTTACTTTTCTGGAAAAAGTACAAGGAGAATGTTTTTTTAACTTATACGGAATGAACAGATTTTTATGGTTTCATAACCCCTTATTTTCATGAAGAATACTCCACAATATTTCATTAATATTTTCAACAAAATCCTTTTCTTTTAAAATTTCATGGAATTTTGTGAAAAAAAATGATTTTGAATAAGAAAGGATATTTTCCTCAAAAATTTATTTCAAGTGTTTTATCAAAACTATTTTCCATCTAAGGTGAAATTATTTCATATGTGTATGTTTCAAGTATAATGTCTCTAGGATTTACATGGTTTATCTTATCTTATGATGAAATTATATCCATTTGTTTTATATGGATTATGTTATGATTGACTGATTTTTATGAAACCCATTTTATTCTTTGGGTTATGATTAATGATTTATGTTTATATTGTGGAACACGTAAGAATGATTTCATTATGAGATGGGTGGGACCTATATATCCCTCCAATGCATTGGGTAAAGATTTATATATCATGATATAGACATGGCTGAACTGATAAGTCAATCCGGTTCATTGATACAGGACTGGAACGAGGAGTGAACTCGGTTCAGTAAGGGACTTTGTCCACTAAGATGGTCTTGGAAGCAATGCCTTGACTACTATGGAAATAATATCATGTGCTTAATGTTTTGTCACAATTATAAGTTTTATTTCCAAGATATTTTATCATTATTTATGTTCCATTATTATCTATTCAATACGTATTGCCATGTTTAATGTCATTGCTCAAGATTTTTATGTTTAAACATTATGTTCATGTTTTTATGTTAAAATTTATATGGTTTGTTTTATTTTATCCATGCTTAACCTTACTGAGAATTTGAGCTCACCCTTTATATGTTTTCTTTTCCCCAGAATATAATGAAAGGTTTCAGGTAAGAAAACAAAAGGGGAAGATCTTTATAGGAGATGTTGAAGATCTTTCACCATGATTAGAAGATAATGTTCTGAGTTTCCAAAGATACTAAACTATTACGATCCTTGAGTGTTGGTTTTTGTTATGTATTAAGTATTCCAAAAAAGTAATGTAATGTCCATGTATGTCATGTTTGGGGTCTCTACATTAGTCATAAGTCATAAAGTAACATCAATCCTGATAAAACATCATGGGAATAAAACAAGTAATTTTGGTAACCATTAAGTACTTGATATGATTTCCATAGTAGCCAAGGCATTGCTTCCAAGACCATCTTAGTGGACAAAGTCCCTTACAGAATTGAGTTCACTCCTCGTTCCAGTCCTGTATCACTGAACCAGATTTACTTTCCATTACATCCATGTCTATCTCATGAGATATAAATCTTTACCCAGGGCATTGGAGGGAGATATAGGTCCCACAAATATCATAATGAAATCATTATTATGTGTTCCACAACATAAATATAAATCATTAATCATAACACAAGGAATAAAATGGGTTTCATAAACATCATCCCATCATAACATAATCCATATAAAACAAATGGATATCATTTCATCATAAGAAAATTGAAACCATGTAAATCATAGAGACATTATACTTGAAACATAATCATACTAAATAATGTCATCTTAGATGGAAAATAGTTTTGACAAAACATTTGAAATGAATTTTTGAAGAAAATATCCTTTCTTCTTCGAAATCATTTTCTTTTCACAAAATGCCATGAAATTTTAAAAGAAAGGGATTTTTTTTTAAAATAATCATGAAATATTGTGGAGTATGCTTCATGATAATAAGGCTTTATGAAACCGTAAAAAATCCGTTCATGTCGTATAAGTTAAAAAATATATTCTTCTCGTACTTTTTCTGGAAAAGTCAAAAAGTACCACATATGGTAAAAAAAGATTTCTTCCAAAAAACAAATTAATAGTCAAATAGGGGTAAAAATGACTTTAAACATACATGGAAAAATATTAAACACTTTATGAAAGACATTTTTATGGACATGGATGAAAAATATAACCCCAGTAAATACTTACGTATAAACATATCTCGAATAATAATGAGATTGAAAAATTATCACTTACCTTAGGTCCGATATGCTTCGTACGTATCCGAACCTCTTGTATAATGATTTAAATAATGTTATTGACTTATTAAAGAATAATATTCACTGTTATGATATCATATATGATTCACTTATGACTTTATACTACCCATTCATTTGTAAATTCCATGTTAAAGCGGCGTTCTGGGTAAAATCATTTTATTTATCATACGTGTTTGGAATTGTTGTTCTTGATATTATTATTAATTATATCATGATTTAATTACTTATGAAATGTAAATCATGATTTATATATCATATATATTCAGTATATATATATAATATATAGATAAATGAAATGAAATACACCATTCATGGAGACGGTAGGCCGTACGTACGCATGAACGCTGTTTTATTTTCCTTGTTGAATTGAATGAAAGTAAGTAGATGTCATATATATATATATACACATTATCATTATCATGTCATATATTTAATTATTATTTGTTATATATGCTTTATAATCATTGTTGAGTGGTTAACATGGAGAAGGAATCTCATCGCGTCGTGGAGACGGTAATCCGTACGTACGCACGAGCGATGATATCATTCCCATAATTATTGAATTGAATTGGAGTTGATGATATAATATATCAGAATAAGTATGATGTTATATTAACAATATATAGTTATTCGTTACACCATTATACCCATCCATGTATGTTGGTGGGGGGGAAACAGATTACACCACGACGTGGAGATGATATTCAGTATGTACGCACTCGCGGTGATTTTGTTTTCCGTAGGATGGAAAAAAGGTGAAATAGGGTTTTTTCATATTTATAATAACAAATCAGTTTATAAGTAATACTGATGTTATTACTTTATAATTGAACAACTAATGATGAGGAAGTAGAAGAAGAATGAAACTTGAAAGAGTCGGTAGATGAGATTACCTCTTCCTCGACGCACCTCCTTTAAACTTCTTCATAGGACACTAGAGTTAGCCTTTTGAGAAGACCAGAACCAGTATTATATAACTAGAGAAGCTGAGAAGAGTAATTTTCAGGGGTTTTATGAGCTTCAAGGCACAAAAGGGTGTGAATAGAAGAGGGAAGTGGTGCCCTTTTTATAAGGGAGGAGAGGGGCACCTTTGGTAACATAAGAAATATTAATATATAATAAATTCAACCTCACTTGAAAACCTCCAAAAATGACTAAAATCCGAATATTAGATGTGATAGAAGTTTTAATCCCATCAAAAAATAAAATTTCGACATTTGGGAATTTATTTTAAACATTATCAACTTGATTTATCCTTATTTAATCTATTTAATTTTATTTGTGGTAATAAGATTATAATTTTTAAATTGTTATAAATAATTACTTATATGGTGTGAATTTCCCATAATTGGATAAGTTGTGACATTTTAGACCATATAAATTTCAATTTATAATTTTTAAATATTTTTGTGATTTTTAAACAATTTTATAATATGTTATTTTTATAAAATAACAATAGTGTCAATTTTGACATTATTAATTTATTTTAATTTAAATAAAATCCACACATAGGATATATTCTAAAAAATATTTAATAGAATACTAAAATGCCTAATGTGTCTTGAAAATTAGTTTAGCACATTATATTGTTCATATAATATTTATTTCAATATTTTTAAAACCATTTATTTGGTATATCTCTTAATAAAATAATTACTACAACATTTTTTTATAATTATTTAATATAATTATTTGTTGCATAAAATTAAAATTAAAATCCTATGATAACGATTAATATAATAACTTTCATAATAATATTTTTAGTCGAATTTATCATCTAAAAATAAAATGATTTAATTTTTTATATTTATAAAATTATGAAGATGACATCTTTGACATCATTTAAAATAAAATAATATAAATGTCCTAATCGGTTTTATAAGGCTCCAAATGGTCCACAAATAGACACTTGATTGCCTAGGGTATAGATATACTCGAAAAATAATGTTTGGTCAAGTTTCGGGTCCTTTTGATTGGTATTGTTATTTTAATAAAAACTATATTATTTATTTTTCACTAAATAAATAATTTCTTCATCATTAATGTATAAGATATTAAGGTAATTAAATATCTCTTAAAAATTAAAAATAAATTACCATGGTAAATAAAATCTTTTTAGATTTAAAATGAGTATTTATAATCGAATTTATATTCTGTATAACCATATATTAAAAATAATCTAATTATTAAAGTTTGAGTGAGACATTTCACTTTCCTTTAAATAAAATAGATAAAAGGTCTTAATCAAATACAAGTTAGTTATATTAGATTCCATTTAGACCCAAGTATGATTTAGGGTAAAATATAATCATCCAATTATGTTAGGAAATGTGTTAGAGTAATTTTATAATATTATATTTACCTTTAATTACCTGATTTACCTTTAATTATGGTAAATAAAATTTATTGTAGTTACTATTAATAATGGCCAAAAATAAAAAGTAACCTATAAACATAATTTGGATCTACTAATTCCAAATATTTAATCCATTTTTTCTAATTCAATCACAGAATTTGTAGAAAATAATTTAAAATTAATCCCATTTTTAAGAAAACGAGTTTAAAAGTTAAAACATTGTAAAATATTGAAATGATTTTACCTATGAATTCAATGTAAAATAAATGATAATGACATATTTTATTTTAAATGGAAAAAATATATTCTATTTATAATTTAAAACCATTCAATATTATAATTTATCCAAATAAATTATTATGATGAAAAATGTTGTTTTTAATTAAAATATAGTGTGTTTTACTATTCATTAAAATATAAAAGTTATCAGAATAATATGAAAATTTTATCCAAAGAAAATTTTTATATCCTGATTCCCAAGAAGAATTTTATTTTGTCAAATTGAACTTATAAACATGTCAAAAACTAGATTTAAAGTGGGTGCGCCATCAAAAGGTGGAAAAATTGCATTTTTTTTAAAATACTTATTTTACCCAAAAAAATTATTTTGATCTCATACCATGTTCTAGAAAATGTGTAAGATGAATAATAATGTTATAAAATAAAACATGTAGTTAATAATATTCATAACGGCTAGTTAATAATAATATTATAACCATATATCGTTGTTTAGTGAAACCCGATATTGCGTACTACACATGCTATCGAGGAAGGTCGCGATTGCTTGTAACGCAAGCCAAGTCAAGGTTGCGTGTAGTGCAAGCTCCCTTTGTTTTTGTGCATAACATAATCAAAACTTATTTCATTTATACATTAAACAAAATATATACTTAATGTTGCGTAGAATAATTGGTACAAAACGAACTTCAAATTGTGTGTAGCATGAGCCAAGAATAGTGTTGTGTATACTGGAAGCTAATACGGCATTGCATATGGTGCAAGATAATCTTGGTGTAGCATACAACAGAAGATATGAAAGAAATTAAAAATAATATATGTCATAAAATATCGGGGTGTTATAGTCCACGAGGGTGGGGGGTGTCGAGGTGGGTGGGTGGGCTGTCCACGAGGGTGGAGGGGCTGTCCAGGGGGGTCGGGGGTGTCCCCTTGGGCAGGCCACCCCCCGACAGTCCACACCCCCCTTGGCAGCCCACACCCCCACCTCCCTAAACAACCAACACCCCCACCCCCACTTGTAAAACACACCCCACCCCCATTGGATAGCCCACCCCCAAGACATCCCACACCTCCTCCCTTACCTAGTTAGCCCACCCACCACCAACCCTGGACAACCCACCCCCTAAACATCCCAAACCCCCTCCCCTACAGGCCCCGCTAGCATCCCCCCCTAGACAACCCCCCTAGATATCCCACCCCCCCTAGACACGCCAAATCCCCTCGCCCACCTGAACACCCCACCCTGACCCCCCCTGGACATGCCACACCCCTCCTTGGGGCAGCCTATACCCCCTCCCCCACACCGCTATAGCCCCCCTACCCCACCTGCTACCCCTACACCCTGGACAACCCACCCCCACCTGGATAGCCCCCCCACACCTGGATAGCCCCCTACCCCACCTATAACCCCCCTTAGGGTATTTTTATTTAAAATCATTTTATTCATTAAAAAAATACAAACTATCATGCATTAGCCATTTCACTAAACAAAATACATAAATCCCCACTAAACATAATACATAAAACCCCACTAAACAAAAAACCTAAAACAATCATAAAACAAACATAAAACAAACCCATTACCCCACTAATAAAATATAAAACAAACCCTTTTCCCCCAGAACTAAACAAACCCCACTAAATAGACCATTTACGATGTATGAAGTGTAGAAAAAAAACATAAAACAATTAAAGGGTTCAGTACTACAACAACAATAACTCTAATTTAGTCGAAATCAAAACATCAAACATGAAATAACAAGAGTTATAACACTAAAACTAAGGTAACACTTACTTATATGAAGTGTAGAAATAAAAATTTGTTTGATTGAAGAAGGATCTTCGACTGTAAGGTGTTTCACGGCTGAGAATACGTCGGGAGGAGATCTGGATTAAGTTTTCAATTGGACCTATTGGGAGCCCGGGCACTGGGTATTTCGGGGGAAAATTCCAAACGGTTTTTAAAAACCATTGAGAAAGCTTTCCAACTATTTATCAAAACCATTGGTATAGCATAGAAAAAATAGTTATTTTCCAATGGTTTCCTAAAACTGTTGGGAAATATTAGGAATGTATACACATTGCCAGCGATTTGTTCAAACCGCTGGAAAATGTTTCTTATTTTACACTATAACAACAGTTTCCTCAATCCGTTTCTATAGTACCGTTGGGAAAACACCAAGTTCTAGTTGTGTGATATGATGAAGGTTTTATTATCTCGTGGTACATGTATGAATGATTTTATTATGCTATGGGTGGGACCTATATCTCCCCATTATTCATTGGGTAATGATTTTTATATCATGAGATAATGATGTGAATCATTTTGAAAGGATTGTTCCACTATGGTATGAAGGGGAATCAAGATCCCTTATAAGGAAATGGCTACGATTGTGGATGGTGTTGTGTCCCTCCCAATAGGTGTAGTCGTTATGATATTGGAAGATAGGGAAATCTGATCCACTATGGGAAGACGGGTAAAATAGATCCCTTCCATGTAAAGGAATGAAATCGGGGATGATGGTGTGTCCCTCCCAGAAGGTGCATTTCCCATGAAGTGCCTTGATAAGTTCAAGCAATTCATACTGACTTATAGGGAATGATATAACATGTTTATGTATGCCAAAATTATATGTACCATTCATATGATATGTTTTTAATTTCTTAAATTATTTATTTTCTTATGATTGATTTATTATTAAATTCCATTATTTATTCCATGATTCTTGTTTATGACATTATGATATGTAGGGTATGATCATCTAATGTTATGGTCATGTTCACATACCCATATGCTCAAGTTTATGGTAACATATATCCATTATTTACCCTTACTGAGCATCGGAGCTCACCCATTTTTATGTTTACATCCCCATGTTATGAACATATTTATTATTTTATATGTGTTTAATAAGGGTTCTAGTCATAATGAACCCAATGAGAGATAATCTGGCTCACTTTTGTACATATGTTTATGTTTCCTTGTTTCCAAAAGAACTAGACTAGCATGGTCCTTGGGAGACTATTTTTATAATGTTTTAAGTATTCAAAAAATATATGTAATGTTAATTTAATAAAATTAAGGTTTATTATACTATCCCTACTAACTGGTGTTATTTGGGGAATAAATTGGTGTGAACTGATTCAATTATTGAGGATCTAATGATTCCAGTCACAGATTTGATGACTCCTAGGATGAAAATTGAGATATAAATTTACCTAACCCTCTGCGATGGGGTTAATCTATAATGATATTTTATTTACCTATGACCATCTTAGAGGGTGATGAACCTAGTGATTGTGATTGAGATTTAAATTCTCCCATCATAGTGTGATGGGGTTTGTTTGTATCTTCTGTCGATATGCCTGGAAACCTCTTGGGAATAGACAATCCGAGAGGTGGAGGTGGTGGTATACAATTCCTCAATATGGAGAGCTAGTTCTTCTCCTAGATGGACATTATGGATGGAAATATAGTTCCTCATTTGATTTAGCACATATGTGATCATGTAGAAGTATGTTTCAATGGAAGCCCATAGTGGGAATCATTCTTTACAGGAAGTTGTTTGGTTGATAAAAACATCGACATACATTTCTAAAATTCATTCTTGTTTATTCTAGGGCCTAGTTTTAATTTATAACAACTATCCTATTCCTCCTTTTGTGATGTCTAGGAACTTTTTAGGTGGGTTAATTCTATTTTAGTGACCGACTGGCCAGAGCATTATTTGGTCCTCAAATTTTATAGGTGTATAAGACATTATAGGATTCCATATTTGAGGGGTTATATATTCTAGGGTTGTAGTGATGTGTAATAATCCATACATTCCCCATCCTAGAATAAAAATGCTTGATATGGATTCAGAGACCAGATTCTGAAGAGTTATGATGCAATTACTACAAGAATATTATAGGTTTTTGTCGTTCTTTTCCAGTTTCAGATCCCAAGCTGGGGAGATAGCTTACAGGTCTTCCTAAATATAGAGTATCTTTATTTTATGAAGTTAATATTATATCCTAGATAATGGAGGTGTCTATTCTTCATTCACTGATGAGTTCCCCACATATTTTGGAATAGATAATATATTCAATCCTTCTCCAGAACATTTGGGACCTCCTAGTTGGATGTTGCGAGTAACCCGAACATGATGGAGAGGTTGTTTCTAGAGAACAATCTACATATTTTAATGTATGTCTCCACTTCATTAGAAACACATGCCTCCATATAGTGATACCATTGATGATTATTCTAAGGGTCACCTCCTAACTAAAGTGGAGTGATGATCGAAGTTGATGGAACAACTTTATATGGTTGAACCTGATGCTTCAAGAACCACTCTATATGAACGTGTCTTAGAATTTAACACCTCTATAATTGAAGGTTTCTCAAAAATGGGATTATTTATTTATCGGTGGGAGATATCTCAATGGATAGGTTGACAAAGGTGGATTTTAGGATTTGAGTCCCTACAATCCATCTCCACACTACCATGAGGAGGAATATCGTGGTAATAATCATATTATTCTTCAGTTGAAGAGTTTATAGACCCTTAGAGTGTTGAGAAATTATCTCAGATGAGCTCAAGGACACCAGCATTGAGAAGATTATGAATATGGGTTTCAATCTACATTGTAGAGAGAATGTAATGACCTACCTTTTGGAATTGTGAAGGTATTTGAGACTACTATATGAGAGTTGATGGAACATTTTTATAACCATCGGGTGTTGCGTAAATACACCCCTGTAGCTGAGAAGCTACTGGAATATTCCAATGAGGTGTCTCATTATTGACAGGAATATGAGCCTCTCTTGAGGAATGTTCCATTATCACTTGGAGATCCTCAGTTATAATAGGAGTTTGAGACCAATCCTATGCCTTTCGAATATGCTGATGGTCATTCTTGGTAGGAATATGATCCTGACTCAAGGTATGTGTCGCTCTCACCTAATAATCCCTAGTTGGAATAGGAATATGATCCTGGTCTGAATATGAATTCTTAGCCAGAATAAGTCGATGCACCTCTATAATTGGAGAAGGGATATGAGTCTCATCCATTATCACCCAAAAGGATGATGGTGTTATCAACTATTGTAGGATATTGGAATATGTTCCCAGCTAATATTGTATACTGGAATGTTCTAGGAAAATTCATTTCTAGAAATATGATCCTATCCAAAGGCATGTTTCATACTCACTTGGTTATCATCAGCTATAATGGGGATATAATCATGATCTTGGGACTTTGGATTATGAAGTTGGACTTCTTAAACATGAATATGAGCTTTTACCAAGGCATGGGCCCCTCTCACTTAGTGAGCCCCAGCTGGAATAAGGATATGAGCCTGATCATGGGCCTTTGAAATATGCATCTGTAATTTTTTGACAGGCATTTTCCCCTTTACCAAGACATGTTCTACTCTCACATGGTTATCCCAAGTTGTAATGGGAATATGAACACAGTTTGATGCATCAAACTTTATTAGAATATTGTGATAATCCTCCAGGATGGGAGAAATAATGTGCGCTTGCTCCGTCGATGCCACTTCTTCACAATGATTAGAGTGTTGAGTAGTCCTTTATATAGAAATGGGAATATGAGAATATACGAACTACTAAACCAATTTCGAAATATGCATGGGGATTTCTTCAACTATTTCTATGAGGTATTGGAATTTTAGCAAAGCCTGTGTTGCAATATAATCTGGGACATTTTCCATCTCCCTTATATACTAGAAGATTTCTTCAGTTGAATCATGGATATGATCCCACATCAATCCTCCATGCGCCACCAAAATATGTTGATGAACTTCATGTATGGGGGTAGGGATATGTGCCTCCCCCATGCCTACTATGGGAATATGACTACAGAATTGTTCTATATGAGTAGGAATATGAGCCTTTTTGCTGGTAACATCTAGAATATTCCTGTAGACGTCATCAGTTTGAGTGGGGTTGTAATAAATCTCATGGATATCAAGCACCTTCTTCTATTAATGTGTCTTTTGTACTATTCATGCATGGGAGTTAGAGGAGGTAGTGCGTTGGGCAGTACCTTCAGCCGGGGAAGATGGTTGACAGGGCCCCATGATGGTGGAACATGAACTAGAAGGGATAAGTATTTGACTCCCTATTCCACCATTATCATATACAAGAGGTGGTGTTTGTTGTTCTCAAAAGATAAGCTCTAGAAGTGTTCAGTTGGTGAAATTAGGGACACTCGATTAGTATCCTCTTTAACTAGGTGATAAGGACACATAAATTTTTGTACATAGAGACCCTCATGGGAATATTCTAGGGTTGTGATTGTACCAAATCAGTGGTATTTGTAACACCTCGAGATTTTATGAAAAATATTCTTTTTAATTTCATTAATGTCTTCTGTTGTACGCTACACAAAAAAGAGCTTTCACAACACGCATCCTTTACTTGCCTTGCATGACACGCAATCGCGACCTTCCTCGATAGCGTGTGTAGTATGCAATACCGAGTTTCACTAAACTACGATATGCTATTAAAATATTATTAAAACTAGCCATTATGAATAGTAATAACCACCTTTTAAAATTTTAGAAATTTTATCTCTCAAAATGGACTTCATTTTTGGATTTGGAGTATCGAATTTAGCCTAAGGTGAAATTTTGGTACTTTTCGGATAACTTTCATTTTCTGAAGAATAGTGAAAATTACTAAATTTAAATTAAAAACAACCTTTTTAATCGAAATAGTTTATAGGGATAAATTATAAATTTTAGTGTTTTTAAAGTATATTTAGAATATACTTTTACAATTTAATACAATGTTGGTCATTGGATGTAATTTCACATTTAAACCAGACATAAACAAGTGTCAATCTTTTGATAGTTATTATCTCTTAAGAACACGATATTTGTTTTGACGACGGGAATTAATTTTTAAATTAATTAATGCAACTGATATGTTTTTAATTTGGTAAAATAGACATCATTTTTGAGTTCATAATATCAAATATAGCTTAGGCCTAATTTTTTGTATTTTTCTGAAAACTTTCAATTTTTGATGAATAGTGAAACCACTAAGTGGTAGTTAAAAAATTGAAATTTTCATAAAAATTAATTTTACCGCTTCTGTGAGTGGAATTTCAAAAATCCGAGAAACACGGTTGATGTCAGTTAGTAAAATGTGGTTCAATGAGATGAAAATAATTTTTGGTGAATAGTAACTTTTTACTTTTATTTGCCACGGTTAAAAGTAAATACGGTAATTAAGGGTAAAAATGATATTATTATTACCCTAACACATGTCCTAATTATATTGGATAAGTGTATTTCTACCAAAAACAACCTTAGGAATAAAATATGACCATTTAGGCCGACTTGGATTAGATTAGGACATTTATTATTAATTTATTTAAAGAAGGGTTAAAATAGTTAAAATCAAAGTTTAATAAATAAATCATTTTTAATATAGGTATATAAATAAGATAAATTCAACTATAAATATTCATTAGAAATATAAAAATATTTCCTACATAACGGTTTTTTATTTGTAATTTTTGGACATTAAATAATTTAATTTATTTATGATACAAAGATGATGCAGTAATTATCTTATTAATGAAATATTGACATAATTGATGTTATAAATACCCAAATAAATGTAATTTGAGACTTTTTATGAATTACACTAATTTTCTAGGTTAATAGAACATGTTAGTATTTATTTAATTAACGTTTTTAGAACTAATCATTCTGTTATGAGTTTAACAAAAATAAATTACTAAATAGTGTCAAAATTGACATAAAATAGTTTTTAAAAGAAATATTATATTATTAATTGTTATTTTATTCCTAAAAATATAAGGTTCAGAAAAATGACTTATATAAGGTTATATATATTAATAATAAACAACTTGGGGTTCGTTTGGCTTCTTATAGCAAGTTTATTAACATTATAGTGTAAGAACACAAAAAGACACGGTAAAAGTAAAATTATCTAACTTAATGTTAAATCTAAATGATAAGGTTAAAATAGGAAACTAAACTTGTCTAAATTATATTGGATAAGAGGATTTCGACCCATACCAACCTTAGCTGCTAAATAAATCAATTTGGAGCTATTTAAAACCGAATTTGGCTTTATAATAAAATAATATTTTTAGTTATTCCAAAGGTGCCCCTCTCCACCCTTATAAAAGGGCACCTCCTCCCTCTCTTCCTCACACAACATTGAGCCTTCAATCTCGGCCATCCCCTGCCAAATTCTCTTCTCCACTTCCCTAGAAACATCCTAGAGGTCCTGGTCTTCTTCAAAGTCCAATTTTAGTGCCCTAAGTGGAGGACTCAAAGAGGTGTTTCAAAGAAGAGGTAATGTCCGTTACCGATTCTTTCAACTTTATTTATTCTTCCAATTCCTCTTCTTAGGTTGTTTCATTATGAAGTAATAAAATAATTATCACTCATATACTGATATGTTATTATAAGTATGAAACAACCATATTTAACCATCTATCCATCCTACGGAAAATGAAATCACCGCGCGTGCGTACGTACAGAATACCGTCTCCACGCCGTGGTGTAATCTATTTTCCACCACCACCTTACTTGGATGGGTATAATGGTGTACCTAATAACTATATATGATTGTTGTAAAGTGATATTGATTCTGAAATAGTATACATACAGTCAAATACAATTCCACGATCATGAAAATGATATCACCGCTCTTGCATACGTACGGACTACCGTCTCCATGACGCGGTGAGATTCATTCTCCACGTTAACCATCCATGAATGATTGTAAAGTATATATAATAATTAATCATGAAATATATGACATAATAATGATATTGGATTTATGTGTATATATATGTATGTCATCTACTTAATTCCATTTAACTCAATAAGGAAACGAAAATAGCATTCATGCGTACGTACGGCCTACCGTCTCCATGAACGGTGTATTTCTTTCCATTTACTGATCTATTATATATATGTATATTCTGAATATATATTATATATAAATCATGTTTTATATTCTGGAATTAAGTAATCATGATCTAAGTAATCATATGAATTATTACAAGTCAAAACACGGACGACAAATAAAACGATTTTACCCAAAACACTCTTTAACATGGAATTTACAAAAGAACGGGTAAAATAAAGTCATAAGTGAACCATATATGATATCATAACAATAATTATGATTCTAGAATAATTCAATGACATTATTTAAATCATTATACAGGAGGTTCAGACACTTACGAAGCAAATCAGACTTAAGGTAAGGGAAAATATCACAATCTCATTATTTTATCCGTGATTGTTTATACATTGGTATTTACTGGGGTGTATTTTATAATCCACATCCATGTTTCCTAAATATGTAATGTTATTTCCATCCACCTACAATTTTTTAAATACAATTTTACCCTTTGGTGAGTTTTTAGTAAAAGATATGAAAGGAATCTTTTTTCTTTTTTCGTACGATGTACTTTTTGACTTTTCCGACAAAAGTACGAGAAGAATGTTTTTTAACTTATACGGAATGAATGGATTTTTAAAACATTATTTCCAAGAAGCTTCCTTTACAAGTTTTCATGTTTATTTTTAATCAACTTCTTTTATTTTAAAATTGTATTACATGTTATGAAAGGAAAATGTTTTTGAAGTAGAAAGGATATTTTCCTCAAGAATGGAGTTCAAGTGTTTTATCAAAATTATTTTCCATCTAAGATAATATAGGGTTCTGTTTTTATCCCTATTATTACATGGATTTGATTATATTGTGATGAAAATATTTTTATGAATTCCTTTATCTTATATGAATTGTTTTATGATGTCACGATGTTTAAGATTCCCATTTTTATTACATGGGTTATGCTATGATGTATGGTTTATGATTTTGTGGCACAAATAAGAATGGTATCATTATGAGATGGGTAGGACCTATATATCCCTCCCATACATTGGGTAATGATTTTATATCTCATGAGATAGACATGGCTGGAACGGCAGGTTAAACTGATTCAGTGAAACAGGACTGAAACGAGGAGTGAACTCGGTTCAGAAATGGACTTTGTCCACTAAGATAGTCTTGGAAATGAGTTTTGACTAATAAGAAATGATTCTCTATGATTATGTGTGTATGCCACAAAGTTTCATGTTTTATGTTATGATTATTGGGATTTCATTTCACTACTATGATTTATCCCATGTTATGATATTATGATCTGTTTTGCAGGTTATGATTTCCAAAATGATATCTTCTTATGAACATGATGTGATTGATATTTCTTTTGTTTACCCTTACTGAGAATTTGAGCTCACCCTTTTATGTTTTCTTTTCCCCAGGATATAAATAAAGGTTTTAGGTAAGAAAAAAAAGGAAGATCTTTATGGGAGATGTTGAAGATCTTTCACCACGATTAGAAGATTACGTTCCATGTTTCTAAAGGCACTAAACTATTATGGTCCTTTTGTGTGTGTTTTTGTTATGTACTAAGTATTCTGCTAAAGTAATGTAATGTCCATGTACATTAAGCTTCGGGTCTCTACAGTATTCCAAGACCATTGTGTTCTACACTAGAAATTGAAGCTCTTGGGAAGGTGACTGGATTTTCTGACCCATGGGGTTTACAATCGTAGGTGATTTACCAATATTTTTTCAGGATGATGAAGACATTTCCTAGGATTAATATGCATTTGAGGAAATATGTATACTAAAATCATGTAGATAATAGAGAATAAGGTCACCAATGATTTCAATATCATAGGCATTATGTGCTCAATCATATATACATGGTTAACATAACTATTTTTATTAATTATATGGGTATTCTACTAGCATGGAATTGTCAATGTAAAGATGAAATTATCTCATGAGAACACTAGTTATGGAGGATATTCTGAAAGATTTTTATCTGTCTTATAAGTTTTGATGGATATTCCAATAGAGTGTCAAGACACTTCCCAATCCATCTATCCTTATATTTGAGGGTTTTACATTGTCATCATTTCTTGTATAGAATATAAAAATAATAATAGCCTAATTCATGATTGACCAATAATTATTTTATTTGAGATATTCAAGCTAGGTTCACCATTTTTTTTTTCATCAGAAAAGAGATTACCAGGAAACCTTATATAAGTGGATTCAGTTTGTATTGATGGTATGTTGTGAGGGGTTTAGATCTCACACTACCAATAACACCAGTTTACCGTTATTGTTCTTAACATAAACTCCTAATTGTTCCGTCATCCATAAAGGTAGGTTGCATATTAGGGTTTCATACCCAATGAATCCTAGGGACTCCAATTGGATGAGAGGATGACAGATCAAGCTCATCATTCCCTTTCGGGGGAAATTTTTTCCTACTCCATGAATCTATTACAAAATTAATATATGTTTGAAAATATCATCCAAATACCAATATGGGGCCAGTTACCCTAACAAAATGGATATATGTGAAATCAATTTTATAAGAAGAGGAAGGGGAATTGATTAGTGAATCTATCAATATGTATCTATGTTTCTTCATCCATTTCCCAGTAAGGGGTAGCTGCTTATTTGTTGAAGCCATATAAATTGGTACTTCAAGATTTTATTCTATGAATGGAGGTAGTTAATATTCCAAGGAGTGGAATGATACATTATGAGGAATCCTACTTATCTTGGTTATTACTAGAATCAAAACCCACATAGTTCATTAATCCTATGGAGTTTAATTTCATACGGAAAGGACATATAACTGGGCACTTAGGCACTTGGTATTCAATCTTTAGCCTCAAGGAGACATCATATGTGTCCTGATTAGGTCATGAATCAGAGTTTTAATAGTTCATTTGGTCTTTCAGTCCACTAAAAGGTGAGGTATAATGATCAACTCATGGGAAGGATAGGGTCCAGATAGTTGAAACGTGAGAGACATGAGGAGACTTACACCGAAGTGGACTCCTATTTGAGCTCATACCTTATAAAGGCATCCTATGTATCATCATTATTGTGAAATTCAGAGTTCATATAGTTCATTGACCTCGTCAAAACCGACCCCAAGGTAGATACCCATATAGATGATGTTTATATTATGCCCCTCACAGGGTCTTATATATTGGGACTTCCCTGGACAGTGAATATTCATTATCCAAATGAAGTGTTAACTGTGACTACCTAAGCCCATGTTAGATATGCTCAGTGTGTGAAACAAGAGAATTTAAGTGATAATATTCATTTCATATGGATGCAGTACTAGTGTATTGAGTCACACCTTGGTTGTTAAAATTAATCTCAAGATATAGAGTGGCATCCTATGTATCCTGGTTATGGAATGGATCAAAGACATCATAATTCAATTGATTTCATAGTCCACAAAGGGATGTTGTAAAGTAAAAAACTCATGGGAATGATTGGGTCCTAATGGTTGAAATGTTAGAGTAATAGGACATACGAAAATGTGGATATCCATTTGAGTTCAGGATCAGGACATCGAAATGTGTCCTATGTATCCGGGTTATGACAAGAATCAGATTCCGCTTAGTTCAATTGGTCTGGGCTTACACACTAACATTTCGAATATGTCCGGGACATATCATATTATTATGTTGAATATGGATTACACCCTGAGGTTGACCTTAACCTTTTTAGAGTCTTAAAATGAAAATCATATGATTATTGAAACTCCCTATGGCTAAATGATATATCCTCATTGTGAGAAACAAGGGATGAAATATGATCAGTCTCACTGCTTATGGATGAAAAAGTTATGTATTGAGACAACCCATGTTTGATAATATAGAGCTTGTCCCTAGGAAAAGGAATCATATTATCTTACTTACGGAAGGAATTAGATTCATCATAGTTCACCTTTTTGAGGATAACACCCTGATGTTACCCTTATAGACATGCCCTGATTGTCTTCCTAAAATGTATTGATTGTCCAGTCATCATTCCATGATTTCCCAATTTTCATGGAAGAGGGTGTCTTCCTAACATGTCCAAATAAAATTAAATAAACCCATCCACTTTTTATAGAGACTTGGCATATCCAGGACGACATATTCAAGGGTTGTCACAAGATCAATGCTGAATTTCTAGGAATAAAATGAAATAACTAGCCAGTTTATCTTGGATTCCATAGCATGATCCTGGATGAAATTCATAGATAGTGGCACATGATCTTCTTGAAATACCCTGGTGTCATCGAAAAATATGGATAATACTCTTGGAAGGTGTCAAGATATTCATGGTGACATATCTCAGAGGGTGTCACATGTCCTGGATGACATATTTAGAGGACATCATGAAGCCTGACTAGCATGTCTGTGAAACGTTGGAAGGGTTGGCTGTCATGCTTGGTCGCTACCATGACACTCTACTAACATGAACTCGTGCCTTCATATGGATCATGATAAACATATAAAGACACTGTAAAGCTTGAAGGGCTCTATCTAAGGGGGTTTTCAAGATATGGGAGACTTGTTCTGATGGTTCCCTATGACTTTTTGTGACATGTCTATGGGACTTTTCCTAATCCAAATAGTATACCAAAGGAGAATCACGTGATATGGTGAAATGTACTAGTGCTTTCACATAACATGGATGGTTCATGGGACGAAAATGTGGATCGACATATATGTTCTTCATGAAAGTCTTCCACATTTTTTGAATTTGTTCTATCCACTATATTGTGATGGTCTTATATTTTGTTTAGTGATATCTTTTTTTAAATCTTGTGTGATATAGGAGATGTATAGGATGTTCTTCACATTACATGCTAAAAGTTATTGGAGTGATCAATGAGTTATCATGTTAAGTGATTATGTATGCTAAGTGGTTGGTCTGCTTTTTCCATGGATCTTACCTGATGGTAAGATTTTTTGGTCATGAGATCGTTCACTCTATGAAATCCACTCTAGTTCTTTCTTGTGATAATGTTTCTAGATGAAAAATCCAACATCCCTATCCTCATGCCATTTTTCAAGTTGATTTATGGGATTTATATGCCTCTCCACCCTAGTTTTTTTTCTTTTGAAAACACATATCAGGAGAATCCAAGATGGAGATATTGGAGGGCCTCAGCGTCATGCGTCATGCGTCATCACAAGGTCGACACATAGGTTACTCTGGGGGTGTTACATGATTTTTCCCAACCATGGGATCATCCCATAAATTCCTCCATTATTTTATTATTTCCAATTAATGTAACTTTTTTAAATCATGAGAGCATGCTAATGGACTTCCATATTTCCATTTCGACACGTTCAAAGACCTTCATGAGATCAGAGAGACATTCAAAAGGCCCTCGCATGACCACATGAAACTTTTCTAGGAAATTTAGAGAGATAAGGATGGATCATCATGGTCCCTCCATATGATCAGAATAACATTTTCAAGGGGTATTTATAGACATTGATGTGGACAACTGTAGTACATTTCAAGAGTTTCCTAACCACAAGAGGCTCCCACATTTTCTCTGTTTGTTAACAATTCTTATTTTACAAATGTGGGGAATATCTTAAGGTTGAAAGATTGTGGTTGGATAAAATCACTCCACCTCTTGGTGATGAATCACATGATCAAAAAAATGTCCTATGGATATTCATGAGCAATTCATGGGTAACTCCACCAATTTATCCTCAAAGAGACAATGGGTGGATTGAGAGGCCAAATGGCCATAGATGAGTCTCTTCACGTGATGAGGATGGCATGCCAACATGCTTTTGTGAGATGAGGGAACATGTCGTCAGGTTCTTACACTATCTTTCAGATCGTTAGTGGTGCATGGCATGATGTTTACTTCCATAAGAACCTCTAGCCTATTCTATATATTTCCAATTTTATTTTACAATGGTTTGGGATCTCCATGGTTTTCTTGAGTGTTATTGAGGACGTCAACTTTCTCCATAGGTGATCCATCACATGGGTTTTACGACCACAAGGGGCCTCCTACTTTTGGAAATATAACTCTAATTTTAAAATTATTTTTAATGGGTTAGATAAGTGTCCACATTTTTAAAATGCACATGTCCTAGGGGTTATTTCTTGGAATCCACCACATGATGAATGATTGTTTGGGGTGAATTCATGAGAGAATAAGGGCTTGGGAAATGGGGATTCATGGGACATTCCACATGTTATGTTTTGTGCATGTCTATCCGTATGATCCTCTACTAGTCTTGTGATCCCATGTCTCATTTAGGATCACATGATCCATGAGATCATTTATACCTTCCTCTTCCATTGCTATGTAGGGAAAATAATACCCATATTTAGGTTTTTCTTCCTTTGTTAATTTTCCAATGAACATTTTGTGGGTGTCAACAGGGGTTTAAGGGGAACACGTTTAAATAAATCCTTTTTCATTTTTTCACATTCCTATGTACACTCTGTTCACATAGGGATATTCCCACAATAAATTGTACACCTCTTATAAATTATCAATGTATCCAAAAACTAGGTGAGGAGTTACCACTAACATCACCACGAATTAGAAAAACCCACACATGCTCTAAACCCCCACAAGGCATTACAATCACACAACGAACTAAATTTAGAACATGGTTCAAAAATCCAACCAAATATTAAAAACAATAAAACTGTATTCAATTTCATTTTAAAAGGAAAATTGACATTTCATCGAACACCTTACATGCATATATATGGGAACAATTTAAAAGAATATATATTGAAAAACCATATTTCAAAAAATAACCAACACATAAATACCACTAAAATACATAATTTCACTCCACAATCATGGTGAACAAATTTTTAAATTTTATAGAAAATACCAGCAAAAAATAGAATGTTATGAAAAAAATGGATGGAAATACATACCTGAACGATGTGTGAATGCAAAAAAACCATCAGGGAAGGATGAACTAAAAATAAGGGAAGATAAGAACATCCTAACATCCAATAAACATAACCCTCACATCAACCATAACCTATAGGTTTCATCCATGAGATAACCCACCAATGGAAAACCAAGAGGACAATAGATAAGGAAGATGTGAAGAGGAAATCAACCACAAATCCAAAGGAACACACATTAGATCATATATAGAAGAACAAAAAGTGATATATGAACCATGGTAAGGGATATAGGGATCCCCTTAATGTAAAAAAAATGATAAAAGGGGGAGAAAATCCAAAAAGGGGATAAATCATAATAGGGGGAACTTGTAATTTCATGTTTTTTGGAAATCTAGGCATGTCGCATGGTTTGTCAAACTGTATGCCAACCGTTCACACCCTACTAGAGAGAAGGGAACCACCCATGGTTTTACATGGTAAAAGAGTTAAAATTTCATATATTATCCCTATAATCTCTACTCATGTTTAACATATTTATGTTATTTTAAAATGGTTATATTCCATATTCATTATTTTTCACATGTTTATATTTTATACCCTATAGAAATTGTTATGATATCCCTTACTAAGAGTTTGAATAACCCATAATTATGTATCGATTTTTTCATGATTTTATGTGTATTATGTGTCATGGAATGTCTATGAGTGGCTTCAGATTATAGAGAAATGATTATAGAATTTGAAATAACTATTTTTACATTTCTCAACTACAAGAAACTAACCCTTCGGGTCCTTAAGTTATGAGACTATTTGTAGATATTAAAATTAAATAATGTAATCATTTTATTATTTATTTATGTTTATATTGATTCAATTTAGTTGGTATCAGAGTAGGGTATAGATTATTTTTGTTATTTTTGGAGACTATTTCTGTTATTTTCAATATTAGTTTAAATAAACATAAAAACGACATACAGTTTAGACTATGTATACAATAATATATGGGAATAATTTTATAGTCTTTAGTATATGTTTTTTCCAATAAATGAATCCCTATATGGATACTATATGTGGATTAAGTAATTGAAATACATAACTTGTTCTAATAACCTGAGTGAGGTTATATTATGTATTAACTAAATCATCCTTTGGTGCATAACAAATAGTCATAATTTCACACCTAGTCTGAAAATACAGCTGGATATTCTTTGATTGATCAAATTCTATTTATAAGACACTATGAATGATTTAATTACACGCTACACTAAGTGATTAGGATGAGATGTGGAGAAAACCCACCATAATGTATCTCAAGTCATATTGAGATTGATATATGTTGAACTAAAGTAACTATAGAAAATCATAATAATTTGAAATATTAATAGAGTTTATGACTGAAATAATTTTATAAATATGATAATTCCCAAGTATTGTTAATGTTTCACCCCTCATTTCAACAAATTTTCTTTATTTTAGTATTCACTAGAAAAAAGAAGGAAATAACAGCTCAGGTGACAATGTGACGATTAACTCAATAAACATCCCATAAGAATATGAGATTTAATGAGAAACCATGTGATTATGGAAAAATAGATATCTTTTTATATGATTAAAATACATATATATAATCAAAGCCCTAAACCCAAAAAATAATATAATGTTGGGGTTTCCTGAAATATCTTGTAAATGAGATCATGAAGGAAATAATATTCTATTTCCTATATGTAAACAATTTTGAAGAAGCACCAAGGAAATCACCTCAATGGTAATAGAATATTATTTAGTTCTGTTAAAGAAGTCCATTGAGAAGAAAACTATTGTAGGTAAATTAAGAGATTAATAAACAATGTGGGAGTTAAAATATTAATTTTGAATCACTACTAATGGTATGATGCCTTACCTGTATAATTCTCATAAATTACCATTGTGAGTTTCAAAAATCTATAGAGGATTATAATGATTGGTATAAATAACCACAAAAAACCATGTGAATAATGTGTATAATTTTAAATGACTTCGGATGACTGGAGTTAAAATCATCGGAGTTAAAACATTAATATGAAAACACTACTAATGGCATGACTCTATAACTATATAATTCTTAGAAATTACCACTGTGAGTTTAATAAGTATTAAGAGATATTAATGATTGGTATAAATAACTAACAAAAAAATATGAATAAGGTGGAACATTTTAAATTAAATATGATGTGGTGTATTGTAATATGTAAATACATCACCTTAAAATTTTGAATATGGGAAATTTTTTCTAAACAAATTACGTTTCTTATATATTTTTCTCAGTATACCACAATGATGATTTTTTATAAAATAAAATAACTAGTTATATGATGATTTATTTTTCAAATTTATGATTATGAGAATGAAAATCTTAGTATATATCTTTTTATGTGGATTTGATGTAATGGATTAGTGACTTCAATGAAGACTGTATATTCACTAATCATGGTTAGATTACCCAAAAAAATAATTTTGATTGAAAATGGATTTGGATGGATATAGTAACCCATAGTTACTTAAATAAGATATTAACATAACTAAAACATTAGATATCACCAATTAATCAACTCTCTCATCATCCATAAATACATCTTTGTTACATTTATGATTTAATTTTTCCAGAGAAGCAGAAGAAACCTTTCCAATAGTCGGTTTATAATACAATCCCAATCCACCATGAATAGATACATATGACGTGGTGTTCAAGAAAAAATGTTGGATACCGATTGATCATAGGGCTGTAAAGTGTATGAGAATCATGTTTGATAACCCAATTCATGTGAGCCGATATAAGGAGTGTGTGAGACAATTTGGGTGTTAGAAGGACCTTTTTGGACACATGAAATGTCCCCAGAGGCATATACCGTGAGGCATCCATCCCTAATAAACCTTTATCTGAGATGTTTTTAGGGAATGTGTAGTACATGGACAAGAAAAACATGTGGGTGAATATATGGGTTGATATATGTTGAAGATGGAAGCAAATGAATGAGATACGATGAAGTATAAAGAGGTTGATGCATTGGATATGAACACTCCAAAAAATGGTTAGAATGGGTCAGAATATGGATAAAAATGAGCCTTATAATAAGTATGATAATTCATTTTTGATTTTATCATTTAATTTTATGTTTTTGTGGGCACTTACTAGTAAATAAACAATGAGATATAAGAGATATTTGGGTTTTGTATAACTATTATTATGTAGGGGGTACCATTTCTTTACATAAACCAATTTAGGAAAATTATTCACTATATAAAGAAAATAGAAGCTTTAATAAAAAAAAATTTCTCTTAACTCCAATATATGAGAGTTATCGAAATCAAATGGTTAAGAAGAAAAAAAATTGAGAATATGATAACAGACTCCATTGATGAAATGTTTTAAAAATAAATCGTCGTTCTTATTACAAGTACCCTTAGCTAACTTATTCAGTATGTAATAATCAAATTTTCACTAATAAAATTTATTTAAGGAGGTTGAATATAATATCCTACTATTTTGTATCCATTAAAATACATTCTAAGTTATAAAACACCAATCAAACACTACACCCAACATTTAAAACCAAAACACATTAAGAATACATTCATAATAAAGTAATAATATTTACTAAGATAGTAAACCCTTAATATTTATTTCCTTTAGAAGGTAAATAATTAATATGAGTTAACATGAAAATTCTATTTTCAATAAAAAATTATTTGTTTATATTATATATATATATTTTTTAAATGATAAATTTTTTTTAAAAAAATTATATTTAAAATAATTATTTAATTGCTG
This sequence comes from Viscum album, assembly GCA_963277665.1. Taxonomy (NCBI): domain Eukaryota; kingdom Viridiplantae; phylum Streptophyta; class Magnoliopsida; order Santalales; family Viscaceae; genus Viscum; species Viscum album. The sequence continues at coordinate 1,947,438,261 of OY728121.1, read as the reverse complement.
GAAACAGTAAAATTGTTGTATGTTTTTTATATTTTTCTAAAAAAATAAATTTTTAGGTGAATAATAAATAACACTAATTATATTAATGTGGTGACATATATGAATTTTGTCATTATATGAACAAATTGTTTTTTAAAAAAATTTCCTATAAAATTATATATTAAAAATTATAATAAACCATTCTAAAATAGTATTTTTTATTTATAAAACCATGATCATTTTTAGAGAATTTATATAACATTACAATGAAAAATGTTTTTGATTATTTTTTAATTAATTATAAGATTATGGATTGATTTTATCAATTTATTTTATCTTTAAATAAACATCAATTTAATTATATTTATTATATTATATTCATTTTAATAAATGTAATTTGTAATTATATCCTAATGAAAAACCATTTTTCTTAAAAATATAATTTTTTAGAAATTAAGTTTATAGACACAGACATTTTGATTAAATCCATTACATATAGAAAGTTAATTTTATAAAATTATTTTTATAATTGACATAATAACATTAATACTATTTAATATGGATAATTCATTTTATAGGTATTAAATGTATATAATTAAGATTAGTTCTAGGTACCATGATAATGGGGAACAATTATTTTGGAAAAACTATTTTAACAATATCATGGAATTTATATCATATAATTTAAATTAAACTAAATTAAGTAATGAATATAATATGATTTATAAAAAAATAAATAAATTTATTAATACTTATTTAATTGGAAATAAATACTAAATAAGATTATGATTCCATAATGGTCAAAATCTCATTTTCCTGGTAAATGGGTTTTCTACATATTATATATTTTAATTTGAAAGCCAATATTATAATATTTAGAAACTAAATTGGATTAGATATATATTAAATCTAGTTTTATTAAACCAAAATTTGGTTACAATGGTTATTTTATCTATTTAATAAAACATAAAATCACATAGTTAAAAATGAGTTATGTAGCGTAAAAGTAAAAGTGTAACTTGTAAAGAATTAATAAAACAACCATATAAAATATTTAAAACAAGTTTGTAAATTCCTATTTGATTCCTTATTTAATAAAAATCACCCATACTCAATTATATCAAATATTTGGGGCAATTTAACATGTAATAGTGTCATGAAATTATTAAATTACAAAAGGTGTTTCCAAAAGTTCCCTTTTCATCTCTTATAAAGGGGGATCATTTACACCCTCCTAAAAAACAATAAAACATAAAATTTCCCCTTGGTAATATGAAATTTTAATCTCTTTGTATCATTCTTACACAAATATGTTATCCTTATTCCCTCATATTTATCCTAACAAATTTAATTTCAAGAGGACTTCTATGAGAAAAATCAAGCCTCAAACATAAGTGTTGTTTGCAAGATAAGATTTTATTCTTAATATTACTATACAAAATATATTATAACCATTGTATTATGGTGAAAAAATTATCATTATTATAATTATATGGTTTTATATTATGGTTATAAAACATAGATATTCATTTCCTTCCACTTAGAAAAACAAAATAACATCGTTACTGTGATGCGTGGACAGTCGCCTCCAAGAATCAATGTCATCCATTTTTCATTACCATATTTAATGGATGATATTAATAGTGTTGATGGATAATAAATATGATATCTATATAATTGTTATTCTTAAATTTAAATTCAATATCCACCTTCAAACCCCTCATGTGCTGAGAAGTAGGAATGTTAAACGTGTGTACGTGAGGGCTCTTGTCTCCACGATGGAACATTTTTATATTTTCTTTGAATATTCATACATTTCAGAAAACCACTAAAAATTAGTTCATGTTTATAAATAAATAATATTAATTAATTATACTTATGATATAATAATATTACATCAAATTAAACATATACTTGACCATACTAACCCATTGAGATAAAGAATGCTTATATTTTCGATGGTTTAACAACCTATATGAATGATGATTTAAAATATGATTATGGATGAATATGGGAAAAATAGTTAAATTATTATATTTTAATAATATAATAATCATTATTAAATGTTTTTTTGTAAATTTATATAATGCACATAACTCATTTTTATTATATCATGTCCAGTAATTACAAAAACTACCAAAATAAGAAGTTACTGATTCGGTTTTCACACTACATATCAAAAAAATTGGAATAATATATGAGATTTATAAAAACAATATAGGATATATATTAAAGTATTATAAATGATATATTAATTATAAAATTTGTATCAAATTATGGGTAATAATATCAACATTGTCAAAAAACGCAAAATTGTTAATGTTAATGACATATGATAGTCAAAATATGCTATAACTATATAACGTACACTTGATAAAAAATTATTAATATGAATTTTAAAAGGGTAATATTTATGAATAATGTTAATATTTTATCTATTTTTTTTAATAAGAAGATATAATTTCATCATGTAATTATGGATATAAGGTAAGGGTTTCTCTATTACAAAATTTGAATCCCTTGAGACAGGTTTAATATGTAAAACATGTTTCTGTTTAAATGGGGTGAATACTTACATATTTTAATTTTATATCCCAATACTATTATATTTATTATTATTAAATGTTATATTTATTTTTATTCTTTTTATAATTGGTTTCATTCAAATGTTACAAAATTTTATAAAGAGTTTTCGAGGAGCACTTACATTCAAAGGGTCATAGCCATTAATACAAGAATATAATTTTATTGAATTCAATGATATGATATTTTCCATATTTTATTTGGTATTTAATTTTTTTATATGGGTAAATCACATTTACTCACCAATATAAAATTCATTGATAAAATATTTTATATTGTAAAAGTGTACCATTGGTAAGAATAATTCCCATTCAAACCAATATATATTTTCTTCCATGCCCATATTTTCCTTCTCACAATTATTATAAAAAATATATAAAAGGATAATATGGAATGTTTTATCTAATTTTTATAATTATTTACCCAATTATAAATATAAATTTTACTAATATTTAAACCATGTGGGTATTGATAATGGGGTTTTTTGATAATGTCAAATATGTTCTTCCATCCATTAAGGAAATAAGGTTTCAATATCCACTAGACATTTTATTTTGGTAACCCTTATTTAAATTCCTGGTTTGATTTATAAATATTTTCTTTAAAATTAAAAAAATTCCATGTATTTTCACTTCCTCTTGTTAAAAAATTATATCTTTTTCCAATTTTCTATTAATAATTTTTCTTTTAGAAGTGAGCATTTTCAAATTATTTTTAATTTTACTTTTTTAAACCATTATGTTTTAGGAGGATCATTTACTATGAACTGATTTTAATAAGTTTTCAAAAGTATTATTTCATCATTGATACATATATTATGACATTAGTAACAGACTTGGTAACTCAAAATCATTTCTTTTATTTATATAGATTCTTATTTTAACTTAATTTTCAATGAATTTTCTTTTGAAATGATATTCTATTTTTTTAATCATAGTGATTTTTTAAAAAAATATTTTTCAATGAAAGGTTTTATTTTAGTTTTTCTAAACAGTGGTGGATTTATAAAAATATAATCATAAAAATAAATATTATATAGAAGAAATCATTATTTTTGAAAAATATATTTTCAATATTTGGTTTTCCATATCATAAAAAAATGATCTACCTCAAATCGAGTTATGTTTCATGTTTTATCCTAAATTATTTCATTATTATGTGAATATTTCGGTTGATAATATTATTTGTATGGACCAATTTATTACATGATGTTATTTGGATGTTTTATGAAACCCATTTTATTTCCATAGGTTCTTTATTTAAAGATTAGAAAATTTCATGAAACCAATTTTCTTTATATGGGCTATTTTTTCATGTGATGATTTTATGAAAATGATAAAAAAATATAATGATTATGAGAATGGTTCAAACTATATCTTCCATTTATTCATTGAAAAAGGAATATATTTCATGATATATAAATGGTATGTGAATATGTTATCAATTGTATAAGTTCATAAAGGGTGAGTACAATGTAATTTATCTCTACACGCATTTTTTTGAGTGAACAGATTAGTGGGTATACATGTTCAAAAAGATTAGAAATCCCATGTTTATGATTTTTCATCTTTAATTCCAACAGATCATGGATGATTTTATATGATTAATGTTTTATTTTCTCATTCCTTGATGAATATGTTGTCATTTTAGATTCTATTCCTATCTTCTATGCATATGGTTGATAATTATTATTTTATACTATTTTAAATCATATATTTTTCCATATTAATTGTTTTCCACATGTATATGGTCTAAAAATTATTTATTTATTTGGGTTATCCCTTACTGATAGTTTTATCAAACCATTATTATGTTTTCTTTTACATTTTATTTTAATAGGATTATGTATCATGTTATTTCTAAGAGTATATTTAGATTATAGAGAAATGTTCACAACATTTGAAATATGTTTTTTATACCTCTAGTCTCTAACACAAAAAAACTTTATGTCCTATGGCCATATGACTATTTTTTATGTAATTATTACACCTTTTTATCATAATATTATTTAAATATATTTATCTTGGTTCACTTTAGTTCAGAACCGGGTATGTGTCCCTTTTATACAAAAATTGAAGTTGTTATTGGATGAATCCCATTTATCATCATCCACTCTTCCTATTAGAAGTATGATAATTTATATATACCTTTATAATTATTTATTACATGATAAAATTAATGATGGTATTTCATATTATGTATCTCATCACTTGGTATGACAAAAAAGATAAGTTTCAAGAATCAGTCTGTGCTTCCTTCCAACTTGACACCTAACACGATCTGAGACAATGTCCAAGAGTTCTTGATCCTCCAAGTCTGGTGAATTGTGGATAGCATCAAAGATAATACAAAGGGAAAATATTTATAAGAAAACAACTACGATAAAATAAAGAAATAGAGCACACATCATAACCAATAAAACAATTAACTATAGATACCTAAAAAGGATCCATAAAAAAAGCTGACAACACAGAAACTGAAAAGGAATCCAAAACCCAAATGGACATAAACGAATCCACATGGCCTTTAGGTCACCACCAACCAAAATACCAACTTTCTGTAAAAGAAAAACCAAACCAGAAACCTGAACCTTTAAAAAAACTTAATTCTACAAATACTATGTGGGATAAGTAGAGAATGAGCACTAAAAATAGAAGTAGGCAATTACTACATTGTCCTGGAATTTATTTTTCCAAAATTTCCCAAAAATAGTGGTTTGAAATACATATATAAAATATTATTTACCATTTCAAAAACCAAATTCAACTTTACAGAAAAACAAGCTTTTCAATACAACACACCACTTCCCATATAAAAAATGCTTCCATTTTAACACATATCAGTTTTTAACCAAATACCAAAGAAGAAGGAAAAATAGGTAAAAAGAGGCCCATGATTAAAATAAACGAAAATATAAGAAGTAATATACTAAAAAAATAGGTACCCCGAAATATAGAAAACTGAAGATGTACATAATGATATATAGTCATAGGAATTTTCTAAATATTTCTTTAAGTAATTCCTAGACATATTCAGTTTGGACTCACTTTTTGGCATATAGTGCAGCTCCAATATCAATAACCAAATGACCTGTCTAAACTTTCCAATACAATGGTATATCCCACCTGTCCTCTCAAAAAATAAATGGGTACCGACTTTTCTAATTGATGCTTACAGGTAACCATAACTTCACCCTCTAAATGAGGCCCCAAAATCCCATGATAATAGTACATGGTGAACCAGAAGGTCCTTGCATTCAAGGCTAACAAAACCCACAACCACAATTATTTCATATCCAAAAAACTGATAACACCTATGTGATGAACCTCACCTTAAAGGATCCACCATAGAGGACCCCATCTCACAGTAATCCACTCAAAAGTTACAACCTGTACATCACATCATACAAGTTTCTAACTAATTTCCCAAACATTATAAAATACCACCCGGGTATTCACCCCAAAAATTATTTCAAAACAATTTTTAAAACTATTTTGAGAACATAAAACATTTAAAAAAGGTTCTAAATAAGCATTTATATCATTTTTTACCAATCCCTGTTTCAAATTCCAACAAGTGCCATGATTTTGTATTTTTTTTGAAACCACAATTTAAATTATTTGGGAGTAATGGACTACGTATGAAACATTGGGGATTTTAGAAGAACCATTTGAAAGAGAAGATGTTAAATAAATGAAGGATATGAAAAAGGACATTTTGAAATATAAGGCCCAAGCCTTAAACCTTACTTAATCTTGAGTTATTACAAGACTACACATTGAGGATCTTTTCAGGTTTAGAGTTTTAGAGAATTAGATCATAAAACTTGCATTACATTCCACATTTAAACAAAGTGGTTACATAAAAGATAGTATTCATTTTTCCCATCAACGGAAACATATTTGAAATAAAACATGGATTCTTTCTTGACACTTCCTTGACACTATCATCATATCATGTACCATTCCCTTAACCTGTGAAAAACATTTCAAAAACATGGGATGATCATAAAAAGCTCCGTAAGGGATATAAAAATATGGAAAGGAAACATGAGTACATGTATACACAAGAATCAATGAAATCATACTCTACTCAAAAAACATAAGCACTTTAACATAACTCATCAAATCATGAATAAATCATATAAATCATAATACATAAAGGTAACTTGAGGCATTCATAACATTCTTACGTAGGGAGTAACCCTCTTGGTTACATATGGAATACTCATCACAGTATATTCCCTAAATCTCTTCGGATAAATTTTAAAGTTTAACTCATTTGCGTTACCCAATGCATTGGAGAGATATATCAGGCTCACCCGCCCTTAGTTTATCACGGAACCACCCTTCTTCATAATAATTCCCATGAACCATAACATAATCGTATCACATAAAACATGGATAAAGGAAACATAACATTTCCACTTTTCAATCACAAGATATCAATACAACACATTGATAAAAAAACATTATGAAAACCATTTTCAATATCAAAATAAATGAAAAGTAAAACATGGTATTTATTTTTCTTTTAAAAAAAGGTATGGCTTGTAGAGGAAGCCGAAAGTCAAATAATGGTCACGGCGGTGGAGAAGTCGTTGTCGCCTCATACGTACGGCAAAAAAACAAAAAAACATTCCTTTTTTCATTTTGTAAAATGCTTCGTATAAAAAAAGGTTCCTTTTGAATAAGCATAAAAGTCAAAGGGGTTTATACACCGTATAAAAGAAAGTTGTGTATAAAACAAAATATGCCTCAATGAATGGAGATTGAGACGAAGTCCCATACAAAGATCATTTTTTTAAAATAAAATAAATATATTATGTGTAGTCACTATATGTACACATAAAGAAAGTAAAAATACAAGATAGTACACAATAATATCATGACATAATTTGAAAGTAGGAGATTAACCCAAATAATAGAAATTGGGTTAAGAGGTTCCCTTACCTCGTATCCGGCTTGACTTGATCATTCTTTAATCTCCTGAATAATATACTTGAGTTAATTTCTACTTTCTTAAGAAACTTTTTCAAGTTCATTATTCCTTTTATATCATTTTTTACCATGTCATGAACACTATGTTATTATTTTAGTTTATAACAGTCATTTTAACGATCATAGGTACTTGAGTCAAAAATGAACTCTTTATAATTACAAGTTGTTCACTTAGTCAAATATCCATTATCTCAAGAATTATATTCATGATGTAGATGCCATATTTATCATATATATACAGTATATACATGCATTTATAATATTACATAATCATTTAGAGGTAAGAAATGAAATGCACCGTTCATTGAGACGGTAAGCCGTACGTACGCATGAACGCTACTTTCATTTCTATGTCATATTAATGGAATTAAAACTAAATGAGAGATATGTATATTTTAATTATATAATTATATTCATCATTTAGATGTTACATAAATCATATATATCCATTATATATATGTACTTATAATAGTACATTACATTTGGGGATAATAAATGAAATGCACCTTTCATGGAGACGGTAAGCGGTACGTACGCATGAACGCTACTTTTATTTCTATCTCATACTTTAATGGAATTAAAACATAATGATATATAATAGTATTATAATTACAGTATGGTATCATATATAATATCATTAAATTTATCCTTTATACATACCACAAATGGTTTTAACGAATCAAATCATTTTGAGGGGGCGGTAGTCTGCACTTCTTAAAATGAAGATATCGCGTATACCCATAGTGGAAGCCATAAAGGTATGACATAAATGAAAAATACAGAAGATTAAGGAAAACATAAACATATTATATATCATATATAAATATAGTGAAATCTTAATGGCCACCTTTTAAGGTGTTAGAAGAATATTGAACAATCATCGTTTCGTGAGGCAGAAATTCGCCATCCACAGAAACAGTATGTTCTTTAAACATTAGATGTAGGTGTGTGTAAGTTTAGCTCGAATTATTTTTATAAAAACATCCTAGTATATTGAAGATACTGGAGTTGTTACAAAAGAAATTAATAAAAAGAGTTTATGGGGTTGGAGAAGCAAAACAAAACATAAGAACACAAGAGAAGACACTACCTTTAAATCGGGTAACTCTTTTTGATTTTTACTCAAAGGATTCCTTGGGAAGACTTCTGCCCAAATTGAGGATTATAGGAGTAAGAGAGGGATGTGGAGAGACAAAAATAGCAGGGTTTCTCCGAGCCAAAGGCTTGAGAGGTGTGTGTAAGGAGGTAGAGGTGGGGGCCTTTTATAAAAGGAGAGGAGGGGCACTCTTGGAAAGGTATAAAAAGTTACTTTATTATAAAATGCTTTTCGGATTTCAAAGGTCCCAAAATTATATATTTTTGGATAAGGTGATAATAGTTCTAAATGAACCTATCCAATAGGTTTTTGAAAAGTTTAGATCTTATATTTTACATTATATCTTCATTTTATTTAAATCGTTAAATAATAAAGTCATCACTGCATCATCATGGTGTCATGAATAATTTAATTTATTTAATGTCTAAAAATTATAAAAAAAACTATGATGTAGGAAATATTTTTAGATTTATAATGAATATTTATAGTCAAAAATATGACTTTTATAACCCGATTTAAATTTTTTTTAGTAAAACAACTCATGTTTGTGTCATTTTTACTTTTACATTAAATAAAAAGCATTAATATCTTTATCTTACCCAAGTGGCTCCATGGGGTCCCCCAAATCGACCCATGGGTTTTCTGGGTCGGCCATGACACATCCAATAAGGGCAGGACATGTTTCAAGTTCATTTCATATTATTAAAATATTATTCTTACCTTAAATTACACTAATTACCTCTAATCGCGATTAAAAACATAAAAGTTACTATTCACCAAAAAATTATTTTAATCCCATTGAACCACATTTTACTTATTAATGACCACCATGTATGTCAGATTTTTGAAATTCAAAACACAGAAGTGGTAATTTTTCATTTAAATGAAAAATCAGTTTTTTAAGTACCACTTAGTGGTTTCACAATTCATCAAAAAATGATGTTTTTTCAGAAAAATACCAAAACTTCACCCTAATATATATTTGATATTCCTAATTCAAAAATGATTTCTATTTTAAAAAATTCAAAACATATAAGTTACATTAATTAATTTAAGAATTAATTCCCACTGTTAGAGCAAATAGCGTGTTTTTATGAAACAATAAGTATCAAAAGATTGACACTAGTTTAAGTCCAATTTCAAAGTGAAATTAATTCCAAAGACCACTATTGGATTAAATGGTAAAAATATATTCTATTTACACTTTAAAACCAATTAAAAAGATAATCTAACCATATAATTAAATTAGATGAAAAAGCAGTTTTGATGTAAAATGTAGTATTTTTCACTATTCATTAAAAAAATTAACTTTATCGGAAAAATACCATAAAATTATTCTATGTAAAATTTCAATGTCCCAATCATAAATAATAAGTTTATTTTGAAAAATAGATCTTATAAAATTGTCAAAAGTTTGATTTAAAAATGGTTTGCCATCAAAAGGCAGTAAAACAATCTTTTAAAAATATTAGTGTATCCCATGCTTAAGATTAGATTTATTCTCATTTTAAGCCTCTAAAACACTATCTAATTCATTATTAGACATATAAAAAAATATCTATTATTCATTACTTACTAGGGATGTTACATCTTTCCCCCCTTTAGAAAATTGTGTCCCCACAATTTATTTACTTATCGAATAAGTGGGGGTATTTAGCCATCCTTTCATTTTCAGATTCCCATGTTGCCTCTTCAATCATGTGGTTTTTTCACAAAACCTTTACCTGATGAATCACCTTATTCCATAACACTTTCTCCCTGTGGTCAAGAATCTGGACCGGTTGTTCCTCATAAGATAGGTTCTCTTCCAGCTGAACTACCTCTAGACTCAAAACATGAGATGGATCTGGCATGTACATCCATAACATTGAAACATGAAAAACATTGTGTACCTGAGATAAACTCAGAGGTAAAGCCACTCGTTATGAAACTGATCCAACTCCCTCCAAAATTTCATATGGTCCAATGAATCATGGACTCAACTTTCATTTCTTACCAAATTGCATCACACATTTCCATGGTGATACTTTGAGAAAATCATGATCACCTACCTCAAAAGAGAGATCCTTCCTCCTATTGTCCGCATAACTATTCTGCCTACTTTGAGCTGTTCTCATGTGTTTCTGTATCAACTGAACTTTTTCTTCCATCTATTCTACCAATTCTGGTCCCATCAGCTTCCTTTTACCCACTTCATCCCAAAAGCTGGAGTTCGACACCGCTTCCCATATAACACCTCAAATGGTGCCATCTGTATACTGGAATGAAAACTGTTATTATAAGAAAACTCAACCAAAGAAAGATGTATGTCCCAACTTCCCTGATAATCCATCGAACAAGCACGTAGAATATCTTCCAAATTCTGAATTGTTCGTTCTGATTTCCCACCTGATTGAGGATGAAAAGCTGTACAAAAATTTAATTCAGTACCCAACGAATTCTAAAGGCCTTTCCAAAAGTTATAAGTAAACCTGGGATCACTGTTAGATACAATAGAGAGAGGAACTCCATGTAACCTGACTATCTCTTTAAGATACAAATGGGAAAGTTGATCTAGGGAAAAAGTATCTCGTATAGCATGGAAATGAGTATATTTAGTCAAGCGATCAACAATAACCTAGATTGTATTATTACCTCGATATGTCTTCGGTAATCCCACAACAAAGTCCATGGATATATTCTCCCATTTCCACTATGGCACTGGTAAAGGCTGAAGCATCCCTTTCGGTAACTACCGCTCTGTTTTAACCTGCTGACAAGTCAAAAACTTCATAGTAAAATCAGGAATATCCATTTTTATTCCATCCCACCAATAATACTCCTGTAGATCTCTGTACATCTTGGTACTTCCAGGATGAACTGAAAACGGAGAACTATGAGCTTCACATAACAACTCTCTCTTCAACTGTGAATCACAAGGCACACACAATCTCTTCCCAAATCTCAAAACAAAATCATTATCATTGTTGAATTCAAGAAACTTACCCTTCTGAACCAGTTCTACCTTTTTCTGAAACTCGCTGTCTTGCTTCTGTGCTTGCTTGATTCTGTCTGATAGAGAAGATTTCACTGATACCTGAAACAAAACAGAAGAACATCCTACACAAAAAACTTCTATGCCAAATTTCATCAAATCCGTAACGAAAGGATCACGTTCCAAATGCAACATTGTTAATAAAGCATTACTTTTTCGACTCAAAGAATCAGCCACTTTATTTTCTTTTCCCAGGTGGTAATGAATTGTAAAATCATAATCCTTGATTAATTCTAGCCATATCCTCTATCTCATGTTCAATTCATTCTGAGTGAATATATACTTTAAACTTTTGTGATCGGTATATATTTCACACTTTACTCCATACAAATGATGCCTCCAAATTTTTAAAGAGAAAACAACAGCAGCTAATTCCAAATCATGTGTAGGGTAATTTACCTCATGATTTTTCAACAGACGTGAAGCATAAGAAATTACCTGATCATTCTGCATTAGGATTCAACCAAGTTCTTTCAATGAAGCATCATTGTAGATAACAAACTCACCATTCCTGGAAGGTAGTGCCAAAAATGGAGCATTCATCAATCTTCTTTTCAGTTCCTGAATACAATCATCACATTCTTTTGTCCAGATAAACTTAACACCCATCCGAGTTAGCTTAGTCAATGGACTAGATAACTGTGAAAAATTTCTAACAAACCTTTGGTAATATCCTGCCAAACCAAGGAAGGTATGAATCTTAGTTACATTTGTGGGTCTTGGAAATTCTTCAACAACCTTTGTTTTTGCAGGATCAACAGTTATCCCATCTTTAGAAACAATGTGACCAAGGAGAGAAATTTGTTGCAACCAAAACTCACACTTGCTGAATTTTCCATACATTTTCTTTTCTATCAATGTTTGAAAAATAACCCTTAAATGTCTTTCATGCTCTTCTTTACTTTTAGAAAACACCAAAATATCATCAATGAAAACAACCACAGACTTATCCAAGAACTCATGGAAAATTCTATTCATTAAGTCCATGAATACAGCTGGTGCATTGGTTAGCCCAAAAGGCATTACTAAAAATTCATAATGGCCATATCTTGTACGGAATGCGGTCTTGGAATATCTTCTTCCTTTACCTTCAACTGATGGTACCCCAATCTCAGGTCAATATTTGAAAAATACTGAGCTCCCTAGAGCTGATCAAACAAATCATCGATATGAGGCAAATGATATTTGTTCTTAACAGTGATGTTATTCAAGGCTCTATAATCAATGTAATGTCTCATAGAACCATATTTCTTTTTAACAAATAAAATAGGAGCACCCCATAGTGATGTGCTAGGTCGAATGAAACCTTTCTCTGATAAATCTTTCAATTTCTCCTTCAACTCTAAAAGTTCAATTGGAGCCATTCGATAAGGGGGTTTTGAAATTGGCTTAGCTTCAGGAACTAAGTCAACAGTAAATTCACCTTCCTGATCTGGTATTATTCCAGGTAACTCATCAGGAAAAACATCAGGATAATAATTTACTACTGGAAAATCATTAATCTGAACAGTTCCTTTGTTTTCAATGATGTGTGCAAGGTAACATTAATTTCCATCTTTTACAAGTTTCTCGGCCTCTTGATAAGTGATCAACAGTAAGGGTTCATTCTTGTACACAAACTGAAAGTCTTTCTTAAAAGAATCTTCTTTATCTCTACAGTCAATCTTAGCATGGTAATTAAAGATCCAATCCATACCCAGGATAACATCAAACTCTACTAGAGGTAAAACAATAAGGTTTGCAAGTAGGTTCTTTCCATGGATAAGGATAGGAAGATTCTTATAAATTCTTTTTGCCTCAACATTTCCCCCTGTTGTTTTTACCACAAGTTCAGGAGTCATTTCTTGAGATGGTATTCCCATTTTACTAGAAAAATTTTCAGAGATGAAAGAATGTGTATACCCTGAATCAAACAACACATTGGCATAATCTGAAAAAACAAACAAAGTACCTGATACAACTTCTTTTGATGGCCCGACATCTTCTGAAGTAGTTGCAAAAGATTTCACCACCCCTTTCTACTTGTAGTCTAACTGCTTCTCATCACTCAAGCTCTTTATTGGACACTCGTTTGCATAGTGACCCATCTCATTGCACTTAAAATATTTCACTAATTGTAAATCAAATTTGGTCTTACCTTCACCTTGATATTTTTCAGTGCAATCACGATCCTTATGTCCCATCTTACCACATCAGTAGCACTTTCCAGAATTCAGAAGACATTCCCCAACATGCCTTTTACCACATTTATCACAAACTGGAAACTTAGTTTTCTTACCATCAGACTTGTTTGAAGAATTATTTCCTTTCTCCTGCCACCTCGGTCTCTTCTTCTGTTGGTTGTTATAGAACACTTGATCATTGAAAAACTCCATTTCCACCTTCTCAGCACATCGAACAATATTTTTATAACTTTTGAACTCACGAGAAGCTAATGCCCTTCTATATTTTGGCTTTAATCCTGAGTAAAATCGATTGATTTTACTATCATGGTCTTGGATAAAATTTGGAGCATACCGTGCCAATCTAGTGAACCTTTCTTCATAGGCAGCCACTGAGTCCTCCTCTTGTCTCAATTCTAGGAATTGTTTTTCCATCATAAGTTGAACAACCTTAGGAAAATACTTCTCAAGAAACATACATTTGAATTCATCCCAGTCGAGAGCATAAATCTCATTAGTGTCCTTGATATTTTTAACCATCGACCACCACTGATATGCTTCACCCTCCAAACGGTAAATAGCACGACTAACCTTTTGATTGCCTGAACACCCCATGACATCGAAAATCTTCTCCAGTTCTTTAATACACCCTTCAGCTAGAGCAGGGTCAGATGATCCTCTGAATGATGGGGGATGTTGCCTCATGAAATGTTCCACCACTAACATGTTCCTCCATGGTTGATCTGGCTGATCTCGTGAATGGATACCAACACCATTTATCACTTGAGTCAACTGCGCCATTACTGCAACAAACGTTTCAGTTACAATTCTGACCATCTCAGGATTTTGATTCAGAAGGTTATTTCCTTCTGTATTCCTTCCTAGCACTGCTTCCCTGTTTCCTCTGCGGAAAACCATTCTGAATAAACATGTATCAGATGAAGCAACATGGTATTCTTCAAATGCTATATCATTTCAAAAAAAATATTTTTGGATAATAATTTAATAGAATTATAACTCCTAAAGTTATCTAAACCAACCTATGATACCAACTATAATGCCCCATCCTTAAACCTTACTTAATCTTGAGTTATTCCAAGATTACACATTGAGTATCTTTTCAGGTTTAGAGTTTTAGAGAATTAGATCATAAAACTTTCATTACATTCCATATTTAAGAAAAGTGGTTACATAAAAGATAATATTCATTTTTCCCATCAACGAAAACATATTTAAAATAAAACATGGATTCTTTCTTGACACTTCCTTGACACTATCATCATATCATGTACCCTTCCCTTGACCTGTGAAAAACATTTCAAAAACATGGGATGCGCATAAAAATATCAGTAAGGGATATAAAAATATGGAAAGGAAACATGAGTACATGTATACACAAGAATCAATGAAATCATACTCTACTCGTAAAACATAATCAGTTTAACATACCTCATCAATTCATGAATAAATCATAGAAATCATAAGACATAGTGGTAACTTGAGGCGTTCATAACATTCTTACGTAGGGAGTAACCCTCTTGGTTATGTTTGGAATACCCATCATAGTATATTCCCTAAATAGATTCAGAGAAACCTTAACGTTTAACTCCTTCACATTACCCAATGCATTGGAGAGCTATATCGGGCTCACCCACCCTTATTTTATCATATAACCACCCGTCTTCATAATAATTCCCAAGAACCATAACATAATTGTATCACATAAAACATGCATAAAGGAAACATAACATTTACACTTTATAATCACAAGATATCAATACAACAAATTGATATAAAAACATTATGAAAACCATTTTCAATACCAAAATAAAAGAAAAGTAAAACTTGGTATTGATTTTTCTTTTAAAAAAAAGGCATGGCTTGTAGAGGAAGCTGAAACTCAAATAATGGTCACGGTGGTAGAGAAGTCATTGTCGCCACATACGTACGACAAAAAAAACAAAAAAAAACATTCCTTTTGTTGTTAAGTAAAATGCTTCGTATAAAAAAGGTTTCTTTTGAATAATCATAAAAGTCAAAGGGGTTTATACACCGTATAAAAGAAAGTTGTGTATAAAACAAAATATGCCTCAATGAATGGAGATTGAGAGGGAGTCCCATACAAAGATCATTTTTTTTAAATAAAATAAATCTATTATGTTTAGTCACTATATGTACACATAAATAAATTACAAATACAAGATAGGACATAATAATATCATGAAATAATTTGAAAGTAGGAGATTAACCCAAGGAATAGAAATTGGGTTAAGAATTTCCCTTACCTCATATCCGACTTGACTTGATTGTTCTTTAATCTCCTGAATAATAAACTTGAGATAATTTCTAATTGCTTAAGAAACTTTTTCATGTTCATTTTTTCTTTTATATCATTTTTTACCATGTCATGAACACTATGTTATTATTTTAGTTTATAACGGTCATTTTAACGATCATAGGTACTTGAGTCAAAAATGAACTCTTTATAATTACAAGTTCTTCACTTAGTCAAATATCCATTATCTCAAGAATGATATTCATGAGGTAGATTCCATATTTATCATATATATCCCGCATATACATGCATTTATAATATTACACAATCATTTGGAGGAAAGAAATGAAATGCACTGTTCATGGAGACGGTAAGTCGTACGTACGCATGAACGCTACTTTCATTTCTATGTCATATTAATGGAATTAAAACTAAATGAGATATATGTATATCTTAATTACTGAATTATATTTATCATTTACATGTAACATAAATAATATATATCCATTATATATATGTACTTATAATATTACATTACATTTGGGGATAAGAATTGAAATGCACCGTTCATGGAGACGGTAAGCCGTACGTACGCATGAACGCTACTTTCATTTCTATATCATACTTTAATGGAATTAAAGCATAATGATACATAATAGTATTATAATTCCAGTATGGTATCATATATAATATCATTAAATCTATCCTTTATACATACCACATATGGTATTAACGAATTAAATCACTTTGAGGGGGCGGTAGTCCGCACTTCTTAAAATAAAGATATCACGTATACACATAATGGAAGCCATAAAGGTATTCCATAAATTAAAAATACATAAGATTAAGTAAAACATAAACATATTATATATCATATATAAATATCGTGACATCTTAATGGCTTCATTTGAAGGTGTTTGAAGAATATTGAACAATCATCGTTTCATGAGGCAGAAATTCTCTATCCACAGAAACAGTATGTTCTTTAAAAATTAGATGTAGGTGTGTGTAAGTGTAGCTAGAATTATTCTTATAAAAACATCCTAGTATATTGAAGATTCTTGAGTTGTTACAAAAGAAATGAATAAAAATATTTTAGGGGTTTGGAGAAGCAAAATAATACATAAGAACACAAGAGAAGACAATATCTTTAAATCTGGTAACTCTTTTTGATTTCAGCTCAAAAGATTCTTTGGGAAGACTTATGCCCAAAGTGAGGCTTCTATAAGTAAGAGAGGGATTTTTAGAAACAAAAAGATCAGGGGTTGGCCGAGTAAAAGGCTTGAGAGGTGTGTGTAAGGAGGTAGATATGGGGGACTTTTATAAGAGGAGAGGAGGGGCACTCTTGGAAAGCTATAAAATGTTACTTTATTATAAAATGTTTTTCGTATTTAAAAGGTCCCAAAATGATATATTTATAGGATAAGGTGATAATAGTTCAAAATACACCCATCCAATAGGTTTTTGACAAGTGTAGGGCTTATATTGTACATTATATTTTCATTTTATTTAAATCGTTAAATAATGAGGTCATCGCTGCATCATCATGGTGTCATAAATAATTTAATTTATATAATGTCTAAAAATTATAAAAAAAATACTATTATTTAGGAAATATTTTTAGATTTCTAATGAATATTTATAGTAAAAAATATGACTTGTATAACCCCATTAAAAAATTGGTTTAGTAAAACAACTCATGTTTCTGTCATTTTTACTTTTACATTAAATAAAAATCATTAAGATCTTTATCTTACCCAAGTGGCTCCATGGGGTCCCAAAAATAGACCCATGGGTTTTCTTGGTCGGAAATGACACATCCAATAAGGTTAGGACATGTGTCAAGTTCATTTCATATTATTAAAACATTATTATTACCTTAAAGTACACTAATGACCTCTAATCGCGATTAAAAACATAAAAGTTACTATTAAACAAAAAATTATTTTAATCACATTGAACCAAATTTTACTTCTTAATGACCACCAGGTATGTCAGATTTTTTAAATTCAAAACACATAAGTGGTAAAGTTTCATTTTAACGAAAAATCAGTTTTTTAAGTACCACTTAGTGGTTTCACTATTCATCAAAAATTGAAGTTTTTCAGAAAAATACCAAAACTTCACCCTAAGATATATTTTATATTCCGAATTCATAAATTATGTCTACTTTAAAAAATTAAAAACATATAAGTTACATTAATTAATTTAATAATTAATTCCCGCTGTCAGAGAAAATAGCGTGTTTTTATGAAACAATAAGTATCAAAAGATTGACACTAGTTTAAGTTCAATTTCAAAGTGAAATTAATTACAACAACCAATATTGGATTAAATGTTAAAAATATATTATATTTACACCTTAAAACCAATTAAAAAGATAATCTAGCCATATAATTAAATTAGATGAAAAAGCAGTTTTGAAATAAAATGCAGTATTTTTCACTATTCATTAAAAAAATGAAATTTATCGGAAAAATACCCAAAAATTATCCTATTTAAATTTCAATGTCCCAAAAATAAATAATAAGTTTATTTTTACAAATAGTGATTATAAAATTTTCAAAATTTTGATTTAAAAATGGTTTTCCATCAAAAGGCAGTAAAATAATCTTTTAAAAATATTAGTGTTTTCCATGGTTAAGATTGGATTTATTATCATTTTAAGCCTCTAAAACAATATCTAATTCATTAGTAGACATAGATAAAAATATATATTATTCATTACTTACTTGGGATGTTACATGAAATCCAAGGTTTAAGGGGAACATATTGAAATAAATCCATTTTCATTTCTGTTTTTATCCATATGTGCACCCCATGCACATAGGTTTGTGTAAAAATCCAATGTTTTACCTCACATAAACCATCAAGGTATCCAAAAACTACGTGGAGAGTTAACACTAACATCACCAGGATTCTAAAGAACCCACAAATGCTCTAAATCACCATAGGGAATTACAATCACACTTGAAACTCAATTTAGAATAAGAACCGAATTACTAAAATCCAATAAAAGATTAAACAAAATAAAAAAGTATTAATTTTTTTAATATACAAATTTAAATTTCATCTAACACTTTAAAAACATATATATGGGAAAACATGAATAAAAATCCATTAAAAACCCCCTTTTACAAAATATACTACTTGAAAACACCACTAAAATCATACTATCACACAAAAAACATGGGAAAGTCATTTATAAATTATTTATAAACACCCAAGCATAAAATAGAATGTCCAAGAATGAAAATGGATGGAATCACTTACCTCAATGATGTGTGAACGCAATGAAACCTTGGAGAGATAGAAGAACTAACCCCAAGGGATGATCCAAACAACCTAACATTTATGAAAAACAACCCTCACATAAACTATATCCTATAGGTTTTATCAAAGATATAAAACCCCAATGGAAAACCAAAAGATCTAGAGAGAAGGAAGAGGAGATGATAAAATCAACGAAAAATAAAATGAAACTCACCTTAGATCTGATAGAGGATAATCAACAGAGGTAGAATAGCCAAGTGAAGGGACTTAGGGATCCCCTTTGTGTGCCAAAAATGAGCCAAGGGTGAGGAAATACAAAAGTGGTTAAAACATAAGAGGGAAAACATGGAATTCCATGTTATTAATAAATATTGGAAATTCACATGGTTATGCAAGATAGTTTATCAAATTACGCACCAACCATTCACATACTACTGGAGATAAGGGGAACACCACATGTTTTGATGTCATGGTTAGTGAAACCATACTATAACCATGTGATTTATCTCTATCAAAATCTAGATCCTCCCCAAACTCTTGCCACATGGTTTCATTTAATTATGTGCAATCCATGTTCTATGACCCAGAAAATAACCCAATGTTGTAAAACTTCTCCCAAGACTCAAATGTTATTCCAAAAACCATGAAGAATCTATCCAATTAAAACCTTTAAAGAAGAAAATGAACTTAAAAAAACCCTCTACCTCCAAAGGATTCATTGTTAATAACAAAATCGTGTATACAAACTACGCATAGGGACAAAACTCAAATGGAAACTCCAAAACTCAAAAATTTCCACTGGGAATTCAACCCTAACATTAACAAAAGATCCAACATATAGAAATGAATAGAATAAAAGGATTTACAAGGTTTTGGTGTGACAATAAGGTATAGGGTATGATGTCTAAATAAGTTTTACAACTATTACCAATGCTTGTACAAAAATGAGAATAAATCACAATGGAGTAATTCTTAGGACTCCCCATGGAATATATAGAGAATATGGCTATTTTCATAATATTTGATCTATTTAAAAAGGATAGTGCAGTTCATTTCGATTAGATAAGATTTTAATCATTCTCAACTTGTTAGATATACATTAAGAAAGAGACATGTTTTCATGGAGAACTAAAATTTATTTTATCTGATTGAGATATAACATTTACATCAACATTATGTAGAACTATTTAGTTTTCCATGGATAAAATATTTTGTTTCAGTACAATCTATCATCCTTATATAGATGGTATATCTAATTAATCACTCAAAACCTATAGGATATGCTAATATCATATTATAAATATATTAAATGTGGTTGGGATCAATACCTTCTTCTTATGAAATTATCTAATTAAAATATATTTCACATAAGAATTTATAGGGCTCTTTATGAATCACTCTATAGAAATAAATGCATACCTCCTACATGTTGGGATAACATTGTACAATGAAATATATTGGGGTATCACTTGGATTGGGAAATGTTATAGATTCTTAGAGTCATTTAGCAGCACATCACGACTTTTCAGAGTTAATAGAAGTGTTAACTCATTAAAATTTGGCGAGATCATGAATTCTATTTTGGTGAGAAGTTAATTATGAAAGATTATACACAAATGATTTTTATTATATTTTTAAAGAAGGAAAATCTAAGACCATGCTGTATTAACCCTTTTTATATTCTTTATCCAGTTGGGATGGTATCTTATCACTTATTTCTTCCACCAAACGACTCTAAAATTAAGGACGTGTTCCATGAATCTATTTTGATTAAGTACGTACCCAATCATTCACATGTACTGAAATTAATGTTTCTACAACTGGAAAAAGATATTTATTATGAAGAAAACACATTATAAATATTGGATGATTGAGAAATTTTCCAAAAAACTATCTTGAACACAAAGATAATGATTGTTGGAGGAATTAGAGATTCTATAAAGCAACTTGGGAAACAAAAAATGTGATGTGAAAAAAGCACATTCATTTTTTTCATTGGTTTAAAATAATTTCAAGGGACAAATTAGTTTTATAGGGGTTAGAATATAACACCAAGTTATTTTATTTGTAATCATTTTAAATAAATTTCAAGTATTTGATAACTTTTTTTACACTCAACCCATAGTGTAAATGAACATTAAAATTTTATAATCTTTATAACCAAGCCATTGTATTAGTGGGTTTTAATAGGATTTAAAACATTATAAAATATACATAGAAATGATTCCATGATGAAAATTTATTGATTAATAACTAGGAAATGATCATTAAAATTTTAATAAAATAATTTTGTGAATATAAGACCTCTTTTTTTATAGAATTTTTTTACGTGTCATTCTTTTATATATGTATCACTAAATTAAAATTATGTTAATAAATTTTATTAGATATTTATGAATAACCATTCATATATTAGTTATAAAATGGTTAATAATGAAGTTAAATTCACGTGAAGGTAAAGTTAGTTTTTATTAGCAAAATATTATTTAATGCTGGGTATTTTTATAATAATAAATCAAATTAACCACTGATGATTAATTATGTTAAGGAAATATATATAATAGGTATTTAATAAAAAAAAATATTTATCTAATAGTTTTACTATTAATGAAATGAATGTAAATTTATTTTTATTTTTAAAAAGTCATTTTCTAAAAATGGGTTTCATTGAACATTGCATGATTATTTTGAAATTAATTTTTTCAATATATAAAAATTATAATTTTTAAATAGATTCCAAATTTTCTATAATAATTTGAATTTTTTTAATGACTTCACTTTATTATTTTCATAGTGAATAGTAAATACACTAAAAAATTATTACCGCTGTTAGGGTTAAAGCGGGATTAGTAGGTGTTAAATTGACCAATATGGCTGAAAATTCTAGATAACATGTCTTAATCCTATAGTGTAAAGATATTTATAACATATATTATATTAAATATTATTTACTAACTAAATTTTCCACTTTTACATGAATTTTCCTTTATATCACTTCAATATTGTATATAATTCCATGTGTGTCCCTCAACTCCCTTATAAAAGCGACACCATTCTACACCCATATTCACAAAACTGTATCCGTCTATCTGTGCCATTACCAACTCAAAAACTATCCAAGATTCATTTATATTATTATTGAGGTTAAATTTCTATGCAAATATATATACTATTATGTTTTAAGATAAAATTGAATTTAGGTATCCCAAATAAGATGTAATTATATTTTCATAATATTTCACATATTATTTCTTCTTATACTTTCTCTAAATCTGTTGAACTTATTGCAACATCCTGGAATTTTGAGAAATATAGGTTTTGGAATTAATTTAATCTTTTTTATATTTTCCATTTCACACAACACTCACTCACAACTCATTTTCTTATGTTGAGGTGGAATTTTTACTTGTCCTTAAGAGACATCCCCAAGGCACTGAAGGATAGAAAACACTTCCATGGGCTTCAACACAATTGGGGATGATTTTCCATTAGTGAAATAAAATAACCCAAGTAAACCCATTATACCATATTAACCACTAGATTATGTATGATAAAAATTTAAGATAACTCAATTGAACACCATTGACATCAAAACCTAACTACAAAAGTGTACCATAGTGGAAATCAAATTGCAAAGAAAAAGGAAAAACCCAAAAAAAACCTAATGTCCGTGAATAAATAATTTCATATCATAAAAAAACTCAATGATCAAAATCCAAAAAATAGCAGAACTATCACAATGAAACACTAAAGAAGTGTGAAACATTATCTTTTCTTATGTCTCGAAAAATGATATCCACAAAATCACTAAAGTTTCAAAGTAGGGTTGAGTAATGAAACTCAGTAGGGTTTCCCCAATGACATCTCTACTCATGCCAGTACGATCCAACATGTTAGAAAATTTATATAAAACAATTTATATAAAAACAAATTTAAATAGTATAAAAATATATAAAAAATCCAAATAGTTTCCTACCAAAATAGTTTCCAAAGAAAAGTAACTGAATAATACTTTAAACCATTTCATATTCATTTTTGGATTGCCCATTCCATGATTTACAAACACACACATGCATGCTTCCCTCACAGTTCCATACTCATGAGTGGTTTCTCGTTTATACAATAAGTCTTTACAAAGTTTCCAATATCCCTATTTCCCAATGATTCACACCCCCTATCTAGGGTCACATCCCTTGGTACCCCAATGTCACATTCACCTTATTCAGGTTCATGTCCAAAGCATGAACTCACACAACCCACATATTCCAAAACAATTTCAAATAAACCTTCACAATCCATTTCAATAAAACCATTATTTTATTGAAAAACATTCAAACAAGACATTTTCATTAGTCCATCAAAGAAATATTTTAAAATCTATATTTAAAATACAAGAAAACCAATCAGTTTTCACAAACAATTAACATAAATCCCAAAAATCCCCAAACAATCACAAAAAAAGGGTTTTACCAGTTTTTTTACACTAATTTCCATTTAAAATACTGGAAATTAAAAAAAATTGAAACTATTCCTTCATGTTATAATAAGGGTAGTCGAGAGTGAAGACACCTACACTATGAATTATGAGGAAAATGATGAACAACAAACATTATTCAACAAACCCAAGATGAATCTCAAAAAAAATCCTATAGATATATTCCCCTAACATCAAAAAACCATATATGATAATTATTGAAAATAGCATAGATCTATCTAAAAAAGACTATATATAAGAATCCAAGATAGCGAATATTATTAGATTTAAGAAAAGCTACAAAAAACTACCACCAACATAGGCTTACCAAGGGAATTGGGCATCAACGCACCAAGAAAAGCCTACAGATCACCTCTGGATTGATGGGAAAATCCTCTATAGCCTTTGGGATGAATAAATATTGAGTTAGCAATGAAATAGAGAAAAAAAACAAGTGTCATCGAGGTGAAGACAAGTGAGGTTCAGTTTTTTAGGATCTCTCTTTTAAACTATGCATGCTCAGTCGAACGGTTCGGAAAACCATGTGGTCACCATCCACTAGCCTCAACCTTCAGAAGCAACTCACATGGTTGGACACCACAATTAGAAAAATGATGCACCAACCATGAAAAATATCACTATCCCACTATGCACAGTTTCAATTGGTTGGCCAAATGGTTTGACCAAACCGTGTGCCTACCAAGAATCCCCCTTTTAACCTTACACAGTTTCTTATATCAGTTTCAGGATTTTCACATACCACTATCAAATTGTGTAACTTTATAAAAGAATAAAAAAATTAAAAAAATCTTCCAAACCCACATAAACATCACCCAAACACTTTAAATAATTACAAATCACAATGAAATGGTTACTTACATGAAACTGGTACTGCTATATTCTCCCTAATATCAATATTTTCATTCATAGAAAGTAGAAATCTAGAATTTACCTGAAAGAGTTATCCCCATTTAATGATTATATCTTTCTCAATTCCAAAATCTCTTCCTGAATCTAAGAATTTTTCAAAAGAAACCTATAGTAGACCGATGATTTTCCAATGAAAGACTTTCTCTTGCTTATCCACAATACATTCCAATATATGAATCAATGAAGCATCCAACTATAGGTCAATGTGATACCATAAAAATAACATATCCATGATCAAGTAAATAGTTTTTCAGATGACAACCTTCCATGATTACATAAATTACAAAGTCCAAGCCTTGGAGAGATACTTAAAAACACATGATTATTCACCTAAAATGAAAATGTATGTTGATGATGATATGCATGCGATTTATGATGAATATGTGTAGTCTCCATCAATTTCCTAATTAACTAAATCTTCTCCATTGTCAGTTCGACATAGTTCGGTCCAAATAGTGATATCCCCCCTGTATCCCCCCAATAATGTGGAGAACACCAATTCCACCCATACAATTATTCAAAAGGATCCACATTTATTGAGTCTTGATAACTGTTTTTATACAAGAAGTCCACTAACGGTATGTTCTCTTACCATAAGCCATCAAAATCCAATACACATGCCAGCAACATGTCTTCAAATGTTTGTATCATTCATTCCCAATGTTCATCTATCTGAAGATGATAAATCATACTTATAGTCAAATGAGTCCTAAGGGATTATTGTAAGGAATTCTATAAATGAGTCGTAAACTATAGGCCTATGTTGGATTCTATCAGAACCATTACACCATGAATCATTACCACTTCTCAAATGTAGGTTTTTGAGATATCCTCTAATGTTTGAGATACACTAATAGGGACGAAATGAGTTGAATTTGTGAGACAATCCTCTATCACTCATATAACTCCATGATTATAAAATATTATTGGGAGATTTATTAGAAAATCCATGGATATCTATTCCCATTTAAAAATAGGAATAGTTCAATACTACAAAATACCTGCTGGTCAACATTGTTCTATCATAATTTTATTAAAAGTCAAGTATCTCGAAACAAACTCATCCACCATCCTTTTAATATCAACTAACCAAAACTGTAAATTCAATGACATATAAATTATATATATTCCAGGTTGAACAATCCATATTTAATAGTGGTAAGCATGATGAAGTTGTTCCAAACAAGCCATTGGTATGTCCATCTAATTTGTGAACCACAACACTAAAATCTAATCCAGCCTCTAGCCCTCAATATTATCTACACCATTTAGTTTTGACCTTATCACAAAACATTCAAGATTAGATGCATTTTCCTATTTAACTATTTCAACCAAATCAAGAATAAAAGAAACTGGAATGAAAACTAAAACTTCACCTTGGTCATCACATTCCATGTTCATATCAACTATGGATGACATCAACTTCCATTGGCATGAATCTACTATTTCCAACTAAGAATAAGACTTCAAAATTAATTAATATTCCACCGAATTTCCCTTACCCATAGTATACATAAAGTGAAAGTTGAAAATTTGGAGATACTCCAACCATGTTCATTATCTTAGATTCAAATACATTTGTGAGAAAATATGTTTCAAGCTATTATGATTCAAAAACACTAAAAATTTCTCACCAAAGATGTACTAGAGCCAAGAATTCAAAGCATAGTCTATAGCAGCTTACTCCAAATCATTTATTGGGTAGTTCTTTTCATTCAACCATAACTGTATTTAGCCATAAGAAACCACAAGATATCCTTACCTGAGAAAAAAATCCCAAAAATGGATCCCAAAGCATTACAATACACCACATACCCTTGTCCTAATTATATAAAAATCATGATTGGAAAAAATTTAAGGCAAACTTCAAGCTCTTGAAAAGACTTATGACATTTATCATTCCATTTGAATAGATTTTTTTTCAAATTTAAAGCTATCAAAGGTGAGGGAAGTCATGGAAGACCAGGAAAAATATGTTGGTAATTTCCAAACAGACCAATCTAACAACATATCTAAATAATATTATTTGGATTATTCCAAGAGATAACAACCTCTAGGTTTTCTGGATCCATAGAATTTTTGTTTCAAAGACACAATCTAACAGACCAATATTGACATAGGTGGAAATTAAATTTCTTTTGTGGAATATTAAATAAATGACATAAACAGATTCAAAAAGACCATATTAGTTTAGTGATTTTACAAACTTGGAACACAATTTTCTAACCTGGTGAAAGATCTTCATCATCTCCCATAACGATCTTCTCATTTTGTTTTCCAACCTAAATCCTTTATTTATATCACAGGAAAAAGAAAACATAAAAATGGAGAGCTCAAATTCTCACTAAAGGTAAACATTGAGAATATAAAAGAAACCATAAGCAAAATAATGTAAAAACAAGAACATAAAGTTTACATATCAAAATCAGGAGTTATGAAATAAATCCTTGAAGTTCGTAAGGAATTAATCACAATGGAACATTAAAAATTATAAAATATAATTGGAATAAAACATGATACTTTTCAAAAAAAAATTAAGAATATAATATTATTTATATAGTATCCAAGGTATTGCTGCCTAAAACATCATAATGGACGAAGTCCATTACTAAATTGGGTAGAATTGCATTTCAATAAAGTATTATTGGACCAGATTTACATTCCATTCCATTCCCATATTACTAAAGCATAATTACTTTCCTTTCCCATCATGTCTATCTCAGGAGATAAAAATAATTACCTAATTCATTGGAGGGAGATATAGTTCCCACACATCTCATAATGAAATCATTCTAACTTGTTCACATAAAACATAATTCATTCATCATATCATAACCCAAGAAATAAAGTGGGTTTCTTAAACATAATTCAATTATAAAATAATTGATATAAAATATCATACAATAAAATCATAGTAATAGTAGGTATAAAAACATAATCCCATTTAAAGAGCATCATCTTTTATGGAAAATAATTTTGAAAAACACTTGAACTTTATTCTTGAGGAAAATATCCTGTCATATTCAAAACATTTTCTTTTCTCTAAATGTCATGATATTATTAATGAAAATAATTTAGTTTTATATAAAGATGAAATAGTATAGAATAAGCTTCATGGAAATAAGGCATCATGAAATTATAAAAATCCATTCATGTCGTATAAAAAACATTTTTCTCGTACTTTTTCCTGAAATGGAAAAAAGTACCACGTATGGTAATGAAAATTAAGATTTCATCCATACCATGTAGTAAAAGAAAAACATGGGTAAAAATGATTTTAAACATATATATAATAATAGTAAAAAAATTTAGAAAATTGTTTTAGAAAACATTGTCTGGATGATTAATATTTCTCTAGTAAATACTTACGTGTAAACAATGTCAGAAAATAATGACATTTTGAAATGATCCCTTACCTTTGGTCTCATATCCTTCGTATGTGTCTGAAACTCATGAATAGTGGTAATAAACATACTATTAACTTGTAATAGAAACATAATAATATTTATGACATCATATCTATTTCACTTATGACCTTATATTATCAATTCATTGATCAATTCCATGTTAAACAACATTTTGGGTAATTATCATTTTATTCATCATACATTGTTTTGACTTTTTATTCTTGATATAATTAATTATATCATGATTTAATTAATTCCAAAATATAAAAACTGATTTATATATCATATATATTGGGTATATAAATATATATAATATATATATATATGAAATGGAATATACCATTCATGGAGACGATAGGTCGTACATACGCATGAATTCTGTTTCTGCTTCCTTATTGGATTGAATGGAAGTAAGTATGTAAATGAAACACACACACACACACATATACATAAATCATGAAGAATTATTATTTCATATATTTCATTATTATTTATTATACATACCTTAGAATCATTGTTTATGGGTTAACATGGAGAAGGAATCTCATCACGTCCTAGAGACGGTAAGCCGTACGCTTGCACGAGCAAAGATATTATTACCTTGATGGTTAAATAGTATATAATTGGATGGTTTATGAAATTTAAAGACTAATTATTAGGTTATATTCGTTATTTATTTTCATAATACTCATCAATATACCCATCCAAATTAATTATTGTTGAATAAAAATTACACCACGGCGGGGAGACGGTAAGCCGTACGTATGCACATATGGTGATATTGTTATACGTAGGATATATAAAAGGAGTTATATGGTTTTCCCATAATTATAATAAAACCTCATAATGTTTAATATATTTTAGTTATTATTTTACTATGTAAACAACTTAATAAGATGAAGTAGAATAAGAATATAATTCTGAAAGAGGTGATAAAACAATTACCTCCTTTTCAGGTATATTTTTTTGGTTTGCACAAAAGGACTTCTTAAGATGGAATTCATCCCAAAAGGTGGCCTCTAGGATGATGTGGGGAAGTTTGAAGGATATTTGTGTAGGGATTGGCCGAGTCAAAGGGGATTTGGAGGTGTGATTAAATTATAAGGTCAAGTTCCCTTCTATAAGAGACGGGATGGGCACCTTTAGAAATACCAAAAAATTAAAATTAATAAAAAATAATTTTTAAATTAAATTGCCACAAAAGTTGGTTATTTCTAAGATAATATGAATTTGGGTCTATATACTCTCAACCAATAATATTCGGTCACATTTTTATTTTATTTTAATCCTAATCATTTTGATTTATCCTTATTTAATCTATTTAATTTTAATTGTGGTAATAATATTCTAAATAATAAATTGGTATAAATATTTACTTATGTTTTTTAAATTGTCCATAATATGATAATTTATGACATCCTAGACCATATAATTTCAAATTTGTAATTTTTAAATATTTTGGTGAGTTTTAAATAATTTAATAATATGTTATTTTTATAAAATATCAATATTGTCAATTTTGACACCATTCATTTATTTGACTATAAATAAAATCCACATAGAAGATAAATAAGTATAAAATTATTTAGTACACTCTAAAAAAGTCATAGTCACTTAGGAAATTAGTGGATCACATTAATTAGTTCATATGATATTTATTTTAATATTTTTAAAACCATTTATTTGATATTTATATTAATAAAATAATATCTACATCACTATTGTGTCATTATTAATGGTAACAATATAATCTCTAAAAATTATAAATAAATTTACATTATGTTGATAATCTCATTATATTTTTGTAGAATATTTATTTTTTATTTTTTATCATGATTATAACTATATTAAAATTATTATACATATAAGATATATGAGTGTGACATGTTGTCACATTGTTTTGTTTTAATTATAATTACGTCACATTCATGGAAAAAAGTCCATTAAATGAATAAATTCAAACCCATATGTGATATTGGTTGACTTTAGAAAATAATATAGTATTTTGGTAGGTCTTATGGTAATTTTATTATATTTATCATATTGTTAGTTACCCTAATTTACCTGATTTACCTTTATGTGTCGTAAAACCATTACCATTGTTACTATTCATAATATCCAAAAAAAATAAAAGTATCATATTAACATAATTTTGACCCACTGATTCCTAATATTGAATTCATTGTTCCTAATTAAAAATAAACAATTGGAATAAATTAATTTAAAATTAATTTCCATTGTTAAAAACTAAAATGCGGGTTTTTAAGAAGAAAAAACATATCAACAGATCGTCATTTGTTTATACCCAATTTAAATGAGGATTTTCATCTAATGAAAAAATTTGGATTAAATGGTAAAAAAATAATCAAATTAGTCTCTAAAACTAATTATAAATATAATGTAACTATATAAACAAATTAGATGAAAATGCAGTTTTGAATTCAAATGCAGTACTTTTCACTATTCAATAAAATATTAATTTTATCTGAGAAATATCAAAAAATTAAACAAATGTATATTTTGATGTACCAAATCCAAAGAAAAAGTTTTTTGTAAAATTTAATATATAAATGTGTTAAAAACTAAATATAAATGGGTGCTCCATCAAAATGTGGAAAAACTACATTTTCTGAAAAATAATTCTTTTATTAGAAAAAATAAACTTGTTCTTTTATCAAGTATACAAAATACATAATATTAATTTAAATGTTATATAAAATTCAAAATGTGGTTAATAATATTAATAGCGACTAGTTTACTTGTAATAGTGATATTTTAATAATATATTGGTGTTTAGTGAAACTCGTTATGGCGTGCAACACAATCTATTGAGGGAGGTTGCTCTTGCATGTAACACAAGCCAAAAATAATGTGGTGTATACTAAAATCTAATACATTTTTGTGTATAGAACAAGATAATTCTTTTGTAGCCTACAACACATGTTATCAATGAATATAAATAGAATTTATCTCATAAAATATTGGTGTGATACATTCGACCCCCCTTAAAATGAATTTCGTCATCAAAATTTGTCGGGGTTATAAAAGGATAATACATTAATGGTTATTTAATAGAAAAAACATCTTAAAAAGAAATAATAAAACATAATTTTAAAAATGAAATTTAGAAACATAACATTTACCCAACGTAACTCGTCATTGGGTTTCCACGTAGCATAACAACGGTGTGAAATGAAAACATGGATATGAATGAAAAATATAACCATCATTTTCTGATGGATAGTGATATAGAATAAGGTTTAGAGAAAGTTTAAAACAATAAATCCAGAAATATGTAATGATTTTAGGGACTATATGATTCATCAGATATGAAGATACTAGGATAAAATTTTTGGTTTCAAGATCTTTTCCTAAAGATGAATAATTTTTGCATGAGAAGAAATACTTACCCGATTTCAGAACAGTATCATCGTTGATCAGTCCCCAAACAATTTACACTTCATCTATTATTTAAATAAATGAAGTTGAATTGTTATTTTTGATGTTCTAGAGTATAATGTGATAGAATGATAGGTCATTCCATCTGTCTCAACAAAAATGATATAAAAAGTTATCAAATATGCATAAGTCCACCTATAGTGAGATAATACATTAATAATACCAAATTAAACTATAATATAACCTATACTATCCATAAATGGATAAAACTACAATCCTTTCAAAAACTGAAAATATCAAACTTTAGAAAGAGGTGGACTAAATCGAATTAACATTTTTCTCTCATATCTCATTTGGTAGTTCTTGGTTTTCATATTCCAAATATGTGAATAACTTAATGATATATCCTCTTGACACATGATAATAACATTAATTACCATAGAACCTTAGTCAAAACATGCATTTTTTCAAAATTACCTCTTTCCATAGACCAAAAATAGAAAAAAAAAATATATACTCAACCCATGATATCACATTGTATTTATATCAGTCATGAGATCTTTAATAATATAAAACATATCTTATCTCTTTATCCCTTCCTTATGCACATAAAATGTGCATTCAAAAAATATTTCAATAACTTTTCATGGTTACCAGTACCATATAATTATGAAAACCCACAATAGACCAATACATAGTTATTCCAATATTACATAATGTTGGACTCCTAATGTTTTAATCATGTTTTAATGATCACAAACCCTATTACTGTTAATTAATCTCAATCTTCATTTCACATCTTGCTAATGCTCTTTAATCTCAATAATAACTACACATCATGTTTTAATGAAACAAATCTTATGGATGTTAATTACTCTCTTTATTATTTACAAGTCTTATATGCATGATCATAAATCTCACATATATTATCAAGGATTTATATTTATGATTCAAGTTCTCTTACTCTCTAAATATTAAAATTAATACATATTCTGTATATTACTATCTAAGTCCAAATACAGAAGTTTATTTAAGTATGGACACACCATGAAGGAATCACCGTAACCCAGAAACCGTGACCCAGACACCGTGACCCAGACACTGTGACCTAGACACCGTGACCCAGACACCTTGAACCAGACACCGTGAAGGACAAGCCGTGATCCAGACACCGTGAGCTACACACCGTGACATGGACATACCGTGAAGATCATACTGTGAAGCTCATACCGTGAAGACTTTACTGTGAAGAAGACACCGTTAACTTAATCACTGTGACACCGTTTCTTAACTTTTTGTCAATATTATTTAAATAATGCTAATGGTCATATTTGATGTTTTTAATGCAATTAATGTTATTTAATGATAGTTGTTGGCATGTCAGGAAACCGTATCTAGTACCTATGAAATGGGAATCATTCCTACTTCCAGAACTCGTGGAATATAAGGAAGATTGAGATGCAGTACACGTGTGGCGTGCAAGTGTGAATATACAACGAGAAGAACTTAGATACACCCGAGAGCACTGTGCTGAACGAGAAGAACAATCCTGAGCAAGAAAGAGATTACAAGAGTTTCAAAGAACTCTTATGAATGCAATCCAACACCACTGAAGAACACACGATGAATCAAGATATCAATTTCATTCCTGTAGAATACAAGCTGAACTATGAAACTCTGTTTTTAAACAGAAAACCAGAGAAGGACTCAGAAGCATTCCTGCTGAATCCAATGAGTCCAGAGTTGTATTGATAATCACTATATCTTTCTAAAATATTATCTGTTATCTGTAAGTGACTTATTTATTAACTTTGGAGCAGTGTGGTGTACTCTATATTTCTTATACACACACTGTCTCCTGCACTGAACTGGAGGATATCAAAATACTCACTCCAAAAATCTTAACTCTAGTTTACCCACGTCAACTGTGGAAGAGGTCCTTATGTGGCCTGGTATTTCTTTTGTTTCCCATGAAGAACAGTGGTAGAGGTCCCTGCGTGGCCTAGAATGTTTTGCAAATTGTTGTTAACCCCGATCCAGGGTGTGGATCAAATTTATATAAATTTGAGGGGACTAAGTCTCATCTTGAGACTGAACCTCTTGTTATATTTTCTATGCATCTTTAGTTTAAGTTCAAAGTATACTACATATATCTTATTTATTACGCTGCTATTACTTTGAAATACAAAAATATTTTAAAGATACTTTGATAGTTAAATTAGAAAGTGTTTACACTTATTGTAAATCAGTAGGTTAGTTTCAAAAGTTAGTTTGATCTTGTGGTTAAATTAACTGAGAACTAATCAAACTTTGAGAATCTAAGGGAACATTTACAATCTGTATAAATTCACTACAGTTTAAATTATTATGTAAATCAGGGGATTTTAAATAGAAAATATTTTAACAGAAATTTTAATTGGAACTCAATTCACCCCCTCTTGAGTATCCACTCCGACTAACATTTGGTATTAGAGGTTTTTTTTGTTTAAGAATTTTTGAAATACTCTGTTTTTCAACTGTGATTTTAGTTGCATCTTTAAAGATCTTAAATTTCTGTTAGTTCTAAATTTTATCTCTTTAAATTATGTTTCTAAAATCTAGATATGGATAATAGACTAGAGGGTGTTGGTACTAACAGGACACCTTTCTTCAATGGTACAAACTATACTCAGTGGAAGCTTAAAATGAAAATTCATTTATAAAGCATGGGTTTTGATATCAGGACTTCTATAGAGTCACAATATAAAAATCCAGAAACTAAAAGAATAACATGGGATGGACCTACAAAGACTACCTACAATAATAATTGTAAAGCCATGAATGCCCATTACTGTGCTTTATAGGATGAAGAGTTTAATAGAATTCCTGCTTGTAAAACTACTTTTGAAATATGGGATACATTGGGTGTTTCTCATGAAGGAACAACCAATGTTAATGAAATGAGATTAAATACTTATACTATTAAATATTATAATTTTAAAATGAAGACTGATGAACCTATTTCTGATATGTATCTCAGGTTTAATGAGATAGTCAATACAATGAATTCACTCGGAATGTCACTTCCAAAAAAGGAACAAATTATGTGTATCATGAGATGTCTACCAGATCGATGGAGAAGCACATCTGTTTCAATCAGAGAGTCATGTGACATTGCTTCTATACCTGTCAAAGAACTCATTGGTAAGCTTATGATGTATGAGGAAGAACTCAAGGTGAATAAAGAGGAAGATGATGAACCTAAGAGACAATCTGTGGCTTTAAAGACTACTGATTCAAAGAATAAGGACAATGAAAAAGCTCAAATACAAACTGACAGTTCAACTAATAAAAATTCAGACTCTGATAGTGATGCTGAAATGGCTCAGATAGCCAGAATTTTTATGAAATTTTATAGGAAGAAGAATTTTTTCAGAAAATCAAATTACAAATGAAAGTATGATAATAAGGGAAATTGGAAGAAGGATTGGAAAAGTCCAGATAAAAGTGATGAAGTTGTTTTCTATGAGTGAAAAAGGAAAGGAAACATTAAAGAAGACTGCCCAAAGATAAAATTCAAGAAGAAATATGATTACAAGGACAGTAAGTACAAAAAATCTATGAAGGCTACTAGAAGTGATTCTAAAGACAACACAAGTGAATATGGAATTTCTGATTCTGAAAAGAATCGTGCGAACATGTGTTTCATGACAAACACATCTGAGGTAACCTCAAATACTCCAGTTTTAAATTCTTATTATTCTGGAGATGATACAGAATCTGATTCTGATTCTGAAAACATGACTAGTCAGGAATTATTTGAATACTGTAATATGGTGGAAGAGACATGAAATGAACTTAAGGGTAAATAAAAATCATTAAAGAAATATCATGCACTCACTACAATTGTTAAAACCGAACTTACTATTGAAAAAGAGAAAAATGCTCAACTGTTAAAGGAGAACACTAAACTAAAAATTTCTATAGAGAAACTTAGAAAAGACTTATAGAAGTTCAAAAATGGAAAAGATACACTAACTCAAATGCTAGGAAAGCAGGTTGCGCCAAAATATACTACTGGAATAGGATACAAACCTGGATAGAGACATATTACTAAGAATAGATTTATTCCTAAATCTGGACAGAATACTACTAGTTCTAGTTATGGATATTCATATGGTTCAACTAGTTATTCACATAGTTATAAATCAAATAAAGTTTATCTTTCAAAATATTTTGATTCTGTAAATTATGTGAGACCCATAAGACAAATTTGGGTACCAAAAGCTTTGATTGCAAACCTGTCTAGACCCAAGAAGATATGGGTACCAAAATCATTTCCTATCTAAATCTGTTTTCTAGGAACCCTGCTTGAAGAGTTCCCACAAGAAGACATGGTATTTGGATAGTGGATGTTCAAGAAATATGTCTGGGTATTACTCATGTTTCAAAAGATTAATAAAGGTTGATGGAGGTCATTTAACCTATGGTGATAATTCTAAAGGAAAGATCATAGGCCTAGGCCAAATTGGTAACACTGATTCAGTTTTAATTTCCAAATTTTTGTTTGTTGATGGACTTAAATATAATCTGTTATGTATTTCTCAATTATGTGATGATGGTTTTAATGTCAAATTTGAAAATGATTCTTGTAATGTTTTTAATTCTAAAAATGTTTTAGTATTTTCTACTGTAAGAAATGAAAATGTTTATGCTGTTGATTTAAATTCCTTAGCAAGAAAAATGTTACCTATTTAAATTCTTTTCATAAAGATTCCTGGTTATGGCATAGAAGAATAGGACACTGTAATGTACACTCACTTAGAAAACTAACTAGGAAGAACTTAGTTAGAGACCTACCTAATCTTGAGTTTCCAAATGACAATGTTTGTAATCCCTATCAAAAGGGAAAGAAACCTAAGGTTTATTTTAAATCAAATAAAGAAGTTTCAACTTCTCAACCTCTTGAGTTGGTTCACATGGATTTGTTTGGACCATATAGAGTTTCTATCTTAAATGGGAATCACTATGTCTATGTCCTAGTAGATTAATTTTCTAGATATAGTTGGGTATACTTCTTAGCTCACAAAAGTGAAGCTTGTTATAACTTTGTTAAGTACTCCAAATATGTAGAAAATCTTAGTGGACATAAGATTAAAACCCTAAGAAGTGATCATGGCCGTGAGTTTGAGAATCATGAGTTTGAATCCTACTACTCGCATAATGGATATATTCATAACCTTTCTTCTCCTAGGACACCTCATCAAAATGGTGTAGTAGAAAGAAGAAATAGACCCCTGCAAGAAATTTCTAGAACTATGCTTAATTAATATGACCTGCCTATTTACTTTTGGGCTGAAGCTGTGAATACAGCTTGTTATATTATTAATAGAGTCTTAATTAGACCAGTTCTTAAGAAGACCTCATATGAGTTGTGGAATAATAGAAATCCTAAAGTTAGTTACTTTAGAGTCTTTGGCTGCAAAATCTTTATTCTAAATACAAAAGATAATATTGATATGTTTGCTTCTAAGAGTGATGAAGGAATCCTTTTAGGATATTCCTTAACCAGAAAAGCTTATAGAGTTTTCAATAAAAGAACCAAGTGTGTGGAAGAAACTGTTCACATCAAAGGTTATGAAACTGATCCACATGAGCATAAAACCTCTCTTGAAAATCTTGAAGAAGATTTATCTATTCTGGACCTTAATGATAAAATCAATGAAGCTGCTATAAAGACAACCAGTTCTGGACTTATTCCAGAATCTGCTCCTAATGAACATGAACCTAGATAAGAACCCGAAGTTTCTAGTTCTACCTTTACTAGATCAACTAGAATTCTAAAGAATCATCCTTTAGATGATGTTGTAGGAAATCTTGATAGAGGGACACAGACTAGAGCTTCTCCTAGAAATCAGGTTGAACGTCAAGCCTTCTTGTCACAACATGAACCTAATAACACTGATGATGCTATTAGTGATGAATTTTGGGTAATTTCTATGCATGAAGAACTCAGTCAATTTGAAAGAAATAATGTTTGGAATTTTTTTGAAAGATCTTAGGACACATTCACAATAGGCACTAAATTGGTGTTTAGAAATAAAGTAGATGAATATGGAAACATAGTTATAAATAAAGCTAGGATAGTTGCACAAGGCTATAGTTAAGAAGAAGGTATTGACTATGAGGAGTCTTTTTCTCCAGTAGCCAAATTGGAAGCTATTAGGATTTTACTTGCTTATGCTGCACATCTAAATTTCAAACTATATCAAATGGATGTCAAGAGTTCATTCTTGAATGGATATATTGCTGAGGATGTTTTTGTTGAACAACCACCTGGATTTTCAAACCCTCATTTTCCAAATCATATTTTCAAATTATCAAAATCTTTATATGGTTTAAAGCAAGCTCCAAGAGCTTGGTATGATAGATTAAGTCCTTTTATAATTTTTAAAAGATTTACAAAAGGAATAGCTGATCCTACTCTGTTTATAAAACGAATTTTTAAAGATGTTTTAGTAGTACAAATTTATGTAGATTATATTATTTTTGGATCTTCAAAAAATTCCCTATGTAATGATTTTTCTAAAATGATGCAAAATGAATTTGAAATGAGTTTAATGGGTGAACTTAAATTCATTCTTGGATTTCAAATCATTGAAAATGATGATGGAATTATTTTAGCTCAAAGTAAATACCCTAGAGATCTTTCGAAATGTTTTTGATTGGATAGCACAAAAGGTAGTGACACTCCCATGAGTACCACCTATAGGATGGATCTTGATGAAAATGGTAAATCTGTTTATCAAGCCACTTATAGAGGAATGATTGGAAGTCTACTCTACCTGACTTCTAGTCGTCCTGATATTATGTTTATTGTGTGTATGTGTGCTTGTTTTCAAGAAAACCCTAAACAGTCACATTTAAATGCTGTGAAGAGAATTTTCAAATACCTCAAGTATACTCCCAATTTAGGATTGTTCTATCCCAATGGACAATCATTTGAATTTTTAGTTATTATGATGCCGATTTTACTGGATGTAAGTTAGATAGAAAAAGCACCAATGGAACGTGTCATCTTTTAGGGAAGTCACTAGTATCATGGTGTAGTAAGAAAACATATTCTGTTGGATTATATACTGTAGAAGCTGAATACATAGCTGATAGAAGTTGTTGTGCACAAATTTTGTGGATGAAACACACATTACTAGACTATGGATATCAATTCAGACATTTCCCAATAAATTGTGACAACACAAGTGCTATTAATATTTCCAAGAATCTTGTTTCTCATTCTAGGACAAAACATATTGATGTAAGACATAACTTTTTGAGGGATCATTTTCAAAAGGATGATATCAGTTTGGAATTCATTGGTACTGAATATCACCTTGCTGATATATTCACTAAACCATTAAATTCTTTGAGATTAGAATACATCATACATAATATTGTTATGATTAATCATTAGTAAATATCTTACTGATCTTAATGTTTAATTCTTTACTGTATTTTACTTTACGGTTTCATGGTCACTGTTTCTAAGTTACTGTTTTATGCTCACGGTCTCACTGTCAAGACTTTATGCTCACGGTCTGTCAACTCACTATCTCATCGTGACTACAGAGAATGATCACTGTCTCACCGTGACGACTACCAACTGTCTCACCATGATGACTAGTATTCATCACACCGCAATGCCCACTCACGGACTCACCATAATGATTATTTATATTCTTATTTTAACCTGTATCGAGGAAATTTTTATTTCACCACTATTTGATTTCCTGCATTTTTGTTTTTATGATGTTTTACATTCCCAAATGATAAAACATAAGGGTTTCATTATATTCCTTACCTGAACTCTCTCCTGAACCTTCTCTTCCCTCTCACCCAAACCTTCAGTGAATTCCAAGGATGAAGCGTCCATCTTCACCCTCGTTAGAGAAGCGCCACTCTATGAAACATAAGAGGATACTGAGGATAGCTCATGAAGGACCTCTAAACCCAAACCTGGTAAGCCATACAGTTGTACCTGAAAAAGAGGTTTTCCTAGAGTGGTTGTTGTCTAGAAGATCTTTAGTTTTGAAATTTTTAACAGAACAAGGATGGATTGAATGGTTCACTGGACAGAATCGACCGATTTACCCGAGATTGGTATCTCAATTCTATCAGTATGTGAAGTTTTCTTTTGAGTTTGGAGAATGATTTATGGTGAAAAGCTGGATAAATGGTTAGAATTGTTATTTCTCTTCGAGGCTGTGGGTTGCATGCCTAGGGTTTCCACCTGAAGGAGTTTGTGAGGATTACTAGAGAGACCCTCCTCCAACAACCGACATCTTTGACCTGGAGAATTCTTTGGAAATCCTAACATGAAATGGCACCAATTGAAGTGCCATAACTGCTAAATTAGATAGGGAGAAAAGACTTCTGTTCAAGTTTGTTCAAAATTTGATTAGTCAAAGAAAAAGAGATATTGCTGTGATGAAGTATCAGGATTTGTTCCGGATTCACCTGTTGAAGAATGGCCATAAGATCAATCTTTGTAAGTATGTTATTAACCATATCTGTGAGCTGATCAATGTCACTTCCAAATCCACCTCCTTGTTTTACTCAAGGATGATTTCAGCTATGTTAGTTTCCAAAGGGATGGTTGGACCAAATGAAGAAATGTTAGAGGACTTTGATTTCTGCCTATCTGTGCCTATCATCAGAAGGATGAAGATTAGCTGGAACCCTTGGAAGAAGTCGTTGTTTGAGGATAATGATCAACTCTATAAAACCTTTAATCCTGTTGACTATCCAAGAAGGCCTAAAAATCTATCTGATCCTAGTTTGCAACCAGATGAAGTGGATGAGTATTCAGAATAAGAAGAAGAAGTGGAAGTAACAGCTGAAGTATCTCCTAGAGAAGAAGCTAGAAGACCTCCAATGGAAACAACTCCTGTTGAA
The DNA here is from genome assembly GCA_963277665.1 of Viscum album. Classification (NCBI taxonomy): domain Eukaryota; kingdom Viridiplantae; phylum Streptophyta; class Magnoliopsida; order Santalales; family Viscaceae; genus Viscum; species Viscum album. The sequence continues at coordinate 1,947,397,718 of OY728121.1, read as the reverse complement.
AAAGAAAGGATTGTTTCCTATACTGTTATCCCTGCTAAAATACCTCAAGGAGAGGATGTTGCTGTTAGTTTGAGAGAAGAGGAAGCTCCTACTTCTAGTTCGGATTTCAATCCAGAAGCCCATCCTAATGCTGCATGAAAATTGGTTTTTCCTGATTTAGAACAGCAAGAAACCTTAGAGGCAGATCCTGTTGAAAATGATCTCCCTGTTGAGAAAGAAGCAAAGCTGGAAGCTCAACTAGTGGAACAATCGGTTCCTGAGATAATTCCCTCTGCTGAAGAGAGGATGGAGATTTCCGTTCAGCTGGCAAGGCAAGATTTTGCTGAAGAGATTAGAGATTATCATGTGGATCTTGATCATGGTGAGCCTATAGTCTCTGAAATGGAAGCACAATTTGAGGGGGAGGAACCCAAAAACCTTGAGATTATAGAAGCTGGATCTGCTAATGCTTCTCAACCTTCTGTCTCATATTTTTTGTACACTCGGTATGGATTACCAAGATTTTATGACATAAATGAGTCACAACAAGTGACTAGAACTGGATTAGATCTTTCTTCTCTATTTCAACTGAAGTCTATAGCTCATCCAGAACCAGAACCAGAGCACCAACCTCAATATGAATCAGAATCTGAGTCTAAAGATGACTCTGAACCTCAACCAGAATCTGATCCTCTGTCTTTACCTACACCCTTACCTGAGCATCACTCCTTTGTGACAAAAGATGATCTGAAAATTTTTGGAGAGACTTTGTTTGCTGGAGTTGAGAAAATTTTCTCCACTCAACATCGTCCAGTGACTCAATTAAGTCAATAAGATGCATCAATTATCTTGGAAAATATTATCTTGCATATTCAACCAAGGATGATCCGAGAAATTCAAGAAGTCAGAGATGTGAATATGCTGCCGAGTGCTGATGTTGCAAATCTGAAAAATATGATAGCAAACTTGCAGAATGAGTTATCTTTGAGATCAGTGCCTACTCCTGTTTCTACCCATGCACCAGTTGCTACTTCTGCTAAGCTATCTGATTCCCTCCTTGCTAGGGAAATTGTTTCTCAAGTTCATCCATATCTACTTTTTTTTGATGAGAAGGTTTGAAAAAGACACACCAAAATGCTGGAACGCATGAGGGAGCTTGTAGAAAATCTGAATAAGCTTACAGATGAATACAATGGATGTCTGTAAAAAGTTATGAAACAACTCAATGTTCTAACTGAAGATGTCAAGGCTTCACCTGCTTCTGGTAAGACATCCACATCTTCTTTGGATGATTCTATGCTGTGATCCATAATCAGGGAAGAACTTCATAGTGCCTTTAGTGGCTTGGATCTATCTTCTTTTTCAGAAGTGGTTAAGAATAGTGATAGAGCATTGGACTTGGTTAGGATTCATTATAAGATATCCAATGATGCTCAATAAGAAATCACCAAGAAAATATATTTGTATCTCTCCCGGAATTTCTCTAAAAGTGATATGACAAATCACTTTAGATATCTTGTGGAAAATTTGAGAATCCCTCCGGTGACTCAAGATTTTAAAGCTCATGTTCAGAAACATACAGAGTTCACCAGATTTTTGGACAGATTTATGGAGAATAAGGATAATTTTGAAAAGGCTATGCAATATGGTGGTGAAATCATTACTGATTTCATCAATCTTTTGAAGTCGTATCTTCATGTGTGGAGTACTGCTATAGTTGCTCCAGCTGCTGCACCCCTTAGACATGGTATACCTACCTTAGCCTCAACTGCCATAACAGTTAGCCAATCTCTTTCTCAGATCCGGCCAGTCATTCTTGACCAAACACAACCCAGATATTCTACTACTCCTACTTTGGATTCATCTGTTTTTGAAGGTCGACCCTTACCCTCTTTGTCTACCACATCTATGCCTTCTTCTACTCTAGCACCAGTTCCTACTACTGATAAAGGAAAGGGAAAGATGGATCCCTGAAGAGTCCATGGACTGTTTTGTTCTTGATGGGATGTCATTTCTTGTGGACTGTTTTTACTTCTCCAGTATGTTCTATTCTGAACCCTTTTTAATGAAAAATGCAGTGTTTCATTTAATTTTCTCTGCTTTTTGATAATCCCAAAAGGGGGAGAAAAATAGCAAGTATAAAAGGTGGAGAGAAACTACAAGTGTCAGTACTAATTTTTTTTGCTATTCTAATATGATAGTTTCTTTAATGTTATATTTCATTTATATTTTGACTATATCTGATTTGTGATCATCAAAAGGGGGATATTTTTGGACTCCTCATGTGTTAATCATGTTTTAATGATCACAAATCCTATTACTATTAATTAATCTCATTCTTCATTTCACATCTTGATAATGCTCTTCAATATAAATAATAACTACACATCATGTTTTAATGATAACAAATCTTATGGATGTTAATTACTCTGTTTATTATTTACAAGTCTTATGCATGATCACAAATCTCACATATATTATCAAGCCTTTATATTTATGATTCAAGTTCTCTTACTCTCTAATGATTGAACTTAATCCATATTCGGCATATTACTGTCTTAGTCCAAATACATATATTTGTCTAAGTATGGACACACAGTGAAGGACTCACTGTGACCCAGACACCGTGACCGAGACACCGTGACCCAGACACCGTGACCAAGACACCGTGACCCAGACACCGTGACCAAGACACCGTGACCCAGACACAGTGACCCAGACACCGTGAACCACACACCGTGAAGGACAAACCGTGATCCAGACACTGTGAGCTACACACCTTGACATGGACATATCGTGAAGGTCATACTGTGAAGCTCATACCGTGAAGAATATACCGTGAAGAAGACACCATTTACTTAATCACCGTGACACCGTTTCTTAAATTTTTTTCAATATTATTTAAATAATGCTAACGGTCATATTTGATGATTTTAATGCAATTAATGTCATTTAATGATAGTTATTGGCATGTCAGGAAACCATATCTTGTACCTATGAAAATGGGATCCTTCCTACTGCCAGAACTCGTGGAATATAAAGAAGTTTGAGATGTAGTACACGTATGCTGTGAAAGTGTGAATATACAATGAGAAGAACATACATACACCCGAGAGCACTGTGCTGAACGAGAAGAACAATCCTGAGTAAGAAATAGATTGCAAGACTTTCAAAGAACTCTTATGAATGTAATCCAACACCACTGAAGAACACACGACGAATCAAGAGATCATTTTCATTCCTATAGAATACAAGCTGAACTACGACACTCTATTTTTCAACAGAAAAACTAGAGAAGGACTCAGAACCATTCCTACTGAATCCAATGAGTCCAGATCTGCATTGATAATCACTAGAGCTTTCTAAAATCTTATCTGTTCTCTCTAAGTGATTTATTTATTAACTTTTGAGCAGTGTGGTGTACTCTGTATTTATTACACACACACTGTCTCCTGCACTGAACTAGAGGATATCACAATCCTCAATCCAAATCTCTTAACTCTTGTTTACCCACATCAACTATGTAATAGGTCCTTGTGTGTCCTGGTATTTGTTTTGTTTCCCATGAAGAATAGTGGTAGAGGTCCCTGCGTGGCCTGGACAGTTTTGTAAACTTTTTTTAACCTCGATCCAGGGTGTGGATCAAATTTATATAAATTTGATAGGACTAAGTCTCGGCTTGAGACTGAACCTCTTGTTATATCTATTGTGCATCTTTATTCTACGTTCAATGTATACTACATATATATTATTTCTTCCGCTGATATTACTTTGAAATACAAAAATATTTTAAAGATACTTTGATAGTTAAATTAGTAAGTGTTTACACTTATTGCAAATCAGTAGGTTAGTTTCAAAAGTTAGTTTGATCTTGTGGTTAAATTAACTGAGACCTAATCAATCTTTGAGAAGCTAAGTGAAAATTTACAATCTGTATAAATTCACTGCAGTTTAACTTATTATATAAATTGGGGGATTTTAAATATATAATACTTTAACCGCAATTTTAATTGGAACTCAATTCACCCCCCCTCTTGAGTATCCACTCCAACCAACACATAATACTATAAATGATAATCCACAACACTATTTTGGAATTCCATTACATAAAAACATAATCATTTCACCACTTAATTTTCATAATCAACTTCACCAATAGTGATTTCGTTTGACTTCACTTTGTCTTTTTCCTTAAAAGGTTGCTGATTTCGATCATCATTAACCCTTGGATTAGAGCATTGGTTAGAATAATTCCTTATTTCCTTACACTTGTAGCATTGAAGTGTAGGTGGTACGTTCTCTGTAGTATTTTCTCTATTCACATCATTAGTAATATTTTTCTGATTAAACCACCACTCTACGACTCGATGAAATTATTTTCTACACTTGAAACATATTCTAGTCCCTTTAAGTCAATCTCCACCATGCTTCTTTCCACATATTTAGTATAATGAAACATTAATCTTATTTTCACCATTTTTTTTGAGATTTTCCCTTGAACTCCATATTTCATTTCATGTCAAAACCATGAGATGGATATGTAACACCAACTTCCAGATCTAACTTGATAGCATAAAACACAATCTCTTTGTAGCTATTAAATTCATCTATAGAAAATTCCCTAAGAAGAATTGGTTTTGAGACCCTGAAGAATCAATCAACATTACTTTTAGGTTGGATGATAAAGCCAAAAGAATACCTAAAAATTATTGTAAAATTTTCCTCATATGTACCAACATATTCATTGTCCTTTCTCAAAATCTTAAGGAACACCTTTTCCATATTTTTATGAAGAATACAAGGAAATTTATTATTGAAAAATATTTTATTAAACTCGTCCCATTCCATGGATTCAATTTCTTCTTGATACTTTGTATTCTTAGTTAGAGTCCACCACTAGTCTGATTCACATTCTTAATGATAAACATCCAAAATCAATTTTTTATGTTTTGAACATAGAAGGATAGAAAATATCATTTCAATGGTACTTATCCATTATTCAGTAATAAGTGGTTCAGAAGACCCACTTAAAGAAGGTGTATATAACCTCATGAAGGACTCAATAAAGTTTTGTTCCCTTCTGTGCTCATTTGGAATTCTATAATGATTAATAGCTTGTGTAAGTATAGAAATAATATTTTTCATTCCATCTCCCATAAAATTTGGTTGTACAGGAGTACAATCATTGGATTGCCTAGTACATTGATCATTAACACGGTTCCTTTGGGTTCTGACCATCATCTAAAACCCAAAAAGAATAGTTTGAGAAGAAAAAATCATACTAGGAAAACAACATAATCAAAGGGGAGTACCTTCAATATCTAAAATCACTGGATTAATCAAAGGTTATTAATGATCGTTACCATAATTCTAGGGTTACAACCTATATATACAATTAACCTTTGGGACATCTCTAGACATACCTCAAAAATATCTCTAGAAGTCTCACTAAAGTTTTTTCATCATAGTTTCCCAAGGTTGACTAAACCTTCACTCTAATACCATCTATAACTACACATTATTGACGTACATGGAAATTAAATTTCTTTTAATGAATATTAATACATGAAAAAAAATTCCCAAATACCGTGTTAGATTAGTGCTTTTGGAAAATTGGAACATAATCCTCTAACATGGTGAAAGATTTTTAAAATCCCCCATAAATATCTTCCCATTTTGTTTTCATACAAAAAAAATTATTTATATCCTAGGGATAAAAAACATAAAAAGGGTGAGCTCAAATTATAATTAAGGGTAAACATTTAGAACATAAAACAAACCAAAAGCCTAATAATTTAAAAACATGAACATAAAGTCTAAATATCAAAATCACAAGTCATGAAATAAATCTTCATAGTTCATAACGCATAAATCATAATGGAACATTAACCATTATAAAATAGAATTGAAATAAAACATGTATTTTTGGAGAAAAATTAAGCACATAATATTATTTCCATATTATCCAAGTCATTACTTCCTATTACATCATAGTGGACTAAGTCCATTACTAATATGGGTTTATTTTCCGTTCCATCCATGTATTACTGAACCAGATTTACTTATGTTCTAGCTGTTTATTACTGAACCAAATTTAATTTTCATTCTATTCATGTCTATATAATGAGATATAAATATTTACCCAATGCATTAGGGGAGATATAGGTCCCACCAATCACATAATGAAGGCATTCTTACATGTTCCACGAAAACATAAATCATTCATTATAGCATAACCCACGAAATAAAATGAGTTTCTTAAACAACATTTCATCATAATATATTCCACATGAAATATCATATAATAAAATAATATTAATAAAAAGGATAAAAATATAACCCAATTTAAATAGTTCCATTTTATATGGAAAATAATTTTGATAAAACACTTGAACATAATTATTGAATAAAGTATCATTACTTCTTCAAAAAAATTTCTTTTCCCAAAATGTTTTGCAATTTTAAAAGAAAAGAATTTAGTTGAAAATAAAACTATAAATAGGGTTGAGGAAAATTCATTTAAATATGACATCATGACACCAAAAAAATACATTCATGTCATTTGTAATATTTTTAGAAAAGTCAAAATGCACCTCTTATGGTAAATAAAAGAAAGATTCCTTCCATACAATATAGTAAAATTAAAAAAATGGTTAAATATGATTTTAAACATACAAAGAATAATGTTAAACATATTATGAAAACATTTTTAGAAAACAAGGACAAGGATGATAAATATATCCCTAGTAAATTATTACTTGAAAACAATCATGGAAAATAATGAGATTGCAATGTTATCCCTTACCTTAGTTCTGATATTCCTCGTATGTGTCTAAAACACAAATATAGTGTGTTTAAACATATTTCTAACTTGTAAAAAACCATAATAATATTTATGAAATCATATATGATTCACTTATTACTTTACATTACCCATTAATTTATCAATTCCATGTTAAAGCAACGATTTGGGAAACAATATTTTTATTTATCGTACATTTTTTTGAATCATTATTCTTGATATTATTACTTATATTTTGATTTAATTAGTCCCATAATGTAGAGAATTATTTATATATCATATATATTGAGTATATAAATTTATATAATAAATATACAAATGAAAAGGAAAACACTGTTCATAGAGAATGTAGGTCGTATGTACGCATGATCGTTGTTTCAGCTTCCTTATTGAATTGAATGGAAGCATGTAAATTATATATATATATATATACATAAATAAAATATATTTTTTATTTCATATATTTCATGATTATAGATTATATTTACCTTATAATCATTCTTTAATGGTAAAGGTGGAGAATGAGTCTTATCGCGTCGTAGAGATGGTAGGTAGTACGTACACACGAGCAACGATATCATTCCCTTGATGGTTAAATAGTGTGAGATTGGATGGTATATGACTTTTAAAGAATAATTATTTTGTTTTATTTATTATTTAAATTCATTATAATCATCAATATACCCATCCAAATTATGTATTTTTGAATAACAATTACACCACGGGGTGGAGTCGGTAAGTCGTACGCATGCACGTATGGTGATATTGGTAGTTGTAGGATAGATAAAAGGAGTTATAAGGTAATCTGATAATTATAATAACATCTTATCATGTTGAATATACTAGATTTATTATTTTATTATGGAAATACCATAATAAGAGGATATAGAAGAAGAAAATAATTTTGAATGTCGTGATAAAATAATTACCTCTTTTTTAGATATCTTTTTTTGGTATGAATAAATGGAATCCTTATGATGGATTTACGTATAAAGGGTAGCCTCTATGATCTTTTGAGGGAAGTTAAGAGAATAGTTGGGTAGGGTTTGGCTGAGCCAATGGGCATTAGAGGTGTTATTATAAGATAAGCATATGTTCCCTTTTACAAGAGAGGGGAGTGGCACCTTCATAAATAACAAAAAATTAAAATTATTATAAATTAATTATTAAATACAAATGCTTTAAATGTGTATCATTTTGGAGATAAGATGATTTTGGGTTTAAATCCTCTCAACCAAAAATTTTTGGACTTTTTTTGATTTTATTGTAAACCATATCATTTAGATTTATCCTTATCTAATCTATTTAATTTTAATTGTGGTAATAATATTATAAATAATAAATGGTTATAAATATTTACTTATGTGTTATCAATTTCCCATAGTTGGATAATTTATGTCATTTTAGACCATATCATATTCACGTTTTAATTTTTCAATTTTTTTGGTGATTTTTAAATAATTTAAAAATATGTCATTTTTATAAAATATCAATAGTTTCAATTTTGACACTATTAATTTATTTGACTTTAAATAAAATACATACAGAAGATAAATTTGAAAAACATATTTAAGAAAATCTAGAAATGTCATAGTCACTTAAAAAATTAGTATAGAACATTAATTATTCAAATGAGATTTATTTTAATATTTATAAAACCTTTTATTTGATATTTTTGTGACTAATATAATTTTTACATCACTGTTGTGTCATCATTAACGGTAATTATTTAATATCTAATTTTTTTAAATAAATTCACATGATGAAGAAAATTTAATTATATTTGTGGAGACTTTTTATGTTTGATGTTTTATCATTTTCATAACTATATTAAAATGTTTATACTTATATGATATATGAGAGGGACATGTTATCACATTCATTTATTTTAACTTTAATTACATAACTTTTAAAGAAAAAAGTCTATTAAATGAATAAAAGCTGACCCATAGGTGTTATTGGTCAACATTAATTCTTCCAATAGTATGTTGATAGGTTTTAGGGTAATATAATTATATTTTTTATATAGTTTGTTACCGTAATTTACCTGATTTACCTTTAAATATGGTAAATAAAAATTACTGTAGTTACTATTCATATTATAAAAAAGTAAATGTAACCTGTTAAAATTAGTTGGACCCAATGATTCCAAATATGGAGTCCATTTTTTATAATTAAAAACACATAATTGGCTGAAATTTATTTAAAATTAATTCCCATTATCAAAAACCAAAAACGAGTTTTTAATAAGTAAAAACTTATCAAAAGATCTTCCTATGTTTATGTCCAATTTAAATGTGAAAATACATCCAATGACAAAAATTTTATTAAATAATAAAAAAAAATCCAATTAAAATTTAAAACTAACTAAAATAATAATCTATCTATATAAATAAATTAGATGAAAAAATAGTTTTGAATTCAAATGTAGTATTTTCACTATTCATTAATATATTATTTTTATTAGAAAAATATCAGAAAATCAACAAATGTAAATTTTGTTCTCATATATACAAAGAATATTTTTTTTAAATATAATTTATAAATGTTCTAAAAACAAGATTTAAAATGGGTGCACCATCTAAAGAGGAAAAAATGCATTTTTTTAAAATATTTCTTTTATTCAAAAAAATAAAATTGTTCTTATATCATGTCTAGAAAATAAATAATATGAATGTTAATGTTTTATAAAATTAATTTTTTTTTGAATAATATTCCTAATGGCTAGTTTATATCCCATAATAATATTTTAATAATATATCATTGTTTAGTGATACTCGATATGGCGTAAAACATATGCAATGGAAGAAGGTTTCTCTTGTATATAATACACGACAAGAATAGTGTTTCATATACTTCAAGCTAATATTATATTGTGTATAGTGCAATATAATATTGGTGTAGCGTACAACACAATACATCAATGAAGATAAAAATAATATATATCGTAAAATTTTGGCATGTTATACTACATGCCTATGGAAACATACCTCTTGTATCCTAAAATCAAACTTTGATAGTTTGATATAAAAATGACTATACCATAACATTTCCAATACTATCACCAAGTGTTTCTCATTATCATATATTTCCTTCAATACACCAATATTTCATCCATATATACCACCAAAAAAGAATCCTATAATCAATGAAAAATCCACATTATCAATTCTATAAATATATCTAAAGCATTAATAATACTAAAAGGCATTATCATTGACTCATAATGGCCATATCTACTCATGAAAATTGTATTTGGAATATCCATCGTCCGAACTCGCAATCGGTGATATCCTGATCACATGTCAGTTTAAAATAACCATTAAACTCCCCTCAATTGATAAAACAGATCATAAATGCATGGAAGTGGATACCTGTTCTTTATTGTAACATGGTAAAGCTTAAGATGTTACATACATAGAATAATACTTTCAACATCCTTTATGACAAACTAGACCAATGCTTCCCATGTAGACTTTCTAGGTCAAATGAATTCTTTTCGTTCTAGCTATTCCAACTACAGTTTTAGATCCCTTAATTATTTTGGATCCATATAGTAATATATAATTCAAATAAGACTAGTCACCAGATGAAGATCAATATTAAACACAACTTCTCTTGTGGGTATAAACGATGATATATTTTTGGGGAAAACAACCAAAATTTTTTCAACCACTGCTAAAAAATGAAATTCTAAACATCTTCCATCAATGCCAATGTCAATGATACCAAATAATATGAGATCATCACAAATTCTGGTACCAACAATACCATTTCACCTGCCTTTAAATTCGAGTCCCCTATAAAGAGATGCCCAATGCCTTCACTAGTTTTGAAACTAAATAGTTGGGTATAATAGTTGATTTGAGCCTCGAACATTGTCAACAAATCCATACCCAACATTATGTCATATACATACATCTTCAGCATTAAGAAATATTATATCATCTAATCTCTATCAATAGTTATAGAACATTCTCTGTATATAAACTCTAAATGTTCTATTTGATTAAGAGGAGTTTATAGTTTCAACATATAAGGAATATTATGAACATTTAAACTTGGAAAATCAATAGTACATGAAGAAATAGAGGAATGGTATTCCCTAGTCTCAAAAAATATTACATAGTGGTATAATTCAAAAGAATTGTACCTTTAAAAATTGATGGTCATGAATGATCATCCATAATAACATTGTCAAATCCATATAATATCTTGCTTGTGAAACTTTTTTCTTTATTTCCTTATTTATATTTACCTTATTAAGGAGTCATGTTATTCCTAGAATCACCATGGAAAAGTCTATTATACATATAAGGATTATTCTTCTTCCCTCATCCTGTCAAATAATATGACATCTATGATACATGAGAAGTTTCCAGAACACCCAACCTAAAATCCCTATGGTAATATTTTTGAAAAAGCCCCATCTAATTGAAATTGTGGAATGATCTATGTTGTTATATAAATTATTGATTCATTTAGTAGAATGAATCACATTTGAAACATCTATATTTTCTCTTGGTTATTAGAGAAAGATTTATTGATCCAACAATATAATTCTAAGTCATCCACGTACCTTGGAAATAGGTTTCCCTCTTCAAATTTATACCAGTATTAGAGTTCCCCCTATTTCCCTCAACTATCAACATGATCCCTCCTTCTATAGCTCTATATATGTCCCTTTATATCACCTTCACTCTGTAAACCATCTATGTAAAATATGATATATATATATAGCAAAACTATGTTCAAGATTATCTCATTCCTCAACCTAGATTCAAAAATTCATTCCTTAAAGTATGCACAAGTAGAAAATTCTATGGAAAAGTGGAAGAAATTCATAAATTTAGTCACATAATCTATCACTATGAGGCTCTACTATTTAATTTTGAAAAAATGTTTCATTCATTCAAAGCTGAACCTATGAGGTTATAATTGTTTGTTGAAAAATTATTCAAAATCCTCCCATGAAAGGTCGTGGTCTAATTTAACTTGAACATAAAAATCTATCCATTGGAATGCTAGAGCCTCCAGAATATAAATTACTAACTTTAATTTCAACTCTTCTGGTGTTATTAGGTAATTAAAGTTTTGATTTATCCTATTCAGCCACACATCTTCCTTCTCTGGTTCCAAATCACCTAGAATGATGGGTGTATTATACTTTTAGAACTGAACAGAATGATCCAATTTTCAGGGTTTATCCCTCTCGTCCCCCTTTTCCACACCCAAAAATTCATGAAATATACATTGAACCATCTATTGGTTCACCTATAGATTGGATGCAACCACATTATCAACAACATCATCTGGTAGGTTTCTTCAATGTGTTTTGGGTTCCATTTATATAAACATTAAGAATTCCATAAATCACACTCTCTAGAAACTGAATAATTAAAATTTTGATATTATACCACATCATATATCACAACATTTCTTTACAAAATTCAAAATTTTACACATTAAATGATTTTTGAAATCTTCCCCATGCTTTTGAAAATCATATCACTTTCAAAATAACAATTTCATGCCTTTTCAAAATATCATTATTGAATTTAACTTTATCAATTTTAAAAAATAATAACATTTGTACAAAATCATATATCACTTATCCAAAACAAATATGTACACCTAGTGGGAATTGATTTCTATTATTCTTGTCATGGTCGCCTCATTGGCTAAACCCATGACAATGAGATTCCAATTCCTATAAATGTAACCCAAAAACTTATGTACTCAATTCCCTAGTAATTTTGAAAATAAAAACATTAGATACATATTTTTATGATCTACATTTCATGTACTTACTATCAAACACATTTCTGCTAACCTAACTAGAGGACTAAACTATAATGAATTTCATCTCTATGATTGAGAAAATGATTACCAAGTCAAAGACCAACCAAGAATAATACAACCTACAATCCAGGGCCCAAAAAAGTTGATACCACATGTAACATCCCACCTATTTTCATTATCTTGAGTCAAGGGGAACTGATTCATGGCCTTAAGCGATATCCTCAAGGTGCCAAAGGCTGCCGATAAATTTCAAGGGATTCAATACAATTGCAATATGATTTTACCTTTGAGAAATAAAACAAACCAACCAAACCCAATATAAAGAAATAATCACTAAATGATGTATGATAACAATTTAAGACAACAAAATGTAATACCAATGATATCAAAACAAAACTACAATAGAGTTCCACTATATAAGACTACTAACATGAAAGTACAAAGCGGAAGATAAATCCAACATAACCCAAAGACACCAAAGACATAACTCCATATCTCCAAACATGCTCCATGATCCACATCTACAAAATATCCCAAGTATCATGAACCACCAAATAATAATTTTGATACTTTAAATTTTCTTATGTCCCCATAAATGATGTCTACAAAAGAACCAAAGAGCCAGAATAAGTGTGAGTAAAAAAACTCAATAGTTTTTCCCCAAATGACATTTTTACTCACACCACTAGTATACATGAAGTTAAAAAAGTTATATAAAAAATTTATATAAACACCACTCTAAATAGTTTAATAGTCTATTAAAAAGCCAAAACATCTCATTCCAAATTAGATTCCAAGGAAAACGTACAAGAAAATACTCTACACCACTTAACATTCCTTTTTGGAAAACTCGTTTTAGGATTTAAAAACACACCCACATATGCATGCTTCACTAACAGTTCCATACTTATGAGTTTTTTCTAATACATCCACTAAGTTGTCCCAAAGTCAACAATCTCCTTATGTCCCATTGACACACACCAAATATATGAGGTCACACCCCTTTTTACCCAAATGGTGCACACCTCTTATTTAGGGTCAAGTTAAAATCATGAACTCACACAACTCATGTATTTGAAAACCTTTTAAAATCATCAATCTAAGCCATTTCAATAAAATTTTCCATTTATTGAAAAACTTTCAAACAAAACATTTTCATAAATCCATAAAATAAATATTTTAATATCATCATTTCAAAATAAAAATTTTAAAATCATGAAAACCAAGAAATTTGGACAACCAATTTCTAAAAATCCAAAAATAAAAAAATCCAAGCTAAAAAATAATTATACCCTAATTTTCACAAAATTTTATAATCAATTTATAGAAATTAAATAATTTAAAACTAATAATTCATGTTAGAATAATTGTATTTAAGAGTGAAGAAACCTACCTTGGTAATTATGATGAAAATAAATAACTACAAAAATTATTCAACAATATCTGGTTGAATATCCAAAAACCTATCTTAGATCTCTTCCCCTAACTTCAAAATAAAAATATCACATCCATATTAGTAATAAAAATCATCTATATTTATAAATACACATAAGAATAGAGCTAAGTGTCTTAGAGAGGGATGGTGATTAGATCTAAGAAGAATTACAAAAAACTACCAAAAACGAGGACTTACCAAGGGAATCAGGATTCAATACACTATGAGAAGCCTCTGGATCATTTTAGGTTCAATGGTGAAATCCTTCACATCCTTTTGGGGGAAGAAATACCGTGTTAGGGCTAAAATGTAGGAAAAAATAGAGTTATAGAGGTGAACATGAGTGAGATCCATTTTTATTGGATCTCACTTTTAAACCACAAATGGTTAGTCAAATTTTTAGGAAAATCAAGTGAAAACCATTCTCTAGCCTCTGTCCCAAGGGGAACCCCACAAGATTGAATGACATGGTTAGAAAAACCATATGCTAACAATGAAAAATCTTTATGTCCCACTTTTCGTGGTTTCCACTGGGTGGCCGTGAGGTTTGACTAAACCATGCACCTATCCAGAAGCTCATGTTTTACCTTGCACGGTTTATTGTACAAGTTTCATGGTTTTCAATTATTATTCTTAGATCTATCTCCTTTAGAAAAGTCTCAAAAACATTCCTAAAGTATCCAAAAACATCCCAAACTTCCCCCAAACACATTCATACTTAAAAATAATAAATAAAGGGATAATTACTTGAAACTGGTGGTGCTATATGAAGCCTTTGGGCATCAGTGATGACAATTAAATTACAATCATTTGGAATTGATACAATATAATTGAAAATAATGATACAATCACAAGGTTACCTCTTACATGGATGCTTATCCATATTGAAATTACCCTCCCCACATGTATGGGAAATATCCATGTTATTTATTAGAAGGGATATCAACTTCAAAATGTCATACAAGACATACCATGTTAAATTATCATTTCTTCTTAAGAAACCAAAAAAAAGTTTGGATGCATGTCACGACCCGACCCTACCTGGGCTCGAGCCACAACTACTACAGGCTCGCCTCCATAGGCCAGGGGCTGACGACCAGCGCCGAAGACACAATAACTCGGGGAGGCCTTTACCTAAGCACCTGTACACACACATGCAGCAAACTCAATGCAACAGTGCAGAGTAAAAAGTAAAAGCAAAGGGAAACTGCCGTAAATAAACCACAGAGTGCATCGACCTCTATAAGATACAAGTAAAGTGATGAAAAGGAAAAAGGGGCAAAACACGCACCCAACCAGAAAGTGCCACAACCCGGCAACAGGTAAACGAAAAGAAACAGCTGACGGGTCCGCCACCTGGAACCCGGCCACGACCACCGCACGCGGTCCAAGCTCCGAAGCTCCTACGCTCCACTGAACTCACACTCCACCTGTCCGTCGTCTGCAAGGGAAAACCAAGTGCGGGAAAACCCTAAGCAGGGGTGAGTATAAAAATACTCAGTAGGATACCCCGAAGGCTCGAGGGAGAAACAAAGGAGGTATAGAAGGGTGAGCGGTAGAGCGAACAGAAAAGTAGAGGGGTACAACCGAGGGTGCAGTAGAGAGTCCAGCTCAACCCAACAAGAGAAAGGAAGTAGACTCGTCTAGGCACAAGGAGCTGGAAACGGTGAGAAGATGAACTTCTCATCGAGTCTTCATAACCTATATCCGGAGAGTAGACTCATCCAACCACGAGGAGCTAGACGCGGAAAGCACGTGGCATACCCCGCACGTCTTCGCCTCCTCTGAAGGAGAGTAGCCAAAACCCAAAGAGTGGGTACTCAAAACATGGTATATAAAAAACCATATGCTCAACAAGAATCCCGAACAACGTCGTAAGGGGATCTCCGTCCCATAGCTCATCCCAAGAAAGAGTCGCCAATAGTCCCAGAAGTAAACACCATAGATGCCTAGCATCCCGCACATCTGCCCCGAACTACAAGACAAGGGGCTCAGTCACCGCACATTGATACTATCCGCTTTGGGCGGCACTGACTCGCCCGCATGGTTTTAGATCGCGTCCCAAGAACGTGTATCAGTGGGGAATGTGCCTCTCGTACTTGGGAGTTCTAGGGAATGTCAAACCACACCTCGTCACTGCCCTGCAGTCAAGAGGTCTCCTCAAGCCAAAGTCGTTCCATCATCGACCCGTACAAACAAGGGTCCCGCTCCGGTAATCGTGGAGGAAACCCACAGGCTAGCCTAGAAGAAAGGACTGAGACTGGAATGCCAACAAGTGCCCCACTGCCCAGCCCCGCTGGAGGGTAATTCATAATATGATATCCGGTGACCCACTGCCCAGCCCTGTTGTAGGGTAAGCCATAACACATCATCCATCGACCCACTGCCCAGCCTCGCTGGAGGGTAAACCATAATACATCATCCGGTGACCCACTGCCCAGCCCCGCTGGAGGGTAAACCATAATCAGATATCGGGTGACCCACTGCCCATCCCTGTTGGAGGGTAAACCCTAATACATCATCAAGCGACCCACTGCCCAGCCCCACTGGAGGGTAGACCAGGAATAAGTCGACAGGCGACCCACTGCCCAGCCTTGCTGGAGGGTAGACCTAGAACTAGACGAAGGGTGACCCACTGCCCAGCCCTGCTGGAGGGTAGACCCTAAGAGGTCGTCGGGTGACCCACTGCCCAGTCTCTACTGGATGGTAGACCCTAAGTGTGTCGGGTGACCCACTGCTCAGTCTCTGCTGGAGGGTAGACCATAAGTGTGTCCGATGACCCACTGCCCAGTTTCTACTGGAGGGTAAACCCTAGAAGTCAACGAGTAACCCACTGCCCAGTCTCTACTGGAGGGTAAACCTGAAGAAGATGATGAGTAACCCACTGCCCATCCCCGCTGGAGAGTAAAACTCAGGACTGCTTTGTCCATCTCTACAGGAGGGTGGAACACTGGCCAAACGAACACGGAGTGGGTATCGTGCGACCACCCAACTCCAGAACAACTCTCCCCGAAGAGTTTCAGCGCCTGCTACATCACGGGGTGCCACTAGCACCACTACTGGCCGATCCATCGAGAACGAAACCAGGGGAGACCACTCAACCCTTCTGGTCAACAATCGAGCACCAGGCCAGGGGAAAAACTCCACCCTGCTGGTCAAACAAACACACGGAGGGACCCTCTACGCCACGAGAGGTCCAAGTACGTAAAGCAAAACCCGTAACGCACATGGGTCCCACACAACGTGTGGCCCCATCTCAACCCCAACTGAGTGCACAACCATCCTTAGGTACAAACAACCACAAGTGCCGTCAAGCGCTCCCGTATACTCCTGGAGTATACCTCATTCTAGTCCAAAGGCTATCATCCACACGGCACCCAACATCAACGCGAAGGCGTGACATGAAAACTCCACCTCAACGGCCCAGGCACGACCAACCACATCACTTCAAGCATTTACCTCACTCACCCAAGAGTGCACGCGATCACTCGCCAAAGGTCTGCTACAAACACGGTAGAAGGACCACCACCAGGGCACCTCGACATTTCCACATTTAACAAGATCACGTAAGAGGCTCCGTACAACCAAACAAATCACACCATTGCAATCCTTGCGCAAAAACACTCGAGTTAGACTACTCACTCGCCCGAAATGGTCAACAGGTGGAAAAGGTACTATTCACCGTGACCAACCCGCGTGGGGCCCACCCCAGAATCCCGAAACTGAACAAACGGAGCACACCACGATGTTCCCCTCCGAAAAGCACACGGGATTGACTACTCAATCACCCAAAACGGCCACCCGGTGAAAAATGTACTATTCACCGTAGCCCGGTCAGGTGGGACCCACACCACATCTCCCAAAGAGGTCGGACGGACTGCGCCATCGCAATGCTCTCGGAAAAACACGTCGAATGCACTACTCGCTTGAGTAGAACGAGTACCCAGAGGAAAAGATGCATTCTGGCGCACCGCACACGAGCGGCGCCACATGGGACCCGCATCCCGGTCCCGAAACTCAACGAACGGATCGCACCGTTGCGATCCTCTCGAAAAAGTACACAAGATGGACTACTCACTTGTCCAAAACGGTCGCCCGGTGATAAAGCTGGAAATCACTGTCAACTACCGAAACAACCCTCGTGGGCCCCGCACCATCGTGCGGAATTAGAGCGGGCGGATTGCACCATTGCAATCCCCTCGGAAAAACATCCAGAAACGACTGCTCGCACGCCCCGAACGGACATCCGATGAAAGAGTCGTGAAACGCTGCACGCAGCTCGAAAGACGGGTCGTGGGCCCCCCGCCTCAACTCCATCCTCAACGTCTGGAACCGCACTGGAAACCTCCGCCTCAATGTCAGGGTCACAACGCCGCTGACGGCGCTCAAAACGGATGTCGGATGCGTCCACCCCCTCCAAAACAAGAATCCCGAGAAAAGCACTCGTCCACTTAAGGACGCATCGCGCCTCCGAGGCCCCTCGTTTCGGGAACTAAAAATTCCCAAAACCATCTCAAAACCTTCGCCTCGACGCATGATCTGTGTTGCCACAGACGGCGCACAAAATGGACGCCCGTATCCCGAAATACGGGCGTCCGAAGTATGAGGGGGAAAACCCCCTTGGGCCGGACCGGCCGGTCCACCCTGCTGGGGCCGGCCCGCGCCGGCCGGCCCGCTGGACCGCGGCCCCGCGTTTCGGCCCGGTCCAGCCGAGCTGCGGGCTGCCGCTACGCGGCCCGCTCCCCTTCACACCCGCGCGCCCGCCGCGCGGGGTTGTCCACCGACCGACCACGAGGGCCGGTCGCTCGGTCCACGCGACGACCCGCGAGGCGCGGTTCGTTGCTGCGCTGCACGGGGTCGCCGCCTAGCGGCCCCTCCTCCCCTTGCCGACGCCCGCAGCCGGCTTCCGACAGCCGCCGCCACCTCTCGGAAGCACCGCCGCCACCTGCTGAGGCCCCGACCGACCACCGGAGGCCCTGCTCTGCCCCGCGCTGCGAAGGCTACGCGTCCCGAAGTCGCGGCCGCCCTGCGCCGCCGTCCGTCGCCGTCGGCACTCACCGGAAACCGGCCTCATGGCCGGAAAACTTCAGAGGACCACCGGAAACGATCCGGTGGTCGAAAATTCGATCCGGATAGCTTTCCGGAAACCTCGGGACGAGATCTACGCATCTACGGGCTTTGTTTGAAGATCCATTGGTGCGATTGAGCATAAATGAGGATTAAAACGGGGAACGGGAGAAAAACTCAAATCCGCCTAACTCGTTGGGCTTCGCCCGGCGCTTCCCGCGTGATCCGCCTCGCGCCGTTTCCTCGCCAGAGTTGGCTCGCCGGAGCTCGCCTCGCCGGAGCTCGCCGGAGGTCTCCGGAAAGGAATAATGGAGGGGAGGGGTTGTGATGAAGAAGAAGAGGAAGAAGGGGGGGGGATGCGTTTAAGTAATAACACTTAAACACCCCCGCCCGGCACGCCCCCGACTCCGCTCCCGAAGAAGACAAAAAGGAGGGCGTCCCTGGGGTAAACATGACCTCCTGAGCACAACGGTGGTCTCGTAATTTTAATCCGAGACCCCGTTCAAAAGTTATTAAACTTGGCGCCCGAGGCCACCAAATTACGAAAACGCCCCTGGGGCCCTTTTTCACAAACGGCCCGCGCCTGTGAAACTTACACCCCTCCTAGGGTAAACGTCACGCTCCGAACTCAACGGTGCCATCGGTTTTCCAATCCGAGCCACCATTTAAGAGATACCCACGTTTCAACATTAAATGAATTAATTAATTAATTAATTAATCCGTTTAACGTTCCAGAAGCGGGCGAGGGGTCCAAACATCCTGCGCCGACAAGTTTTATGTCGTTCCTAGGGTAAACACCAAATTCCGGACCCATCCGTACACTCGGATCCCTGATCCGGAACTCTGTTTAGGAGTTATCTCATTTATTTAGCGTTTCCAGTGTGAACACACTGAAAATTTAATTCCGGCCACTCCGGGGCTCGGAATCGCACGCCGTCTAAAGTCGCTGCCCTGGAATATTATCAAGAATATTCCAAAGACTTTCACAACAAAATCATGGGTTCTTACATCATTCCATTCTTCAATATTTTCATCCTCGAAAAGCAAAAATAGGGAGCAATACAGGTTATGGAGCCCACACCTGGCTTTCCCATACCCAGAAGAACCCACGCACAGCTCCGCGTCGCTGCACATAGACCAAGGGATTGATCCTTTCACGCGAGGTCGGCCGATACAGATGTCGTGCAACCACTCCAGACTTTGGGGTTAGGGAAAGGCGTTAGGGAGCCTCGCCATCCCTTTGCACAGTCTCAAACGGCCCAAAGGCCCTTGGGGGTAGCTCACCTCCCCGGTCAAACCTCGACGTCGTACGCCGGGACTGGAATCACCGCTCGCACCTGGGACAAGGCCCAGTGATTCCCTACTTCAGAATATCCATATGGTGAAACACCCAAGGATATCGGGTCACGCTAGATTCCACAGTCGATGTCTCTCAACCAAGACTCTCTTACACGCTCGGAAGCGAAGGAGCCAACACCATCGACTAAAGGAAAAGGTCCCCCGCCTTTTTCCTTACCAACACAGGGTTACACCCGACGCCCTGCGTCACCCTGGTAACACCTCAAACAAGGAGCCGGGAGAGAAGCATTTCACACGCAGAGCCTAACAATTCTACTGCAAAAAGTAGAAGAGTCGCAAGGGGTACCTCTCACCATCCCATGCTCTGCAGGATCGTAGACATCCAAAGCTCGTGGCTATCCTCGGTCCCAGCCGTCCGCTCCCAGAGCCTGACGTGGACCGCCTAGTGGTGATGGGGAGTTCTCATAACGTCATCCCCCACCTCCAACTCCTCCCGCTCCTCTTCTAGAACCACTTCTCCGGCCACCACTCCGATCACGGCGGTGCCTCCGTCGTGGTGGTGCACCTGCTGCCTGCCCGAAGCTCTTAGCAACTCGAGTCGGGCAGTCTCGTGCCAAGTGACCTCGCTCGTCACAAGCATAACATCGGCGCTCTCTAGGCTGCCCTGGTGCCCTTCGGTGCCACTTTGGTATATGACCACGTCTCCGAAACTGGCAGTGGGAAGGCCACCTGCATCGAGGTCCTGTCCTCCGGCGCCTGCTAGCTACGACAGACGTCCCGTCTTCATCGCGCCCACTGCCACTACCAACCGCAAAACATGACAGGAAGCCCTCTGTAACTAGCACCTGTTCTAGCACCCCATGATATGTGGAAATCCCCAAGGGTACTCTGACAACACGAATCTCTCGGCGGAGACCCTGCTCAAACTTCCGCGCTCGGGAGTTGTCGTCATGGACCAAGTCCTGGTAAAAGCCTGCACGATCTGCAAAACTAGCCACGTACTCGGCCACCGTCATCCCTCCCTGCTGAAACTGCAGGAGCTCCTGAATCCGAACGGAGCGCAAGCAGGAGGGGAAAAACTCCTCACGGATCAAAAACTAAAAGTCTTCCAACGAAAGTGATGACTTGTCAAGAAGCTGAGCCACCAGACTCCACCAACGCCAAGCCGATCCACAAAATGGGGTGGCTGCCAAAGCTGCTCTCGAATCTGTCGGTGTCTGCACAAGCCTGAAAAGGTGAGCCACTGTCTCGAGCCAAGCCTCTACTGCTTGAGGGTCTGGCTCACCACTGAACCTCAGCGGTCCCTACCGCTGGAACTCACGGAGCGCGCTCAACCAATGCTCAAAATCATCCTGCTCCGCTGAAACTGTCTACTGCTCAACAGGTGGGGGTGCTGCTACCGGCCCACCCGGAGAAAGGGGCTCTCATGATGGGTCATAGACTGTGGCCTCGCAGCTCACAGGGTCATTGTCACGAACCCAAGCTGGTATCCTGACTGGCTTTCCTCACGGAGACATCCTGAATATTATCTGGGCGTGCCGCAGTCAAATGAGCATATATGTATATAACACAACAACAACGATGGGGAGCTGAATCAAGAAGGACAGTAAAAGAATCAATCCTATGTGATGCACAAACCAATTTTCCCTGCAACATGTGTCTTAGCATGCTGAGTCGAAAAGCGGGTTATCAAGGTCCTGGTGAATGGATACATCGGTCGCTGAACCATCACTAGACTCCCTAGCCTGAGAGCCGCTCTCGAGACACGTTAACACTGTTTCCCTAAATCCCAAACAATTACTCTTTTAGGTACATCCAACCAGTGTCCCAAGGAACGAACCACCTCTGATACCACTTTGTCACGACCCGACCCTACCCGGGCTCGAGCCGCAACTACCCCAGGCCCACCTCCATAGGCCAGGGGCTGCTGACCAGCACCGAAGGCACAATAACTCGGGGAGGCCTTTGCCTAAGCACCTATACACACACACGTAGCAAACTCAATGCAACAGTGTAGAGTAAAAAGGAAAAGAAAAGGGAAACTACTATAAATAAACCACAGAGTGCATCGACCTCTACAAGATACAAGTAAAGTGCTGAAAAGGAAAAAGGGACAAAACACGCGCCCAACCAAAATGTGACACAACCCAGCAACAGGTAAACGAAAAAAAACAGTTGACGGGTCTACCACCAGGATCCTGACCATGACCACCACACGCGGTCCAAGCTCCCAAGCTCCTATGCTCCACTGAAGTCACGCTCCACCTGTCCGTCATCTGCAAGGGCACACCAAGTGAAGGAAAATCCCAAGCAGGTGTGAGTATAAAAATACTCAGTAGGATACCCCGAAGGCACGAGGTAGCAACAAAGGAGGTACCAAAGGGTGAGCGGTAGAGCGAACAGAAAAGTATAGGGGTACAACCGAGGGTGCAGTAGAGAGTCCAGCTCAACCCAACAAGTGAAAGGAAGTAGACTCATCCAGGAACAAGGAGCTGGAAACGGTGAGAAGATGAACTTCTCGTCGAGTCTTCGCTACCTATAGCCGGAGAGTAGACTAATCCAACCACGAGGAGCTAGACGCGGAAAGCACGTGGCACACCCCACGCGTCTTCGTCTCTCCTGAAGGAGAGTAGCCAAAACCCAAGGAGTGGGTACTCAAAACATGGTATATACAAAACCATATGCTCAACAAGAATCCCGAACAATTTCCTAAGGGGATCTCCATCCCGTAGCTCAGCCCAAGAAAGAGTCACCAACAGTCCCAGAAGTAAACACCATCGATGCCCAGCATCCCGCACATCTGCCCCGAACTACAAGCCAAGGGGCTCAGTCACCGCACCTTGATACTATCCGATTTGGGCGGCACTGACTCACCCGCACGGTTTTAGATCGTGTCACAAGAACGCGTCTCAGTGGGGAAAGCGCCCCTCGTACTTGGGAGTTCTAGGGAAAGTCAAACCACACCTTATCACTGCCCTGCAGTCGAGAGGTATCCTCAAGCCAAAGCCATTCCATCACCGACCCGTACAACCAAGGGTCCTGCTCCGATAATCATGGAGGAAAGCCATAGGCTAGCCTAGAAGAAAGGACTGAGCCTGGAATGCCAACAATTGCCCCACAGCCCAGCCCTGCTGGAGGGTAATTCATAATATGATATCGGGTGACCCACTGCCTAGCCCTGTTGGAGGGTAAACCATAACACATCATCCGGCGACCCATTGCCCAGCCCCGCTAGAGGGTAAACCATAATACATCATCCGGCGACCCACTGCCCAGCCCTGCTAGAGGGTAAACCATAATCAGATATCGGGTGACCCACTACCCAGCCCTGCTGGAGGGTAAACCCTAATACATCATCAGGCGACCCACTGCCCAGCCCCGCTGGAGGGTAGAACTAGAATAAGTCGACAAGCGACCCACTGCCCAGCCTTGCTGGAGGGTAGACCTGGAACTAGACGATGAGTGACCCACTGCCCAGCCCTGCTGGAGGGTAGACCCCAAGAGGTCGTCGGGTGACCGAATGCCCAGTCTCTGCTGGGGGGTAGACCCTAAGTGTGTCGGGTGACCCACTGCTCAGTATTTGCTGGAGGGTAGACCCTAAGTGTGTCGGGTGACCCACTGCCGAGTCTCTACTGGAGGGTAAACCCTAGAAGTCAATGAGTAACCCACTGCCCAGTCTCTACTAGAGGGTAAACCCGAAGAGGTCGATGAGTAACCCACTGCCGAGCCCCGCTGGAGGGTAAAACTCAGGACTTCTCTGGCCATCTCTACAGGAGGGTGCAACACTGGCCAAATGAACACGGAGAGGGTATCGCGCTTCCACCCAACTGCAAAACAACTCTCCCAGAAGAGTTTTAGCGCCTGCTCCATCACGGGGTGCCACTAGCACCGCTACTGGCCGATCCATCGAGAACGAAACCAGGGGAGACCACTCAACCCTGCTGGTCAACAACCGAGCACCGGGCCAGGGAAAAAACTCCACCCTACTGGTCAAACAAACACACTGAGGGACCCTCTATGCCACGAGAGGTCCAAGTATGCAAAGCAGAACCCGGCACACACATGGGGCCCACACAACGTGTGGCCCCATCTCAACCCCAACTGAGCGCACAACCATTCTCAGGTAAAAACAACCACACGTACCTTCAAGCGCTCTCGTATACTCCTAGAGTATACCTCATTGCAGTCCAAAGGCTATCGTCCACACTGAACCCAACGTCAACGCGAAGGCGTGACATGACAACTCCACCTCAAAGGCCCAGGCACGACCAACCACATCACTTCAAGAATTTACCTCACTCACCCAAGAGTACACGTGATCACTCGCCAAATGTCCGCTACAAACACGGTAGAAGGACCGCCACCGGGGCACCTCCACATTTCCACA
The DNA here is from genome assembly GCA_963277665.1 of Viscum album. NCBI lineage: Eukaryota > Viridiplantae > Streptophyta > Magnoliopsida > Santalales > Viscaceae > Viscum > Viscum album. The sequence continues at coordinate 1,947,372,947 of OY728121.1, read as the reverse complement.
TTTAACAAGATCACGTAAGAGGCTCCATACAGCCAAACGGATCACACCGTTGCAATCCTTGCGCAAAAACACGCGAGTTAGACTACTCACTCGCCCGAAACGGTCAACAGGTGGAAAAGGTACTATTCACCGTGACCAACCCACGTGGGGCCCACCCCAGAATCTCGAAACTGAAAAAATGGAGCACACCACGACATTTCCCTCTGAAAAGCACACGAGATTGACTACTCAATCACCCAAAACGGCCACCCGGTGAAAAAGGTACTATTCACCGTAGCTCGGTCGGGTGGGACCCACACCACATCTCCGAAAGAGGTCGGGCGGACTGCGCCATCGTGATGCTCTCGGAAAAACGCGTCGAAAGCACTACTCGCTTGAGTAGAACGAGTATTCAGAAGAAAAGATGCATTTCGGCGCATCGCACAAGAGCGACGCCACGTGGGACCCGCATCCCGGTCCCGAAACTCAACGAACGGATCACACTGTTGCGATCCTCTCGAAAAAGTACACAAGATGGACTACTCACTTGTCCAAAATGGTCACCCGGTGATAAAGCTGGAAATCACCGTCAACTACCGAAACGACCCTCGTGGGCCCTGCACCATCGTGCGGAATTAGAGCGGGCGGATTGCACCATTGCAATCCCCTCGGAAAAACATCCAGAAACGACTGCTCGCACGCCCCGAACGGACGTCCGATGAAAGAGTCGTGAAACGCTGCACGCAGCTCGAAAGACGGGCCGTGGGCCCCCCACCTCAACTCCAGCCTCAACATCTAGAACTGCACTGGAAACCTCCGCCTCAATGTCAGGGTCACAACTCCGCTGACGGCGCTCAAAACAGATGTCGGACGCGTCCGCGCCGTCCAAAACAAGAATCCCAGGAAAAGTGCTCATCCGCTTAAGGAAGCGTCGCGCCTCCGAGGCCCCTCGTTTCGGGAACAAAAAATTCCCAAACCATCTCAAAAGATTCTCCTCGACGCAAGCTCTGCGCTACCGCAGACGGCGCGCAAAACGGACGCCCGTAGCCCGAAATACGGGCGTCCGAAGTCCGAGGGGGAAAACCCCCTTGGGCCGGACCGGCCCGGTCCGGCCGGTCCGCCCTGCTGGGGCCGGCCCGCGCCAGCCGGCCCACTGGACCGCAGCCCAGCGTTTTGGCCCGGTCCAGCCGAGCCGCAGGCCGCCGCTACGCGGCCCGCTCCCCTTCACACCCGGGCGCCCGCCGCGCGGGGTTCTCCACTGACCGGCCACGAGGGCCGGTCGCTCGGTCCACGCGACGACCAGCGAAGCACGGGTCGTTGCTGCGCTGCACGGGGCCGCCGCCTCGCGGCCCCTCCTCCGCTTGCCGACACCCGCGGCCGGCTTCCGCCAGCCACTGCCGCCTCCCGGAAGCGCCGCCGCCACCTGCTAAAGCCTCGGCCGAACGCCGGAGGCCCTGCTCCGCCCCGTGCTGCGAAGCCGCCGCCTCCCGAAGCCGCGGCCGCCCTGCGCCGCCGTCCGTCGCCGTCGACACTCGCCGGAAACCAGCCTCAAGGCCGGAAAACTTCAGAGGACCACCGGAAACGATCCGGTGGTCGAATATTCGATCCGAATAGCATTCCGGAAACCTCGGGACGGGATCTACGCATCTACCGGCGTTGTTCGACGATCCATTGGTGCGATTGAGCATAAATGAGGATTAAAACGGGGAAGGGGAGAAAAACTCAAATCTGCCTACCTCGTTGGGCTTCACCCGGCGCTTCCCGCGTGATCCGCCTCGTGCCGTTGCCTCACCGGAGTTGGCTCGCCGGGGCTCGCCGGAAAGGAAGAAGGGAGGGAGGGGTTGTGAGGAAGAAGAAGAAGAGGAAGAAGGGGGGGTGCGTTTAAGTAAAAACACTTAAACACCCACGCCCGGCACGCCCCCGACTCCGCTCCTGAAGCAGACAAAAAGGAGGGCGTCCCTGGGGTAAACATGACTGCCCAAGCACAACGGTGGTCTCAGAATTTTAATCCGAGACCCCATTCAAAAGTTATTAAACCTGGCGCCCGAGGTCGCCAAATTACAAAAACGCACCTAGGGCCATTTTTCACAAATGGCCCGCGCTCGCCTAACTTACACCCCTCTTAGGGTAAACGACATGCTCCTAACTCAACGGTGCCCTCGGTTTTCCAATCCAAGCCACCGATTAAGAGATACCCACATTTCAACATTAAACGAATTAATTAATTAATTAATTAATATTTTTAACGTTCCAGAAGCGGGCGAGGGGTCCAAACATCCTGCGCCGACAAGTTTTATGTCGTTCCTAGGGTAAACACCCAATTCCGGACCCATCCGTACACTCAGATCCCTGATCCGGAACTCCGTTTTGGATTTATCTTATTTATTTAGCGTTTCCAGTGTGAACACACTGGAAATTTAATTCTGGCCACTCGGGGGCTCGGAATCGCACACCGTCTGAAGGCGCTGCCATGGAATATTATCAAGAATATTCCAAAGACTTTCACAGCAAAAACTGGGTTCTCACAATTCAGACTCAATTGAGGTTTTTTGAATATTGTTCAACCTATAAATTGAGATTCCACTAATCTTGGATTGAGTTGTATGTACCACTAAGTTAATATTACACTACATGAACCACTTATATTACATTTAGGTGCATTAATCACTATGTTTTTCTGGTGTTACACACAATGTGGAGTTCTTTTAGTTGCACGCATTACACACAAGACCAAATTTTATGAAATTACAATATACTGTTAATAATATTATTAAAATATTATTATTGTAAACACTAAGATGTTGTAATTAAAATTATCAATAAGAATAACCAAATTATGAAAATATTATTTTAAAAGGTATATAAAATTATTCCTTTGGTTATCAATTAGATATAAATTAATTTAATAACTATTTGAAAATATAAAATATCATTTTTCAAAAAAAAAATTTTCTATGTGCAAGCACTATTTTATCTTAATAAATTAAAAAAAACTTTTTATGATTTTTTTGTAAAACAAAAATATTAGATATTTAATGAAAAAATATATAGGTTAATCAAATAGATTTGATATGCATAAGATAATAATAAATACCATTTTTTTTGAATAAAATGATGTATTTTTCAGAAGGGGAATTTTTATACCTATTAATGGAGAAACTATATTAAATATAATCATTTACACTTTGTGACTTTACCGACAATGATATATGGAGGGATTGTTTTTACTTATATAGAATGAATATAATATTCCAATATCATGATTAATAAATTATTTGAATATTCATTTATAACATTAAAAGTTAATTTTTAAAAAAAATTCATTTATAATTGGGCTTCTCATTACAAATATTATTATTTCCTAAAGGAAATGATATTTTCCTTGAGAATTAATTTAAATTATCATTAAAAATAATTTTTCACATGAAGATAACATTATTTGATTATACTTATTATTTATTGGGGATATTTTTCAAGGATACCATCCAGATTATTTAAATGGTTGGTTTATGTTTATTATAGAATGAAATTTTTGAAACCCATTTCCTTTATATGGGTTATGATATGGTTATGAAACCCATTTCATTCCATGAGTTCAGATATAATGATATATTTGTGTTCTTATGGCACATATATGTATAGTTTTCATTATATTATGGGTGGGACCAATATATACCTCTAATTTATTTGGAAAATATTTATATATGATGATATAATGAGGGGAAACAAGTCAATAGGCTCAATCAAGTATAGGAAGTAGAGGAAACCCGATCCACTATAAATAAATGATTGATATTGGGGATAGTCATGAGTCACGCACAGTAGGTGTAGCCCCTAGTAAGTACCCTATTAGGTCTTGGAGATGATGCTTGACTTATTGGTAATGATATTACCTAATTATGCGTCTTATAAAAATTCCATTTATTATTACCATATTATGATTTCAGGGATTATTCACTTTATTTCCTCATGATTCATGTCTTAATAACTTAAATTATATATTCCATGACTCATGTATATGATATTTTATATCTAGGAAATTATATTAAAATGTTTTTATATTCTCATACCCTTATTTTCATGATTATTCTTATGTATATCCCTTTTTATCCTTATTGAGAATATGATCTCACCATTTTCTTATGTTTTCTTTTTCTCAGATTAGAAAGAAATGTATTAGATAGGTGTATTAAAGGGGAAGATCATTGTGGGAAACATTGAAGATCATTCACCAAACTAGAAGTGTGTGTTCTAATTTTATAAAGACACTACTAATAAGGTTTTTTTGTGTGTGTTTGTGTATTACATAAAAATGTTGTACTGTTTTTGTATACTATGATTTGGATTTCATAGTTGGTATGAGAGAAAAGGTCAAGACAAATTTTGGAAAATTAGATGAGAAAACATTAGTGATATCCCTAGGGTTATTTTTATTGATTTATTGAGGTGTTTTTATAAGGATAATATTATGGTTTATTTGATTAAATAAAGTGTCATATCATACACATATCATAGGTGAATTCTTATAGTTATGTGGTTTTATGCTATGATAAGTGTTGCTCAAGATATGATTTCTAGTTTTATTCAATAGCGGGAACCAAAATGAACTGGGAAAATTTTGAATGTGAAAAATAATTTACTGATGATAAATCAAATGGGATTATTATTGAAGTGAATGAAATTTTTATCATTCTTATAATTTTTCACAGAACATGATAAAAAATTTATACGTTAACTAACTGTTAAACTCACTTAGGATGAGAATGAAAGAGTTTTCTATGAATTTTGTTAATGGATACCACAAAGGAAAGGAGATTTAGTTTCTTTTGTGTCAAGAATCTCCAAAGAAACACCCAAATGGATGTCATAGAGGAATAAGAAGATGTTTTGATTATGGAAAAGAATGAAAAAAACTATGTAACTGAAAATGGAAAATGAATAGATCTATTAACGTAATGAATAGAAATATTTCCCCCCATATGGTACTATCAAATGATAAATTCTTTAAATTTTGAATGAATGGGAATTATGAAAATTGATGTTTTAAGTGGAAATATCATGAATTTAATTACAAAGGTATTACAAGTAATGGTTATATAGCTGATTATGATGAGAGTATTGGTGAAATGTGATAAGAAAGAGGAATTAATTAGTTTTATGAGGTTGCCTTACTAACTAATTATAGATTAAGGTAAATTGTTAAAGTGTTTATTTATTTGGAATAAAGAATTATGGTATATTATTTTTGAAATATATAAGTTTCATTCAATTTATGTTTTCCATTGAGGATGTAGAAGAATATGTTGAATTGTTCCATTAGACAAGAAAACTCATTTAATTGAATGTATATATTCATGGGAGACACATGATTAAGTGAAATATAACCCTTAATGTATTTCTAATGTTAAGATAATTATGTTTGGATATGGTAAATAAAATGGTATTGATTACCATGTAATTGATTAATGGATTATGTAAAAAGAGGATCATCATATCGTTAATGGATTTTAAAACATTTTTTCATTTATGGAATAAATGTAATAATCCTTAGAAAAAGGAAGAATGTATGTTTTCAAAAAATATTTATCGTAATTAAAGCTGTTTATATGTTTTAATAAAATACATGATGATGGTATTCACATGTTTTATATTTTAAGAACAAGATATACTTAATGATAAATTTGGGATTAATGTTATGTAATTTTTGAGAAATTTAGTTTCCTTATATTTTTTTTATACCTTCATATTTTATAAGGGTTACATGGAGAACCATTTAAAAAATTGTTTATACTGAAAATTGAATGGTGTTTTAGATATTAAATTATTATATCACCATATATAGATTTATCTATATTGGATAAGTTGTGTTAAATTTTTTTTGTAATGATAACAAGAGATATAAGGAATGACTTATCATCCAATTATAAGTCTTATGATCCACTAATTCATTAGGAATTATTATTTCAACACAATATTTTCATAGAATAAGAGATGAAGTGAAAAATTGTCATGAAAAAAGGGTGAGGTTGTACTAAAATAATGTATGTATATCATCTCATGAAAATTATTAATATTTTTGAAAAAGGGTCTTGAAATTAAATTTGGTCCTATTATCATTAATTTTAATGGTATCAATGAAATTTTTCAAACCTATATGGGTTATAGTTTTGTGGTTATTAACATTATCTTGATCATATTCTCTATCACTCTCCTTCAGAACATAATAGTTAGATTTCTCTTCCATGTAAATGTTTTCACTTGGCACCTCTATTATACTATATGGAAACCTAGTTATGATTTACATTAGGTAACCCTTATGTTTCCAAGTTTCCCAATTTATATAGATTTTTAGTATTAGTTTTTATGATGCATGTTTTTATGAAAATAATATTCAAGTATTAAATATTTGATAACATAGATGAATTTTTAAGGATATATTAATTTTATGGTGGGTATAATGTAAAACCTCCATCTTTTGTGAATTTTGTTCAAATTAATTTAAATATTTTGATATTTTTCATTTCACGCAACATTTAATAGTTATTTTTTACACAAAAGAACATTGTTTGGATAGAGTTATATGAACTACAAAGTTAATATTGAGCCACATGAAACTCATATAGTATTTTTTAATATAAGAACCCTTTTTTGTCTTGTTCTACACACAATTCCATGTTTATTCAATATCATTCATTAAATCCAAGACAATGTTTTACCGGACTATAATATACTATTATTATTATTATTGTTATTATTAAAATATAATTATAGTTACCACCAAGTCGTTTGAATTGATAATAAAAATAATATTAACTAAATTATGAAATTATGATTAACATTATTATAAAATTAATCCTTTGGATATCAATTAGCTAGAAATAAAAGTTATGACTATATAAAAATAATGAAATTTCTTTTTTTAAGAAAATTATTTGTCTCTGTAAAAACATCATTTTAATTAAATATATTAAAAAAATAATTATTTATGTTTATTTACAAAATTATTATATTAAATATTTAATCAAAATTCTTTGATTATAACAGAATAGATTTTATAGGAATAAGATAAGAATAAATCCAATTTTATAAATAATATGATGTATTTTTAAAAAGGTTAATTTTACCTCATTTAATTTATAATTCCATTTTTAATATAATTTTGATACTTTTTCAAATTATATTTGAAAAAATAAAATTCTTATTTGAAATAAATATTTAATAATTTACTTTGGTTGAATTTTTGGTATTTTCTGATAAGTTTCATGTTTGGATGAATTGTGCGAAATACTGAATTTTAATTGAAAACAAGGTTTATGTCTAAATAATTAATAGTATTAAATTATATCTTTGATTGGTTTTAAATTATAATTAGATACATTTTATGTTATTTAATCCAACTTAGTTAATTTTAATCATGTTCACATTGAATTTGGACAAGAAAACATTTTAATCATTAGAATGTTTTAACCTTAAAAACCCATTTCACCCATTTACAAGATTAATTTTAAATTATTTTTAACCATTTATGTGATTTGAATTTTTAAAAATGGATTCTATAATTGTAATTATAATGATAAAATTTAGTAAATAGGTTCCTTTTATTTTTGGACAATATGAATAGTAAATTTTGTAATTTTTGTTACCATAGTAAAGAGTACAATTGGGTAATTTATAAAAATAATTTGATAAGAATTATTAAATGATCCTAAAACTTGGAAAAATGTTATTTGATGAATTTAATTATATAATTAAAATCTTAGGTTCTATAATAAAAAATTTAATATACTCTTCTCAATGCAGTTGACCTTGATATTATTAAAATCAAAGAGAGTGAAAACATGTTACACTATTAATTATAATAAGTATCAATTTTTTATTATGCGGATAAATAGAAGATGTGATAAAAATATATAGGTTATTAAAAAATATAAAATTATTATATACATGATGAAAATTTATTTTAAATTATTTGTGAAGAAATAATTATAATAAATAGTTACCCAAATATGAAGCGGTAATTATTAAATTAATGAAAAACTTAATTATGTGATATTAAAAATATTAAAATAAACATTATTTGAATTAATTATGGTGATAAAATATTTTACTGGTTAATATGACATATTATGGGTCTATTAAATTAACTGGTTTCAGTAGTCTTGCAGTATTGACTTTCTTAATGTCAATGTGATGAATAGTGTCAAAATCTACTAATGATATTTTATGAAAATAATATTTTATTAAATTAGTTAAAAAACCAAAAAATCGAAATTAATGATAGATAGACAAAACATTCGTCTAATATATCATATATTTACCATTTATAGTTATTTTTACACCATATAAGTAATTTTTTCCACCATTTAATATTGAAAATTTTGTCACCATAGTTAAATTTAAAATTGGTTAACTAAGGTTTAATAAAAAATATACGGTTTAAAATTACCACAAAATTTTTAAAAAATATATTTTTTTCATGGTATTAACACTCTATCCCACATTATATTTGAATAAAATTATATTTAAAGTAATTTTGATTTCGATTTAATTTATTATAATTTAATAATTGGATAAATTTCAAAAATGCATGTTACCTTCATTAAAAAATGACACCTCATCCATCATATAATTTTACCATATTGAGTATTTTACCTCAACCAAAATCTTTCTAATTCAGTTATCTATATCACTATTAACATTATAGAGAAGTTTTTCTTTCAAAATAACCCACTCTATGGTCCTTTATAGGAGATATAAAGGAGTTGTTTCAAAGAAGATTTAATTACTATAATCGATCATTGTCTTATTAAACTCTTATATAAATCATATAAATCTATGATACATATATCATAAAATAATATATTCATAATCTTAAATATTCTTAAATTTTATTATTATTTGTAATTCATCATTATACAGCCCCTTTCCCATCAAGCATGAGTTGAAAGTATCTCTCGTACATATGGCTTACCATCTCCATGTAGTGATACAATTCATTTTCCATCACCAAATTTTATGATTGAGAATTATTATGGATTTAATGTTTATAAATTATATTTATCACATAATTATAATTATTTTATTTTAATATAATATCTACCTTTTACCATCTAGACTTTTGGGAAATTATGACATTTCTCGTGTGTACATATGACTTAATATCTCTATGATGCGGTGTGATTAATTTTTTTATCTATACGTCACATGGACGATAATAAAATTTAATCTTATGAATATATATAATATATATAAAATAATTATTTTATTTAATGATAATATAACATGTATTTTTCTTTCCTATAATATGTACATAATTAAAACAACGTTCATGCATACATACGATCTACTGTCTCCATGAATATTGTATTTAATTTTATACCTTTAACTTTTATGAATCGCCATGAATACATATATACTAAACATATATATATATATATATATGATATTTATATCATGTTTATAATTATTTATATTATTAAATCATGATATATGTAAGAGGACAAAGGATAAAAAGTAAAATCTTGTACAAAAAACAGGGTGGTTATTACCCAAAACACAACATTAACAAAAAATTGTTAATAAGTGAGTAATATAAAGTCATTATTTAAAAATATCAAGTATTATATATCTGAATAAGGTTCTAAGGTATATTTATAAAAAAAAATTATAATTATTATATAGGAGGATTGATTTTATATGAATGAATTCAAGACTTAAGGTATGAGATTTGTTTCTGATTTTTTTGTGGGACACATTCCATGTACTCTACTTGTTTATGGCATATATACTATCCATGAATGTATTTTATGAGTATTATTCTTAATATTGTTGTATCTTTATATCGATATAATGTTTTTCATCCACGATGAATATAATTCTACTGATTATAAATTGGTAAGGGTTTATCTCACAATCTCTTCAATATTTAGTATTGTTTCATTTTAAACATAAAATGGGTTATATTTATCTTCCACATCCATGTTTTCTAAAAAAATTGCAAATAAAGTTTTTTATATTATCCTATTAATATTTAAATATATTTTTACTGATGAATTACTTTTATGAAATAGTTTGAAAAGAATATTTTTTCCTATTTCTAAACAAGGATCTTGGTGACTTTACCGACAATAATATAACAAAGGAATGTTTTCTTAATTATATGAAATGAAAATAATATTACAATATCATTAAACCTAAATGTATTGAATCTTACATTACAATAATAAAAATATCTTCTCAAATAATTTTTTTTCCATCATAATTGTGAGGATTTAAAAAAAATTACTATTCAATAAAGGAAAGGGTATTTTCCTCAAGAATTATGTCAAATGATTATTCAAAATGATTTTTCTATTTAACAAAACATTATTTGATGGTACATATTCTTTTATGTGGATATTATTTAAGGACACCATACCTATTATTTTTATGTATTGTTTTTTTATGATGGAATGATATTTATGAAACACATTTATTTTCCATGGGTTATGTTATGATTATGAAACCCATTTAATTCCATGGGAGTTGATGTTATGAATTATTTATATTATTGTGGGAAATATAGGTATAATTTTCATTTTGTGAAGGTTGAGACATATATATCACTGAAATTAATTATGTAAAGATTTATATCTGACGAGATAATGATGGAAACCAGTCAATGGGATTTAGTCACTATTGGAGGAAGGGGAAAACCAATCTACTATAAAGAAAGAACTATGAGAAAAACCAATATAATATAAGTAAAGGAATTAAACTAGGTATGGTGGTGTGTCCCAGCCAGTAGGTTCAGACCCTATGGTATTCCTTGTTCTGTTTTGTTGAAGATACTTGACTTATAGGGAATTATATTCCATGTTTATGTGTCTCTAATAAAGTACAAGACTTATTCCTATGTTATAATTTCAGGAATTATTCAGTTGATTTCCTAATGATTCATGTATTAAGAATATCAATATTTATTCCATGACTCATGTATATGATCTTTGATATGAAGTGTTTTATATTAAAATTTTATTCTTATGTTATCATACCCTTATGTTCATGATTATGCTTATGTATATCGCTTGTTTACTACTACTAAGCATCTGCGATCCCCCTTTTCATATTTTTCATTTCCCCAGGTTAAAAATAATGGTTTTAGTTAGTGGAAATAAAGGGAAGGATCTTTGTTTTAAACATTTAATAACATTCACCATACTATATTTTTTTATTCCAAGTTTGTAAAGGCACTAAACTAATACGGTATTTGGGCATGTGTTTGTGTATTCCAAAAAAATGATGTAATGTATATATAAGTTTTGATTGGTACTTTATACTTATCCTTACATAAAAAATATAGTTTCATAAATGTATTGATATTTATGTATGATTACAATACCACCATTTTTCACCTCCTTTTTACCAAATGGGAAATTAATGTGTTGTTTGTCTGTACGTGTGGACTACCACCCCCACATTGCGATATGAAACGTTTTCTATCACTGAATCACATTGATGAATATAATAGTGGATTTAATAAATATTTATTATATATATTATATAATTATGTTTCTACAAATTTTAATTATTATTTACACTTATTTCATTCCATTCGTTGAAAATAGTAAACATTAATTTTGTGTATGTACTGACTACAATCTCTATGAGTGAAATATTTAATTTTAAAAATCTTTTTCATGTGGATAATTATATAATAATATATAATTACCACATATTATACTTATAACATGAATAATATTTTTTAAATTTTATATTATTATTATAAATTTTAATTTTCGTACTCCTTCAGGCTTTATAATATGGTCTGGATTTGTTTAGTTTTACTACAAACATGAATTATTTTATAGTGTTTATGATTTTAACGATTATGAAATATAAAATACTGGTGATTTTAAGTAATAATATTATTTAAGTTACATGATTAAAATTATAGACATGATGAAACCATAATGTTGATTTGAGGACCATTACTTCTAAATTGAAGCATATATAATAACATAGAGGATGGATCCTGAAATGGAGACGATAATGAATGATTGTTAATTAAAAGGTGATAAGATGTTATACATAAAAAATTTAATTTATTATATGTTAGAATATGGTTTTATATAGAAGAATAAAAAATTTAAATATAGTATACATGGGGTTAAAACAATTTACAAAGTTATTCAGACTTTAAGAAATAAATTTCTGTTACAATCACATTTTATTTCAGGATTGTTTATGATCATATATACATAGAAGAATTATTATATTATAATATCATCAAACCAAAATATTTTATTATAACATGGTTAAGTATTATTTTTAATGACTATTTTCCATTTATTTTCTTATTGAATCAACAACCATCTAGTATGTTGTAAGATCCCATGTTTCTATGGGCTTTTCAAAAATTTTGTGGAGTTTGAATTTTGAAAATAGAGAAAGAGATGGGTTTTTAAATGGGAATTAGAATAGATTAAAAAATGATGAAACCCAATTACGGACATTATTTTTGTTTGGGATAAGGTTCCATAAATATTTTTGTGGTTTCTAGTTTTTCCTGTGGGTTTTTGGATTGGGGTTTAGTTTTTTTGGTGTTACAGCATAGGCACATGTTTTGAACATCACAAGTGATTAATATACACCCTAAAAATGTGATAATTTTCTAAATTTGAATGGTTGTATAAACGCTTTTAAGGGGTCCATATTACCATAAAAACAATGTAGTAAATTGTATAGTCATGGTCATAGTTGGTACATGGTCTAGCAAACCATAAAACAACATTGTCCACCCTTTAAAAACGTGTGGAAATAACAATTTACCCCTAATAAAAAATTGTATTAATCCCTTTTTATTTCTCATTTTCCCATGTAGCCACACACACCTCCTTCCCATTAACATGTTCTATCCTCTATGCTTGTTCTTTATTTTATTGTTAACAGTTTTGGATTTTTTATGCAGCATTGGAAATCTTGATTTATGTCAAACAATCCACTTACCTCTATTCATTATTTCCTTTTCTAATGAGTGTGATGGTAATGTTTGTGGTCCAAATTTACTACTTTAATATATTTTTTTATATCTATAAATTCAACTCAAACTTGGAGCCTATATCAGATGAGTAGTCCCTTAGGAGTCTATGGTAGGTTTTCTATCTAATTTAAACTATATTATTTCTTATTTTAGGAGTGTATATATAGTGTTGTCAAGAAGACTCAAACCTTCTTTTCATTACATTAAATGAATTTTTTTTAATTCAGTGATCATAGATTAAATGGTATACATGATATTCCAAGTACCATATGAATTTCTGGAAAACATGGGAGGCCTAGTACAGGAGAATTTCGTAAAAATGGATTGTGGTTCTAAAATTGAATTTTTGTTTTTATTATTGTATATTTGACCTTAAATTGAATCAATTTTTATGAAATATAATTTCTAAGGAGTTGTTAATTGTAATGTTATTTTTCCCATTAAATTAATTTTCCCCTTTTATGGTAAATGATAATAAAAAAAGATTGAATTCATTATTTATGAAATGGTTTTATTTTGTGAAAATGGTACAATATGTTTTTTAAATTTGAAATGGATTGTAAGTCTTGAAATGTTGTTATGAAAAATACCATATAATGAATTGTATATTTTGAAATTGAACAATTACATATGGGTTGTTGGTTTTTATATACTTATGAAAAACACAAATAATGTTGGTTAAGTATTTGGATATGGAAAATTCATTTATGGAATGTTTGTGTTTTGATATGGAATACAAACATAGGGGAGGTTCTATAAAATTATTGAAAACTCCATAATATGAGGTATATACTAACTGGAGAACTCACTAGGTAGAGTATTTGGACAATAATAATACTTCATAATGCTATTTTTTATTACTTGATCACTCCCTAGGTGGAGGAATTTAATGTAATGAATACACCATAAGGAGGTTTTTGATTACTTTAGGAGTCTTTGGGTGGAGAGACATGATAACCATAATGCTCTATAAGGAGGTTTGTTCTAACTAAAGCACTCAATGGATGGTGTAATGTGATAATAATAATAATTAAAAAGGAGGAATATGTTAACTTGGATACTCCAAAAGGAGGTCTGAGACAACTACGAAAATCCCATATTGATTTTTTTGATAAGATTATGGAATTCAAAATATTGGTTCATTGAGGGATTATTTCTAGAAAGGTTTTATGATGTGTTCAATAAGACTTTATAAATTTCTATAGAATGTATAATAAATCATTAACTTGGAATAAATAATATAAAATGGTTTAGATGACCTTGGTTTTGATTTAGAACCCATGGTTTCAGTTTTGTATAGACTTTATATAACATGTTTTGAAATATTAAATTGTTTACTTATTTCTATTCTACATCAAATTCATTATTATGAGACTCGTTATTTTGGGGACATTTTTGGTTGTGGCCTATCGAGTTGTACTCACACCTTGCTCATATTTCCATGTAACTTGGTTAACTAAGTAGAATCTACTTAATTATAGGTTATAGGTTTCAGGTTAGGGATTTAGGTCGGTTACTTTTTTATATAGGTTATAGTTGGATAACTTGATAAAGTATGACATGAGACCAGTTGGAGTGGTAAGTAAGCCCCAAAGTTTTTATTATTTTGAATTCAGTAATAGTTATGTATGATCAGCCCATGGGGGATCAAGTTAGTTATGTTTGACACATACATTTGGTATTTCATGAGATGTTTGGATAATTTATCATCTTTTTTTGTATGATTGTGATGTTTAATCTAGTTTTGTATTAATAAAATCTTATTATCACGGTTTTAATACTCTCGTATGAGTTCATATTCTCCCCACGATATTCTAATAGGTGATCACTGCTAGTCGTTAGCCTTTGGAATATGGAGAGGTGTGCCTGTGGTATGTAGTGAGTGTCAGTCCATGCATTGTTTAATATATCAGTGTGGTAGGACATTGAAAAGTGGTAACATAGATCTTTTGTCTCACTATTTGGGAATGGTTTAAATGAGTCTAAGATGTTATTGTATCTTGATAATTTAGTCATTCCTAGGGGCCCAACACCCCACATGAGATTGAAAATATGTGTTACTAAGGGTTGTAATTTTAGTTTATTCTTTTGATTTTACCATTGACTAATTTACACATTGGATGGTTTATATGGATGATTTTTTATTAATTTAATAGGTTTCTATCATATCCTAGTATGGAAAGAGGGGGTGGGTTTATTCCTCAATCATTAAGGTTTATAGAATTAACATTTCATCCTTAAGTTCCATGTGGTTGATAGTGCTATGGACTAGAATATGCAATATTATTATTATTTTTATAACTTGCATCTACTAGTGATTTATAGATTTATATAGTATTATATGAGGAAGAGGTGTGGGTAATTAGTGTTTAAACAACTATTTATATGGTTTACATATCACATTGTGGTGGAACACTACATGATTAACTCCTTAGGTGAATTTGTTTTAATATGTAGGTACAAATGAGTCATAAGTTAAGGTTTTCATTAAATAAACTTACAAGAACAAGCATATAAAGTACTTTTCTCTATAACCTGTGAATGGAATTATAATTAACCAATAAGTGTAACATGATGTTTCATAAATATTGTGAATTTTAAAATGACGGGTAATGATTCTTTTTTAATTGAATCCTTGGGTTTCCAAAATTGTTACTTTTAAAGATTGTGAAATGAGAATGTTGAGACATTTTTTTTGAACATTGTGATGAGAATCCATTGTGACTATGACTTGACCTTATGTATTGTTGTTTGGGTAATGAGAGTTCCATAGATTAAATATCATGGCTCCTTTATATTAGACCTTGATGGGTTTAGATGTACTGGTGTTTAGTTTTTGTTGTTGTTCATGTAGTTTGGATGTGACCTTGAAATTATATGATATTTCCTTGTATCAAATTTTTATCCTTCCCATGTGGGATGTGACCACACAAGAAGTGTTAAATTATATATTGGGTGTCTTATATTATGGTGTCAATGTTGTTTGGGTTTTCCCCTATTGGTATACGAGACCCTAGAATAAGTGGTTATTTTTGGTGTTACATAGGCCATGAGTTTTAGAACATGGGTTGAAGTGGCACCCATGAGAAATGGCTTATGAGAGACCAATGTGATTTTTTAAAATATGACTCGAATTTGGGGTGTATAGTTGGTGTTTTTGGGGATCATGGGTGAATGTGAGAGATAAAACAAAAAAAATTATATCTTATTGACGAGAATAATGTGAAGATTCTCCAATGTGTAAAGTCGATGCATGTTGGGTGACATCAAGGTTTCTGGTAACTTCATGGTATTCCCTTGGTGTCTTGTTTTAAGGTAACTATTTATATTCTTACCTATGGTTTTAAAGTTGGTTTCAAATGGATGGGGTAATTTTATGAATACAACTACTATTATGGTTATGTTACTAGGTGATAATTGAAAATTATTATAGATATATAGGTTAAGGTACGATGGATAATGGGTAGATTATTTTGATAATATAATTAATTGAAGTATGATGGGATGTCATGTGTTTATCCTTGAATCATATGGGATGTCATTCTTGTGGATGAAAGCATTGAAGATCCATTTATCTCAATGAGATATAAAATCCAAGAGGTATTGTATGATTCTTGATAGGGGAAATGAACCAATATATGGTACTAGATGACCCCGAGGTTGTTATTTAGGTTCAGCAAGCGGTCGTAGGGGATCATGTGACCATAAAATATGATGTGATCGAGGTTGAAGGAATGTTCTATTGATTCATAGTATCATTGAACTCCACGATTGGGATGATATATAGTCACAAACCATTTTCTATGAGATAAGGGTGATTAATGAAAGCTATTCACGAGTCCTTTATGATCTAGAATGGTAAAATAGACTGCTTATGTTCTGTGACGAATCATTCAGTTCTTAGTGGAAACGGTCGAGGGATGTGGTGGTGGTAGTTCCCTAATAAGTTTTAACTCGAGGATAATTGGAAGAGAGTTATGGGGAAGTGGAGAGTCTATGTTAGTATACCCTCTTGATAAGAGGTGGTCGATTGTTGAAGAAATAATTATAGATAGTCAGTCCAAACACCCTGAATGGGATTTGATATGTCCATGTAGTGGTAGATGACCCTGTGGACATCAAATTATAAAATAGAAAAAATGATTGGGTTTAACACATATAGTGGTGTCAATGTTTTATTGTCTAAAACAATGATATTTTATGATATAGTACTCTATAAATAAATTTTATTTCTTTGATAGATTTATTTACACACAATAACATGTTTAAATAACCATGACATACTATTGAAATATTATTATTTAATGTAAAATTTATCACTTAACTATTAGATGAGTGGGTATTCATAGGGAAAATAATTTATAAAAATGTATTTTTTACACATTTATAAAATTAATTAATTGGTTATAAATTGTTTAGATTTGAATATTAAAATCATTTAAAAATGATAGATTTGTTTTTTTTGGAAAAATAGTATTTTCCCAAGAAATTGTTTTTTAACTTATTAAATAAAATTAAATATTAATGATGAATTATTTTAATGAAATCTATATATTATATATTAAATAAAATGTATTAAAAATAATATATTATTTTTTTGAGAATGATAAAAGAATAAATCTACTGTTATATATAAAAGTGCATTTTTATAAAAATGGTTTTCATTAATAATAATTTTAATGTTAATGTCTTCCACTTATAGAAATTTAAAAATGAAAAATTGTTCCCATTTTTGGAACTAGGATGTTCAAATTTGGAAAATTGGTCCTTAAAAGTAGTAACCACGGTAAATATTTGGCACTTTTTTAAGGGTAAAATATGTAAAATAAGGTCAAAGCATTTAGATAAGGTGGTAAATTTTCTCTAACATAAGAATGCATCCTATTAGATGAACTGATTTTAGAAATTTCCATTCAAGTATCAAATATATGGCTGATTTGTGTCACCTTTCTCAGATTATGACATTTATATTAATTTATAAAAAGACCAAACAAAACATGTCACTCTCTTGACATTAATATACATAATTGTTTTACATAATTATAAAAGAGGATAATTTATATTATATAATTTTATTTGAAATATAAATAAATTTCTTTTTCATATAAATTTATATTCATTTTTATTTATTTAGTAGTTACTATAAATTCTTACTCGATGCTAAAACTATTTTTTTTCAATTAATATGAAAATAAAAATATTTATTTTAAGTATATGAAAATTAAAAAAATTAGGAATAATTATTTTGTTTTATGTTGAATAATGTTCCTTGAAAAACTAGATAAAATTCCAGGAGTGGGATTAAATAACCTTTTATGACCAGAAAATAATTTATTTCATGATTTTGGAGCCATTGAACTTTTCATTGTGTCATGAAATTATTGAAAAATAATGGGTTTTCATAAAAGTATTATTTTTTTAATTATAAAAGTGCATCACAACAATAAATTCATGACATGCCTATCCCATTAAAGTTCATTCCAAAAATCTAACATTTTTCTCCTCCTATAATCCCATGCTATGTTAATTTACATATAGTCTCAATTATATAGCCTATTTCCACAATTTATGAGGATGTTATCAAAGGAAATATCATATTCTAAATTTGAGTACTATTTTTTCCCAACATATTTAATTATCCATCATATTTTCCAAAATATAATTTTCAACAAAATATACAATTACCAAAGTATTGTTTTTGAACAAAATATTATTTCTCCATTGGTAGTAACTATTAACTACCTTTCCCCATTTACATTAATGAAAATGAAAATTTCATTTGTGCATGTGTGGACTACCACCTACAAAAATTTATATACCCAAATTTTCATTAAAAATCATTCTTATTTATTAAAATAGGTTAAAATATGATTTATCACAAAAAAATTTATAAATAATATAAATAATATTTTTTATTTATATTATTCCAATAGGAATCACCTTCATAACCATACTCATCCATTAATAATGGAATCTTCACATTTTAATTGGTCATACCACATATTTCAAAAATGATATAATATAAAATAATATATGGATATAAGAACATAATCGATTATAATATATGACATAAATAATAAATAATGATTTTTATATTCAGTAATGGTAACATTAATCATAAACAAATCAATTAAGATACCAACTTCTCTTCATTACAAATCACCGGAATATGATCAACGTAGAATTCATATTTAAGGATCATAAACAAAACTCTTATAGAATTTAATTATAATATTATAAATATTTGTAAATAATAAATTAATTATCTTCTAGATTATTGGAATGATGAACATTGATATTTTAATGAACAATAACACATCTATTATGAAGAAATAAAAATTATCTGGATTACAAACACCTAATATTTAAAATAGGTAACAAATAATTAATATTCAAGAAGATAATAATTATAAATTAATTTTATAAATATATATATATATATATATATATATAATGTTATAAAATAGGTGATTATGATTGTTATTTATGTTTTATAGGAGATTGAAGAGCTTTAGTGGAAGTAAGAAATTAAGGTAACTGGTCCCTTGACTCAAATTTAATTTCAAGAGATGTATTTATCATTAGACACCATGATATCATTAACATAGTCTGATTACATCCTAATGAATTTTTTTCAATATTTTTTTTACTTCATGGGATTTTTAGAACTGCATTAGGTTTTCTCTTCAAATATATTTTTATTCAAAAAGATATTATTGTTGTAAGTGTAGTTTGTTATCTATATTACCTTAATTAAGTTATAGTGATTCTTCTTGAAATTATTTCTTTCATGATTGGTTTCTTCAACAATATTATTTTAAATCATCATAAATTCTATTAATCTATAAAGAAAAATTGTTTTTAATTCAATGCATAACTTCGTCAGTTATGAGTTTGGTGAAACAAATTTCTGAAAAATCTTTTATGGTTTCTCTTTTTGTATTATCATTATTATTTATAAGGATTCCATTGAATTAATTAAAATGGACTTCTAGATTATTTTATATATTATTTATTTTGAAAATAATTAGGAATATTATTTTAATATAAATGTTTTAATTTATATGGAAATTTAGATTTTGAAAAATAATTTTAAACACTTGTGTTTCTGAGAATTAATAGTTTTGTATTTCTATGTATCCTCAATGAATTTTTTAGAGAACCTATTTCATTCATAAAATTCATTTTGTAAAAACCTATTTTCTTTTAATGGGAAAATTTTAAAATGTTTAATCATTCCCAATATAATTTATTCTAAAAATCCCTTTTTAATTCGTTTTAAATCATTTCATAAATGAATGTTTCTTCTTATTTTTCAATGTAATTTATCGGATAATAATTTCTTGTCCATTTTACACTATAAAACCAATTAATCAAACTCCCATGTAGTTATGATTTATGAATAACCATCTAAATTGCATAATTAAAACCCCATTTTAGTGATTGAATTATTAGTAATAATTGATTTTCTTTCAATTTGATGTTTTGGGATACCATTTCTAAATGTTTTTGTAAAGACCCGTAAAATTCAAGGGAAATTTTTTCTTAATTTTCTTTAGAATTTTACAAGAGCGCGGTTTCAGACGGCACCTGATTCCGAGGCCCGGAGTGCCCCGAATCAATTTCTGAAGTTTGGCTCGAGTACGTTCAGTGAACGAACGAGCGGGAATTACTAACTTTTGATCCGGTGCTCGGAATTGAAATCTGAGGGCACCGATGAACTCGCAGCGCCGATATTCGCTTAAAGAGACCTTTTCGGTAGTTGCGTTTGTTGTGGGATGAAAGTTAGTTTTTGGGAGAATTATAAAAAGTTGAATAAAAAAATGTGGAATTCTTTTTATTTCACTTTTGTAGGTTAACTCCTCTCAAAGGGAGTTAGGGGTGGGACCCACACCCACTTAACCTCCCTTGAGAGGATTAAGTGTGGTGGGACCCACACGAACCTAAACCTCTCATCTTCCCCCTTAAACTCCCCTCTCTCCCTCTTAAAAGATTGTTAACTTAACATCTAATTAATTACACATGACATGTATAATTAATTAAGTGTTATGTTTTTGAATTTTAAGTTTTGAATTCCTTGGCTTGGTAAATAAAATAAGGAGGAACCTTATTTTATTTGGTTAGATTTGTTTAGCCAACTTGTGAGGATTTTTGAGAGCTCCTCCTCCTTCTTCTTCATCTTGACGAAGAACGCTCAACTTGACGAAGAACGCTCAACTTGACGAAGAACGCCGCTCCTCTCTTCTTCGTCTTCCGTGTCAACGAGAGGGAACACCGCTTCCTCCTCGGACTCCATTCGTCGGCATACGAAGATTCGCCAACGACGTATCTCATCGGACGCACCTCTTCGTCATCGGATTTGACGAACGACTACCGCGACACCCGACCTCCGCAACGTTGTCTTCCGCGGGACGTTGACAAATCTTCGAACCTATACCCAAGGTAGGGGTTGTTGATTTTTTGTTTAATTATTTTATTCTTGATCGTGGATCTAGCATGTCTAACGTGAGGCTATTGAATATTTTAAGTTGTGTTATTATTTAACGTGAGGGGGCCGGACCGCATGAACACGGCCGAAACCCCCTCCATCGTTCTTGTTGATTTACCTTGCGGGTGGAAACAAGGTGGCGTGCTGCCGTCACACCACGCGGTTAATCGTGAAATTATATTATGCGACGCCGTCGCGCCTCGCCATGGAAGAATCATCAAGAACGCAATGCCGTCGCGCCGCGTTGAAGAAATCAAGGTGCGGCGGAGGGGCGCGGTGCCGTCGCACCGCGCCGGATGACGAACACCGCGGCCGGTTCCGGGCCGCGGCGGAACGAGGAGACCGGCGGCCGGGCCGCCTGCGTCGAAAGCCAAAAAGGGGACCGGATTTTTCCGGTCCCGTTGGAGAAAACTGGCCGGCCAGAAATAAAGCCCCCCCCACTTAATTGGGGGAGGCAGTTTCTTGAGCGGGGGCAGGCGGCCCCCCGGTTTCCGCTCAAGCAGGCCCCCCACGTGGGGGGGGGGGGGCATTTTTAAAACAAAGGGGCGCGGCTGATTGCCGCGCCGCCATCCCAATCAAGCGGGGGGCTTTGCCCCCCCGCGTGCTGCCTCCGTGCGGCGCCGGGCCGCCGGCCGGCCGGCCGGCCGGGCCGGGTCGGACCCGGGTTGGGTCGCCCGGTTCGGGTCGACCCGGTTCGGGCCGACCCAGCGGGGGGGTCGGGCCGGGTCGGCTCGGACCCGGACCCCCCCCCCCTTTCGAATCAGTTTCGGTCTTTTGGTCGTAACATGAGCCACGGACCTCCAATTGACGAACCGTCTACGGAAAAGCGATCCTTGGATCGAGACGGTCGTTTCGGTATATCGCACTCAAGGTTTCGGATTACTTTGAGTTCGGCCGGGTTGGTTCGTTCACGGAACCAACCGGGCATTCGGAGCGGAAACGCTCATATCTTGAGCTACGGACGTCCGATTGACGTGCCGTCAGCCGTGTTGTGTTCCTCTTAGTGAGACGGACCTTTTGGCATACTCCGCCCGAGGTTTGGATGCAGGTGGAGTACGGTCGGGTTGGTTTTGCCTTAAAAACCAACCGGGCCCCGGGGACGAAAATGCCAATAACTCTCAGACCGGGCGTCCGATCGACGCGCCGTCTGTTGCGTTGAGTTCCTGTTGTCGATACGGAACTTTTGGATACATCAACTCTGGACTTTGTGATAGTTGATGTATCAGCCTCTCGGCTCGTGGAGCGGACCCTCCGAACGAGCTTGCTGTGTGCGGGAACCCTAGTGCTGGCTGCGACTGTTTCTGTGACTACTACTACTACTACTGCTACTGTGACTGCGACGACGACAGTACAGAGATCCTGTGTGGATTCGACGACGACGACTTCAGCACTCAGCGATCCTACGTGGATCAGTGCTTCAGGTCCTGTGTGGGCCCGATCCTGTGTGGGTCCGATCCTGTGTGGGTCTTTGCGCTCAGCGGTCCTGTGTGAACCAGCGCCTACAGGTCCTACGTGGGCCCGATCCTGTGTGGGTCTTTTGCGGGGGTTAGTTACCTATCGATCCTTCGTGGGTCCGACGACTTAGATGGATCAGAGATCATCTTTATCGTCCTTGAAGATGTATACCTGTGTGAGCTGAATTCTGTTGCTTTCCTATGTGGATTGTGTTGTGCTATCCTGTGTGGATTACAATATGCTTTCCTGTGTGGAATACGTTTACTTTCCTGTGTGGACTGAGTTGTACTTGGGCTCGGAGGTTGGAGCGTATTTGAAATTGATGTCTTAGGTATATGTATGGGCATATACCTAAGCAGTGTCGGTTGTTACTTCGTGATTGTACCTTTCTTCGTGGTTTATCCTTTGTGAATTTGAGAGTCCTTCAGGGGTCTCGGGGTCCCTACTGAGTAGCTTATACTCACCCCTGCACGGGCTTTGCCCGCACTACGTTGTGTTGCTTGCAGACGACGGACAGCGTTGACCTTAGCTGAGGCTTGCAGAGCGGGACGATACCCGGAGGTGGACCACTGGGCGGGACGTGCTCGGAGCGGACGGCGGGACCCGTGGAGCTGTGGAGCTATCTGTACCCACCCTTCAGGTGGGATTTCCGGTGGACAGCTCGGTGTAGTGGATTTTACTTTTCAGTTGCTGTTTTCCCTTTCGAGTTGTACTTTACTTTCAGTTTGGGTTTGTATACTAGCCCATTTACTTTTCCACACTTTTAGTTGTACTCTACTTTTGCTTAGTGTTTACTTTCCGCTTGCTTACTCTGTGGTGTTTGTTTACTTTACAAAGGAAATGCCTTACCTTTTTACCGGGATTTACGCTTTGGTGCTAGTTTCCAGCCCCTGGCCTATGGAAGGCGGGCTTGGGGTAGTCACTGCACGGACCCCGAGGGCGGGTCGTGACAAATTGGTATCAGAGGAGTTCGGTTCTACCGCGAACTCTGATCTTTTCTATGTGAAGCAATAATGTTTAGCGTATTGAGTGTGGTTATCAGTCCAGGGAGTCCAGTGTTGGTGCGGCGGCCGCCGTATCCGTACACCAGGACCCTGACTTCTGATTTCCGACTTAATGCACGAAAACATTGATTGCGTGTGTGTTTCAAAGTTTTCTTTGTGATTACTTATATCAGCTCACCAGGTATACTGTTCTGACTGTGGCGCACCTGTTTCCTTTTCAGGATGGCCCCACGACGGCAGCCAGCTAGGGTTCCGAGAGTCGAGCGTGACGACAGCCCACCGAGCGACGAGGCCTCGGTGCAGGGCCCTTTGTCAGCAGTGGCACCGGCGGTAGCTCTACCCGCCGAGCCCCCGATTCTTCCAGCAGCAGCCGCTGACGATGCACGTCGCCTCAGCGCACTGCATGAGTTTCAGCGCCAGCGACCGCCCAGGTTTCACGGGGAGACGGATCCCCAGGCAGCAGAGGACTAGCTGGAGGCAGTGGTACGAGTGTTTAGGCTAGTGAGGACACCAACAGACCTCATGGTGATCCTCGCTGTGAGCGTACTACACGCAGCAGCAGGACGATGGTGGAGCTTGATGCTCCAGGTGCACGATGAGGCATCTATACTTTGGATGGACTTTGAGAGCCTCTTCCGCTCGGAGTTCGTCCCAGCCACCCTTCGTGCAGTGCGTATCCAGGAGCTTCTTCAGCTGCGGCAGGGCAGCATGACGGTCGCTCAGTACTCTGCGAGATTTACCGATCTCTCGCGCTACTCGACCGACATGGTACGGGACCCATTCTTTCGGGCCCGGACCTTCGAGCAGGGTTTGAGACACGAGATCAGGGCATTGCTGATCTCCCTCAGCATACCGACTCAGACAGGAGTACTGGAGCGGGCCCTTCTGATCGAGAGCTTCCTTGCTGAGTCTACACCAGCACAGCGACCCACCGCAGGGCGGCACGTGGCAGAGTCTTCTGCAGAAGGCAGTTGACGGATGACTCAGGGGTCCAGACAGACCATACCTTCGGGCAGACGACCTCAGGACACTGGCTCAGCAGTGCGGGGCACACAGCGCGGAGCCAGTCATTCGAGAGGCAGTCAGTGCTACTCGTGCGGCGGGCAGGGCCACATGGATCGTGACTGCCCGACCCTCCGTGCCAAGGAGCAGCAGACAGTTGAGGGACCACCGAGGAAGAGGCAGAGGGTCGACCGTGGCGGTCCGCAGGGAGGAGGCGGATGAGGCACAGGAGCTGGACGAGCAGCCGGTGGTGGGCGACGCTTTGAGGCTCTGCCACCACCACCACCAGGAGGTCCACCCCGACCACAGGGAGCTGGCGGGCAGAGACAGGCACAGCTCTAGGCAGCAGAGGCCTACGACCACGGCGCACCCGAGATGATTCGAGGTACTATCTGTGTCTATTCCACCCTTTCTGCAGTTGTTATAGACACAGGAGCGAGTCACTCTTTCATAGCCGCTGCCCTTGTTCGGAGCTCGGAGATTCCGACAGAGCCGTTGGCTCGATCCTTACGGCTAGAGACTCCTACGGGAGCAGACTCGACGATTACGCACTGGTGCCGACAGTGTGAGCTTACTCTAGGAGGCGAGATCTTCGGCTGGGATCTTCTTGTAGCAGCGTCGAGGCCTTACGACGTCATCTTGGGCATGGATTGGCTATCTACGGTCCATGCACAGATTGACTGTTTTAGGCGCAAGGTGCGATGTGTACGCACCGACGGGAGCAGGTTCACCTTCACCGGCGAGAAGGGAGCCTTAGCAGCACAGGATGGACTTCCGCGGAGGAGAGGACAGCCCATCACTCATCAGTTGGCTAGCCTTATCCTTGGAGCAGTTGACGTGCGGAGTCCTGGTTTTCCTGCAGTGGTGGATCTGTTTGCGGACGTTTTTCCCGACGATGTTCCAGGGCTACCTCCTCGCAGAGAGGTAGACTTTTATATTGACTTGTACCCCGGGACAGCCCCGATATCCACTCCAGCACATCGGATGGCCCCCGCCGAGCTTCGAGAGCTACGGGTACAGTTGGAGGACTTGCAGGGCAAGGGGTTCATCCCACCCAGTGTTTCACCCTGGGTTTCCCCGATATTGTTCGCCAAGAAGGCGGACGAGATCCTGCGACTTTGTGTTGACTATCGTCGCCTGAACCAGGTGACAGTGAGGAACAAGTATCCGCTACCGAGGATTGATGACCTCTTTGATTAGCTCAAGGGAGCACGGTGGTTCTCGAAGATAGACCTCAGGTCAGGCTATCATCAGCTCAGAGTCAGAGACGAGGATGTGCAGAAGACAGCCTTCAGATGTCGGTATGGACACTATGAGTTCTTGGTTATGCCATTCGGTGTAACCAATGCTCCAGCAGTGTTCATGGCTCTCATGAACAGGATCTTTCAGCCATACCTCGATCGGTTTGTCGTGGTCTTCATCAACGACATTCTGATTTACTCTACGACTGAGGAGGAGCACGCCTATCAATTGCGAGTAGTACTAGACACACTCCGAGAGCACCATCTTTATGGTAAGCTCTCGAAGTGCCAGTTCTGGATACGTGAGGTCCACTTCTTGGGACACGTTATCTCTGAGGCGGGAGTTGCAGTGGATCCCGCGAAGATTGATGCTGTGTTAGCTTGGGAGCCACCCAGGAGCGTGACTGAGGTTCGGAGTTTCTTGGGACTAGCTGGATACTATCAGAGATTCGTGCCAGACTTCTCTAGAGTTGCGGCATCACTCACAGCTTTGACGAAGAAGGGGAAACCCTTCGTGTGGTCAGACAGATGTCAGCAGAGCTTCCAGGAGCTGAGACAGAGATTGACTAGCGCACCTATCTTGAGGTTGCCCGAGGAGGGAGTAGGGTACATAGTCTACTGCGATGCATCAGGGACCGGACTCGGATGTGTTCTGATGCAGGAGCGGGCAGTGATCGCCTATGGATCATGTCAGTTGAGGCCGCATGAGCAGAACTACGCTACCCATGACCTGGAGTTAGCAGTAGTGGTCTTCGCTCTGAAGACATGGCGACACTATCTGATGGGCGAGCGCTTTACAGTATTTTCCGATCATCAGAGTCTCAGGTATATCTTCTCTCAGAAGGACCTGAACCTGAGACAGCGGCGATGGCTCGAGTTCCTCCAGGACTATGACTTTGAGATAGTCTATACTCCTGGGAAGGGGAACGTAGTAGCCGATGCCCTCAGCAGGAGGACGGGAATACAGCTACTTGAGGAGGTGACGGAGCAACTAGCCTCTTTGCAGATATCCTTCATGGATAGAGATGGAGCAAACTTCCTTCAGTCTCTCACAGTCACTCCTCCACTACTACAGCGGGTCAGAGAGGCACAGCGTGAGGACGCTGACTGTGAGACACGGCGTGCACAGATATCCTCGGGACATGCACCTGATGGTTTCTCCCTTGGAGCAGAGCACGACATCCTTTTCAGAGGACGTACCATGGTACCAGTCACTTTGCGAGAGGAAGTGCTGAGAGAGTTTCACACTTCTCCTTTGGCGGTACATCCTGGAGTGGCGAAGATGTACCATGACCTCAGACGATAGCACTGGTGGCCGGGCATGAAGAAGGCAGTAGCAGAGTTCGTTTCTCGATGCCTCACCTGCCAGCAGGTGAAGGCAGAGCATCAGGTACCAGAAGGCTTGGTACAGCCCTTGGAGGTTCCGGAGTGGAAGTGGGACGACATATCTATGGACTTTGTGACTGGACTTCCACGTACTTCCAGAGGTCACGACTCCATCTGGGTGATTGTTGACCGACTCACCAAGTCGGCACACTTCTTACCCATCAGAGAGCAGGGCTCAGTAGAGGGCTTGGGACGTCTCTACATTCAAGAGATTGTGAGGCTCCACGGAGTGCCATCATCTATCGTCTCCGATCGAGATTCTCGCTTTACTTCCCGGCTTTGGAAGGGGTTACAGGAGGCGTTCGGGACGCAGCTACGTCTGAGCACAGCCTTTCACCCTCAGACGGATGGTCAGACAGAGAGGACCATTCAGACTCTCGAGGACATGCTCCGCACATGTGTCCTCGACTTTGGTCGTAGCTTGGAGGACCACCTACCCTTAGTGGATTTCGCGTACAACAACAGCTACCACTCCACTATCGGGATGGCACCGTATGAGGCGTTGTACGGCCGACCATGTAGATCTCCGTTGTGCTGGACAGACCCTGGGGAGTCAGCACTTGTGGGACCGGAGATGGTCCAGGCCACGCCAGAGAAGGTCCAGGTCATCCAGGAGCGGATGAGGACAGCTCAGAGCCGGCAAAAGTCATATTCTGACAGGAGGCGGAGGCCACTAGAGTTTGAGGATGGCGACCACGTCTTCTTGCGGGTCTCACCTCGACGTGGTATTCGGAGATTTGGACGAGGCGGCAAGTTATCTCCGCGTTTCATCGGACCCTTCCAGGTCCTCAGCAGGGTTGGCGAGGTGGCTTATCGCCTGGATCTACCACCTCAGTTGCACCGGGTGCACGACGTCTTCCACGTGTCTCAGCTGAGGAGATACGTGCACGACCCGACGCACATCATTGACCATGGGGAGCTTGACGTTGATGATGGGGCGACTTTTACGGAGGTTCCGGTGGAGATAGAGGATCGACAGGAACGGGTCCTGCGTGGGCGATCGATTCCTCTTGTGCGCATCAGATGGCAGCACGAGAATCTCCAGGAGAGCACATGGGAGCGGGAGGCTCAGATGCGTGCTCAGTACCCTCATTTGTTTCCCTAGTTTTTGATGTATCTTTACGGGGACGTAAAGCCCTGAGGTGGGAGTAATGTAAAGACCCGTAAAATTAAAGGGAAATTTTTTCTTAATTTTATTTAGAATTTTACAAGAGCGCGGTTTCAGACGGCACCTGATTCCGAGGCCCGGAGTGCCCGGAATCAATTTCCGAAGTTTGGCTCGGGTACGTTCAGTGAACGAACGAGCGGGAATTCCTAACTTTTGATCCGGTGCTCGGAATTGAAATCTGAGGGCACCGATGAACTCGCAGCGCCGATATTCGCTTAAATAGACCTTTTCGGTAGTTGCGTTTGTTGCGGGACGAAAGTTAGTTTTTGGGAGAATTATAAAAAGTTGAATAAAAAAATGTGGAATTCTTTTTATTTCACTTTTGTAGGTTAACTCCTCTCAAAGGGAGTTAGGGGTGGGACCCACACCCACTTAACGTCCCTTGAGAGGATTAAGCGTGGTGGGACCCACACGAACCTAAACCTCTCATCTTCCCCCTTAAAATACCCTCTCTCCCTCTTAAAATTTTGTTAACTTAACATCTAATTAATTACACATGACATGTATAATTAATTAAGTGTTATGTTTTTGAATTTTAAGTTTTGAATTCCTTGGCTTGGTAAATAAAATAAGGAGGAACCTTATTTTATTTGGTTAGATTTGTTTAGCCAACTTGTGAGGATTTTTGAGGGCTCCTCCTCCTTCTTCTTAATCTTGAAGAAGAACGCTCAACTTGACGAAGAACGCTCAACATGACGAAGAACGCCGCTCCTCTTTTCTTCGTCTTCCGTGTCAACGAGAGGGAACACCGCTTCCTCCTCGGACTCCCTTCATCGGCATACGAAGATTCGCCAACGACGTATCTCATCGGACACACCTCTTCGTCATCGGATTTGACGAACGACTACCACGATGCCCGACCTCCGCAACGTTGTCTTCCGCGGGACGTTGACAAATCTTCGAACCTATACCCAAGGCAGGGGTTTTTGATTTTTTGTTTAATTATTTTATTCTTGATCGTGGATCTAGCATGTCTAACGTGAGGCTATTGAATATTTTATGTTGTGTTATTATTTAACGTGAGGGGGCCGGACCGCATGAACACGGCCGAAACCCCCCCCCATCGTTCTTGTTGATTTACCTTGCGGGTGGAAACAAGGTGGCGTGGTGCCGTCGCACCACACGGTTAATCGTGCAATTATATTACGCGACGCCGTCGCGCCGCGCCATGGAAGATTCATCAAGAACGCGACGCCGTCGCGCCGCGTTGAAGAAATCAAGGTGCGGCGGAGGGGCGCGGTGCCGTCGCACCGCGCCGGACGACGAACACCGCGGCCGGTTCCGGGCCGCGGCGGAACGAGGAGACCGGCGGCCGGGCCGCCGGCGTCGGAAGCCGAAAAGGGGACCGGATTTTTCCGGTCCCGTTGGAGAAAACGGGCCGGCCAGCTGGCCGGCCGGATGGTCAAATCCGGGTGAAATTAATCCCCCGGCCAGCAATAAAGCCCCCCCCCCCCCACTTAATTGGGGGAGGAGGTTTCTTGAGGGGGGGCAGGCGGCCCCCCGGTTTCCGCTCAAGCAGGCCCCCCACGTGGGGGGGGGGGGGGGGGTTTAAAACAAAGGGGCGCGGCTGCTTGCCGCGCCGCCATCCCAATCAAGCGGGGTGCTTTGCCCCCCCGCGTGCTCCCTCCGTGCGGCGCCGGGCCACCGCGCCGCCAGCCGGCCGGCCGGCCGGGCCGGGTCGGACCCGGGTCGGGTCGACCCAGGGGGGGTCGGGCCGGGTCGGCCCGGACCCGGACCCCCCTGTTTCGAATCAGTTTCGGTCTTTTGGTCATAACTTGAGCCACGGACCTACGATTGACGAACCGTCTGCGGAAACGCGATCCTTGGATCGAGACGGTCGTTTCGGTATATCTCACTCAAGGTTTCGGATTACTTTGAGTTCGGCCGGGTTGGTTCGTTCACGAAACCAACCGGGCCTTCGGAGCGGAAACGCTCATATCTTGAGCTACAGACGTCCGATTGACGTGCCGTCAGCCGTGTTGTGTTCCTCTTAGTGAGACGGATCTTTTGGCATACTCCGCCCAAGGTTTGGACGCAGGTGGAGTATGGTCGGGTTGTTTTTGACTTAAAAACTAACCGGGCCCCGGGGACGAAAATGCCAATAACTCTCAGACCGGGCGTCCGATCGACGCGCCGTCTGTTGCGTTGAGTTCCTGTTGTCGATACGGAACTTTTGGATACATCAACTCTGGACTTTCTGACAGTTGATGTATCAGCCTCTCGGCTCGTGGAGCGGACCCTCCGAACGAGCTTGCTGTGTGCGGGAACCCTAGTGCTGGCTGCGACTGTTTCTGTGACTACTACTGCTACTCCTGCTACTGTGACTACGACGACGACAGTACAGAGATCCTGTGTGGATTCGACGACGATGACTTCAGCACTCAACGATCCTACGTGGATCAGTGCTTCAGGTCCTGTGTGGGCCCGATCCTGTGTGGGTCCGATCCTGTGTGGGTCTTTGCGCTCAGCGGTCCTGTGTGAACCAGCGCCTACAGGTCCTACGTGGGCCCGATCCTGTGTGGGTCTTTTGCGGGGGTTAGTTACCTATCGATCCTTCGTGGGTCCGACGACTTAGATGGATCAGAGATCATCTTTATCGTCCTTTGAAGATGTATACCTGTGTGAGCTGAATTCTGTTGCTTTCCTGTGTGGATTGTGTTGTGCTATCCTGTGTGGATTACAATATGTTTTCCTGTGTGGAATACGTTTACTTTCCTGTGTGGACTGAGTTATACTTGGGCTCGGAGGTTGGAGCGTATTTGAAATTGATTTCTTAGGTATATGTATGGGCATATACCTAAGCAGTGTCGGTTGTTACTTCGTGATTGTACGTTTCTTCGTGGTTTATCCTTTGTGGATTTGAGAGACCTTCAGGGGTCTCGGGGTCCCTACTGAGTAGCTTATACTCACCCCTGCATGGGCTTTGCCCGCACTACGTTGTGTTGGTTGCAGACGACGGACAGCATTGACCTTAGCTGAGGCTTGCAGAGCGGGACGGTACCCGGAGGTGGACCACTGGGCGGGACGTGCTCGGAGCGGACGACGGGACCCGTGGAGCTGTGGAGCTATCTGTACCCACCCTTCAGGTGGGATTTCCGGTGGACAGCTCGGTGTAGCGGCTTTTACTTTTCAGTTGTTGTTTTTCCTTTCGAGTTGTACTTTACTTTCAGTTTGGGTTTGTATACTGGCCCATTTACTTTTCCGCACTTTCATTTGTACTCTACTTTTTCTTAGTGTTTACATTCCGCTTGCATACTCTGTGGTGTTTGTTTACTTTACAAAGGCAATGCATTCCCTTTTTACCGGGATTTACGCCTTGGTGCTAGTCGCTAGCCCCTGGCCTATGCAAGGCAGGCTTGGGGTAGTCACGGCACGGACCCCGAGGGAGGGTCGTGACTGTTTTAAAATAAATTTTCCTTCCATCAGTTCTTCATATTATGATATTGGATTGATTTTTTGTATAAAATATGTGTTTATGAATCATAATTATTATATGTTTTGGGCTCTATGAATTTGAAAAGTAGTTTGGTTCTGATAAATATCAACGAAATTTTATGTTTTAATGAATCCCTAGAATGATTTAGTCTTGATAAATGCATGATATGTTGTAGGAAAAATAAAAAAATGAGATATTATGGGTCAGATAAATATTTAATATTTTTTCTGATAAATGCTAGAGAGGTTTGTGTCCCATAAATCCTAGATACAGTTTTTTCAGATTTATCCCCGAAATGGTTTGGGTATCTCACATTTATTTTTTAATATTTTATAAATAATGAGATTTTGAAACATGGTCATGATTATATTTTTTCACAAGATTGAAGAGTGGAAATGTTGTTATTTGTTTAAAATATTTAGGGTGAAAATGATTGGGTTTTATCATAATATTATGTATTCTTGTGACTATTTTATCTTCTTCTGTTATAATTCATGGATAAATATTATTTTCAATTGATTACATAATCTTATATCATTGTACATGTTTATTAATTTGAGATTAAATTTATTTCTATCATGAATGTAGGGAAAATATTTAGGTTCTATATTAATTTTAATAAGATATTTCTCTCAAGTTCATATTTCCTCATGATATATCACTTGATGACTTGTTGATATGTTTTTCCTTTCTCGGTGTCTAAGCTCACCACTCAGATATGTTTCCCTTACCCAATTTATAATTATGAAAATATCTAATGAGAAGTCTATAAGTAATCCTTGTGTTATTCCACTATGGATAAATGTTCAAATGTTTCATAAAACAATTATATATTTCTTTAACATTCTAAAATTTTCGTTCTTGGAATTATGAAACGATTGGTAGATGTAATGTTACTTTTTCTAAATATATGTATTATTATATTTAGTCATATAATGTTATACCAAACCAATTGATATAAATAAAATATTTTTAATTTAACATCTGGGAGTTCATGTATTGGTCATATCACATTGTGAACCATCCTATAAGAACCCCTTGAAATTGAATAATCACTTGGATAAAAATCTATCCCAAACATGATATCATGTTGAGAGGGTATATCCAAAACCTGTTCTTGAAAAGAATTAGTAAAATCCACAACATATATAGGAAGCTCATCTTCAGGGTACTATATTAAATAAAATGATTAATATACTTTCTATGAAAAAAACATCCAAAAATCTACCACCCATCCGATGACCATTCTCACTAATGAACACCACACAATACCCCTCCTCATCATAGAACTCAACTATTTATTAATGGTTAATAATAATTTCTCACATAGAATATAATAAGATAGTTACATATATGAAATCATTTGGATTTATTTTATATATAATAAAATCAATTGATGATTGATTCTACCATATCATCATCTCCCAATCACGACAGAAAACATGTATACTAATCTTACCTCTTACTAATTTAATAAATAGTAGGTTCATTAGATACATCTACACCTTAATTACCATGTTCGATAATAAGGTTTTCTTAATAAATGGGCATGAAGATACAAAATCAAATATATAATAAAACCACATGAGATGAAAAAATAGCACTTTATACAATACATGGACCATGAAGAATTGTGAAATCAATGTCAGGGAACAATCTACAACTATATTCCAAAACACACTACTGAAGACCACCAATATAGTAATGCTCAATCCTATACTGTTGGGGGAGAGGGACATAATGGGGTTTTAGTATTCCAGATCCATATCATCATGATAAAATTGAAGAATACAACACCTAAGGATGCCCTAAGAACTGTGGAAAATATTTCTAATAGGGATAACAAGGATCCTGAACATCCATTCCATGAAGGTCACTGAGGATGGTCTTACAGTGATATCACTGATGAATATACATCACACAAGAATTGAACATCAGTCATGGACCAGTGGTATATTGATTATATCTATTGGATCTAGATAAATAAATATGAAAATTTCCTGACAGATTCTTTACAAGAAGAATCCTCAATTTCTCATACACCTGTGATCCAACAACAATATATATTGTCCTCAAGGAACTCTTATTGATCCCCTATCAAGATGACCCAATATAATCCAGAATCATGTGAATAATATCATCCTTATTATACACCAATTATTATTTAATAAAAATGAATGGGTTGAAATTATATCAAATAAAATGATATAAAACCACATCCAAGAGAAATGATCTAGAATTATCAACTAGAAAAAGGTTAGGGGAGATGTAAAGAAGGTCGTTAAATATAATTATGAGGTTTTACACACACAAACTAGTATTTTTTAAGGAGAGAGGGAGATAAAAGTATAATCTTCTCTTTCAATATTATAATCAATGATAGAAATGATACATATTATTTCATTTGAAAAAAATCCATAAAACATATGACAATATTCAATCCCTAATATATAAGAACATCTAATTTATTGGTACTCCTCAAACTTGAATAATGGATAATAGAACATGAAAATCAATTCTATAAATGATTGGCCTAAATGAAATCTCATTATCATCAATCAAGCAACATATTATAGGTCATAGGTACTCCCCTAATTATTTTTAAACCCTTGAAGAAGAAACTAACATAATATTTTCATTCAACCATCATCCCCCTCAACCAAATCAATTCTCCTGCTATATGCTATGACAATATACTAATTCTCAACAACCCAAAACATTTCTGGCTAAGGACCAATATTTTAGTGACACATACTATCCTACATATATATTACATCTTAATAGATGAAATTCATTATATAACAAATTGATTCATGGTTGAATTCTATAGGTATAATGACTATGGAAACTTATACACATAAATAACTAGTTCATAAAATATCAATATCATCCATAATAAGTTATTTATAACTACCACCCTTCTTTGATCTATAATATTTTCTACCTTTCTTCATAACCTAGAGAAAAGAAACATAGTAAATGGTGTGATCATATTCCCAGAAAGGGTAAATAGGGGAGATGTCAATGATGACATGAGTATAGAATAAACATAATGGTATGAGAACTTGTGCATGACATTTTGAAATCATAACCCCTATATCATATATCATTGTAATGATTCATGGTATAAGACATGGCTTTCCATAAGATATGATTCCCAAGGGAATCAAATAACATGAGCCATGAAAGCATAATATTGGCATAATATATATGTTTTGGGCACACACACAAGCATATAAAATCATTTAAATATTAGTCTAGTCTCGTTCCCAAGACTATCATAGTTGAATGTGTTTAATCCAAGAAGCATCATAGTAGACATGGTCCACTCCCAAGAATATCATAGTAGACATGTTCCCTTACTGAATGAGGTTCACTCCCCATCCCATATCAATTTATCTGATGAGATATCAATCATTACACAATTAATTATAGGGATATATAGACTCCATCCATTCTTTGTTATAACCTAACCCCTGACATTTCTTATAATGCAATAACTATACACGATTATTACATAACCATCGTCCTTATTTATATCATAAAATCCATCCTTGGTTATATTTTAACCACTATCACATAATTATAACCATACATAAGTGTTCCACAAAGTCATTAAAAAATTAACATATCATCATATCATAACCCATGCAAAGAAAATAGGTTTGATAAACAGTTCAACTATTCACAATAGCACAACCCACATAAAATAAATTGGTTTCACAAACATCTCATAAACATAAAAATTAACCATTTTTTGAAAGAGTAATAATGTTATTATTGTAT
Organism: Viscum album; assembly: GCA_963277665.1. Lineage (NCBI taxonomy): Eukaryota > Viridiplantae > Streptophyta > Magnoliopsida > Santalales > Viscaceae > Viscum > Viscum album. The sequence goes on along the minus strand of OY728121.1, from coordinate 1,947,336,981 downwards.
TATATCCTCATTAAATCATAACATTCTTCAATGGATGTTATCACATATAAAAATTCTATTAAAAGATAATAGAAATATTTCTTAAGGAAAATATCCATTCTATTTTTAAAATTAGATTTCATATTCTTATATTTAAAAAACATTATGGAAAAAAATTGATAAAAAATTTAAAACATTTAAATTAATCTTAAAAAAATTTATTGTTCATAATATGGGAAATTCTATTCATGTCGTATAGTTAAATGAAAACATTCTCCCCATTTTTTGTAAAATTTAAAAAACCACCTTGTTCGTAAAATTAAAAGAAGATTACGTTTAATTTTTTTAAAAAAATTAAATCATGGGTAATAATTATTTTAAAAAATAATATGATAATAGTAAAATACTTTTTTAAATAATTTTTAGAAAAGATGTATTTAGAAGAAAATAGTTTTTCGACCAAAGAGAGAAATAAGGTCAATTTTCCTTAAAATAATTTCGTTAGTCTATAAAGACATAAGGTGAGGAAAATGAAATGAAAAAATGTATTTTAATGTGTTAATAATAGGATAATACAATTAATTTTATTCTTTTGAGATATACATTAATATTTAATTATCATAACTTAATTATAAATAATTGTGATAATTAATGTGATTGTAACATAAAACCATTACAACTTTGGTAACTTTTAAATCATAAGCTCCATTGATGAAATACAATTATATGGATATTTAATTATTTATAATTTTAATAATAAAAAAATTAAATTACATTCATGGTAATTATATTCACCACATAATAGAAACATTCTGTGAATGTGACATGTGTGTCACAAAAATAAATGTGAGATAAAAGTCCCTTACCTTAGGCTTGAAATCCATGATACACAATGGAAAATATAGAATAATAAATATAAATTTTTTATATGTATATGAAAAAACCATACTCATGTGAGTTATTCAATATATGATTCATTAGAAACATTTATCACATATTTGATAACACTTCTTTATTAATATAACTATCTGAGATTATATATGCTTCATTTTTCTTGTTTTTTCTAGTTTGATAGTCTTGATACTTATATTTTGATCATGTTCCATAATAAAAATAATTTATATCAAGATATAAATATTTTATATATTCATTATATATATTATTAGAGTCACTCATAAAATATATATAGAAATATGAATTACACTGTTCATGGAGACAGTAGGTCGTACGTACGCATGAATGCTATTTTAGTTTTTTCAACTGCTGGAATGATAGAAAATTAAAAAATATGCTACCTTTATAGAATAATTATATAGAATATATATTCGTTAAATTAATCATTATTAGCATCTAATTGAAACATAAATGAAAAATTAATCACATCGCTTCATGGAGGTGGTAGTTTACATGCACACATGATCGAAGTTATCATTTTCTAGTGATATGGATGGTAAAAATTTAGATAAGATATAGTCATTAAAAATTATAGTTATTTCATAATTATAATAGATTAACATTAATCCCTTAATAATACCCATCCAAAAAAATATGGTTATGAGAAATCAGTTGTATCGCTATGTGGAGACCGTAAGTCGTACGTACGCACGATCAATATTTTCCCTTACCCTTTGATGGAAGAAGGGTGAATGAAGGTGGTTTCATAATCATAACAAAATTTATGTATATTTATGATAAAAAAATATTATTTTGTGAATAATATAACATATTTAGATGAGGTAAAATAATAATTACATAAAATGTGATCGGCTAAGGTGATTTCCACTTATTTGAAATAAATCCTTTAGATCAATTTTTACGGTATGTTGGGTTGGTCATTTGGGAAGAAAATAACATGTAGAATGTGGATATAGATGTGTAGAATAGATGTTTTTAAATTTTGTTCATGATTTTATGCCCTATGTAGTATAAATAAAAGAAAGGATGGGTTCCCTTTTATGATTGTTGGGTGGGGCACTCACGGAATTTCATAAAATATTAAATTAATATAATTTACTTTTGATTTATAAATGGTTCCAAATAGATAATATTATTGTTTTATATGAGTATGGTTTGAAATACTATAATAAAATAAAATTTTTACATGTTTAGATCCCATTTTTACACTTATATTTTTGTTTCAACTATTTATTAAGCCTTTTTAAAACTATCGTAAAAACGAATTTTCTTACCCTTTAAGGGTTAAAAATGATACTATAAAATGAAAAACAAAGCCGAAATGGACCATGGTTGATATTTTAAACCATATATAATTCCTATTTCCTATTATATTATTTCTATGACTTTCATATCGTTTAATAAATCTTATTTTTCATAAAATATTACTTATGTCATTTTTTACACTATTAAATTAATTTGACATTAAATACTTCAAGGAAAAGGTGAAATTAAAATATAATAATTTTAAAACCCCAAAATAAAATAGATATATATATATAAATAAAATTAATGTGATTTTGAGGCCAAATGTTTTCTTTTTAATACAATAAATTACTTCTACATATATTTTCAAACCCAAGAATTTAGACCACATCTGATTCTGAGGCCTAAGGATCTTGAAATTAATTTTATAAAAGTATTAAATATATTTTATATTATATGTGAATTGTTTCTTTACATAAATGGGATATATATTAAATGTAAACATAGATCATAAATCCAATACCACAGTCGAGTCAAGAACATGATATTTTCACTAGGCGTGACCTAAAATAGTTTGGCGTGGGGCATTAAAAAATAGTTTCCATTGGTAGGTGATTTTAGTTAAAATAAATAATTATATTTATTTATTTTAATTAAATTAACATAATATTGTTTATATAAATCCACCAATATAGAAATTATTCCGGATTTTCTGCATAAATTACCAGATAATTGAGAGCATTGTTCCTCCTCTCCATTGAAGAATAAAATTAATACTCTGACAGAACTTTGGATCCAAGGAGATAAAGATGCAGAGAATGCAATGACTCCCCTCTATCATTTTTGGGAGTGTTATTTGGTAAAAAATGATCCAATCATTAGGTAGGAATCATAAATTTATATATTATTCCCTTGTTTATTAAATTAATTTATTATAGCCAATTATTCTACTTTGATATGCACTAATAGAACATTAGCATGCACACATATACCAGTTTAATTTGATTATTATTTCATTTCTAACCTCAAGCATCACCGTTCTTCATCATTGGAAAAGAAATATTGTATTTTTTAAATGTTGTTTTTGATTATTTTATCCTAAAATTTCTTCGTATTAGTAATCATTGGACCATAGGGATACAATTCAACATTTATAAGTAGAAGCTATCCTGATAACACCCACCTATTGATGATGGATTCACGTGAGAGGGATTGATCAAAAAACAAAGAATGGATTTATTTAGGTTGTGGTATATGTGTGATCAATTCTATGATATGAATTAGAAATGGAGATGGTGTGACATAGAGGAGTAGCCTCATGCGTATGTGTTCGCATGGGAGGATAAAAAATTCAATTTCTAGCTATCAGATGGTCAAAATTCGGCAACCAAGGTTATATACACCATTTTGGGAATAAAACATGGTAGGTCCAAAGGCAAAAATTCTATATATGTATTTTGGATCCAAGATCTATTTTTTTTCAAAGTCATGACTACATGTTGTGTTGTCCCAAGAACAAATGGTGTGTAGGCTCCTAGCTATGGCTATAAGGGTTGGAAGAATTATAAGTATCAGACACCAAGTGGGAGGCCCAAACTCCATGTTAACTTATGCTACTGGACCAATGCCCTGAGAGTATTTGATTATGAGAATGGCTTAGTACATTACATGTACAGAAGTAAAAAAACATGGATGGGGGCATGGGTAGAACTCTATATGAAAGGACAATACATAGACCAAAGTACCTTGACATGGGAAAAAGTACCTGAACACAACTAACTAGAATGATAAGAACCCCAGGTTTCTCAAACATGTCCTGTAAACCATCTACATGATGTGTAGGGTGACCTGGGAATTGAGACATGTACCTATAATAACACAAACAGGTGATGGATTGTGATAACATGACATGTGGGTCACCTCATATGCAGTATACCCATTGGTACCATTTTAAGAAACATTATCCAATAATATCTCACTATTTTAAACCTAGATTTTGGATTCTGAGTAGCCCATAATAGGTGTTTTTTATATAGAACACGATAGTTCCCTCCTTTTTTTAACATCAATATAATATGTGATAAGTTCTCGGTGTGACTTGTATTTATATAGAAACTGATGACAAAAATGATCAGTCATAGGATTACTAGTTACCTATAGTGTCGAACCCCAGGCTGGGAATGAGTCCTCTATCTATCAAGTAGAACCCCTATTCCAATAGGGTGTAGTTCACCATGATAATAGAGTGGAACCCCTACGACATTTGGGTGCAATACATTTATATTCTAAGTGGGACCCCTATCGGATATGGAGTGGGTCCTAACGATTCAATAGTGGAACCCCTAGTCACATTTGAGAATGGGTCCTCTATCTACAATGTGAGACCCCATATCTGATAGTGTATGGGTACTAATTTCACTATAGTGGAACCCCCTTGTCTCATTAAGGCATGGTTTCTCTATCCCCTAATTGGAACCCTCCTATTAGATAGAGAATATGTCTTCATGATAATAGAGTGGAACCCCATATTGAATAGGGTGTGGGTCCTTGACCTATAGAGTTGAACCCCTCAAGCAGATCAAGGTGTGTGTTTTATATCTACCATGTAGATCCCCCTATCGTATTGGGCATGGGTCCTCATGAAACCAGAGTGGACCCCCTATCACATCAGGGCATGGGTCCTCAAACTAAATAGTGAAACCCCCTGATGCATATGGGAAAGGGTCGTCAAGAATAATTATTTAACTGAACCCCAATGATGAAATTTCATGAGAGGCCTATACTTTGATATTATTTATTGTGGACTATGTATTATAATAGTGAGGTGTGGCTTGACTTGAATGTTTTCTTTTGGGAAAATGTGTGAGATGCTAGGCAACTTTGATGGAATTTTGGAACTGTTGGCTCTCTTTTGTGGGATGGATTATGATAAGGATATCCCCTTTATCTCTCATTAATTATTCAATTATTTAGAATATATATATGTTTTTATACATGTTTTTGGATTTAATTAATCCATTTTTTATGGTTATATGAGGTTTACATCAATTATTTGGGATGATCTATTTACTATCTATTGAAATTATGTATCTTACTACCCCTTTCATCGTTTAGGTCATCCGACATGGTATGTAGATACTCACCCCTATATGGGAATTTCTCGCATGTTTCTTGTCTTATACAGATGAATGAAAAATTGGTGGTGACTCCAAAATAGATTATAGATACATGGTGAAGTGAATCACACACTATAGTTAGGGCTTGGATATTATGAGATGGTCTCTCTTAGAACTTTTACATTCTAGTTTTTTCGTGTTGGGACATATTTTTGGTTGGGAGTTTATTTATCCCCTTTATGTTTTAGGTTTCACTATCATACTCTTACAGACCCTAGATGTTTTACATATTTAGTTTATATTCTATATATTACATCTTATTAATAATTATTCCTCTACACTTATGTATTAATATGGAAAAGTTTGTGTGTATAAATGTACATTAGGAAAATAATTCCCATTTAGGAAATTCTTTTCAGTTATTGTCTTTACCCCATGCATATATAGGCATTCTTGGGGGCAGTTGAAGCATGAGCTATGGTTAGGGTCAAGTCATGACTTATTAGTATCAGAGCTATTCATTCCATGGATAATGTTTTAATTATTCCACATATGAGGATTACGTTTCGATTTAGATCAATAGTTTCAAATTGTATCAAGTGTGGCTCTTAGGACAAGGAATTGAGTGATAGAACAGGTGACTAACGTATCCATTCACCATGACCTTCACTAACTGCCTTGTGAATTAGCATGTTATGATATTGGTTGAAGCGGTCAATGCTACAAGAATCATATAGGAATTAGTCTTTTATTTTCCATTTTGATTCATCTCCCCATTTAATATATATATATATATATATGCTCATCTGACCATTGTACATCTTGGATTAATTTCAGGATTCCTCTATGACGTCAGACAACTAGGATACCAATTCCAGAATGAGAAAACGATCTGATGAGGTATAAGGCCTTATTTTGGGGTCAATTTCATGATATCGATCCTCAAGGTTGACATTTGGTATAACCCCTAACATTTCAGAAGCATATCACACCTAAAGTGTAGGATGAGGAGGTGTATAGTCTTAGCATACTCCTTGAGTTCTAGAACTATAGGCCGTTGAGGATCCAAGGTGAGTTAGATCCCTAGGAAGTGGAAGATTAGATTGATTCTATAGTTTATATCTTTAAACATAGACATACATTGAAATAATAGGTGTTTTTTCTTCAAAATAAACTTTTCTATAGAGAAATTGGGCCCTGTTGGAGTCTTGTTACCCAGATGCATGATGAGCCGACACTCTCGTGGGTCGACATCCAATAGATGTTTTGTGAGGAGTACTACCCCTTCTACATGCACACAGTTGGAGTTATGTATATTATAGTGATTTTATAGGGATGGATGATAGTAGCTAATCATGTAGAGAGGTTCAAAAATCATACATGGTACTCCCTAGACATGACACATGGTGTATACTTCTGAGAACAAATGATTGAGTAGGTACTATGTAGAGAGACCCATTCTCGCGTGGGTCCTGTGTACATCCCAAATTATGAAGCGTGTTTGGAGTAGAAAAATGTGATATAGATATTCCAATTATAGGAATTCCATGTATATGGAGAATGAATTGGATGTTACATCACTGATTCATATGAAGCATCTAGTTGGGGCGAGTTGACAAGATCTTGGTGCATGAGACCTCCCTTTGATAAGACTCAGACATGTAGTTAGGGGCTGCGTCGACTACTAGGGAAGCTCAGAGAGGGGAGGTGCAATAATTTTGATTGGAAAGATCACATGTTAGATGAAATCCTGGTAAGAATTGATGAGGATAACAGATAGATAATTGAAGAACCACCACAATAAATAAAACACCAGGTTCATTAATATATTTGGATAGGATAGGGAAACCCCATGTAGGTAGACCCAATTGAGGAGAATGAGGTGTTATGGGTGATGGAAGTGTAACACCCCGAGGTTTTATGAAAAATATTCTTTTTAATTTCATTAATATCTTGTGTTGTACACTACACCAAAAGGAGCTTGCACAACACGCATCCTTGACTTGCCTTGCATTACATGCAATCGCGACCTTCCACGATAGCATGTGTAGTACGCAATACTGAGTTTCACTAAACAACGATAAGCTATTAAAATATTATTAAAACTAGCTGTTATGAATAGTAATAACAAATTTTTGAAATTTTTGAAATTTTATTTTTCAAAATGGACTTCATTTTTGGATTCGGAATATCGTAATTAGCTTAGGGTGAAATTTTGGTACTTTTCGGATAACTTTCATTTTCTGATGAATAGTGAAAATTACTATATTTTAATAAAAAAACAACCTTTTTAATCGAAATAATTAATAGTGATAAATTATTAATTTGAGTGGTTTCAAAGTATATTTAGAATATATTTTTACTATTTAATACAGTGTTGGTCATTGGACATAATTTTACATTTAAACCAGACATAAACAAGTGTCAATCTTTTGATAGTTATTATCTCTTAAGAACACGCTATTTGTTTTGACGACGGGAATTAATTTTTAAATTAATTAATTCAACTGATATGTTTTTAATTTGGTAAAATAGACATCCTTTTTGAGTTCATATTATCAAATATATCTTAGGCCTAATTTTTGGTATTTTTCTGGAAACATTCATTTTTTGATGAATAGTGAAACCACTAAGTGGTAGTTAAAAAACTGAACTTTTCATAAAACATAATTTTACCACTTCTGTGAGTGGAATTTCGAAAATCCGAGAGACATGGTTAATATCATGGACTAAAATGCGGTTCAATGAGACGAAAATATTTTTTGGTGAATAGTAACTTTTTAATTTTTTTAACCATGGTTAAAAGTAAATAGGGTAATTAAGGGTAAAAATGATATTATTATTACCCTAACACATGTCCTAATTCTTTGGATAAGTGTAATTAGACGGAAAAAAACCTTAGGAATAAAATAGGACCATTTAGGCCCACTTGTATTAGATTAGGACATTTATTATTAATTTATTTAAAGAAGGGTTAAAATAGTTAAAATCAAAGTTTAATAAGTAAATAATTTTTAATATGAAGTTATACATAAGATAAATTCGGATATAAATATTCATTATAAGGATAAAGAAATTTCCTACATAATGGTATTTTATTTGTAATTTTTAGACATTAAGTAATTTAATTTATTTATGACAGAACGATGATGTAGAAATTATCTTATTAATGAAATATTGACATAATTGATGTTATAAATACCCAAATAAATGTAATTTCAGACTTTTTATGAATTACACTAACTTTAAAGGTTAATATGACATGTTATTATTTATTTAATTAACTTGGTTCGAACTAAGAATTCTGTTATGATTTTCACAAATATCAATTACTAAATAGTGTGAAAATTGACATAAAATTGTTTTTAAAAACATATTATATTATTAATTGATATTTTATTCCTAAAAATCTATGGTTCATCCAAATGACTTATATAAGGTTATATATATTAATAATAAATAACTTGGGGTTCGTTTGTCTTGTTAAAGTATGTTTATTAACCATATAGTATAAGAACACAAGAAGACACGGTAAAAGTAAAATTATTTAACTTAATGTAAAATCTAAATGATAAGGTTAAAATAGGAACCTAAACTTGTCTAAATTATATTGGATGAGAGGATTTCGACCCATCCCCACCCTATCTTCTAAATAAATCAATTTGGAGCTATTTAAAACCGAATATTACTTTATAATAAAATAATATTTTTAGTTTTCCAAAGGAGCCACTCTCCTCCCTTATAAAAGGGCACCTCCTCCCTCTCTTCCTCACACAAATTTGAGCCTTCAAGCTCAGCCAACCCCTGAAAAATTCTCTTCTCCACTTCACTAGTAACATCCTAGAGTTTCTGGTCTTCCTCAAAGACAAAATTTAGTGCCCTAAGAGGAGGTCTCAAAGAGGCACTTCATAGACGAGGTAATTTCCGTTACCGATTCTTTCATCTTTATTTCTTCTTCCACTTATTCTTCTTTAGTTGTTTCATTATGAAGTAATAACATCAGAATCACTCATATACTGATATGTTATTATAATTATGAAAAAACACTATTTCACCATCTATCCATCCTACGGAAAAAGAAATCACCACGCGTGCGTATGTACGGAATATCGTCTCCACGCCGTGGTGTAATCTATTTTCCACCACCACCTTACTTGGATGGGTATAATGGTGTAAATAATGAATATATATTACTATTATAAAGTTATACTAATTCTGAAATAGTATACATACACTCCAATACAATTCCATGATCATAGGAATGATATCATCACTCGTTCGTACGTATAGAATACCGTCTCTACGATGTGATGCGACTCGTTCTACATGATCTTCATTTCATAATGATTATATAAATGAATTGAATGAATGAATATGATATATATTACACTAATACCATTCTGGAAATGAGGTATCTATAACCTAAAGATAAGAATAAGAATTTATTCGACAAAACACGCATAAGAACAAAAAGTTATAAACACACGAATAACAAGTAGCAATGAAATATTACTACTAAGAAGCTAAGAAAATGACCATATATGATATCATAAAAATAAGTATGATTCTTGAATAAGTCAATAACATTATTTAAATCATTATACAGGAGGTTCGGACACTTACGAAGAAAATCGGACCTAAGGTAAGGGAAAATATCACAATCTCATTTTTATCCGAGATTGTTTATACTTTGGAATTTACTGGGGTGTATTTTATCATCCACATCCATGTTTCCTCAATATGTAATATTTTTTCCATCTACCTACATTTTTTTAAAATCCAATTTTACAATTCGGTGAGTTTTTAGTAAAAGATATAAAAGGAATCTTTTGTCAATTTTCCATATGAGGTACTTTTTGACTTTTCCCACAAAAGTACGAGAAGAATGTTTTCTTTTAACTTATACGGCATGAATGTATTTTTAAAACATTATTTACATGAAGCTTCCTTTACAATTTTTCAAGTTTATTTTTAATCAACTTTTTTTAGTTTAAAATTGTAAGACATGGTAAGAAAGGAAAATGTTTTTGAAATAGAAATGATATTTTCCTCAAGAATTGAGTTCAAGTGTTTTATCAAAATTATTTTCCATATAAGATAATAAAGTGTTCTGTTTCTATCCCTATTATTACATGGATTTTATTATGTTGTGATGGAAATATTTTTATGAATTCCTTTACCTTATATGAATTGTTTTATGATGTCACGATGTTTAAGATTCCCATTTTTATTACATGGGTTATGCAATGATGTATGATTTATTATTTTGTGGAACACATAAGAATGGTATCATTATGAGATGGGTGAGACCTTTATCTCCCTCCTATGAATTGGGTAAAGATTTTATATCTCATGATATAGACATGGCTGGAACGGTAGGTTATACCGGTTCAGTGAAACAGGACTGAAACTAGGGTGACTCGGTTCATAAATGGAATTTGTCCACTAATATAGTCTTGGCAATGAGTCTTGACTAATAATAAATGATTCTCTATGATTGTGTGTGTATGCCACAAAGTTTCATCTTTTAAGTTATGATTATTGGGATTCCATTTCACTACTATGATTTATCCCATGTTATGAAATTATGCTCTCTTTTGCAGGTTATGATTTCAGAAAGTTATGTTCTTATGTATATGATGTGATTGATATTTCTTTTGTTTACCCTTACTGATAATTTGAGCTCACCCTTTTATGTTTTATTTTCCCCAGGATATAAATAAAGGTTTTAGGTAAAAAAAGAAGATCTTTATGGGAGATGTTGAAGATCTTTCACCACGATTAGAAGATTATATTCCGAGTTTCCAAAGACACTAATCTATTACGGTCCTTGTGTGTGTGTTTTTGTTATGTACTAAGTATTCCGCAAAAGTAATGTAATGTTCATGTACGTCAAGATACGGGTCTCAACAGTTGGTATCAGAGGAAAGGTTTAGTCAACCTTTGGAAACTAGGATGCGAAAACGTTAGTGAGATCCCTATAGATATTTCTAAGGTATGTCTAGGGATGTCCCTAAGGATAAGTATACGTATAGGATATAGTCTTAGAACTATGTTAACGATATTAGATTAAACCAAAGATGTTATATATTTAAGTTACTCCACCTTTATTATGTTTTTTGCCTCTCACACTATTCTTTTTGGGTTTTAGAAAATGGATGGAAACAAGATGATTCACGATAATGGAGGATATGATGGACAATGGAATGATATTCTTCATGAGAAACCAAATGAAATGGGATTTGGAAGTCCAAACATCATTATTATACCGAATCAGCAATCTCATAATATGATCAATAAAGTAAAATATGGTATGTTTCCTGACTCGTCTAATAAGAGAAAGATGGAGTTTTATGATGACCATAGAGGAAAGAATGTTCAATTTCCCCTATGTAAATCAGGTGGGAAGAGGCATCAAGGAGAATGTTTCAAAGGAACTGGAAGATGCTTTGGGTGTGGAAAAGAAGGACACAAAGCCAGTAAGTGCAAAGGAAAAGGTTTAGTTAACACCAGGGATGCGGATAATGGTATTGCTACGACATCAAAAATGGTTAAATGTTTTAAATGTGGAATGTACGGGCATTATGCAAACCAATTACCTAAGGGAAAGTCTCATGAAAAGAATTAGTACTGCCGTATGAGTAGTATTTATGTTGATGATGATGAAGAGACTACAAATGATATGTGAGTTGAAAGAATTGTTGAAGCTCAGTCAATGGTTTAAGAAGGTAGTGGAATGATTACATGTTTATCAAGTGTAATGTTGTATAAGTAGTCTCATGGTACTATGGAATAAGGAGACATCTAAGGATTGTTACACTGTTGTCTTTCCTTGAGTTTTGAAAGTGTATGATTAATGGTACCAGTATCCATTAAAGGATATTTGGTTATTTTTGGAATATAGATTATATGCACATAATAAAGGGATAAGGATAAAATTAAATGTTTGATAGTATTAATGAGCTCATGACTGATATAAGGAGAAGTTTATGTAATGGATTGACTATATAGAATTTTTGGATTTGGGTATGTGGAAAGAGTTAAATTTTGACAGCATTCATGTTTTCACTAAGGTTTAATGGGTATTAATTTTTCAAGAGAATACATGATTAAGGTATTCACATGATTGGAATGTGACCAACAAGATATATGGGGGATAAATGATGGTATTCACATGCTTGGTTGATGACATTTCAAGTAATCATTTTCTTTATATTATGAGCTTGGACCGAAGTATATCCTAATGATTGGAATGGATTATGTTGGATATTAGTTAGTATTGTTTAAGGATAGAACTCTTGATATTATTTATGTGATGTTATAGTAATGTAGTTTTAGAAAAAGGACCACCTGTAGGACGAGCGACAACCCATGGCGTCAGACAAGGCTATGGGAATCGAACCCACAACCGAAGTGTGACTGCCTTTATCTCCTACCACTGGCCTACAAGAAGTCCCTAGTTAGTATAAACTAGTTTTATTTTATTAAGTTGTATGATAGATGAAGTATATGTCCATTTTGGAACAATATACGATAGACAGACTTATGTATTTTTTGATAACTTTTCTATCCTTTTCTTGAAACAGATGGAATGACCCATCATTCTATCACATGATCTATTAACACTTCATGAATAACAAATTCAACTTCATTTCATTAAGAGATGAAGTGGAAATTGTTCAAAGCACGAACAACAGTGAGATTGTACTAAAATAAAGTAAGTATTTATTCTAATTCAAAATCTTCAACTTTAGGGAAAAGATCTTAAAAATCAAAAAAAATTTATTTTTCCTAGTGCCCTTATATATGATGAATCAGATGGTACCTTAGATCATCATAGATTTATGGCTTTGTGATTGCTGGCTTTTTCATATCCATGTTCTCTACCACTCTCCATCAGAACATGATGGTTATATTTCTCTTCCATATCCATATTTTCACCTATGTGGAAACCCATTGATTAGTTTATTTGGGTAACCATTACATTTCATACTTTTGTTTTTAAATATTGGTTTTGGTATTCCTTTTTACGATGTGGGTCTCTATTAGAGAAACTTTCGAGTAGTAAACCATTTATAACCCAGACGAATTTCGAGGGAGAAATTCATTTTAAGGGGGGTACAATGTAACACCCCGAGGTTTTATGAAAAATATTCTTTTTTAATTTCATTAATGTCTTGTGTTGTACACTAAACCAAATTGAGCTTGCACAACACGCATCCTTGGCTTTCCTTGCATTATACACAATTGTGACCTTCCTCGATATCGTGTGTAGTACGCAATACCGAGTTTCACTAAACAACGATAAGCTATTAAAATATTATTAACACTAGCTGTTATGAATAGTAATAACCAATTTTTGAAATTTTTTAAATTTTATTTTTCAAAATGGACTTCATTTTTGGATTTGGAATATCATAATTAGCTTAGGGTGAAATTTTGGTACTTTTTGGATAACTTTCATTTTCTGATGAATAGTGAAAATTACTAAATTTTAATTAAAAACAACCTTTTTAATCGAAATAATTAATAGTGATAAATTATAAATTTGAGTGGTTTTAAAGTATATTTAGAATATATTTTTACAATTGAATACAATGTTGGTCATTGGACATAATTTCACATTTAAACCAGACATAAACAAGTGTCAATCTTTTGATAGTTATTATCTCTTAAGAACACGCTATTTGTTTTGACGACAGGAATTAATTTTTAAATTAATTAATGCAACTGATATGTTTTTAATTTGGTAAAATAGACATCATTTTTGAGTTCATAATATCAAATATATCTTAGGCCTAATTTTTGGTATTTTTCTGGAAACATTCATTTTTTTGATAAATAGTGAAACCACTAAGTGGTAGTTAAAAAACTGAACTTTTCATAAAACACAATTTTACCGCTTTTGTGAGTGGAATTTCGAAAATCCGAGAGACATGGTTAATATCAAGGACTAAAATTTGGTTCAATGAGATGAATTTTTTTTGTGAATAGTAACTTTTTACTTTTTTTACCACGGTTAAAAGTAAATAGTGTAATTAAGGGTAAAAATGATATTATTATTACCCTAACACATGTCATAATTCTTTGGATAAGTGTAATTCGACCAAAAACAACATTAGGAATAAAATATGACAATTTAGGCCCACTTGGATTTGATTAGGGCATTTATTATTAATTTATTTAAAGAAGGGTTAAAATAGTTAAAATCAAGGTTTAATAAGTAAATCATTTTTAATATTAGGTTATACATAAGATAAATTCGACTATAAATATTCATTAGAAGGATAAAGAAATTTCCTACATAATGGTATTTTATTTGTAATTATAGACATTAAATAATTTAATTTATTTATGACACAATGACGATGTAGTAATTATCTTATTAATGAAATATTGACATAATTGATGTTATAAATACCCAAATAAATGTAATTTGAGACTTTTTATGAATTCCACTAATTTTCCAGGTTAATATGACATGTTAGTATTTATTTAATTAACTTGGTTCGATCTAATAATTCTGTTAAAAGTTTCAAAAAAATAAATTACTAAATAGTGTCAAAATTGACATAAAATAGTGTTCAAAAAAAATATTATATTATTAATTGTTATTTTATTCCTAAAAATATAATGTTCGGCCAAATGACTTAGATAAGGTTATATATATTAATAATAAATAAATTGGGGTTATTTTGGCTTATTATAGTAAGTTTATTAACCTTATAGTATAATAACACAAGAAGACACGGTACAAGTAAAATTATTTAACTTAATGTAAAATCGAAATGATAATGTTAAAATAGGAACCTAAACATGTCTAAATTCTATTGTATGAGAGGATTTAGACCCATACCCACCCTATATTAGAAATAAATCAATTTGGAGCTACTTAAAACCGAATATGACTTTATAATAAAATAATATTTTTAGTTTTCCAAAGGAGCCCCTCTCCTCCCTTATAAAAGGGCACCTCCTCCCTCTTTTCCTCACACAACTTTGAGCCTTCAAGCTCGGCCAACCCCTGCCAAATTCTCTTCTCCACTTCCCTAGAAACATCCTAGAGGTTCTGTTCTTCCTAAAAGACCAATTTTAGTGCCCTAAGAGGAGGTCTCAAAGAGGCGCTTCAAAGAAGAGGTAATTTGCGTTACCGATTCTTTCATATTTATTTCTTCTTCCACTTCTTCTTATTTAGTTGTTTCAATATGAAGTAATAAAATCATTATAACTCATATAATTATATGTTATTATAATTATGAAACAACCCTATTTCACCATCTATCAATCCTACGGAAAAAGAAATCACTGCGCGTGCGTACGTACGGAATACCGTCTCCACGCCATGGTGTAATCTATTTTCCACCACCACCTTACTTGGATGGGTATAATGGTGTAAATAATGAATATATATGACTATTATAAAGTGATACTGATTATGAAATAGTATAAATACACTCCAATACAATTCCACGATCATAGGAACGATATCATCACTCGTGCGTACGTACGGAATACCATCTCCACGATGTGATGCGACTTGTTCTACATGATCTTCATTTCATAATGATTATATAAATGAATTTAATGAATGAATATGATATATATTACACTAATACCATTCTGTAAATGAGGTATCTATAACCTAAAGATAAGAATAATAATTTATTCGACAAAACACGCATAAGAACAAAAAGTTATAAACACCCGAATAACAAGTAGCAATGAAATATTACTACTAAGAAGCTAAGAAAATGACCATATATGATATCATAAAAATAAGTATGATTCTTGAATAAGTCAATAACATTATTTAAATCATTATATAGGAGGTTCGGACACTTACGAAGAAAATCGGACCTAAGGTAAGGGAAAATATCACAATCTCATTTTTATCCGAGATTGTTTATACTTTGGAATTTACTGGGGTGTATTTTATCATCCACATCCATGTTTCCTCAATATGTAATATTTTTTCCATCTACCTACATTTTTTTAAAATCCAATTTTACAATTCGGTGAGTTTTTAGTAAAAGATATAAAAGGAATCTTTTGTCAATTTTTCGTATGAGGTACTTTTTGACTTTTCCCACAAAAGTACGAGAAGAATGTTTTCTTTTAACTTATACGGCATGAATGGATTTTTAAAACATTATTTACATGAAGCTTCCTTTACAATTTTTCAAGTTTATTTTTAATCAACTTTTTTTAGTTTAAAATTGTAAGACATGGTAAGAAAGGAAAATGTTTTTGAAATAGAAATGATATTTTCCTCAAGAATTGAGTTCAAGTGTTTTATCAAAATTATTTTCCATATAAGATAATAAAGTGTTCTGTTTCTATCCCTATTATTACATGGATTTTATTATGTTGTGATGGAAATATTTTTATGATTTCCTTTACCTTATATGAATTGTTTTATGATGTCACGATGTTTAAGATTCCCATTTTTATTACATGGGTTATGCAATGATGTATGATTTATTATTTTGTGGAACACATAAGAATGGTATCATTATGAGATGGGTGAGACCTTTATCTCCCTCCTATGAATTGGGTAAAGATTTTATATCTCATGAGATAGACATGGCTGGAACGGTAGGTTATACCGGTTCAGTGAAACAGGACTGAAACTAGGGTGACTCGGTTCATAAATGGAATTTGTCCACTAATATAGTCTTGGCAATGAGTCTTGACTAATAAGAAATGATTCTCTATGATTGTGTGTGTATGCCACAAAGTTTCATCTTTTATGTTATGATTATTGGGATTCCATTTCACTACTATGATTTATCCCATGTTATGAAATTATGCTCTCTTTTGCAGGTTATGATTTCAGAAAGTTATGTTCTTATGTATATGATGTGATTGATATTTCTTTTGTTTACCCTTACTGAGAATTTGAGCTCACCCTTTTATGTTTTATTTTCCCCAGGATATAAATAAAGGTTTTAGGTAAAAAAAGAAGATCTTTATGGGAGATGTTGAAGATCTTTCACCACGATTAGAAGATTATATTCCGAGTTTCCAAAGACACTAATCTATTACGGTCCTTGTGTGTGTGTTTTTGTTATGTACTAAGTATTCCGCAAAAGTAATGTAATGTTCATGTACGTCAAGATACGGGTCTCAACAGTTGGTATCAGAGGAAAGGTTTAGTCAACCTTTGGAAACTAGGATGCGAAAACGTTAGTGAGATCCCTAGAGATATTTCTAAGGTATGTCTAGGGATGTCCCTAAGGATAAGTATACGTATAGGATATAGTCTTAGAACTATGTTAACGATATTAGATTAAACCAAAGATGTTATATATTTAAGTTACTCCACCTTTATTATGTTTTTTGCCTCTCACACTCTTCTTTTTGGGTTTTAGAAAATGGATGGAAACAAGATGATTCACGATAATGGAGGATATGATGGACAATGGAATGATATTCTTCATGAGAAACCAAATGAAATGGGATTTGGAAGTCCAAACATCATTATTATACTGAATCAGCAATCTCATAATATGATCAATAAAGTAAAATATGGTATGTTTCCTGACTCGTCTAATAAGAGAAAGATGGAGTTTTATGATGATCATAGAGGAAAGAATGTTCAATTTCCCCTATGTAAATCAGGTGGGAAGAGGCATCAAGGAGAATGTTTCAAAGGAACTGGAAGATGCTTTGGGTGTGGAAAAGAAGGACACAAAGCCAGTAAGTGCAAAGGAAAAGGTTTAGTTAACACCAGGGACGCGGATAATGGTATTGCTACGACATCAACAATGGTTAAATGTTTTAAATGTGGAATGTACGGGCATTATGCAAACCAATTACCTAAGGGAAAGTCTCATGAAAAGAATTAGTACGACCGTATGAGTAGTATTTATGTTGATGATGATGAAGAGACTACAAATGATATGTGAGTTGAAAGAATTGTTGAAGCTCAGTCAATGGTTTAAGAAGGTAGTGGAATGATTACATGTTTATCAAGTGTAATGTTGTATAAGTAGTCTCATGGTACTATGGAATAAAGAGACATCTAAGGATTGTTAAACTGTTGTCTTTCCATGAGTTTTGAAAGTGTATGACTAATGGTACTAGTATCCATTAAAGGATATTCAGATATTTTTGGAATATAGATTATATGCACATAATGAAGGGATAAGGATAAAATTAAATGTTTGATAGTATTCACGAGCTCATGACTGGTAAAAGGAAAAGGTTATGTAATGGATTGAGTATATAGAATTTTTGGATTTTGGTATGTGGAAAGAGTTAACTTTTGACAGCATTCATGTTTTCACTAAGGTTTAATGGGTATTCATTTTTCAAGAGAATACATGATTAAGGTATTCACATGATTGGAATGTGACCAACAAGATATATGGGGGATAAATGATGGTATTCACATGCTTGGTTGATGACATTTCAAGTAATCATTTTCTTTATATTATGAGCTTGGACCGAAGTATTTCCTAAAGATTGGAATGGATTATGTTGGATATTAGTTAGTATTATTTAAGGATAGAAGTCTTGATATTATTTATGTGATGTTATAGTAATGTAGTTTTAGAAAAAGGACAACCTGTAGGACGGGCGACAACTCATTGCGTCAGACAAGGCTGTGGGAATCGAACCCACAACCGAAGTGTGACTGGCCTTTATCTCCTACCATTGGCCTACATGAAGTCCCTGGTTAGTATAAACTAGTTTTATTTTATTAATGGGTATGATAGATGAAGTATATGTCCATTTTGGAACAATATACGATAGATAGACTTATGTATTTTCTGATAACTTTTCTAACCATTTCTTTGAAACAGATGGAATGACCCATCATTCTATCACATAATCTATTAACACTTCATGAATAACAAATTCAACTTCATTTCATTAATAGATGAAGTGGAAAGTGTTCAAAGCACGAACAATAGTGAGATTGTACTAAAATAAAGTAAGTATTTATTCTAATTCAAAATCTTCAACTTTAGGGTAATGATCTAAAAAATCAAAAAAAAAATGTTGTCCTAGTGACCTTATATCCGATGAATTAGATGGTACCTTAGATCATCACAAATTTATGGCTTTGTGATTGCTGGATTTTTCATAGCCATGTTCTCTACCACTTTCCATCAGAACATGATGGTTAGATTTCTCTTCCATATCCATATTTTCACCTATGTGGAAACCCGGTGATTAGTTTATTTGGGTAACCATTACGTTTCATACTTTTGTTTTTAAAGATTGGTTTTGGTATTCCTTTTTAAGATGTGGGTTTTTATTAAAGAAACTTTCGAGTAGTAAACCATTTATAACCCTGACGAATTTCGAGGGCGAAATTCATTTTAAGGGGGGTACAATGTAACACCCCGAGGTTTTATGAAAAATATTCTTTTTAATTTCATTAATGTCTTGTGTTGTACACTACACCAAAAGGAGCTTTCAAAACACGCATCCTTGACTTGCCTTGCATTACACGCAGTCGTGACCTTCCTCGATAGCGTGTGTAGTACAGAATACCGAGTTTCACTAAACAACGATAAGCTATTAAAATATTATTAAAACTAGCTGTTATGAATAGTAATAACCAATTTTTGAAATTTTGTAAATTTTATTTTTCAAAATTGACTTCATTTTTGGATTCAGAATATTGTAATTAGCTTAGGGTGAAATTTTGGTACTTTTCGGATAACTTTCATTTTCTGATGAATAGTGAAAATTACTAAATTTTCATTAAAAACAACCTTTTTTATCGAAATAATTAATAGTGATAAATTATTAATTTGAGTGGTTTTAAAGTATATTTAGAATATATTTTGACAATTTAATACAATGTTGGTCATTGGACATAATTTCACATTTTAACCAGACATAAACAAGTGTCAATCTTTTCATAGTTATTATCTCTTAAGAACACGCTATTTGTTTTGACGACGGGAATTAATTTTTAAATTCATTAATGCAACTGATATGTTTTTAATTTGGAAAAATAGACATCATTTTTGAGTTCATAATATCAAATATATCTTAGGCCTAATTTTTGGTATTTTTCTGGAAACATTCATTTTTTTGATGAATAGTGAAACCACTAAGTGGTAGTTAAAAAACTGAACTTTTCATAAAACATAATTTTACTGCTTCTTTGAGTGGAATTTCGAGAATCCGGGAGAAATGGTTAATTTCAAGGACTAAAATGTGGTTCAATGAGATGAAAATAATTTTTGGTGAATAGTAACTTTTTACTTTTTTTACCACGGTTAAAAGTAAATAGGGTAATTAAGGGTAAAAATGATATTATTATTACCCTAACACATGTTCTAATTCTTTGGATAAGTTTAATTCGACCAAAAACAACCTTAGGAATAAAATATGACCATTTAGGACCACTTTGATTAGATTAGGACATTTATTATTAATTTATTTAAAGAAGGGTTAAAATAGTTAAAATCATGGGTTAATAAGTAAATCATTTTTAATATGAGGTTATAAAAAAGCTAAATTCTACAATAAATATTCATTAGAAGGATAAAGAAATTTACTACATAATGGTATTTTATTTGCAATTTTTAGACATTAAATAATTTAATTTATTTATGACACAACGATGACGCAATAATTATCTTATTAATGAAATATTGATATAATTGATGTTATAAATACCGAAATAAATTTAATTTGAGACTTTTTATGAATTCGACTAATTTTCTAGGTTAATATGACATGTTAGTATTGATTTAATTAACTTGGATAGAACTAATCATTCTGTTATGATTTTCACAAAAATCAATTACTAAATAATGTCAAAATTGACATAAAATAGTTTTTAAACCAAATATTATATTATTAATTGTTATTTTATTCCTAAAAATCTATGGTTCGGCCAAATGACTTAGATAAGGTTATATATATTAATAATAAATAACTTGGGGTTATTTTGTCTTGTTATTGTAAGTTTATTAACCTTATAGTATAAGAACACAAGAAGACACGGTAAAAGTAAAATTATTTAACTTAATGTAAAATCTAAATGATAAGGTTAAAATAGGAACCTAAACTTGTCTAAATTCTTTTTTATTAGAGTAATTGGACCCATACCCACCCTAGATTCTAAATAAATCAATTTGGAGCTATTTAAAACCGAATATGACTTTATAATAAAATAATATTTTTAGTTTTCCAAAGGAGCCCCTCTCCTCCCTTATAAAAGGGAACCTCCTCCATCTCTTACTCCCACAAATATGAGCATTAAAGCTCGGCCAACCCCTGCCAAATTTTCTTCTCCACTTCCCTAGAAACATCCTAGAGGTTCTGGTCTTACTCCAAGACCAATTTTAGTGCCCTAAGAGGAGGTCTCAAAGAGGCACTTCAAAGAAGAGGTAATTTCTGTTACCGATTCTTTCATCTTTATTTCTTCTTCCACTTCTTCTTCTTTAGTTGATTCATTATGAAGTAATAACATCAGTATCACTCATATAATGATATGTTATTATATGTATTAAACAACCATATTTCACCATCTATCCATCCTACAGAAAAGGAAATCACTGCGCGTGCCTACGTACGGAATACCGTCTCCACACCGTGGTGTAATCTATTTTCCACCACCACCTTACTTGGATGGGTATAATGGTGTAAATAATGAATATATATGACTATTATAAAGTTATACTGATTCTGAAATAGTATACATACACTCCAATACAATTCCACGATCATAGGGACGATATCATCACTCGTGCGAACGTACGGAATACCATCTCCACGATGTGATGCGACTCGTTCTACATGATCTTCATTTCATAATGATTATATAATTGAATTGAATTGATGAATATGATATATATTACACTAATACCATTCTGGAAATGAGGTATCTATAACCTAAAGATAAGAATAAGAATTTATTCGACAAAACACGCATAAGAACAAAAAGTTATAAACACCCGAATAACAACTAGTAATGAAATATTACTACTAAGAAGCTAAGAAAATGACCATATATGATATCATAAAAATAATTATCATTCTAGAATAAGTCAATATCATTATTTAAATAATTATACAGGAGGTTCGGACACTTATGAAGAAAAACGGACCTAAGGTAAGGGAAAATATCACAATCTCATTTTTATCCGAGATTTTGTTATACTTTGGCATTTACTGGGGTGTATTTTATCATCCACATCCATGTTTCCTCAATATGTAATATTGTTTCCATCCACCTACATTTTCTTAATATCCAATTTTACCATTTGGTGAGTTTTTTGTAAAATATATAAAAGGAATCTTTTGTCATTTTTCGTATGAGGTACTTTTTGACTTTTCCGAAAAAAGTACGAGAAGAATGTTTTCTTTTAACTTATACGGCATGAATGGATTTTTAAAACATTGTTTCCATGAAGCTTCCATTACAATTTTTCAAGTTTATTTTTAATCAACTTATTTTAGTTTAAAATTTTAAGACATGTTAAGAAAGGAAAATATTTTTGAAGTAGAAAGGATATTTTCCTCAAGAATGGAGTTCAAGTGTTTTATCAAAATTATTTTCCATCTAAGATAATAAAGTGTTCTGTTTCTATCCCTATTATTACATGGATTTTATTATGTTGTGATGGAAATATTTTAATGAATTCATTTACCTTATATGAATTTTTTTATGATGTCACGCTGTTTAAGATTCCCATTTTTATTACAGGGGTTATGAAATGATGTATGATTTACGATTTTGTGGCACTAACAAGAATGGTATCATTATGAGATGGGTGAGACCTATATCTCCCTCAAATGCATTGGGTAAAGATTTTATATCTCATGAGATAGACATGGCTAGAATGGTAGGTTATACCGGTTCAGTGAAACAGGACTGAAACGAGGGTGACTCGGTTCAGAAATGGACTTTGTCCACTAAGATAGTCTTGGAAATGAGTCTTGACAAAAAAGAAATGATTCTATATGATTGTGTGTGTATGCCACAAAGTTTCATGTTTTATGTTATGATTATTTGGATTCCATTTCACTACTATGATTTATCCCATGTTATGAAATTATGCTCTCTTTTGCAGGTAAAGATTTCCAAAAGTTATGTTCTTATGTATATGATGCGATTGATATTTCTTTTGTTTACCCTTACTGAGAATTTGAGCTCACCCTTTTATGTTTTCTTTTCCCCAGGATATAAAGAAAGGTTTTAGGTAAAAACAATATGATCTTTATGGGAGATGTTGAAGAAATTTCACCACGATTAGAAGATTATATTCTGAGTTTCCAAAGACACTAAACAATTACGGTCCTTGTGTGTGTGTTTTTGTTATGTACTAAGTATTCCGAAAAAGTAATGTAATGTTCATGTACGTCAAGATACGGGTCTCTACAGGAAGTCCCTATGATATCATTCCATGAATACTAACCGGTGGACCATGTCATGCTCAAGGAGTATGTGATCAAAGCTGAAGACATAGACATGCTATGATGGCTTATGGCCCTATAATACATGAGATGATTAGAGGTATGATTTTTGTTTATTATACAGTTGATCTAGTCTTAATAGACATAGATGTGAGTGATTATTTCTTTTCTATACTCCTAGAGTGACATCTAGAGCTCCCAGTAGAGGCTTTTTCCCAGATTCTTCATCTCAAGGTTTCTTCAGGGAACACTTATTTTATATCTTTTATCGGCCAACAGTACAAGCTATTGCTTAGTGCAGAGAGGTTCATATAGGACCTTTTAGTAATCCTGATATGAAACTATGATGTCAACTTGATTATGGACTAGTTATTATAGTTTGATCCCAGATTGGTTGTCACTACAGACAAGTTGGATTCCTTCACACCTATAATACAAGAATCTCCTTTGTGGGAGAGAGTGATCTCATGTTGGGACCAGTGGGTTATATAATCAAGAGGCTACAACCCATCACCCATCAGTTGGAAGGTTTATCATTCAGTTTCACATGCTCTTCAAGAATAAGAATTCTTCAGTCCTGAAGGATTATATGGACACATTTCGTGAGGATTTTCTATGGCTTCCACCAAGGTGAGAGTTGTATTTTTTGTGTCGACATGCATTCCACGATAACTCTCATATCTTATCCAGTATATAAGATAGCCCCTACCAAGATCCAAGAGCTACAATTTTTTTTCAAAGGTCAAAGCACAATATATAAATTAAAAAGGTTACAAGAGACGGAAAGATGGGATTTTTTAATAATCTATGTCGAAAAGATAAGATAAATCAGCTGGCAGAGTGTCCAGCCAAGTCATGCTTTGATGAAATCCTTTTTTAGCAAGAGCATCAGCAACGACATTTGCTTCACGTTAGGAATGAGTAGAAATGTAATCAATCCCATGGAGCTTCTTCAAGAAATTCATCCAGTGTGTAGTGAGCGGCCAGGACAGATGAATGATTCCATTCCATATGGCATGAATGATGGTGGTAGAATCGCTTTCAATCCAAAGCTCTCTCCATCCTTTTTGAAGCGCAAACTCAATAGCATGAATGCATCCAAGCATTTCCGCCTCCATATATGAAGAGTGACCACATCCAACTTAGAAGAAACCCTGAAACTAGCCAGCTGAGTCTCTAAAGATAGCACCACAACTGGAAGGTCCTGGATTGCCTTTAGAAGCACCATCAACGTTCACTTTGATGCATCCCGGTATCAGTGATTTCCAGAAAACTTCAAAGGAGCGTTTGGGCATAGGGTAGATTCCAGGAACACAGAGATGATGAAGGATCTAAAAGTCACCAACCGAGTTGTTACAATAGTCTTTTTGAAATGAGGAGGCTTCATGAATTGCAATAAGAATCCTATATTTTCCTGCATTGAGACTAAAGGAGAGATTATTATGAATGAGATCATTTCTAGAGTACCATATCTCATGCTGGAGTTCTGCCACAGCCGCAAGAAATATATTTTTAACCTGTGAAGAAGCTTCAAGTATAATACAATTTTTTAAAAACAAATAAATAGAGTCAGTTGAGATCCATATGAAATTGAATAATTCAAAAACATAATTCCATAAAGCAGAGGCCGTAGCACAAGATAGAAAAAGATGATCAGCATCCTCTCTGTGTTGATTACACAAGTGAAATTTATAACAAAGCCGACTTCCAAACTTTTGCAGAGTAATTTCAGTGGGCAATCTATTATGTGAGATATGCCAGATAAGGGTGAGCCTAGAAGGTTTAATCCAAGGTTTATTGAAATGACTCACCCAAAGATAATTAGATTCCTCATTAGAAAAGTTATGCTTATAAAAGTTTTTAGAGTCAAGCATTCCATTTGGATTAGGTTCCCAAACAAGGAAGTCCCCATAAGAGGAAAAGGAATGATTATCAATAGTCTGCACAATATAATCAGGGAGGTCATGTCTATGTAATTGTAAGACATCTTTTATAGACTGACTAGTATCATTAGGAATGACATTGGGTGGTAACAGTGATATTAGGGGGTCAAGAGCTACAATTATATTTATTGTTCCTTCAAAATAATGGTATCATCAAAACCAGTGTTTCCCCTATGTAACATTGGAGTTTTTCATGAAAAAATATTATGATAGGTTGCATATTTTCATTGATTTTTATCATCTAAACAAAGCCACGATAAAGTACAAAAAAACCCCTATTGAGGATTTATGAATTATTTGATTAGTTTCAAGGAATTTAATGGTTCTCGAAGATCAATCATAGGTATGGATACCACTATATTATGGTTCTAAATATTGATATTTAGAATATGGCCTTTCGATGTAGCTATAGACACTACTAGTTCATAGTGGTGCTATTTGTTGTGATGCGTGAACCCTCCATGTTTATGGCATTGATGAATAATTTCTTCCAACCATACATGGACCCGTTTGTGGTTGTATTTATTAAAAATATACTCATCTACTTTGTTTCATTGTATGATCATGCAAAAAACTTGATGATGATACTATATTTACTTTGTGATAAAAAGAAAAATGGAAATCGCTCAAAGTGAATCTTCTGGATTCATGTGGTTCACATCATAGGGAATTTTATTTTTGAACATGGTTTGGCCATCAAAACAATGAAGATAAATGAAGTTGTGTATTAGTATATACATAAGAGTGTGTCATAGGTGTGTAGTTTTCTTGGTTTTGTTGGGTACTACCGAAGGTTTGTGGAATACTCCTCTAAATTTTCATCCCCTTTGACCACACTAATAAGGAAATAATATCCTTTTTCCTAGACATAGATATTCTAGAGGTCCATTGAGGAATTGAAGATGAGGAAGAGGAGTGATCCTATTTTGAGACTATTTTAGAAGGTAATTGATTACTTAGTGTATTGTAGTGCCTCGGGAGTTGGGACCAGGTGTGTGTTGATACAGAGGTAGATAGTTATCACATACTGGTCAATTTATTTGAGACCCCATGAAAACAATACATGACTTATGACATATATCTTATATAGATACTCTTCTCCCTGAGGATGTGTTGACACTAACTTTTGGGGGAGAGTTTTTGGGTTTACTAAGAGAATCAATGACTTATGTATTTCATCATGTAGAGAGATTGGAACTAAGACAAAAACACTGATTGGAGTTCCTATAAGACTATGAATTCATGATATTCTATACTCTGGGGAGGAAATTTTTTTAGAAGATCCCCTTAATTGGAAGTCTTAGGCTCGCTTGGGGAAGGAGGCTCCAAATAAGTTGGATTCCATGCAGCTAACCCCAGTGGAGAAAGAGGGTGTAACTTTTTATCAATCAATAGAGGTGAGTTCTCCACTTCTCAATCATGTGAGAGAGTTCTCACTAGGAGACATTGACTATGAGGTCTTCCATTAATAGATATCAATAAGGGATCACCAGATGTATATTCGGAAAGGGGTAATCCTTTAATACTTTTCAAGAGATGGATGATGGTTCACATCATGATACAAGATGATATGATAAAGGATTTCCTAAAATCGTATTTATCTACACATCCCACTGTGGTTAAGATGTACAGAGACGTTAGTGACAGTTTTCGTGGCCCTTAATGAGACAATGTGTGGCTGAGTTCATATCTCGCTGACTCATAAAATCAATAGGTGAAGGCTTAGCACTAGGTTTTGTTAGGTTTTTTATATCCCCATGAGATCCCATAGTAGAAGTGGGACGAAATATCCATGGAATTTGTGATGGGGATTCTTTGTACAATGAAGGGTCATGCCACCATTTTGGTGATAATTGACTGAATGACGTTGTGAGAAATCTTTCTTACTATTAGAAAGAATCGTATGGTGAAGATTATGTGGAACATTGATGTATGTTATATTATTATAATTCATATGGTTCCCATGACTATTGTCTTCAATTGAAACCCATGGTTTACATCACAATTTTAGAGAGGTTAGAAGGAGGAAATCGATATCTAGATAATGAAGTGAACAAATTATCACACATAGATTAATGGGATGACTGAGTAAAATATCAATGTGATGAAGTATGTGGTGAGATATTACATTTTATACTTTAGTGGGAGCAGGAAGGATCGCATTCCCTTAGTGTATTTTATGTTCAACAATAGATACGACTCTATTATCATCATTGCACATTATGAGACCATATAGAAGAGACCCTATTAGTAAAACTTGTGTTAGAAATAGATCAAAAAGACAACTATTATTGGTCCATTATACATGTAGGTGATGAAAGATAAGGTCCAGGTCATCCATGAGAAGATGAGAACATCCCATATTATGAAAAGGTAATATGCAAATCGGCATCATAGACCCTTATAGTTCGAGTAGAGAGACAAAATTTCCATATCAGTCTCCCTAGAATGAGGATTGAGATGGTTTGGTTGAGGATTAAATATATCCATAAGGTTAATTGGACCATGCAGGATCATGAACTTGGTTTTCAATATTTCTTACGACCTCACCCTACCCCACAGTTGGAGCGGGTGTACAACATCTTCTACATTCCATAGTTGAGGAGATATGTGCATGACCATATGTAAATTATTGACTAGGGAGAGTTAGATATCAAGTAAAGATACAATTTTGTGGATAACATAGTGGAAATCAAGGATTAGAAGGTGAGGACCATGTGTGGAAGGACCATCCTCTTGATTCATGTGATGCAGTATCATGGGAGTGTGCAGGCGAGATCCTTCGTGTAAAGACCCATAAAATTCAAGGGAAATTTTTTCTTAATTTTCTTGGGAATTTTACAAGAATGTAGTGTCTGACGACACCTGATTCTGAGGCCCGGTGTGCCCAGAATCATTTTATGAAGTTTAGCTCGGGTACATTCAGTGAACGAACGAGCGGGTTTTTCTAAATTTTGAACCGGTGCTCAGAATCGAATTTCGAGGGCACTGATGGAATCGCAGCGTCGATAATTGTTTAGAAACACCTTTTCCGGAGTTGCATTTGCTCGGGCGTGGTTTTTAATTTTTTGGGGTTATGTTAAGGAATAAAATAAAAGTGGTGCAACCGTTTATTTTATTTTTCTTAACCTAAGTTAAGTGGATGATGTGGGACTGAAAATATCCTACCCACTTGGTAGGATATTTGTGAGGTGGGGCCCACACGATCCCCACTGTTTCTTTTCTTCCTAAACCCCCACCTTTAATTAAGTAATGCACCCGCACCCCTTCTTAATGAAGTAAACCCTTGCATTTAATTGTGATAATAAACGCCTCATTAATTGGGCAGTTTTAAACTCCTTAATTAATTCAATTAATTGATTGTTTCTTTTTGAAATTCAAATCGTTGGCTGGTGTGTTAATAAAATAAGACAACTCTTATTTTATTAAAGTTGTTGGGTTGTGAGAGGCTGGGGAGAATTCACTCAGGTTCTTGAAGTTCTTCCTCCTCATGAAGAACGTGAAGAACACGAAGAACGCGAAGAACGCCGACCTCCGACGAAGGTCGACAAGAACGCCGGGTCCTCGGAGATCGATGACGCGATGCCGAAGAATCCTTTCTCTGCGACGCGACGATCCTCCTTTTGCGACCCTTCATCAAGGACGTTCCTGGTCCCGTGAAAATCTTCGAATCATCGAAGCTTGAGGTAGGGGGATTAATATTTCATTTGTTCCTGATTACTTCATCGTTGACTTATCGTTTGTTTGGGGCCGCCTGTTATCAGAATAACGGGAGGAGGTCGGACCGCACGAACATGGACAACCCGCCTTTCCCCTTTGGTTGTTTGATATTGTTTGCGGCACAAACAAGGCAACGCAGTGCCGAAGCACCGCAGGGAAATATTAAAGAAAGGGGGAGAAGCGCAGCGCCGTCGCGCAGCGCCGTTGAAGACGAACCAAAGACGCGGCGCCATCGTGCCATGCCGGAGAACCACAAAAGAGCCGTGGCCGGAGCGGGGCCACGGTTGAGGGGCGTGGCGCCGTAGCACGGCGCCGGACGGACCAAGGCCACGACTCAGGCTGCAATGGAGCGGGGAGACCGGCGGCTGGTTCTGGGCCACCGACATCGGAGCAGGGGGACCGGCCAGCGGCGGTCCCGTGGCGGCAACAGCCGGCCGGCTAGAGCGGGCTGGCCAGTTAGGGGAAAACCGAGGTTTCGTAACCCCCGATCGGCCAGCAGGTTCGACCCCCCATGGGGGCCACAGGTTCACCACGCGGGGGGCAATGCACCCCCCCCCCCCTCTTCGCTCGGCCGTAATGGTCGAGCCTCCTGGCCGCCTGGCCTCCCGGCCAGCTCCAGCGCACCGGGCCGCGCCAGCCGGGCCGGGCCGTTCCCAAGTGGGCCGGACCCGGACCCGGGATGGGTCGACCCGGTTCGTGCCGACCCAGGGGGGTACCGGGCCGGGTCGGACCGGGCCCGAACCCCCTAATACCGGACCTCTCACAGTATTTTTCCCATAACATGGGATGCAGACCTCCAATCGATGCTCCGTTAGCTGAGATGCGATCCTTGGATCGAGACAGTCGTTTCAGTATATTACACTCAAGGTTTCGGAGTACTTTGGGTTTGGCCGGGTTGGTTCGTAAACGAAACCAACCGGACCATCGGAGCGGAAACACTCATAACTTGAGCTCCGGACGTCGGATTGACGTACCGTCAGCTTTGATGGATTCCTCTAAGTGAGACAGACCTTTTGTCTTACTCCACTTGAGGTTTGGACGCAGTTGGAGTACGGACTTGTTGGTTTTGACTTAAAAACCAACCGGGCCCCTAGAACGAAAAAGCCAATAACTCTCAGACCGGACATCCGATCGACGTGCCATCTGTCGCGCTGAGTTCCTATTGACGATACAGAACTTTTGGATACATCAACTCTGGACTATGTGTCAGTTGATGTATCAGCCCCTCGGTTCGTGGAGTGGACCCTACCGAACGAGCTTGCTGTGTTCGGGAACCCTAGAGCTGGCTATGACTGCGACGATGATGATGACTATATAGAAATCCTTCATGTATTCGACGACGATGACTACAACACTCCGCGATCCGGCGTGGATCAGTGCTACCGATCCTGTATGGGTGAGATCCTGTGTGGGTCAGCGCTCAGCGGTCCTGTGTGGGACAGTGCCTACAGATCCTATGTGGGTCCAATCCTGTGTGGGTCATTTCGGGGGTTAGTTACCTATCAATCCTTTGTGGGTAATTGCGGGGGTTAGTACCTATCGATCCTGTGTGGGTCCGACGACTTAGATGAATCAGTGGAAATATCTGATCATCTCTATCGTCTTACGAAGAAGTATACCTGTGTGAGCTGAATCTTGACTTTCAATCCTTATCTTCGATAAGATTGACTTGATATCCTGTATGGATTACGTTTTTCATTCCTGTGTGGAATGTGTTGTGTTTTCCTGTGTCGACTGGGTTGTACATGGGCTCGGATGTTGGAGCCGAACGAGAATTTATGACTTAGGTATATGTATGGGCATATACCTAATAAGTTCCAGATGTTACTTTGTGTTTGTATCTTTCCATTGTGGATTTTCCTTCGTGGATTTTGGGAGTCCTTCGGGGGTCTCGGGGTCCCTACTGAGTTGCTTATACTCACCCCTGCACGGGCTGTTCCCGCACTACGTTGTGTTGGTTGCAGACGACGGACAACGCTGATCGTGGTTGAGGATTGTAGAGTAGTCGGTACCTTTAGGTGGACCCCTGGGCGGGCCGTACTCAGAGCGGACGGCTATACCCGAGGAGCTGTGGAGGCTATCCGTACCCACCCTTCAGATGGGACTTCCAGTGGATGGATCGAGGCTGCGGCTTTACTTTTCGATTTCTGTACTCCCTTTTTCAGTTGTACTTTACTTTCAGTTTTTGTTTGTATTCTGGCCCACTTACTTCTCCGCACATACTGTTGTTCCCAGTTTTTACATAGTGTTTACTTCTTCTTGCTTGCTCTGGGGTGTTTGTTTACTTTTCAAAGGCAATGCCTTCCCATTTTACCAAGAATTACGCCTTGGTGCTTGTCTCCAGCCCCCGGCCTATGGAAGGCGGGCTTGGGGTTGTCACGACATGGGCCCCGAGGACGGGTCATGACAAATTGGTATCAGTGGAGTTCAGTTCTACCGCAGAACTCAGGACTCTGATCTTTTCTATGTGAAGAAATAGTTTTAAGAGTATTGAGTGTGGTTATCAGTTCAAGGAGTCCAGAGTTGGTGCGGCGGTCGACGTATCCATACACCAAGACCCTAACTTCTGATTTCCAACTTAATGCACGAAAACATTTATTGCATGTGTGTTTCAAGTTTTCTTTGTGATTACTTTGTGTTAGCTCACCAGGTATAGTGTTCTGACCGTGGAACACCTGTCTCTTTTCAGGATGGCCCCACGACGGAAACCAACTAGGGTTCTGAGCATTGTGCGTGACGACAGCCCACCGAGCGACGAGACCTCGGTACAGGGCCCTTTGACAGTAGAGGCACCGGCGGTACCTTTATCTGCCGAGCCACCGATGCTACCAGACCCAGCCGCTGACGATGCATGTCTCCTTAGTGCACTTCATGAGTTTCAACGCCACTGACCGCCTAGGTTCTATGGGGAGACGGACCCTCAGGAAGCCGAGGATTGGCTGGAGGCAGTTGTATGAGTTTTCAGGTTAGTGAGGACACCGACAGACATCATGCTGATCCTCGTAGCGAGCCTCCTGCACGCGGTAGCAGGGAGATGGTTGAGCTTCATGCTCCAGGTGAATGATGAGGCATCTCTTCTCTGGACAGACTTTGATAGCCTCTTCCGCTCGGAGTTTGTCCCAGCCACCCTCCGTGCGGTGCGCATCCAGGCTCTTCTACAGCTGTGGCAGGGCAGCTTGACGGTCGGCCTGTACTCGACATTATTTACAGATCTCTCTCACTATTCGACGGACATGGTACGAGACCCATAATTCTGGGCTCGGACCTTTGAACAGGGATTCAGGCATGAGATCAGGGCATCGCTGATCTCCCTCAGCATTCCGACACAGGCAGGGGTACTGGAGTGAGCCCTTCTGATCGAGAGCTTCCTTGCTGTGCCTGCATCAGCAGCAAGACCTACCGCAGGGTGGCACGTAGCAGAGTCTTCTGCAGAAGGCAGTCGAAGGATGACCCATGGGACCAGGAAGACTAGACTCTCAGGTAGACGACCTCAGGACACTGACTCAGTGGTGCGGAGCACACAGCGCGGAGCCAGTCTTTCGAGAGGCAGACAGTGCTACGCATGCAGCGGGTAGGGCCACATGGCTCCTGACTGCCCGACCCGCCATGCATAAGAGCAGTAGACGGTTGAGGGGCCACCCAGGAAGAGGCAGAGGGTCGAACGTGGAGGTCCGCATGGAGCAGGCGGACGAGGCAGAGGAGCTGGCCGACCAGTAGGTGGTGGGAGACGCTTTGAGGCTCTACCACCACAACCACCAGGAGGTCCACCCCGACCACAGGGAGCTGGAGGGCAGAGACAGGCACAACTTCAGGCAGCAGAGGCCTACGACCACAGCGCACTCAAGATTATTTGAGGTACTATTTGTGTCTATTCCACCCTTGCTGCAGTTCTTATAGACACATGAGCAAGGCATTCTTTCAGAGCCGCTGCCCTTGTTCGGAGCTCGGAGATTCCGACAGAGCCGTTGGCTCAATCCTTACGGCTAGAGACTCCTACGGGAGCAGACTCGATGATTACGCACTGGTTCTGGCAGTGTGAGCTTACTCTAGGAGGCGAGAGCTTCGGCTGGGATCTTTTTGTAGCGGCGTTGAGGCCTTAGGACGTCATCTTGGGCTTGGTTTTGTTATCTATAGTCCATGCTCAGATTGAATATATTAGGCGCAAGGTGCGATGTGTACGCACCGACGGATGCTGGTTCACCTTCACTGGTGAGAAGGGATCCTTTGCAACATAGGATGGACTCTCACAGAGGAGAGGACAACCAATCACTCATCAGATGGCTTGCCTCATCCTAGGAGCTATTGACGTGCGAAGTCCTAGTTTTCCTGTAGTGGTGGATCAGTATTCAGACGTTTTCCCCATTGTCGTTCCAGGACAACCTCCTCACAGAGAGGTAGACTTTTATATTTACCTATACCCCAGGACAGCCCCGATATCCACTACAGCATATCAGATGGCCCTCGCTGAGCTTCGAGAGCTACGGGTACAGTTGGAGGACTTGTAGGGAAAGGGATTCATCCGAACCAGTGTTTCACCCTAGGATTCCACGATATTGTTCGCCAAGGAGGAACATGAGCTTGAGTCTTTGTGTCGACTATCATCGCCTGAACTAGGTGACAGT
Organism: Viscum album; assembly: GCA_963277665.1. Lineage (NCBI taxonomy): Eukaryota > Viridiplantae > Streptophyta > Magnoliopsida > Santalales > Viscaceae > Viscum > Viscum album. The sequence continues at coordinate 1,947,303,051 of OY728121.1, read as the reverse complement.
GAGGAACAATTATCCGCTACCGAGGATTGATGACCTCTTCAATCAGCTCAAGGGAGCACGGTGGTTCTCAAAGATAGACCATAGGTCAGGATATCATCATCTCAGAGTTCGGGACAAGGACGTGCAAAAGACGACCTTCAGATGACGGTATGGACACTCTGAGTTCTTTGTTATGCCATTCGGCGTAACCAATGCTCCAGAAGTGTTCATGGGCCTCATGAGCATGATCTTTCAGCCATACCTCGATCGATTTGTCGTGGTCTTCATCGATGGAATTTTGATATACTCGATGACTGAGGAGGAGCACACCTACCACTTTATGGTTGTACTAGACACACTCCGAGAGAACCAGCTTTATTATAAGCTCTCGAAGTTTCAGTTCTGGATACGCGAGGTCCACTTCATAGGACACATCATCTCTGAGGTGAGAGTTATGGTGGATCCTGCGAAGATCGAGGAAATGCTAGCTTGGGAGCCACCTAGGAGCGTGATGGAGGTGCGGAGTTTCTTGGGACAAGCTGGGTACTATCAGAGATTTGTTCCAGACTTCTCCAGGGTTGCGACACCACTCTCAGCTTTGACGAAGAAGGGGAAACCCTTTTTGTGGTCAGAAAGATGTTAGTAGAGCTTCCAGGAGCTGAGACAGATATTGACAAGCACGCCTATCTTGAGGCTACCAGAGGAGGTAGTTGGGTACGTTGTTTACTATGATGCATCAGGGACCGGACTCCGATGTGTCCTGATGCAGGAGCGGGTCGTGATCGCCTATGGATCACGTCAATTGAGGCCGCCTGAGGAGAACTATGCCACCCATGACCTGAAGTTAGTAGCAGTGGTCTTCACTCTTAAGACATGGCGACACTATCTGATGGGCGAGCACTGCACAGTCTATTCTGACCATCAGAGTCTCAGGTACATCTTCTCGCAGAAGGACCTGAACATGAGACAGCGGCGATGGCTCGAGTTCCTCCAGGACTATGACTTTGTGATAGTATATACTCCTAGAAAGGGGAACGTAGTAGACGATGCACTCAGCAGGAGGATGGGCATTCAGCTACTTGGGGAGGCGATAGAGAAGTTAGCCGCTTTGCAGATATCCTTCATGGATATGGATGGAGTAGCCTTCCTTCAGTCACTCACAATCACTCCTCCACTACTGCTGTGGGTCAGAGAGGCACAGCGTGTGGACGCCGATTGTGAGACGCAGCGTGCACAGATATCCTCAGGACTGGCACCTGATGGATTCTCTGTTGGAGGAGAGCACGATGTCCTTTTTAGAGGACATACCTTGGTACCAGTTTCTTTACGAGAGGAGGTGCTGAGAGAGTTTCACACTTCCCCTTTGGCGGTACATCCTAGAGTGGTGAAGATGTACCAGGATCTCAGATGACAGCACTGGTGGGCGGGCATGAAGAAGGCTGTGGCAGAGTTCGTTTCTTGATGCCTCACCTGCCAGCAGGTGAAGGTAGAGCACTAGGTACCAGCAGGCTTGGTAAAACACATGGAGGTCCTGGAGTGGAAGTGGGACTGGATATGTATGGACTTCGTGACTGGACTTCCATGCACTACCAGTGTTCATGACACCATTTGGGTGATTGTCGACCGACTCACCAAGTCGGCTCACTTCTTACCCATCATAGAGCAGGGCTCAGTGGAGAGCTTGGGACGTCTCTACGTTCAGGAGATTATACGACTTCATGGTGTGCCATCATCTATAATCTTTGATCGAGATGCTCACTTTACTTCTCGTCTTTGGAAGGGGTTGCAGGAGTCATTCGGGATACAGCTACGTCTGAGTACCGCCTTTCACCCTCAGAAAGATGGTCAGATGGAGAGGACCATTCAGACTCTCGAGGACATTCTTCGTGCATGTGTCCTCGACTTTGGTCGCAGTTTGGAGGACCACCTACCCTTGCTGGAGTTCGTGTACAACAACAGCTACCACTCCACCATCGGGATGGCACCATATGAGGCGTTGTACGGCCGACCTTTCAGATCTCCTCTGTGCTGGACAGACCCTGGGGAGTCAGCACTTGTGGGACCAGAGATGGTCCAGGCCACAACAGAGAAGGTCTAGGTCATCCAAGAGCAGATGAGGACAGCTCAGAGCTGGCAGAAGTTTTATGCAAACAGGAGGTGGAGGTCACTAGAGTTCGAGGATGGCGACCACATATTCTTGCGGGTCTCACCTCGACGTGGTTTACGAAGATTTGAATGAGGCGGCAAGTTGTCTCCATGCTTCATCAGAACATTCCAGGTCATCAGCAGGATTGGTGAGGTGGCTTATCGCCTGGCTCTACCACCTCAATTTCACTGGGTGCACGACGTCTTCCATGTATCTCAGCTGAGGAGATACGTGCACGACCCGATGCATATCATTGACCATGGGGAGCTAGACGTTGATGATGGAGTGACTTTTGTAGAGGTCCCAGTTGAGATTGAGGATCGATAGGAGCGGGTCCTACGTGGATGGTCGATTCCTCTTGTGCTCATCAGATGGCAGCACATGAACCTCCAGGAGAGCACTTAGGAGAGGGAGGCTCAGATGCGTGCTCAGTACCCACATTTGTTTCCCAAGTTTACTATGTATCTTTATAGGGACGTAAATCCCTGAGATGGGAGTAATGTAAAGACCCGTAAAATTCAAGGGAAATTTTTTCTTAATTTTCTTGGGAATTTTAAAAGAACGTAGTTTCTGACGGCACCTGATTCTGAGGCCCGGTGTTCCCGGAATCATTTTCTGAAGTTTATATCGGGTACGTTCAGTGAACAAACGAGCGGGTTTTTCTACCTTTTGAACCGGTTCTTGGAATCGAATTCCGAGGGCACTGATGGAATCGCAATGCCGGTAATTATTTAGAAACACCTTTTCTGGAGTTGCGTTTTCTTGGGTGTGGTTTTTAATTTTTTTGGGGTTAAGTTAAGGAATAAAATAAAAGTGGTGCAACCGTTTATATTATTTTTCTTAACCTAAGTTAAGTGGATGATGTGGGACCCAGAATATCCTACCCAGTTGGTAGGATATTTGTGAGGTGGGGCCCACACGAGCCCCACCTTTTCTTTTCTTCCTAAATTCCCACCTTTAATTAAGTAACGCACACACACCCCTTCTTAATGAAGTCAACCCTTGCGTTTAATCCGGATAATAAACGCCTCATTAATTAGGCGGTTTTAAACTCCTCAATTAATTCAATTAATTGATTGTTTTTTTAGAAATTCAAATCGTTGGCTGGTGTGTTAATAAAATAAGACAACTCTTATTTTATTAAAGTTAATGGGTTGTGAGAGGCTAGGGAGAATTCACTCAGGTTTTCGAAGTTCTTCCATCTTGCGAAGAACGCGAAGAACGTGAAGAACGCGAAGAATGTGAAGAACGCTGACCTCCAACGAAGGTCGACAAGAACACCGGATCCTCGGAGATCGACGACGCGATGCCGATGAATCCTTTCTCTGTGACGCGACGATCCTCATTCCGTGACGCTTCTTCCGGGACGTTCCTTCTCCTGCAACAATCATCGAATCATCGACGCTTGAGGTAGGAGGATTATTATTTCATTTGTTCCTGATTACTTTATCATTGACTTATCGTCTGTTTGGGGCCGCCTATTATCAGAATAACGGGAGGATGTCAGACTGCATGAACATGGCCGACCCTCCTCTCCCCTTTGGTTGTTTGATATAGTTTGCGGCACGAACAAGGCAACGCGGTGCCGAAGCACCGCGCGGAAATATTAAAGAAAGGGGGAGAAGTGCTGCACCGTTGGGCCGTGCTGTTGAAGAAGAACCAAAGACGCGGCACCGTCGTGCCATGCCGGAGAACCACAAAAGGACCACGGCCGAAGCGGGGCCACGTCAGAGGGGCGCGGCACCGTCGCGCTGCGCCGGACGGACCAAGGCCGCAACTTAGGCCGCGGTGGAGCGGGGAGACCGGCGGCCAGTTCCGGGCCGCCGGTGTGGGAGCAGGGGGACCGGCCAGTGCCGGTCCTATGGCAGCAGCAGTGGTCCGACCAGAGCGGGCCGGCCGGTCAGTGGAAAACAGGGGGTTCGTAACCCCCGGTCGGCCAGCAGGTGTGGCCCCCCACATGGGGGCCGCGAGTTCACCACGCGGGGGGCATCGCCCCCCCCCCCCTCTTCGCTCGGCCGTAACGGCCGAGCCGCCTGGCTGGACCGCCCGGCCGGGCCGCGCCCAAGAAGGCCGGACCCGGACCCGGGTCGCGTCGCCCTGGTTCGGGCCGACCCAGGGGGTACCTGGCAAGGTCGGACCAGGCCCGAACCCCCTAATACCAAACATATCACGGTCTTTTGCCCATAACTTGGGCTGCGAACCTCCGATCGACACGCCGTCAGCTGAGGTGCGATCCTTGGATCGAGGCGGTCGTTTTGGTATATTACAGTCAAGGTTTCAAAGTACTTTGGATTCGGCTGGGTTGGTTCGTACACGAAACCAACCGGGCCCCCGGAGCAGAAATTCTCATAACTTGAGCTCCAGACGTCCGATTGACATATCGTCGACTTTGATGGATTCCTCTAAGTGAGACGGACCTTTTGGATTACTCCTCTTGAGGTTTGGAAGCAGTTGGAGTACGTTCGGGTTGGTTATGAGTTAAATACCAACCGGGGCCCTGGAACGAAAAAGCCAATAACTCTCAGACCGGGCGTCCGATCGACGCGCCGTCTGTCGCGTTGAGTTCCTATTGATGATACAGAACTTTTGGATACATCAACTCTGGACTATGTGTTTTTTGATGTATCAGCCCCTCGTCTCATGGAGCGGACCCTCCCGAACGAGCTTGCTATGTGCGGGAACCCTAGAGCTAGATGCGACTGCGACGATGATGAAGACAGTACAGAAATCCTATGTGGATTCGACGGCGATGACTACAACACTCAGCGATCCTGTGTGTATCAGTGATACCGATCATTTGTGGGTAAGATCCTGTGTGGTTCAGCGCTCAGCGGTCCTATTTGGGCCAGCGTCTACAGATCATGTGTGGGTCTGATCCTGTGTGGGTCATTACGGGGGTTAGTTACCTATCGATCCTTTGTGGGTCGTTGCGGGGGTTAGTTCCTATCGATCATGTCTGGGTCCGACAAAATAGATGAATCAGTGGAAATATCTAATCAACTCTACCATCTTATGAAGAAGTATACCTATGTGAGCTGAATCTTGACTTTCAAACCTTATCTTCAATAAGATTGACTTGATATCCTGTGTGGATTACGTTTTGCTTTCCTGTGTGGAATGGGTTGTGTTTTCCTACGTGGAATGGGTTGTACTTGGGCTCAGATGTGGGAGCCAAACTAGAATTGATGACTTAGGTATATGTATGGGCATATAAATAAGAATTTCCGGATGTTACATCGTGTTTGTATCTTTCCTTTTTGGATTTTATTTTGTGGATTCTGGGAGACCTTCGGGGGTCTCGGGGTCCCTACTGAGTAGCTTATACTCACCCCTGCATAGGCTATGCCCGCACTATGTTGTGTTGGTTGCAGACGAAGGACAAAGCTGATTGTGGTTGAGGCTTGCGGAGCAGTCAGTACCTGGAGGTGGACCCCAAGGCGGGGTGTACTCGAAGCGGACGACTGGACCCGAGGGGCTGTGGAGGCTATCTGTACCCACCCTTCAGGTGGGACTTCCAGTGGATGGCTCAAGGCTGCATCTTTACTTTTTGGTTGGTGTACTCCCTTTTTCAGTTGTACTCTACTTTCAGTTTGGGTTTGTATTCTGGCCCACTTACTTTTCTGCACTTACTGTTGTACCCAGTTTTTACTTAGTATTTACTTCTTCTTTCTTACTCTATAGTGTTTGTTTACTTTACAAAGGTAATGCCTTCCCTTTTTATCGGGAATTATGTCTTGGTGCTAGTCGCCAGCACCTGGCCTATGGAAGACGGGATTGGGGTAGTCATGGCACTGGCCCTGAGGACGGGTCGTGACACTTCGATAGGGAGAGCCAGATGAAATCTCAGTATCCGAAGATATGTTTATTGTTTTTCTTTTTGGAGAAGAGAATATTGATTTAGGGATTGGTATAAAGATCCATTTTTCACCTCTCACATATATAAATAATTCTACACATATTTTTGGATCCTGGCACTAAGATGACATGAGATACAGAGGTCTGGTGTTCCGTAAATTATTTTAATAAAAATATTAAATATATTTTATATTAAAAATTTGTAGTTTTGTAAATAAAATATGATATTTCTTAAATGGAATATCATATTTAAAATATGAGAACAAGGGTGATTCCATAATGTGATGTTTAACATAATAATGACATAAAATATGTAATCATGGGGAATTTGGAAATATTTCCTATTGTTGGGGTGCATTTAGATTAAATAAATAATTAAATTAACATAATATATTTCTTATAAATTTAACATAATGAAAATTTTCTTGGGTTATCCACATAAAACCTGGGTGAATTGAAATATTTATTCCACCTCACTATTAAATAATCAAATTCTAACAATAAAGGAACTATTAATCTAATAATATCAGGATTTTGTGCGTGAAATAACTCCAATAAATCAATAGAGGGTGATTTCAATGATGAAAAATGATCCGATATTAAGGAAGGACTCTTAAATTCATGTTTTACTCCCATTAGACTGAATTTATTGAGCATGATTAAATTTTATCCTTTGATCATCACTAATTGAATCTTAACATGAGCATATATACTGGTTTGATTTGATTATTCTTTTGTTTGTCACCCTGGACATCCCTATTCTTGGTCATTGTCCTTGAACACTTGGAAATGGCTGTTAAACCTTTTTTTGTTTCTTTTTACCACTATTTATTCATGTTAGTAATCGTTGGACTACGTGGTGGAAATTCAACATTACATGTTGGGATCGAGACCTATCAGACCCCTAGATTCATGACGGATTCACAAGATAAGGATATATTGAAAAATAAATAATGGATTAGGTTCGATTTAAAGATATAGGGGATCAATTCAATGATCTGAATTGGGAATGGAGATTGAACAACATGAAGGTGTGAAAACATGAATACAGGTTCACATAAGAATATTTAGGATTCCATTTCCTACCATAGGATTTAGGTATCCATAACCTGGAGTAAGATCCACCATTTTTGGGATGAAAGAAGGATGGATCTGAAGGCAAAAACACTAAATCTAACTCATGGAGACTAGATCAAATGTTCTAGAAAAATCAACACTACATTCCATATAATTCTAAGAACACATGAACCATTGGTCCCTTGTTGGGTAAGTAAGGGTTTCACTATATTATATGTATCAAAACCCATATGAGATCCCCCCAAACTATGAGACCTTGTGCTTCCAACTCGACATGTAATCTAGGATTAGACGGGCATGAGAAAAACTAGGAACACAACATGCATTGAAGTATATGTACATGGATAAGGAAACTAATGAAACCATGTGTCGAATGATACCCCATTTACTAAAGTACCCAGAAATGGGAAAAAGTACACAGATAAGGCCAAAGAGCATGAGCATGAGCCTTTGTGGCTCGAAAACACTATGTAGATCCTCTACACACAATATAGGCTAACATTTGAAGCGATATGTGTACCTACAAGGAAAAATCTAGATGATACAGAGGGAGAACACATTATGTGGGTCACCTTACATGTTATTTACCACTTGTTTCCTTTTTATGAAACTTTTTTATGAAACTTAATCCTCTTATATATCTATCATTTTTACTGAGATTTTGGCCAATAAGTAGATTATACTGAGTTTTATTCTATTTTAAAAGTGATGATACCCTCTTGTGTGGATTTAAGGATATGATGTATGATGTTCTTGGCATGATGATTATTTAGGAGTCACATGATGAAGACAGTGATCAGGAAGGGGATCACCATAGACCTATAGAGTGGAACCCCTGGAAGATCTGGTTTTAAGTTGTATTTCTGTCGAATGGTCCCCTATCAGATAGGGCATGGGTCCTCATGGAACTAAAGTTGAATTCCTATATCGTATTAGGGAACTGTTCCTCTATCTACTATATGGAACCCACTATAGGATATGACACATGCCCACATGACCCTAAAGTGTAACCTCTCAATCACATTTGGGTGTGAGTACTCTATCTACTGAGTAGAACCCCCTATTTTATAGTGTGTCTTTACTCATGACACTATAGGGAAACCCCCTACCAAAACAAGGCATGTTCTCTCTATCTACCAAGTGGATTCCCATTAACAGATAGGGAATAGGTTCTCATGACATTAGAGTGGATATACTATCATATAGGGCTTGTGACCTCATCCTATAGTTTGGAAACCCCAAAAGGATCAAGTTATGTGTCATTAAGCTATAATGTGGAACCCCATATCAGATATGGAGTAGGTCCAAATGACATCAGAGTGGAATCTCCCCTACCACATTAGGTCACGAGTCCTCTACCTATAGAGTTGTCCCCCCCCCCCTCATGAATTAGTGGATGATTCCTCTATGGATACATTTTGAGTTGGACACCCTAGATAACTAGGGAATGATTCTATACAACAAGATAGTTTCCCAATGACTATGAGACATAGTGGAGAGTTGTGTCTTAAAATGGGTGTTTTCTTATGGGAAACACATGAGATGATTTACATCATTGATGTACTTTTAGAATCATTGTTTCTCTTTCTTAGGATGGAATGTGAGATGGAGATTAAATTTCTCTCATTTTTTCTTCTTTTAATGAGCATATATATCTATTTGTATCCATGTTGTTTTACTTTGTTACTCTCTTGATATGGGTGGAAGAGATGTGATATTTATTTAACCTATAAAACATGTTGAAATCCCTGTGGTTGGATGAGGTTTACTTCACTGATTTTGGATTAGATGTTTACTTTATAATCCTATAATATCTCTTACGACTCCCCCTTTCTACATTTGGGGTATCCTACTGGGTATCTATATAGTCATCCATTCTTGGGATTCACCCACATGTGTTGTAACTTATATAGATGAAAGACCGGTCAGTGGTGGATTTATATGAACTTAGTGATACATGTGGTATTGGACTCCCTACAATGGTTGGTTCTTGGAGTTTAGTAGTTGGCCCATCTCAACACTTTTACCTTCTAGTTTTTTAGGTTGGGACATATTTCTGGTTGGGTGTTTATATTTCCCCTTTAATATTTAGTTTTCACTATCTTGCTATTGTACATCGTATAGGGTTTTCATGCTTGGTTTACATTCCAGAAGTTTCATCATATTTTATTATTCATCTTCCCTTCAACATTGAGATGGTTGATTGTGTGTGTACAGGTACATTATGAAAAGCCATCCTATTAAGGATATGCATTTCAGTTCTTGTCTCTTCCCCTTTTCCTATGGAGGTGATCTTGTGGTATTTACAGCATAAGCCCCGATTAGGTTCTTTTCTTAAAATGGGAAATATTAACTCATTTAAATTACATCACATTTAGTATATTTAAATCATTTATTTTATTATTATCTTAATTGAAAAATAATGAATTTGTGATGCACAAGAATTTAGGGGTATTACTAAATTTATAAAAAATAGGTATAAATTTCTATAATGAAAATAAATCTATTAGTATAAAAATATATATTTAGAGTCATTCATAACTTTTCCCCCTCTATTGACATATAATATATATTTAACACTAAGAGAGTGACATTTTGTAACATTCATTGCTTTTAGTAATATATATGTCATTATCATGGAATAATGATTTTTAAAAAAAATCTAGAATATGTTCATAAGGATCAAATTAAATTCATAAAATAAGAATTATCATGAACAATTATGGCCTTATCACTTACTTTTAATCTAGATTAACTAGATTTACCATTTATCATGGTGAAAGTTTTTACCATAGTTAATATTCATATTGAAAAGGGTGTTATTTACCAAATTTAAACATATTTATTTTAAATATAAAATCCATTTTATTTAATTAAACATATATAAGTGGTAGAAAATATTTTAGAAGAATTATAACAAATGAAAAAATCAGGTTTAGAAAGATATAGTTTTACGCATAAGACCAGATTTTTTCTTATCCAATTCCTAGAAAAGTGTTATATGAATGTTAAATTTTTTTAGTGATTATATAATATCTTAATACATAAATTTCATCAAAATATTTCACCAATAGTTATTAATTTAATTTATCAAGATAATAACACATTGTGCACATGAAAACTATTTTTATGGAAAATACCTTTTTAAGTATAAAAAAGTATTTATACTAAATTAAAACATCATATTTATTAAAATGGAATTTATTTAACTATTTAATATATAAAAAAATTAATTTTACTTTCATAAAATTTTTACATAAAATGGAACTTTTAATATATACATTTTTGTATAAATTAATAATTTTTCACTATTCACTGGATAATCAATAAGTTCATAAAATACTCAAAAACTCATCTTAAGAGAACTTCAATATTATAATTTATAGAATTATATTCATTTTATAAAATATAATTTCAAAAATTTATAGAAATTAATCAAAATATTTTACCACAAAAATCATTAAAAATATTTTTTGATGAATGTATATTTTGGATAAATAAAATGACTATACTAAAATGTGATTCATTATTTACAAGGAATTATCAATATATTTATATCTTTTAGGAAACTTATATATATTTCATATATAATTTATTCTATTCATACCCACCAATTTAATAGCTATTTTCTAACTGGCATAAAAATTAATATGTTACTCGTATATCATGGTTAGTTTAAACATGACAATGCATGTAACACAAGTTGTGGAGGGAGTTAAATTACATAAAGTTAAATATTTTCTAAAATATTAGGTTGTCTCATTGTCCCCCTTTAATAAATTGAATCCTCCAAATTTGAACATGTTCTTGGAAACTGAAGGGTTGATATTTGAAAATTGCATTATTGAAAACCTAATTCATAAAAAGGGTTGATGAAACATCCAATAAAAAATTTAATGGGAAGTGTGTATATCACTACTAAAATAGGTTTCAAAATATGAGAACATCAGTGGGAATTAAAAATGTTGACATGGAACATGAAAAAATCACCAAGGACTAATAGATAGTTATATGGAACATTTTCAAGAGAATGTTAACAACCACAAAACCATGAATCAATAAGGGTTTAAAAGACCATAAATTCATCAAAATTAAAGGTTGAAAGATTTTTTTCTTAAGATAATTTTACTAGATTATTGGAATTACTTTTCCATATAGAATATGCACATATGGAAATATACTCACATGAAAAGTAGAATTACATTCATTAAACAATTTACACTTTAATTATATCTGTATATCCCAAAGATGAGTATTCAAGATGAAAATTCTTTTATCCCTAAAGAAATATATTCAACTCATACAGAAATAAAATTATATGAATATATTATTTATAAACTTAGGCATTATTGAAAACAAAAAATGTTAATTATAAGGTAAGATAATTACCACAATTTATAATCCTTCAAAGAAATAAATAAGTCATTAATCTCTATAACCATAATAATAATAACCATGGATTGATAAATAAATGATTTTATATCTAAAATTACCTAAATAACATCAGCATTAAGAGATGTTTTAACTTCAAAGTCTATTTCATGCCCATAAACATACATCTTCAAAAATTTAATTTCATTTTTCATAAAAAAAGCATCATAAATCACTTGTTAAATGTACGGTTTATATATACCTCAATATAATTAAAAATCCAAAAAAACTACTTAATATCTATGAAATATTAATATATAATACTTGAATTGAGTGAAATTCCCAAAAATTTCATGAATCAAATTTAGATACTAACTTGAAAGGTAATCCTTAACTAAACCATAAATATCTATAAAATACCACCTTTTCAATGAATCACTTTTTAACCATCAATATGATCTATACCCCACCATCCATTTTCCATAATTAACTTATAATAAAATAATATATCAACCCCAAAGGGTATTTCAACCTTAATAGAGTATCAAAATCCTATCCAATAAAGAATGTTTTTATACTAATGAAAATATGATCAACCTTAAAATTATAAATCTGTGATCCTATCCATAAAATTTTTGTTAAACTAAAATGAAAAATTATATTCTTCCAAAATTAATAGAATCCTAATTCCTCAAATAAGTTCACAACTAGTTAATTTCTTCTAAAAATAAAAAAATACATTAAGATTCATAAAATAATCCCTAAATAACATTTTATCAAATCAAAAACCAATTTAAAGGTTACTAATAAAATAGATACCAATTATATCTTCAACCAAAATAAACAATATTAAGTAAAAACTAAAAACATATTAAGGTTTATATTTTCCAGTAATCTTATGTTTTACCAAAATATCACCCTTCCACTAAATCACATTTAATGGTTATTATTACCATTCAAAATATGTTTTCACATAATTAATTAAACACTACTATTAAAATATAATTATAATTTTCATGATTTTATAACAACAATATCATTTGTATATATCTTAAAAACATAATTATTAAATTCAAATGATCAAATAATTCAATCATCCCAATTCCTTTATACACTATTAACTACGATTCATTATAAAAATCCTAGATACTTTATTAATATAATTTTATATATGAATTACTTCATAAGATATATCAACCTCAACTTAATTATTATTTATAATTTAATCATAAGAAAAACAATTAAAAAACCCATATCATTCATATGTCATTCGTAGTCTCTTAATCGTCATTAGTAAAAGCATTACTTGTACAAACTTGATGGTTATATTATTTAGCCTTTTCTCTAGGATATGTATTTTCATATTTATCATAAATTCCATATTTAAAACATTAAACCATTGATAATACCTTAGGCACACCACTATTTTCGTCAATTTGGGTAACCAAATTATAGATTTTTCATTGAAAGACACATTCTATTTGTCCTTATTATCCACACTCAAAATATATTCCATTTATTTTTAGACATTATTTTTAGTGCTTATTCTAAAATTCTAGACTTGTTGAAATAAAAATATTCTATCCACTATGGACTTTATGAAACAACATCTTTCTCTAATTAGCTATGTGTGGAATCTCACCAAAGATGAGATTTTTTATCAAATTAGGATATAGATAATTTGGAATAATCACATGTTTTCACATTTGATATATTATTTCAGTTGTTTTATTATGAATGAAATCATTCCATTGACCATCACATTCAACATTAATATGATTCCTTTAGGTTTTATCCATTTAATGGAATGAAAACCCATAGTGTGAGACACAATAACTTTAGCAGTAAACTATATAATCCAGAAAATTAATGTATAGGATGCCCAAATCATGAAACCTTATTCTACGAGTCCTTAAGTTTAACCGAGTTCATACATTAATGGTACTAAGGATTTTAACTTTTACTTGTACTGACCTTGAGTGTTCTCACTAATGTTTTCTCATCCATGTTTACAATGGTTAACTAAAACCTTATTTGATACCAACTATATAAAATCAAAATATTCAGATATTGATATCACAACATAATGATCCATCATTACATAACATAATGATCCATCAATGAATTTTTTAGGTCTAGTGACTTCGGAAACATGTCCACACAAACAATAGGTTAATAAATGATCAATATCCTCACAGACTATATTCTTTACAATGAGCACCATTCTTTGACATTTTTTACATAATACATTTCATCATTACTTGGGGAAATGATACATAGTAGTGGCTATGATTATATTCTATGTAATGGTAAACAAGGCAGGTATCAATGATCAATTTATCATAAAAAAAACATAGGGATGCTATAACATTTTCATAGCATTTTAAAATCACACCATGAATATCATAGATCGTAATCATGAGTCATGGTATAATACTTAAGAGTTCATAATACATGAATCAAAAAAGAATAAGACAATATGATAATTGAGGGAATAACATTGGTATAAGATATAATTTTTTGGAATACACAGAATAATATAAAATCATTTCCATAGTAGTCAATTATTATTTCCAAAACTATCATAGTGGAATGGGTTCACTCCCCAAACCATCATGGTATTCATGGTTCACTCCCAAGAGTATAATTGTGGAAAAATTACGTTACTAATATAGGTTAACTCAAAATTACATCCCTATAAATATCATGAGATATCAATATTCTCCTAATGTATTGAAGTGATTTATAGGCCCCACACGCCCTTGGTTATAATGTGACCCCAGTTATTGGTTACAACGTAACCAACACACTTAGTTATAAGGTAACCACCAACTTTGGTTATAACACAAATAAAATCATTTTTTATAATGTAACCACTACCATATTATAAAAAAAATACTTATGTTCTACAAAATATCATTAAAAATTCATCATATCATCACATTATAACACATGTAAAGAAAAAAAGGATTCATAAAGATTTTATCAAATCAGTATAAAAGAAACTAGTGAAAATAAATGGGGTTCATAGAAATCTCATGAACATAAAAATTATCCATCCATTAAAAGATAAATAATGAAATAAATGAAACATATCCCATATAAATAATAATTATCCTAAAAGAATTTCATTATACATTAAAATTACCATAAAAGAACTCTAAAATATTTCTTGAGGATAATAAAATTTCAATATAAAAAAATACATTTAAAATAATAATATTTATAAAATATTGCAGGAATTTTTTTCATAGAATGTAACCTTACAATATTTTAAAATAATAATCGAAACATTGGGAAGTCGTGAAATTGTGAAATTCCAATCATACCGTATAAGTTAAAAGAAAACATTCATTTCATATTTTTTGGTCAAAAGTAAAAAAGTACCTTGGATGGAAAATTAAAAAAATTATTGATTTTAAAACATTTCTTAAAAATTAAAACGAGGAAAAGTATGAATAAAAAATCATATGAGAATATATAAAACCGTATTTAAATTATTTTTAGAAAACATGTATTTGGAAGAAAATGTTTTTTCAATCAAATAGAGAAATGAGGTCAATTTTACTTAAACAAATTTTAGTATCATAAGTACTTAAGATTATTAATATAAGATAAGAACATGTATTTTAGGTAAATAATATATGGAGAATAAAATTCATGAGATTATCTAGAGATATACCATTGGAGTCAATCATCATAGCATAACCACAAATAATCCCCAAAAGTGATCACATTATTACCTAAATCCCTTTCCACCTTGGAATATTTTGAATCATATGTCAGATTAAAGAAATAAAATTATATGGATATGTAAATACCCAGAATTTTCATAATATACATTATAAATTAGATTCATGGGTTGTATATACACCATATAAATGAGATATTTGTTGAGTATATAATGTTCATAAGAAATAATGTGAGATGAAAATCCCTTATCATTGGTCATACGTAATTCATACACATTGGAACCTCTAGTATAACTAACCTAGAATTACTATAAATATATTATAGAAAATTAATAAAATATGTCATTTTATATATGATTTACTAATTACCTTTTATCACAAGTTTATTAACACTTCTTTATTAAAATAACTATTCCAAGTGATATTTGCTTCATTTTTCATGTATGTCCTTGTTCAGTTATTTTGGTCCCTATATTTTGATCATGGTTACATAATATAGAGAATATTAATAATCAAATACATAACATATATATATTAAATATATAAATTTATATAGTCATTCATAAATCATAGTGATAGAAAAATGAATTACACCATTTATGATAATGGTAGGTGGTACGTATGAATGAACCCTGTTTTCATTTTTTTATAGTTAAAATTATAAAATGTATTATAAGTTAAATTATTACCACATCACTAGGAACTTACTCATGAAGTGTAGTAACTGTATAAACATGTACTTCTCCCCTTTTCCTCTTGTATGTAAATTTCCCATGATGTTTAACAAATTGGTTGGAGTAGTTCCCTATCTCATTACAGTTAAATACTCATACATTGATGGATTCTCCCTTACCTATTTATTCATGAGTAATATGGACATTCCATCCAAAACTAAAACATAATTTGGTTCCCTTAAATCATATACCTAGGTTTTTCCTTCAAAAAGTAACACATATTATAAATTACACAATACCCTTCTTCCCCTTGACTATTTTTTTCATCATATGGTTTTTGTTATCCTTTTATTATCTTACATTCATTTAATGTCAAAATGAATGGATAATTATTTCACAATATTGATATAAATATATATCATATCCTAATATAATGAGAATTTTAGGGAGAGTAGTTCCCCTTAAAAGATCTTCTTTATCGAATAAATGAAATGATAAATCACACTCTTTGGATTAGGTAGCTAGTCTAAAATATTTATTATTAATTTTACAATGTTTTCCTCATACATAAAAATATTTTCCTCTTTCTAATGTCTTGGACTTAGGAACTTTCTCTCTATATTCACTATTTTTTAATGAGGAAAAATTTGTATAAGAAATGTATCTTAAAATCCTCACCCTCCATGATCACTATTTTATCCTCGTCCTTAGTGTTTCAAATCAATTAAGACCATTGATCTATATACCTTGTGAGTTGATAAAATGTGATGATTACATTCTGACATTCATTATATCTGGAAGTGATTAATCTCATTTCTCTAGAACTTATACATTGATTAGATACCAATGGATTTTTGGTTTCATTTAATGATGAAGGATCTTGTCATATAAAACGATCTAACATTGCTACTACCTATTGTAGATCATTAAGATTCTATTTATAGGTAATATTATTTTTCATAGCCTAATTCCACTTCCCCAACATATTTATAGTTTTTTCATCTTAAACTCCATCCCTGCTCTAAATTCAAAATATTTTATAGGATGGTAGTCCCTTTACATATTATGATCATTTATATGATTCCAATTCCTTATAATAAAAACAATTAAAAAATAATGACATACACCAGATTATATTACAACATTATGAATCATAATTTATTCCATTTAAACTAGTTTAAAATTTAATAAAAATTGAAAATTTATTCATAGGAAATATTAGAATCATATGATTAATATTTCCAAGAATTTCTTCAAATATTTTTTTTTTAAATATTTAGAAACTAATTATAATGATCTTATGAATCATGTTAATCATATACCATGAGAGTTTCTATCGATAAGTTTAGTTATATGACCACTCTTTGTGAAATTGTGTTGATCATGTAAATGCCCAATCCAAAACTTTCATAGTTTTTAAAAATAGGTGAATTAATTCCATAGAAATATCCATTTTCCTGTATCCATGTTGGGATGTAATTGGTAAGAAACCAAAAAGACTATCTGTAGAGACCCGAAGCTTAACGTACATGGACATTAAATTACTTTTTTGGAATACTTAGTACATAACAAAAACACACACACAAGGACCGTAATAGTTTAGTGTCTTTGGAAACTCAGAATATAATCTTCTAATCATGGTGAAAGATCTTCAACATCTCCCATAAAGAGCTTAATTTTTTTATACCTAAAACCTTTATTTATATCCTGGGGAAAATAAAACATAAAAGGGTGAGAAAAAATGCTCACTAAGGGTAAACAGAAGAAATATCAATGACATCATATACATAAGAACAGAAACTTATGGAAATCTTAACCTGCAAAAGAAATCATAATTTCATAACATGGGATAAATCATAGTAGTGAAATGTAATCACAATAATCATAACATAAAACATGAAACTTTTTGGCATACACACATAATCATAGGGAATCATTTCTTGTTAGTCAAGACTCATTGCCAATACTATCTTAGTGGACAAAGTCCATTTCTGAACCGAGTTCACTCCTCGTTTCAGTCCTGTTTCACTGAACTGGTTTAACATGCCGTTCCATCCACGTCTATCTCATGAGATATAAAATCTTTACGCAATGCATTGGAGTGAGATATAGGTCCCACCCATCTCATAATTATACCATTCTTATGTGTGCCACAAAATCATAAACCATACATCGAGCATAACCCATGTAATAAAAATGAGAATCTTAAACATCATGACATCATAAAAAAATTCATATAAGATAAAGGAATTCATAAAAATATTTCCATCACAACATAATCAAATCAATGTAATAATAGGGATTGAAACATAACCCTATATTATCTTAGATAGAAAATAATTTTGATAAAATACTTGAACTCCATTCTTGAGGAAAATATCCTTTCTACTTCAAAAACAATTTTCCTTTCTTAACATGTCATACAATTCTAAACTAAAAGAAGTTGATTAAAAATAAACTTGAAAAATTGTAAAGGAAGATTCTTGTAAATAATGTTTTTAAAATCCATTCATGCCGTATAAGTTAAAAAAAAATTCTTCTCGTACTTTTGTCGGAAAAGTGAAAAAGTACATCGTACGAAAAACGACAAAAGATTCCTTTCATATCCTTTACTAAAAACTCACTGAAGGGTAAAATTGGATTTAAGAAATTTTAGGTGGATGGAAATAATATTACATATTGAGGAAACATGGATGTGGATGATAAAATACACCCCAGTAAATACCAAAGTATAAACAATCTCAGATAAAAATGAGATTGTGATATTTTCCCTTACCTTAGGTATGATTTGCTTCGTAAGTGTCCGAACCTCCGGTATAATGATTTAAATAATTTCATTTACTTATTCCAGAATCATAATCATTGTTATTATATCATATATGGTTCACTTACGACTTTATATTACCCGTTCTTTTGTAAATTCCATATTAATGAGCGTTTTGGGTAAAATCGTTTCATTTGTCATCCGTGTTTTGACTTGTAATTATTCATATGATTACATAGATCATGATTAATTTATTCCATAATATAAAACATGATTTATATATAATATATATTCAGAATATACATATATATAATAGATCAGTAAATGGAAATAAATACACTGTTCCTGGAGACGGGAGGCCCTACGTACGCTTGAACGCTGCTTTCGTTTCCTTATTGAGTTGAATCGAATTAAGTATATGAAATACATATATATATACATAAATACAGTATCATTATTATGTCATATATTTCATGATTACTTATTATATATGCTTTATAATCATTCATGAATGGTTAACGTGGAGAATGAATCTCATCGCGTCGTGGAGACGGTAGTCCGTACGTACGCACGAGCGATGATATCATTCTCATGATCATGGAATTTTATTGGAGTGTATGTATAATATTACAGAATCAATATCACTTTAAAATAATCATATATAGTTTTTATTTACACCATTATACCCATCCAAGTAAGGTGGTGGTGGAAAATAGATTACACCACGGCGTGGAGATAGTATTCCGTACGTATGCACGCGTGGTGATTTTGTTTTCCATAGGATGGATACATGGTGAAATAGGGTTGCTTCATACTTATAATAACATATTAGTATATTAGTGATACTGATGTTATTACTTCATAATGAAACAACCTAATAATAAGAAGTGGAAGAAGAAATACAGTTGAAAGAATCGGTAACAGACATTACCTCTTCTTTGAAGCGCCTCTTTGAGACCTCCTCTTAGGGAACTAAAATTGGTCTTTGAAGAAGAAAAGAACCTCTAGGATGTTTCTATGAAAGTGTAGAAGAGAATTTGGTAGGGGTTGGCCGAGCTTTAAGGCTCAATGTGGTGTGAGGAAGAGAGGGATGAGGTGCCCTTTTATAAGGGAGGAGAGGGGCACCTTTGGAAAAACTAAAAATATTATTTTATTATAAAGAAAAATTCGGTTTTAAATAGAACCAAATTGATTTATTTCGAAGATAAGGTGGGGATGGGTCGAAATAATCTCATCCAATAGAATTTAGAGATGTTTAGGTTCCTATTTTAACCTTATCATTTAGATTTAACATTAAGTTAAATAATTTACTTTTACCGTTTTTTCTTGTGTTCTTACACTATAAGGTTAATAAACTTACTATAAGAAGCCAAACAGACCCCAAGTTGTTTATTATTAATATATATAACCTTATCTAAGTCATCCGGCCGAACCTTATATTTTTTGGAATAAAATAACAATTAATAATATAATATTTGTTTTAAAAACTATTTTATGTCAATTTTGACACTATTTAGTAATTGATTTTTGTGAAAATCATAACAGAATTATTAGTTTGAAAACAGTTAACTAAATCAATAATAACATGTCATATTAACCTATAAAATTAGTTGAATTCATAAAAATTCTCAAATTACATTTATTTGGGTATTTATAACATCAATTATATCAATATTTCATTAATAAGATAATTACTGCATCATCTTTGTATCATAAATAAATTCAATTATTTAATGTCTAAAAATTACAAATAAAATATCATTATGTAGGAAATCTTTTTATATTTCTATGGAATATTTATAGTCGAATTGATCTTATGTATTACCCTATATTAAAAATGATTTACTTATTAAACATTGATTTTAACTATTTTAACACTTCTTTAAATAAATTAATAATAAATGTCCTAATCTAATCCATGTGGGCCTAAATGGTCATATTTTACTACTAATGTTATTTTTTGTCGAATTAAACTTATCCAATAGAATTAGAACATGTGTTAGGGTAATAATAATATCATTTTTACCCTTAATTACACTATTTACTTTTAACTGTGGTAAAAAAGTAAAAAGTTACTATTCACCAAAAACTATTTTCATCTCATTGAACCACATTTTACTTAATAACATCAACCGTGTCTCTCGGATTTTGGTAATTCCACTCACATAAGAGGTAAAATTATGTTTTATGAAAAATACATTTTTTTTAACTACCACTTAGTTGTTTCACTATATATCAAAAAATGAAAGTGTCCAGAAAAATACCAAAAATTAGGCCTAAGCTATATTTTATATTATAAACTCAAAAATGATGTCTATTTTACCAAATTCAAAACATATCAGTTTCATTAATTAATTTAAAAATTAATTCCCATCGTCTAAACAAATAGCGTGTTCTTAAGAGATAATAACTATCAAAAGATTGGTACTTGTTTATGTCTGGTTTAAATGTGAAATTACATCCAATGACCAACATTGTATTAAATTATAAAAATATATTATAAATATACTTCAAAACCACTCAAATTAATAATTTATCACTATTAATTATTTCGATTAAAAAGGTTGTTTTTAATTAAAAATTGGTAATTTTCACTATTCATCAGAAAATGAAAGTTAGCCGAAAAGTACCAAAATTTCACCCTAAGATAATTTCGATATTCCAAATCCAAAAATGAAGTCCATTTTGAAAAATAAAATTTAAAAAATTTCAAAAAGTGGTTATTACTATTAATAACGGCTAGTTTTAATAATATTTTAATAGCATATCGTTGTTTAGTGAAACTCGGTATTGCGTTCTACACACGCTATCGAGGAAGGTCGCGATTGCGTGTAATACAAGGCAAGTAAATGATGCGTGTTATGAAATATCCTTTTGGTGTAGCGTACAAAAAAAGACATTAATGAAAATAAAAAGAATTTTTTTCATAAAATCTCGAGGTGTTACATTCTACCCCCCTTAAAATGAATTTTTCCCTCGAAATTCGTCGGGGTTATAAATGGGTTACTACTCGAAAGTTTCTTTAATAGAAACCCACATCATAAAAAAGAATACCAAAACCAATCTTTAAAAAAAAAAGTATGAAATTTAACGGTTACCCAAATAAACTAATCACCGGGTTTCCACATAGGTGAAAATATGGATATGGAAGAGAAATATAACCATCATGTTCTGATGGAGAGTGGTAGAGAACATGGCTATGGAAAATCCAAAAATCACAAAGCCATAAATTTGTGAAGATCTAAGGTACCATCTGATTAATCAGATATAAGAGCACTAGGACAACATTGTTGGTTTTCATGATCATTTCCCTAAAGTTGAAGAATATGAATTAGAATAAATACATACTTTATTTTGGCACAATCTCACTGTTGTTCGTGCCTTGAACTATTTACACTTCATATCTTAAAGAAATGAAGGTGAATTTGTTATTCGTGAAGTATTAGCAGATCATGTGATAGAATGATGGGTCATTCCATCTGTCTCACACAAAATGTTAGAAAAGTTATCAAAAAATACGTAAGTCCATCTATTGTGAGATCAATCATATATGGTTCCTAAAATGGACTTATAATTCATATATCATACTGCTTAATATAATAAAACTAGTTTCTACTAAACAGGTACTTCCTGTAGGCCAGTGGTAGGCGATAAAGGCCAGTCGTACTTCGGTTGTGGGTTCGATTCCCATAGCCTTGTCCGACGCGAGGGGCTGTCGACAGTCCTGCAGGTTGTCCTTTTTCTAAAGCTATATTACTATAACATCCCATCAATAATATCGAAAAAAGTTCTATCCTAACTTATGTCCAACATAATCCATTCCAATATTTAGGCTTATCTAAAATAATTCGGTCCAAGCTCATAGTATAAAGAAAACGATTACTTGAAATGTCTCATAACAATCACGTGAATGCCATTATTTATCCCCCATATATCATAAGATATATATTTTTGGTCAAATTAGAAACATGTGAATACCTTAATCATCTATTCTCTTGAACAATGAATACCCATTGAACCTTAGTGAAAACATGAATGCAGTTAAAAGTTAACACTTTCCACAAACCAAAATCCTAAAAATTCATTATACTCAAACCATGATATCACTTAGTCCTTATATCAATCATGGGCTCATGAATACTGTCAAACATTTCATTTTCTCCTTATCCCTTCATGATGCTCATATCATCTGCTTTCCAAAATATTTGATTCACTTTTCATGGTTACCGGTACCTTAAAATTATTGAAAACCACAATAGAATAATACAAAAATATTCTAATACACAATAAAAGTACCTCAATAACATTATTCTTGAATACCAATACATAAACACTTCAATCCATCCTCTTCAATTATTGTCCAGGGATAAGTCCTTCCTTGATTTAGAAGTAACTTTTTAGGTCAGGGCATTGAGATGGGTAATTCCCATGTTCTCCACAAATAATAAATTGAACTCCATAACAGTATGTCACTCTATGACCCTTTTCTCCACACGGATATCATCGGTCCCTCCATTTGAGGTATTCCTCAAGGTTCTTCTTCCCTTCTTAAGAAATCTCAATCTTCCTTTCTTTATGCTCCTAAACATGCGAACATGCATAATAGTTTATCTTCCTCTTCTTTGATGAATTAGGAATACCACTAAATTTCACCTTGTTAATCATATATTGCGATGACTGATTCAGCATAATCACAATATCTTTCTCTCTAGGAATTAAACAATTTTGTTGCTCATAGTCACCAATTTTTCCATTGGATTCAATGTTAACCGAATTCCTTCTGGTTCCCTCCATTAACTAAAACAAAAAAAGAATTTTGTGAGAGGAAAAAATCATGCTAGAGAAAAAAACATAGTAAAGGGGGAGCACCCTCAATATCTAACATCTTAGGTTAAATTCTAAAATTGTTACCGTAGTTCTAGGACAATATCCTATATGTACACTTATCCTTAGGGACATCCCTAGACATACCTTAGAAATATCTCTAGGGATCTCACTAACATTTTTGAATCCCAGTTTCCAAAGGTTGACTAAACCTTTCCTCTGATACCAACTGTAGAGACCCGAAGCTTAACGTACATGGACATTACATTACTTTTTCAGAATACTTAGTACATAACAAAAACACACACACAAGGACTGTAATAGTTTAGTGTCTTTGGAAACTCGGAATATAATCTTCTAATCGTGGTGAAAGATCTTCAACATCTCCCATAATGATCTTCCTTTTTTTTACTTAAAACTTTTCTTTATATCCTGTGGAAAAGAAAACATAAAAGGGTGATCTCAAATGCTCAGTAACGTTAAACAAAAGAAATATCAATCACATCATATACATAAGAACACAATCTTTTGGAAATCTTAACCTGCAAAAGAAATCATAATTTCATAACATGGGATTAATCATAGTAGTGAAATGTAATCCCAATACTCATAACGTAAAACATGAAACTTTATTTCATACACACATAATAATAGAGAATCATTTTTGTTAGTCAAGACTCATTTCCAATACTATCTTAGTGGACAAAGTCCATTTCTGAACCGAGTTCACTCCTCGTTTCAGTCTTGTTTCACTGAACCAGTTGAACCTTCCGTTCCAGCCATGTCCATCTCATGAGATATAAAATCATTACCTAATGAATTGGAGGGAGATATAGGTCCCACCCATATCATAATTATACCATTCTTATGTGTGCCACAAAATCATAAACCATACATCATAGCATAACCCATGTAATAAAAATGGGAATCATAAACATCATGACATCATAAAACAATTCATATAATATAAAGGAATTCATAAAAATATTTCCATCACAACATAATCAAATCAATTTAATAATATGGATAGAAACATAACCCTATATTATCATAGATGGAAAATAATTTGGATAAAATAATTGAACTCCATTCTTGAGGAAAATATACTTTATACTTCAAAAACACTTTTCCTTTCTTAACATGTCATACAATTCTAAACTAAAATAAGTTGATTCAAAATAAACATGAAAACTATTAAAGGAAGATTCTTGGAAATAATGTTTTAAAAATCCATTCATGCCGTATAAGTTAAAAAAACATTCTTCTCGTACTTTTGTCGGAAAATTCAAAAAGTACCTCGTACGAAAAACGGCAAAAGATTCCTTTAATATCTTTTACTAAAAACTCACCGAAGGGTAAAATTGGATTTAAACAATTTTAGGTGGATGGAAATAATATTACATATTTAGGAAACATGGATTTGGATGATAAAATACACCCCATTAAATACCAATGTATAAATAATCTCGGATAAAAATGAGATGGTGATATTTCCCTTACCTTAGGTCTGATTTGCTTCGTAAGTGTCCAAACCTCCTGTATAATGATTTAAAAAATGTCATTGACTTATTCCAGATTCATACTCATTGTTATTATATCATATATGGTTAACTTATGACTTTATATTACCCGTTCTTTTGTAAATTCCATGTTAAAGAGCGTTTTGGGTAAAATCGTTTCATTTGTCGTTCGTGTTTTGACTTGTAATTATTCATATGATTACTTGGATCATGATTAATTAATTACATAATATAAAACATGATTTATATAAAATATATATTCATAATATACATATATATAATTGATCAGTAAATGGAAAGAAATACATCGTTCATGGAGAGGGTAGGCCTTATGTACGCATGAACGCTGTTTTCGTTTCCTTATTGAGTTGAATGGAATTAAGTAGATGAAATACATATATATATTCATAAATATAGTATCATTATTATGTCATATATTTCATGATTACTTATTATATATACTTTTATAATCATTCATGAATGGTTAACGTGGAGAATGAATCTCATCGCGCCGTGGAGACGGTAGTCCGTACGTACGCACGAGCGATGATATCGTTCTCATGATCATGGAATTTTATTGGAGTTTATGTATACTACTACAGAATAAATATCACTTTACAATAATCATATATAGTTATTATTTACACCATTATACCCATCCAAGTAAGTTGGTGGTGGAAAATAGATTACACCAAGGCGTGGAGACGGTATTCCGTACGTACGCACGCGTGGTGATTTTGTTTTCCATAAGTTGGATACATGGTGAAATAGGGTTGTTTAATACTTATAATAATATATCAGTATATTAGTGATACTGATGTTATTACTTCATAATGAAACAACCTAATAATAAGAAGTGGAAAAAGAAATAAAGTTGAAAGAATCGGTAACAGACATTACCTCTTCTTTGAAGCACCTCTTTGAGACCTCCTCTTAAGGAACTAAAATTGGTCTTTGAAGAAGACCAGAACCTCTAGGATGTTTCTATGGAAGTGTAGAAGAGAATTTGTTAGGGGTTGGCCGAGCTTGAAGGCTCAATGTGGTGTGAGGAAGAGAGGGATGACGTTCCCTTTTATAAGGGAGGAGAGGTGCACCTTTGGAAAAACTAAAAATATTATTTTATTATAAATCCAAATTCGGTTTTAAATAGCTCCGAATTGATTTATTTCGAAGCTAAGGTGGGGATGGGTCTAAATAATCTCATCCAATATAATTTAGTCAAGTTTAGGTTCCTATTTTGACCTTATCATTTAGATTTAACATTAAGTTAAATAATTATACTTTTACCGTGTCTTCTTTTGTTCTTACACTATAAGGTTAATAAAATTACTATAAGAAGCCAAAAGAACCCCAAGTTGTTTATTATTAATATATATAACCATATCTAAGTCATTTTTCCGAACCTTAGATTTTTAGGAATAAAATAACAATTAATAATATAATATTTGTTTTAAAAACTATTTTATGTCAATTTTGACACTATTTAGTAATTGATTTTTGTGAAAATAATAAAATAATGATTAGTTCGAAAAAAGTTAATTAAATCAATAATAACATGTCATATTAACCTATAAAATTAGGTTAATTCATAAAAAGTCTCAAATTAAATTTATTTGGGTATTTATAACATAAATTATGTCAATATTTCATTAATAAGATAATTACTGCATCATTTTTGTGTCATAAATAAACTAAATTATTTAATGTCTAAAAATTAAAAATAAAATATCATTATGTAGGAAATATTTTTATATTTCTAATGAATATTTATAGTCTAATTTATCTTATGTAAAAACCTATATTAAAAATGATTTACTTATTAAACTTTGATTTTAACTATTTTAACCCTTCTTTAAATAAATTAATAATAAATGTCCTAATCTAATCCAAGTGGGCCTAAATGGTCATTTTTTATTCCTAAGGTTGTTTTTGGTCGAATTACACTTATCCCATAGAATTAGTACATGTGTTAGGGTAATAATAATATCATTTTTACCCTTAATTTCCCTATTTACTTATAACCGTGGTAAAAAAAACTAAAAAGTTACTATTCACCAAAAATTATTTTCATCTCATTGAACCACATTTTACTTACTGATATCAACCGTGTCTCTCGGATTTTGGAAATTCCACTCACAAAAGCGGTAAAATTATATTTTATGAAAAATTCATTTTTTTTAACTACCACTTAGTGGTTTCACTATTCATTAAAAAATGAAAGTTTCCCGAAAAATACCAAAAATTAGGCCTAAGCCATATTTGATATTATAAACTCAAAAATGATGTCTATTTTACCAAATTTAAAACATATCAGTTGCATTAATTAATTTACAAAATTAATTCCTGTCGTCTAAACAATTACCGTGTTCTTAAGAGACAATAACTATCAAAACATTGATACTTGTTTATGTCTGGTTTAAATGTGAAATTACATCCAATGACCATCATTGTATTAAATTGTAAAAATATATTATAAATATACTTTAAAACCACTCAAATTAATAATTTATGACTATTAATTATTTCGATTAAAAAGGTTGTTTTTAATTAAAAAATAGTAATTTTCACTATTCATCAGAAAATGAAAGTTAGCCGAAAAGTACCAAAATTTCACCCTAAGAAAATTTCGATATTCCAAATCCAATAAAGAAGTACATTTTGAAAAATAAAATTTACAAAATTTCATGAAGTGGTTATTACTATTCATAACGGCTAGTTTTAATAATATTTTAATATCATATCATTGTTTAGTGAAACTCGGTATTGCGTACTACACACGCTATCGAGGAAGGTCGCGATTGCGTGTAATGCAAGGAAAGTCAATGATGCATGTTATGCAAGATCCTTTTGGTGTAGCGTATAACACAAGACATTAATGAAATTAAAAAGAATATTTTTCATAAAATCTCGGGGTGTTACACTATCTGCATTATCAAAACATCCTGATATTATACTATACAGAATCATATCCCATGATTTACCATATTATTATTTTCTGTGATCTATGATTTCCAAAAACTATTAACCACAGTTTATAATAAAATTTATTTAATAAAAAATATTTCCACCCATACCCTAATAGCGTCAAGCCAGTGGTTTCTATATTGCATTAGTACTAGATATAATAAAAAACATCACAAGGGATCATATTTTTAAGTAGTCTAGGAAAACTAGATACATTTTTGGATCTCAAATTACATTTGATAACATGAAATGAAACATAGTACATACATAAAAATCATTATTTTGACATTTTGTATATCCTTGAATTTTAATCAAAGAATAGTTATTGGAATCCTTGGGGGATGAAACATAAAAAAAGGAACTTCGAGATTGATCATTAAGTGAATGAGTATAGAATAATATACTATAGGATAAATATGAAACGAATAATATTGAATGAATAAATGATGATAAAATAATTCCACATAAAAAATCGCATGATCTTTATACATATCCATTAATAAATAAATACACAAATAATAACTTAAAATTAAATAATTGTGTTCATAATTATAAAATATATAATTCCATACATCTCAAACATTCAATCAAGGAATATTTTGAAGGCATATTACAAAAACTGTGTAAGGACAATGCATCAAATATCCACCATATCTTGTATCTTTAAACCTATCAATGCAATAATGAGATATATGATTCTGTTCCAAACTCATAACATAAATAATCTATTGGATTTATCACATGAATAAAAAATAAAACTAATTCAACATTCTATAATAAGGAATAATTATCTGAATTGGGAGAACTAGAATATAAAATTTCAATACTTTCCCCAATTAGAATGAGAATAATATATAAAAATAGATATGGTGTAAGGTATTATTTTATTATATCTCTATTAAAGCATACGATTCATAAATGGATATTTAAATAGATAAAAATAATTTTAAAATTATCACGTGAACATTTCTAGAGGAAATATAACATTCAATTTCAGATAAATTATTTAAAATTAGAAAATTTACAAAATATTAGGAATAAAATATTCATGGTAATTATCAATGTAAATTTTTTATTAATATTCATAGAAATTTATAGTAATTATAGTGGAAAATTCATTCAAATGTTATGTGTTATAACAAAATTCTTTTCACACCTTGTGCAAGTAGTGCCACTTTCAGAAAAATATAAAAATATTCAATTTATTTTTTATAGAATTTAAAACATGGGTAAAAATGAATTTATGAAATCATTTTAGAATAAAAATATTACATTAAACATTTTAAGGAAAATACGAACATGGAAGAAAAATATTTCTGGTTAAATTGAAAAATAATGTAGGTTTTCCATAAACATAATATTTTGGACTTTTGAGTACATAGAGGTGGGAAAATGAAATGAAAACATGTAAATTTGAGTAATAAAAAAGGGATAAGAACGTATATTTATATTTATATAGAAATATTATATAATATACACAATTGAAACATAGATATAATCAATCTAAAAAAATTATGATGTTGTGAAATAAAACCATACAAAAGCTCTGAATCTCTTCATAAGTGATTTAATACTGAAGTATAATAAATTATTATTTATTATAATTTTTTAATTGAAGCATAAAAATACTTATAACTTCATATATGATCTAATAAGAGTATTTCTACACTCATTTATTAATAACTCATTGTTTATAGGATCATTTTTTGGGTTAACTATTTCATTTGTCATGGTAGTTTCTATTTGACAGTTTCATTACATCAATATTTATCTGGGTACCATAATCTCTATATTTTTTACCATGAAATAAATATAATATAAATTAATTATATACATATTTTAAATCATCCATGAAATTAGGACATAAAAAATTGATCACATCACATTGTGGAGGATGTAATCCATATGTATGCATGGGAAACCTTTTAATTTTATAACAGGCGGAATGGTAAGAAGGTTAATAATATTTTATATTTACATAACCATAATTATGTCATAAATATCATATATATTAATTAATTACATATTTATAACCATTCATGATAAATGATGATAAAAATTTATTAAACTGCTATGTTGAAATAGTAAGCTGTATGTACGAATGAGTGAAGTTTTCATACACTATAGGATGAAAAAAACTGAGGAAAATGGTGGTAAAATAATCTTAAAAATATCTCAGTATATTAGTGATTTTTAAGTCATTGTTTTTATTTTTTACAATATATTCATAGGTTTTTGGAGAAGAAATCATCATGAAACCATCATTAAATATGACTTTATCTTCATTAGTATACCTAAGCTGGCTTAATAATTAGTCATTGAAATTTTATTCTTAGTAAAACATTGGATAATAATATTATAAAGAAATGAAGGAATTATGGTAGGGATTATCTGATCTATAATGATAAAATGTTGTGATTAATGGATAATATGAGGTTTCCTTTTATAAGTGAGGGGCCTGAGAGCCTTGTAATTACCTAATGTATTAAATTAATATGATCTAATGTCAATGTCTATGTTGATCAAAATTTCTATAAATAATATATAGTACAACATTCTGTATATATAATATAATATAATATAAATTTACACAAGTATCGGTGATGATTTATGTTTTATCTCTTAGTTATAACCCACATCAACCCTTTTGATAACTATGATATCAATGTCTTTGAGACATTAGGGGTCGTGAAAGTAACACTAAAAGGAACGGTGAATCAGAAGTATAAAATGGATTTTATGTTAAAACATAACAAATTATCTTGTATAATATTATTTTTATTATTTATTTTAATGAATTAATTAGTATATTATATAACATAATATACCATTAAATAGTTTTTTGAGACTATTCACATTTTTTCACATAAAAAATAAATACCTTAATTTGATTCTTATAAAAAATTTCAACCATACATAATATCATATATTTATTCAATTTTTTAACACAAATAGTAAAAAATATATATTATTGTGTGTTTTAAAAACTAGTATCTTTTCTCTTCTACTACATTCACTAGCATCGAGTCAGTATTTCATATGCATTTAAGGTAATTATTAAATAACTAAAAATTAAAAATAAATTAACATGAAAAATAATTCTTTCAATATTCATAGAATCATTTATAAGTGAACATATCCTCCATTTATCCATATGATCAAATATTTGAGATATTAAAATAAAGATATACATTTTATATTTATTATTTTCTTAAAATAATATTAAGATCATTATCGAAGAAAAATGGCACAATGTTTGGATATCATAAAATATTATATTACTATGTTAATCTAAAATCATAAAATATTAATAATTTATATTTAAAAAAAAATTAAATCCTTGTCACATTATTTTTTAACCTTAATTTCTTGATTTTCACTTATCAAGGTGAAAAATATTTCCCATGATTATTATTCATTATTGAAAAAGAAGAGTTTAAATATTTACAAAATTATTAAATTATGATCCCAAATTTGTAAAAAAATCATGATTATATTTTTACGTGTGTCATAAATTCATTTTAAAATAAGTGTATTGAACATAATGAAATCCGTCTTCAGATGAATGAATTTTTATGCAAAAATAATTATTTGTTCTTATCAAATTCCTAGTAAAAACCATTATATAATATTAAATAATTATATTGAAAATATGATATATTATGTTTAATAAAATCCTTCATAAATATTGATTAATATAATTTATTATTATAAAAATACATTTAACGTATAATTTTTTTTCATAAAAACCTCTCTTTTACATACTAATGATTTTTTTAAAATTTATAATAAATTGATAAAAAAACCATTCAGTTTTTAAATTTGTAAAAAATATATATTCATAATTTATTTATCCTGATTTAAGATCCCTTATCCATCAACTAGGTGATAATATTCATATTAAATAATAATATTTTAATAGCATATTAATGTTTGTTTACAATCGGTCTAGAATGAAAAGAAAAATACTAGATAGATAATTTTTTTGAAGAGAAATATATAATAAAATATAACTAAATTATATATAATATATTTATTAAATTAATAAGATTCATTCAAAGTTATATTATTATTATAAAATTCAATGTTCTTACTCATTCAGACTTTATAACTCACTATTATTTAGGCTTGTTTTACCACGTATATAAGGGAGGTCATAATGTTTAATAAATGAATTATTTTGGAATATTAAATATAATTTATGTAATAATATGATATAAATTAAATTATGATCATTCTAGAGTTCATGTTACCTTGATCAGGAAGCAAGGACCTTAGTAGTAAAACTGAATAAAATGTTAAAAATAAATCTTCTGACACCAGAAATGGTAATGATGATGAAATATTGTTAATGAAGTGGTGAAAAGATATTATAAGGAATCCATGTATAATTTTATATATGTTATTATTTTTCAATTATAATTTTTTAAAAAATTTATATATTTCTGTATAGTAGGTTAAAATCTCTCACAAAGCATGTCAGACATGATGTAAGATATTTCTATTATAATCTCAATTTTTTCTGGAATTTTAAGTTCATATTTCCATTGGGATAATTATATGATCCTAATAAATTAAAACTAAGTTATTTTCTAATAAATTTTTAATTGTGGGTGTTTATTATCTTCATTCCTTTTAATTACATACATTTTCATTTACATTGTACAAACAGACAATCTATTAAAGTTTAGCTTCTTGGAAATAAGTTATATCATACCAAAATAGATATAAATTTATTTTAAACCACTTTAAAGTCTTGATAATTGGTTAATTATATTTACCATTACTGAATCTCATAACCTATAGACATACATCAAAGGAAAGGGTGAGCATAAGGCCCAGTAAAGAAAATTTAGGGAAATAGTATACATGTGACCATGAAAAATATATACAAGAAATTAAAGAATAAAGACATGGGAAAATTAAAAATGGGCATATAATAATAAAATGAACTTTAACAATAACATGGATATGTTTCTAAAAAAATTAAATAATAAATTCATTTGCATATCACTATTTTTTGTTATTGAGGTTTTATATAAATTACCAGGGTTATTCACCCAATTATCGTAAAACATGTCATATATTGAGATTAATTTCATTAAAAAATTAAATTGAACAATATCAGGGATAAAAAATAATATTTAATAATTAGTGTTAGATACATATATAATAATAAAAAATTTCATAAATATCCCATGGAGAATAGAATAAACGGGCTTCGTATCAAAATCATTGTGTCTTAAAAAGTGTGTAAAGAACTTGATCATTATGGAATTCACAACCCACAAAAAGGGAATGTGGGTTTTATGAATGTAAACAAAAAAGTAAATAAATCATTTAAACATAATTTTTAATACATTTACATATTAAAGAAGGTATGGTATTCAAAAAAACAAAATAAAAGATAATTTCTTGAAAAGAAGATAAAAATTTGAGAAGTAAATTCAACAACATATGGGTTATAAGACATGGTTATTATAAAGGTTAGAAAGATATGGGACATGGGTGTCCCATTTATTAAAAATAATTTTACATTAAATGAATTAACAAAAATAAAATAAGATATAGTGAAAAAAATCATAATACATACACAAAAATCGGTTCATGAAATGAAGTGAAAATAATGATATTTCTATGACCTTGAAGTGTTGGTCCTAAAACATGAGTATTGGGACATTAGGGATTTAATTAAAACTTTATAAGAATCCTAGTGAGGTAAAAATACTAGAACATCATATAGGATGGAGTTTAAGAGAAATGAAATTGTAAAAGGTTTTGTATATATAGTAAAAGTGTATGATTTTTTTTATTAATTTTGAAGTGCAGTCCTTACAAACCTAGGTTGTGGGAAATGAAAAACAATGTGATTTACCACAATATTTTCTTATATTATTGGACATATTGGACATATTTTATTCTATTTTAATATATAAAATTCTCACAACATTTTTTATCACATATTTTATCATGTAACAAAAATTTTCAAAAAAATAATATTTTCAAAGGAAATGTTTCCATTTTAGAATTTGGAAAGTAAATTATAGGGTTAAATATTGATTAAAATATACAATAATACTTTATATTAACAAAATAAAATATTTTAAGTTGATTATTGTGTTTAATTAGTTATTACATAATCATGACATAATTATTAATTCATCAAACATACTGAAAACACAAACACTATTTTTACTATTCATATCAAAAATATAGATTTTTATAAAATTTTCATAAATAAAAAAAGATAATTTTCACATGATGAATTAAAAAATGAAATTATTTTATCAAAATAAATCCATAAATATGAGAATTATAAATTTTGAAAATAAAAATGCATAATTATTAAAAATAATAGGGGATTTAAAATGCATTGTAAAAGTTCTCGCACTTGAGAAAAATATTTTATCATTTATATTTATCTTAGAGTTTTTTCTTCAATATATTTTATTAAAAAAGTACTATTAATATTGTATTAGTTTATTATAAATATTCATATCTTTTATATGAAATATAATTTCAGTCTGAAAAATCAATTTCTCCAATTTCATCTAAATATTATTATGAAAAACCATTCTTAAAATAGAATTAATTGAATGATAATTTTATTTACCCAAAGGAAATACACATTAAATATCTAAGGGTGGTCCATGTAACGTCTTATAACAACTATGTAAGATTAAAGGGTAATTTGTGTGATGGTGATAGATTTATGGGGTGAGTTAACTAATATCCCCCAAGTGGTAATTTCCACTAACATGAACTTCTCCCATATAAGATTTTTTTTCAAGATTCAATTATTGAAGATCAGATTGGGCTTGGTCAAGAGTGAACCCCAGTGATTCTACATCCATCCCAAGGTCCTAAAAATGGTCTCCATATTTCAATACCCAACTATTCCGGGCCATTGTTTCCCATTTTTAAATAATTGTCCATTTTCATTTCAACTTTTAAAAAATAATTATAACATTACAATTATTATCAAGAGTATAGTTTCCAATGGTTGTGTTGACCTATAGTCATAATTGACCAATTTTCATACAGTAGTTGAAACCTAGTGGTCACATTTCAATTAATTCTCACATAAATATTAAAGATATATAGTTTTCTTGAGTAATGTAACACAAATTTTCGTGGGAAACAAATATTACTTAAAATGTATGGGTTGTTACATTATTCTCCACTTAAGAAATTTCATCACTAAAATTTCAAATAATTATCTTACTTTAAAAAAGGTGGTAGTAGCTTTTTATCATTGTCTCCTCTTGATCCCACATCACTTATATATATTTATGGTTCTCCCCAACACTTTGATGAGGTAGGAAGTCTTGTTTCATTTAATCATATCTCAACTATTCAAGATCTTTACTAGCTAGTAATCATTAGAGAGGTCATGTTCCAGTTTTACCACCGATTTATTTTTTACCTGTGAAGTTTTAAGTATGTACCAAATCAAGATATACACATGTAATAAATCATGAACTTGACCTATATTTTTTTGAAGTGTAAGATGATTGGACATTGATCCTATGTGATCAAGAATTTCATAAGGGCCAATGCACCTGGGGAAAAGAATCCCATTCTTCCAAAACCAAATGACTCTATTCTATGGTGAAAATGTATGGAGGAATTTGTCTCTAACTTCATACTCAAAATCCCTTAAATAGTTTTTAGTATAACACTTCTACTGACATTAAGTATCCTTTATATGTTGTTGGATGGCATGAAACTTTTCTGTCATCTCTTGAAAAATATCAAGCCCAAGAATTTATCTGTCCAACTTCATCCCAAAACATAGCTGTTATACATCAATTCACATATATAGATTCATAGATTCCCATATTAATACTCGAATGGAAGTTGTTGCTATAAGAGAACTCAAATAATGGGAGGTGTTGATCTCATCGGCCTTTAAATTCCATTGAGCATGTTATAAGCATGTCCTATAGTGTTTTAATTGTCCTTTCTATTTGACCATCTATTTGGGGGTGATTTTCTATGCTGAAATTATATTTGTTACTCAGATCATGTTGAATACTTCTCTAAAATGTTGATGTGAACCTTGGATCATTATAAAAAATGATAGATAATTGTACCCCATGCATCCTTACCACTTCCATCATGTATATAATACCAAATTATTCAAGAGACAAATATTATAGAATATCGATGAAATGGTAATTATTAGTGAGATGATCCATTAGAACCCATATTGCATTGTTTTGTTTTGATGTTTGGGAAGACCAGAAAAAAAATCCATAGTGATATTGTCCCACATCCATGTTGGTATGGATAGTGGTTGTAATAACCCTTTAAAAAGTTGTTTCTATACCTTCGCTTTCTCACACACCAAAAAACATGTAGTTTTTTAGTAATCTCACTTTTCATGTTATCCCAATAACAATGACTACAATGATCCTACACATTTTAATGATCTGAGTATATATGGATATGGTAGATCTATAAGCTCCATCCATCAGATCCCACTTAATTTATGGAATAGATAGAACAAAAATACTTTTAAAAAATTTTAGTACACCATCTTGGTCAATATTGGACTTAGGAAACATACCATTATTCACAACCTCTATCTTCTTCTATAACAATGAATATTCTCTTTGATATTTCTTGATGTTCTCTAGTAATGATGTTTGGGAAATCATTTGGGATAGATTTGATGATGTCCCTTCCCTCATGATTCAAATATAAAAATTTACTATGTCATTGCTCAATGGATCTCCTTGAATCCTCATCATTTCCATATTAACATGTTATTTCCTTCTTAACCCATAAACAATGTTGTTTTATATTCTGGGGTTACATTGAATTGAAAAATAATAGTTTTTAGGAAGATCTAACTATCTCCTAGATCTCATGTTTAATTTCTTTTTCTTGAAAATATACATCAAAATTTAATGGTCTGTATATATATCACATTTCTCTATATAAAGATAGTGCATCCATATTTATATAGTAAACATAACTGCATATATCTCCAACCCATGTATCACCTAATTTGAATGAATTGGATTTGACTATTAATGTGAATAAAAAATCACATTTTTATATTTCATGTGAAAGAACCCAAGCCCTTTAAAAGAAGAATTATAATTAATAATAAATCCTTCTCTGAGAGAGGTTAGGGTTAACATAAGTACAATAATCAATATATTATTCATCCCTGAGGAGAATTATTCAGACTCCTCTATCTAGATGAACATGGACCCTTTTTATGGTAACATGGGTAGAGGATTTGAAATTAAAGAAAAGTTTTTAACAAACCTCATATAATATCATACTAAACCATGGAAACTACGAATCTGAGTCATTGTTATAATATAAGACAACTCCTCTAAATCATTTTTCGTATTAGGAATAATTGAGATTCCTTAATTAGTTTTAATGTTCCCTTCAATGGAAATATATTTTTACCAAAATTCACATTTTCTAAACATTCCAAATAGCCTCTCCTTCCAAAGAGTTTTCAATATAACCCATATATTATCTTCATAATCCTAAGAAGTTTTAGAATATATCAGAATATCATGTATAAAAACTACCAAATATTTAACAAGGTATTCCTTAAATATTCTATTAATCAAATCCATAAATATAAAAGGTTCATTAACAAGATAAAGGGTGTAAAAATAAACTCATAATGCCCAAATATTAGTCCGAATATAGTAATTGGAATATGTTCATTTTTAACTGAATATTAATGATAACTCGAACGAAGATCAATATGGGGGAATAACTGAGACCCAAAAAGATTATCAAATAAATCATTAATCCATGAAAGAGGGTACTTGTTCTAAACTATGTTATTATTAAGTTCTCTATAATCAATGTGTAACTGCATTGAACTGTGCTTATATTTAACAATAAGAATAATTTCTCCCCGAGGAAACACACTTGGATAGATACGACCCTTCTCTAAAATATCTTTACATTTTTTCCACAATTCCTCTAGTTCCACATTTTCCATTCTATACAAGTTATTTGATATTTTTTTCGATCTAGGAATGAGTTCAGCGGAGAACTCTACCTCACTTTCTCGAGGAGTTCAAGGTAACACCTATAGAAATACATCAATGTATTCTTGAATGATGGGGATTCTTTCTATTCATATAATTTTATTCAATTCTATATAAACACAAATCATATACATAAAGAAGACCACATGAGGATGTTCTAGAAAAATCTTATGTCAAGATATCTCTCCATTAGAAATAACTTTTGGTTTTCAATCCAAGACTACTGGTATTTCATACTTCTATAGTTGATCTTAAAATTATAATTTGAGATCCAACACACCCATATTATAGTGTCAAAATATAGTATTGGAATGGGTACTAGATTTTTGATGATATTGTGCTCTCCAAAGCCAATACGGGAGTTTGTATACACTGTTCATGGTTGGATAATCCCTCCAGGATTCTTGATTGATAAATATTATTCTATTAGTTTAGTGATAGATTATATATTCTTTGAAAATATGGATGAAATACTGTAATGCATAGAACAAAAGCTAAAAAATGAAATTTCTATCTTTTATAGAACAAAGAGAGTACCTTACACCACATAATTTAGAGCTTCAACATGAGTTGTCATGATATAAATTTCCAGAACTTTCTCTATTGTCCTATGTTATTGTTATTGGTGATTATCCTCTGTTATATTCTGATTTGAAGAATGGCAGGAAATGTTCCCAAGAAATCCAAGCATATAACATTGGACTTCAAGATGGGATTTCACCATCTCCCCTTTATCATTAGTGTTGAGAATTTGTTATTCACCTCATTATGATAGTTTTGAGAGATATGGACTTCTCTTCTACACTTGTGACATTTTATATTCCAAATAAATCATTACCCAAATTCTTCTTCTAACATTTGTTACATGGGGAAGTTTCATTTTCTTTCCTCCTATTACATGATCAAATTTTATCCCAAATCATTTATACATTAATATATTATTTTCATTCAATCTATGTTACCATTATGTCTCTCCAAACTCTAATTCATTATTCATAGGACTTTTCACTATGTCCTCAATGTTTTCATAGTCTCAACTAGATATATTCTTCAATATATGGGGTCTTATTACACTGAATAATCTATCAATATTTACATTAGTATCCATGAAAATTATATATATGTAATGATAATTTCTGATAATGTTTATATCATATCTTTCAATATATTCATTTTTCTTCTACTCCAGCTCTAGGATTTCCTTCTCTATTTTAATTCACATCGAATGAGGATTTTTTTTGAAAAAGGATCAATTTAACTCTTCTAACATCATAAAATCTATATTCCTTATCAGATTTAAGTTTTTCATTAGTGTCTAACACTGATTAGCTTCTCCCTTTAAGTGCTACACATATTGGTTGTTTTTCCCTTAATCTGAACAAAAGAGTATAGAAAAATATTTTCTATAGATCTTATCCATTATTCATCAATAACTTAGTTTATGGATCCATTAAAAGAAGGTGGAAGAAGAAAAAAAAAGTAATCAATATAAATTTGTTCCCTTCAAGGTGCATTAGCTATCTTGACTTGATTCAAGTTATCTCTCATAACATGGGCCACTTGGTTAATAATTATCATGAATTTTTCAATTCCAAAATCTATTAGAGGGCCATCAGCCCATGATCTATTACACTCACTATTTATATGGTTTCTACTATCTCTATCCATTTTATAAAATAATAAAAAATTATTGATAAATGATTTTTTTAGAATATTATAATTATAATGAAATTTTATATGTAAACAATCATGATTAAATATTGTTATTTTTTTACAAAAATTACATTTTTTATAAATCCATTATAATGGTTCTTAAAAATCTTGTTATTAACAAAAAATATACCATGGGAGTGTCAAAATAGGATTTTAGCAAGTAAAATTATCGTGCACCAGTTACTATTTATGTCTGGAATAATGTGGTGTTTTTAGATTTTACCTATAGATTCATCTATTCCAGAGCCACATCCAATTGTTCATATCCAGATAGGGATTTCACTGTTCAAAAACCACTTATTAATTCACCAAAATACTAGGATGTATTCCTATATTTTAACTTATACCTTGGGTTATTATTGTCACGAACTATCCTCGGGGCACGTGTCGTGACTACCCCCAGCCCGCCTTCCATAGGCCAGGGGCTGGTGGCTAGAATCATGGCGTAAATCCGCTAAACAGGGAAGGAATTTCCCTTGTAAAGTAAACAACCGACACTGCTTATGTATATGCCCATACATATACCTAAGTCATCAATTCCCATTCGGCTCTAACATCTGAGCCCAAGCACAACCCAGTCCACATGGGAAATCAAAACGTATACTCACACAGAATAGCACAACACAATCCACGAAGGAGAGAAAAAGTAATTCACATAGGATAGCTCAACATAATCCACAAGGAGAGTAAACAGTAAATCCACATAGGATAGTTCAACACAATCCACAAAGGAGAGTAAGCAGTAAATCCACACAAGATAGTTCAACACAATCCACAAAGGAGATTAAATAGTAAATCCACACAGGATAGTTCAACACAATCCACAAAGGAGACTAAACAGGATTCAGCTCACACAGGTATACTTCGTCAAAAAGGTGAAAGGGATGATCAGATATAGATACTGAATCATCTAAGCTGGGACCCACCGAGGATACAAGACCAGCTGTCTTCATTGATTCATCTATGTTGGGACCCACATAGGATACGAGACCTGAACTGAGTCATCTAAGTTGGGACCCACATAGGATACAAGACCAGAATGGCTGGGACCCACATAGGATACAAGACCAGCACTCTTCATTGATTCATCTATGCTGGGACCCACATAGGATTCAAGACCAGCACTGAATCATTTAAGCTGGGACCCACATAGGATACAAGACCAGCATGGCTAGGACCCACATAGGATACAAGACTAACACTCTTCATTGATTCATCTATGCTGGGACCCACATAGGATTCAAGACCAGCACTGAATCATCTAATCTGGGACCCACATAGGATACAAGACCAGCATCGCTGGGACCCACATAGGATACAAGACCATCACTCTTCATCGATTCATCTATGCTGGGACCCACATAGGATTCAAGACCATCACTGAATCATCTAAGCTGGGACCCACATAGGATACAAGACCAGCATGGCTGGGACCCACATAGGATACAAGACCAACACTCTTCATCGATTCATCTATGCTGGGACCCACATAGGATTCAAGACCAGCACTGAATCATCTAAGCTGGGACCCACATAGGATACAAGACCATCATGGCTGAGACCCACATAGGATACAAGACCAGTACTCCTCATCATCGCAGTCCACTGAGGATCTCTGCACAGTCGTCATCGTCGAAGTCGTAGCCAACACTAGGGTTCCCGCACACAGCAAGCTCGTTCGGGAGGGTCCGATGCACGAGCTGAGAGGCTGATACATCAACTGACACAAGGACCAGAGTTGATGTATCCAAAAGTTCCGTATCGTCAACAGGAACTCAACGCAACAGATGGCGCATCAATCGGACGCCCGGTCTGAGAGTTATTGGCCTTTTCGTTCCGGGGACCCGGTTGGTTTTTAAAGCAAAACCAACCCGACCGTATCCCACCTCCATCTAAACCTTGGACGGAGTATTCCAAAAGATCCGTCTCACTAAGAGGAACTCAACCAAGTCGACGGCACGTCAATCGGACGTCCGGAGCTGAAGATATGAGTGTTTCTGCTCCGAGGGACCGGTTGGTTTCATGTACGAACCAACCCGGCCGAACTCAATGTATTCCGAAACCTTGAGTACGATATACCGAAACGACCGTCTCGATTCAAGGATCGCGTTTCCGCTAACATCGTGTCAATCAGAGGTCCGTAGCCCAAGTTATGGGTGTTTGAACCAAATCAGTCCGAAAACAGGGGGTCTGGGCCCGGGGTGACCCGGCACGACCCCCCTGGGTCGGCCCAAACCGGGTCGACCCGAATCGGGCGACCCGATCCGGGTCCGACCCGGCTGGGCCCGTCCTGGCTCAGTCCGGCCCGACCGGCCGGCTGCGGCTCGTCCAACATGGCCAAGACGAAACGTGGAGCGGGGTGCGCAACTCCCCCGCCCGCCGC
The DNA here is from genome assembly GCA_963277665.1 of Viscum album. Lineage (NCBI taxonomy): Eukaryota > Viridiplantae > Streptophyta > Magnoliopsida > Santalales > Viscaceae > Viscum > Viscum album. The sequence goes on along the minus strand of OY728121.1, from coordinate 1,947,261,055 downwards.
TAATTGAGGCCGGCGGCGGATCCGCCGGCCACCAACCCTCCGGCGGCACGCCGGCGCGGCGCGCCGCCTCCTCCTTCCTTAGACCACCAAACGCGCTCCGGTGGTCCGTTTCTCCTGCCGTCTTTTCCTATGGTCCCCCCGGGACCCCACCTTCACTGTGAAGGGATTCAAACGCCATAACGGCCTGCTTCGTTGTCGCCCGTCAATCCACACATCAAAACGAATAGCGTCGCCTTTGTGGTTTTCCAGCGCGACCCGATGGCGCCGCGCCCCTTCGCCATGGCCCGACTCCGACCGCGGACTTGTTCGCAATCCTCGGTGTGGCGCGCCGACGTCGTGTTTCTTCATCGTGCCCGCATCGTTCACGTCTCCTTCCGCTCAAGCGCGGTGCAACGATGCATTACTGTCTTCGCTAATCAAACGAAGAATAGAAAATGGGAGAGGGGTATCAGTCGTGTTTGTGCGGACCGATCCCCTCCTGTTATATCGATAGCAGTTGGCCGAAACGTAAAACGTTTAACCTTCACAATTTTTAATTTTAAAAAAAAATTGGAACATGGCCGTCAGATTTATTTTTCATATATAAAGGAAAGAATCACCAACTTAAAAATATTCAAACCGCTACCTCGGTTCAAGAACGGTGCACACACGTTCTTCGCGGAAATGATCGTCGCGGAGGGAGGGGATCGTCACATCGTCGCGGTATCCGGCGTTGCATCGACGAACTTGTCGCTGCCGATCGAAGGTTGTCGCAGGGTTGGATTGTCACTGAAGAATGTCTCGGAATAAGAATCGTCGGCGTCACGGAACTTGGCATCGCGTCGTCGATTTCTGAGGGCTCAGTGTTCTTCGTGTTCTTCGCATTCTTCGCGAAGAAGGATGAAGAAATCTTGGTTTCTGTCAAATCCTCTCAACGAACATTTTTCCAGAAGTCGTGTGTTGGTCTTATTTTATTATTACGCCAACGGATTTCAAACAGGTTAAGAAACTAATAAATTAATTCATAGGATTAATTCAACGAATAAAACCACCCAATTAATTCAATGAATAAAACCGCCCAATTAATTGGTGCGTTAAGAAAATAAGAAAACACATCAGTTGACTTTCATAATGAAGGGTTTTCGCGGGTGCGTTACTTAGCGGAAAGAAACGGTGGGGCTCGTGCGGGCCCCACCCCACAAATATCCTACGAAATGGGTAGGATATTTTGGATTGCACCCTATCCATTTCAAATGATCTTAAACAGCTTAAAGTGGTCTTTAAGCAGCTTTAAGTGAAATAAAAATAAAATTGTCGCACAACTTTATTTTATTTAATAACTTAAAACCCAAAAATTAAAAACCACAAACGAGAAAACGCAACTCTAGAAGAGGAGTTTCTAAGAAATTACCGGCGCTGCGATTCCATCGGTGCCCTCAGAATTCGATTCCGGGCACCGGTTCAAAATTTAGAAAAACCTGCTCGTCCGTTCACTGAACGTACCCGAGCCAAACTTCGGAAAATTATTCTGGGCACACCGGGCCTCGGAATCAGGTGCCGTCAGAAGCTGCGTTCTTGTAAAATTCCAAATAAAATTAAGAAAAACATTTCCTTGAAATTTACGGGTCTTAACATTACTCCCACAACAGGGATTTACGTCCCCATAAAGATTCACCACAAACATAGGGATACAAAGGCGGTACTGAGCACGTATCTGAGCCTCCCGCTCCCAAGTGCTCTCCTGGAGGTTCCTGAGCATCCATATGAAGCACACTAGAGGAACTGATCATCCATGTAGGACCTACTCCTATCAATCCTCGATCTCCACTGGGACCTCCGCAAAAGTCGCCCAATCATCAAAGGCCAACTCTCCATGGTCAAAGATTTGCGTCGGCTCATGCACGTATCTCCTCTGCTGAGATACGTGGAAGACGTCGTGCACCCGGTGCAACTGTGGTGGTAGAGCCAGGTGATAAGACATCTTTCCAATCCTGATGAGGACCTGGAAGGGTCTGATGAAGCATGAAGACAACTTTCCACCTCGGCCAAACCTCCATAATACACGTCGAGGTGAGACCCGCATGAAGACGTGGTTTCCATCCTCGAACTCAAGTGGCCTCCGCCTCCTGTCAGCATAGGACTTCTGTCGGCTCTGAGCTATACTCATCCACTCCTGGATGACCTGGACCTTCTCTATCGTAGCCTGGACCATCTCCGGCCCCACAAGTGCTACTAAGATTTCTTCTTTGCCGGTAAGATAAATCTGGTCTCATCCCCTGGATGAACCACTTCCTTTTCCTAATACAATCAATCCCGACATGGATGGTACTAATCCATACCAAGGATGACTTCATAAGGCCTCGACGCTACTACAAAAAGATCCAACCGTTACTCTCGCCTCCAAGGGTTGAGTCACACTGTCGGCATCAGTGTCTGGTAACTAGGTCTCCTCTAGTAGATGTCTCACAATTGAGGGTCACGTCAACAGTCTAAACTGGAACCTCTTAGTAACAACACAAAAGAGGACAGGAATGGAAACATCAGAAAGCTTTGTGTCTTTTATTATTGCAGCTCATAATACAAAGATGCTACACAATAGCAATAAGGAACTAGAAGTACAAAGGACGTATCCACTAGTTACACTCCTATCCATTTGCTCCTAGAGCTCCATGATCGAAGGCCTCAGCTGCCTGAAGCTGAGCTCTCCCATGTCCACCAACTTCTTACGGTCGGGGCGGACCTCCTGGTGGTGGCGGTGGCAACACCTCGAAGTGTCTCCCACCATCTGCTACTCGGCCAGCTCCTCTGCCTCGTCCGCCTGCACCCCGCGGACCACCGTGGCCAAACCTCTGTCTGGGAGGTACCTCTACCACATGCTTCTCATCTGTAAGACGAGTCGGGAAGTCTAGAGCCATGTGACCTCTCCCACTGCATGCGTAGCAATGCTTGCCTCTCGTGTAGCTAGCTCTCCTTCGGATGCCCCACACAACCGAATCTTCATCCTGAGACTGCCCATCTGACGGTCTGGCCCGTTTGGACCTCTGTGTCACCTGTCTACTGCCAGCTGCAGAAGACCCTGCTACGGGCCGTCCTGTAGAGGGTCCTGTCACTAGAGCCTACTCGACGAGAAAACTCTCCACTAGAAGGGATCTCTCCAACACCTCTTCCTGTGTCGGAATGTTGAGGGAGATCATCGAAGCCCTGATCTCGTTCCTCAGTCCCTGCTCGAAGGTCCGGGCCTGGAAGAACGGGTCCCGTACCATATCGGTGGAGTAGCACGAGATATCAGTAAATCTCGCCGAGTACTGGGCCACTGTCATACTGCCCTGCCGTAGTTGTAGCAGCTCTTGGATGCGCACTGCACGGAGGGTGGCTGGGACGAACGCAGAGCGAAAGATTCTCTCAAAGTCCGTCTAGAGGAGAGACGTCTCGTCGTGCACCTGGAGCATCAAGCTCCACCATCTGCCTGCATCTGCATGTAGGAGGCTCGCTGCGAGGATCACCATGAGGTCTGCTAGTGTCCTCACTAATCTGAAAACCCGTACAATTTCCTTCAGCCAGTCCTCCGCTGCCTGGGGGTTCGTCTCCCCGTGGAACCTAGGCGGTCGCTGATGCTGAAACTCGTGCAGCGTGCTAAGGCGACGTGCTTCATCAGTGGCTGGGGCTGGTAGCATTGGTGGCTCGGCGGGTAAAGGTACCGGCGGTGCCTCTGCCAACAACGAGCCCTGCACCGAGCCCTCGTCGCTCGGTGGGCTGTCATCACGCTCCACTCTCAGAACCCTAGCTGGCTGCCGTCGTGGGGCCATCCTGAAAAGAAACAGGTGCACCATGGTCAGAACTGTATACCTGGTGAGCTGACACAAGTAATCACAAAGAAAACTTGAACACACATGCAATCAATTTTTTCGTGCATTAAGTCGGAAATCAGAAGTCAGGGTCCTGGTGTACGGATACGTCGGCCACCGCACCAACACTGGACTCCCTGGACTGATAACCACACCCAATACGCTGAACACTATTACTTCACACAGATGAAAGATTAGAGTCTGCAGTAGAACCGAACTCCTCTGATACCAATTTGTCACGACCCGTCATCGGGGCCCGTGTCGTGACTACCCCAAGCCCGCCTTCAATAGGCCAGGGGCTGCCGACTAGCACCAAGGCGTAAATCCGATAAACAGGGAAGGCATTTCCCTTGTAAAGTAATCAACCGACACTGCTTAGGTATATGCCCATACATATTCTTAAGTCATCAATTCCCGTTCGACTCTAACATCCGAGCCCAAGCACAACCCAGTCCACACGGGAAAGCAAAACGTATACTCACACAAAATAGCATAACACAATCCATGAAGGAGAGCAAAAGTAATCCACATAGGATAGCTCGACACAATCCACAAGGAGAGTAAACAGTAAATCCACACAGGATAGTTTAACCCAATCCACAAAGGGGAGTAAACAGTAAATCCACACAGGATAGTTCAACACAATCCAAAAAGGAGAGTAAACAGTAAATCCACACAGGATAGTTCAACACAATCCACAAAGGAGAGTAAACATGATTCAGCTCACATAGGTATACTTCGTCAAAAAGGTGAAAGGGATGATCAGATATAGATACGGAATCATCTAAGCTGGGACCCACTGAGGATACAAGACCAGCTGTCTTCATTGATTCATCTATGCTGGGACCCACATAGGATACAAGTCCAGCACTGAATCATCTAAGCTAGGACCCACATAGGATACAAGACCAGCATGGCTGGGACCCACAGAGGATACAAGACCAGCACTCTTCATTGATTCATCGATGCTGGGACCCAAATAGGATTCAAGACCAGCACTGAATCATCTAAGCTGGGACCCACATAGAATACAAGACAAGCATGGCTGGGACCCACATAGGATACAAGACCAGCACTCTTCATTGATTCATCTATGTTGGGACCCACATAGGATTCAAGACCAGCACTGAATCATCTAAGATGGGACCCACATAGGATACAAGACCAGCATGGCTGGGACCCACATAGGATACAACACCATCACTCTTCATCGATTCATCTATGCTGGGACCCACATAGGATTCAAGACCAGCACTGAATCATCAAAGCTGGGATCCACAGAGGATACAAGACCAGCATGGATGGGACCCACATAGGATACAAGACCAGCACTCTTCATCGATTCATCTATGCTGGGACCCACATAGGATTCAAGACCAGCACTGAATCATCTAAGCTAGGACCCACATAGGATACAAGACCAGCATGGCTGGGACACACATAGGATACAAGACCTGCACTCTTCATCATCACAGTCCACTGAGGATCTCTGCACAGTCGTCGTCGTCGAAGTCGCAGCCTGCACTAGGGTTCCCGCACACAGCAAGCTCGTTCGGGAGGGTCCGCTCCACGAACCGAGAGGATGATACATCAACTGAAACAAGGTCCAGATTTGATGTATCCAAAAGTTCCGTATTGTCAACAGGAACTCAACGCAATAGACGGCGCGTCAATCGGACGCCCAGTCTGAGAGTTAGTGGCTTTTTCGTTCTAGGGCCCCGGTTGATTTTTAAAGCGAAACCAACCCGACCGTATCCCACCTGCGTCCAGACCTCGGGCGGAGTATGCCAAAAGATCCGTCTCAGTAAGAGGATCTCAACCAAGTCGGCGGTAGGTCAATCGAATGTCCGGAGCTCAAGATATGAGCATTTACGCTGCGAGGGCCCGATTGGTTTCGTGTACGAACCAACCCGGCCGAACACAAAGTATTCCGAAAACATAAGTGCGATATACCGAAACGACCGTCTCGATCCAAGGATCGCGTTGCCGCTGACAGCGCATCAATCGGAGGTCCGTATCCCATTTTATGGGCATTTGAACCAACTTAGTCCGAAAACAGGGGGTCTGGGCTCGGGGCGACCTGGCCCGACACCCCCTGGGTCGGCCCGAACCGGGTCGACCTGACCCGGGTCTGACCCGGCTGGGACCGGCCCGGCTCGGCCCGGCTCGGTCTGGCTCGGTCCGGCCCGACCGGCCGGCCGCGGCTCGGCCATCATGGCCGAGCCGAAACGCGGAGCGGGGTGCGCGACTCCCCCACCCTCCGCTAATTGAGGCCGGCGGCGGATCCGCCGGCCGCCAATTCTCCGGCGGCGCGCCGCCGCCGCCGCGTCCTTCCGCAGACCATCAGACGTGCTCTGGTGGTCCGTTTCTCCTGCTGTCTTCACCTATGGTCCCCCCGGGACCCCACATTCACTGCGAAGGGATTCAAACGCCATAACGTCCTTCTTCGTCATCATCCATCAATCCAAACGTCAAAATGAATAGCGTCGTCTTTGTGGTTTTCCAGTGCGACCCAATGGCGCCGCGCCCCTTCTCCGTGGCCCGACTCCGACCGCGGCCTTGTTCGCAATCCTCGGCGCGGCGCGACAGCATCACGTTTCTTCGTCGTGGCCCGCATCGTTCACATCTCCTTCCGCTCAAGCACGGTGCAATGATGCATTACCGTCTACTCTAATCAAACAAAGAATAGCAAAGGGGGGAGGGGTATCAGCCTTGTTTGTGCGGACCGATCCCCTCCCGTTATATCGATAGCAGTAGGCCGAAACGTAAAACGTTTAACATTCACAATTTTTAATTTAAATTAAAAAATTGGAACATGGCTGTCAGATTTATTTTTCATATTTGAAGGAAAGAACACCAACTTAAAAATATTCAAAACCCTACCTCGGTTCAGTAACGGTGCACACGCATTCTTCACGGAAATGATCGTCACAGAGGGAGGGGATCATCGCGTCGTCGCGGTATCCGGCGTTGTGTCGATGAACTTGTCGCTGCCGATCGAAGGTTGTCGAGGGGTTGGATTTTCACAGAAGGATGTCGAAGAAGAAGAATCACCGGCGTCGCGGAACGTGGCGTCGCGTCGTCGATTTCTAAGGGCGCGACTTTCGTCACGTTCTTCGCGTTCTTCCCGTTCTTCGTGAAGAAGGATGAAGAACTCTTGGTTTCTATCAAATCCTCTCAACGAACATTTTCCCAGAAGTCGTGTGTTGGTGTTATTTTATTATTACGCCAACAGATTTCAAACAGGTTAAGAAACGAATAAATTAATTCATATAATTAATTCAACGAATAAAACCGCCCAATTAATTCAACGAATAAAACCACCCAATTAATTGGTGCGTTAAGAAAATAAGAAAACACGTCAGTTGACTTTCATAATGACGGGTTTTCGCGGGTGCGTTACTTAGCGGAAAAAAACGGTGGGGCTCGTTCGGGCCCCACCCCACAAATATCCTACCAAATGGGTATGATATTTTGGATTGCACCCTATCCGTTTCAACTGAGCTTAAACAGCGTAAAGTGGTCTTTAAGGAGCTTTAAGTGAAATAAAAATAAAATTGTCGCACAACTTTATTTTATTTCATAACTTAAAACCCAAAAATTAAACACCACAACTGAGCAAATGAAACTCCAAAAGAGGTGTTTCTAAGGAAATACCGGAGCTGCGATTCCATCGGTTCCCTCGGAATTTGATTCCGGGCAACGGTTCAAAAGTTAGAAAAACCCGCTCGTCCGTTCACTGAATGTACCCGAGCCAAACTTCGGAAAATGATTCCGGGCACACCGGGCCTCAGAATCAGGTGCCGTCAGAAGCTGCGTTCTTTTAAAATTCCAAAGAAAAGTAAGAAAAAAATTTCCTTGAAATTTACGGGTCTTTACATTACTCCCACCACATAGCTTTACGTCTCCGTAAAGCTTCACCACAAACTTAGGGATACAAAGGCGGTACTGAGCACGTATCTGAGCCTCCCGCTCCCAAGTGCTCTCCTAGAGGTTACCGAGCTGCCATCTGAAGCGAACTAGAGGAACCGATCGTCCACGTATGACCCGCTCCTATCGATCCTCGATCTCCACTGGGACCTCCACAAAAGTCTCCCCATCATCAAAGGCCAGCTCTCTGTGGTCAAAGATTTGCGTCGGGTCGTGCACGTATCTCCTATGCTGAGATACGTGGAAGACATCGTGTACCCGGTGCAAATGTGGTGGTAGATCCAAGCAATAATCCAACTTTCCTATCCTGCTGAGGACCTAGAAGGGTCCGATGAAGCATGGAGACAACTTGCCACCTTGGCCAAACCTCCGTAATACACGTCGAGGTGAGACCCGCATGAAGACATGGTCTCTATCCTCGAACTCAAGTGTCCTCCGCCTCCTGTCAGCATAGGACTTCTGTAGGCTCTGAGCTATACTCATCCGCTCCTGGATGACCTGGACCGTCTCTGTCGTGGCCTGGACCATCTCCGGCCCCACAAGTGCTGCTAAGATTTCTTCTTTGCCGATAAGAGAAATCTGGTCTCATCCCCTGGATGAACCACTTCCTTTTCCTAATACAGTCAATCCCGACATGGATGGTACTAATCCATACCAAGGATGACGTCGTAAGGCCTCGACGCTACTACCAAGAGATCCAACCGTTACTCTCGCCTCCAAGGGTTGAGTCACACTGTCAGCATCAGTGTGTGGTAACTGGGTCTCCTCTAGTAGATGTCTCACAAGTGAGGGTCAAGTCAACAGTCTAAACTGGAACCTCTTAGTAACAACACAAAAGAGGACAAGAATTAAAACATCACAAAGGTATGCGTCTTTTATTATTGCAGCTCATAATACAAAGACGCAACACAATAACAACAAGGAACTAGAAGTACAAAGGACGTATCCACTAGTTCCGCTTCTGTCCATTTGCTCCCAGAGCTCTATGATCGAAGGACTCAGCTGCCTGAAGCTGATCTCTCCCATGTCCACCAACTTCCTACGGTCGGGGAGGACCTCCTGGTGGTGGCAGTGGAAACACCTCGAAGTGTCTCCCACCATCTGCTACTCGGCCATCTCCTCTGCCTCATCCGCCTGCACCCTGCGGACCACCGTGGCCGAACCTCTGTCTGGGAGGTCCCTCTACCACCTGCTGCTCATCTGTATGACGAGTCGGGCAGTCTCGAGCCATGTGACCTCTCCCACTGCAAGCGTAGCAATGCTTGCACTTCGTGTAGCTAGATCTCCTTCGGGTGCCCCGCACAACTGAATCTTCATCCTGAGACTGCCCATCTGAAGGACTGGCCCGTTTGGACCTCTGCGTCACCTGTCTACTTCCAGCTGTAGAAGACCCCGCTATGGGCCATCCTGCAGAGGGTCCTGTCACTAGAGCCTACTCGGCGAGAAAACTCTCCACTAGATGGGCTCTCTCCAACACCTCTGCCTGTGTCGGAATGTTGAGGGAGATCATCGAAGCCCTGATCTTGTGCCTCAGTCCCTACCTGAAGGTCCGGGCCCGGAAGAACGGGTCCCATACCATATCGGTGGAGTAGCTCGAGAGATCAGTAAATCTCGTCAAGTACTGGGCCACTGTCATGCTAACCTGCCGTAGCTGTAGCAGCTATTGGATGCGCACCGCACGGAGGGTGGCTGGGAAGAACTCGGAGAGGAAGATGCTCTCAAAGTCCGTCTAGAGGAGAGATGTCTCGTCGTGCACCTGGAGCATCAAGCTCCACCATTTTCCTGATGCCGCGTGCAGGAGGCTCACAGCGAGGATCAGCATGAGGTCTGCTGGTGTCCTCACTAATCTGAAAACCCGTACAACTGCCTCCAGCCAGTCCTCCGCTGCCTGGGGAATCATCTCCCCGTGGAACCTAGGCGGTCGCTGGCACTGAAACTCGTGCAGCGCGTTAAGGCGACGTGCATCGTTAGCGGCTGGGCCTGGTAGTATCGGTGGCTCGGCGGGTAAAGGTACCGCTGGTGCCTCTGCTGACAAGGAGCCCTGGAATGAGGCCTCGTCGCTCGGTGGGCTGTCATCACGCTCCACTCTCGGAACCCTAGCTGGCTGCTGTCGTGGGGCCATCCTGAAAAGAAATAGGTGCACCACGGCCAGAACTGTATACCTGGTGAGCTGACACATGTAATCACAAAGAAAACATGAACACACATGCAATCAATGTTTTCGTGCATTAATTCGGAAATCAGAAGTCATGGTCCTAGTGTACGGATACGTCGGCCACCGCACCAACACTGGACACCCTGGACTGATAACCACACCCAATACGCTGAACACTATTGCTTCACACAGAAGAAATATCAGAGTCTGCGGTAGAACCGAACTCCTCTTATACCAATTTGTCACGACCCGTCCTCGGGGCCCGTGTCATGACTACCCCAAGCCTGCCATCCATAAGCCAGGGGCTGGCGACTAGCACCAAGGCGTAAATCCGATAAACAGGGAAGGCATTGCCCTTGTAAAGTAAACAACCGACACTGCTTAGGTATATTCCCATACATATACCTAAGTCATAAATTCCCGTTCGGCTCCAACATCCGAGCCCAAGCACAACCCAGTCCACATGGGAAAGAAAAATGTACACTCACACAGAATAGCACAACACAATCCACGAAGGAGAGAAAAAGTAATCCACATAGGATAGCTCAACACAATCCACAAGGAGAGTAAACAGTAAATCCACACAGGATAGTTCAACACAATCCACAAAGGAGAGTAAACAGTAAATCCACATAGGATAGTTCCACACAATCCACAAAGGAGAGTAAACAGTAAATCCACAAAGGATAGTTCAACACAATCCACAAAGGAGAGTAAACAGGATTCAGCTCACACATGTATACTTCGTCAAAAAGGTTAAAGGGATGATTAGATATAGATACTGAATCATCTAAGATGTGACCCACTGAGGATACAAGACCAGCTGTCTTCATTGATTCATCTATACTGGGACCCACATAGGATACGAGACCAGCACTGAATCATCTAAGCTGGGATCCACATAGGATTCAAGACCAGCATGGCTGGGACCCACATAGGATACAAGACCAGCACTCTTCATTGATTCATCTATGCTGGGACCCACATAGGATTCAAGACCAGCACTGAATCATCTAAGCCGGGACCCACATAGGATAAAAGACCAGCATGGCTGGGACCCACATAGGATACAAGACTAGCACTCTTCATGGATTCATCTATGTTGGGACCCACATAGGATTCAAGACCAGCACTGAATCATCTAAGCTGGGACCCATATAGGATACAAGACCAGCATGGCTGGGGCCCACATAGGATACAAGACCAGCACTCTTCATCTATTCATCTATGCTGGTACCCACATAGGATTCAAGACCAACACTGAATCATCTAAGCTGGGACCCACATAGGACACAAGACCAGCATGGCTGGGACCCACATAGGATACAAGACCAGCACTCTTCATCGATTCATCTATGCTGGGACCCACATAGAATTTAAGACCAGCACTGAATCATCTAAGCTGGGACCCACATAGGATACAAGACCAGCATGGATGGGACCCACATTAGATACAAGACCCGCACTCTTCATCGTCACAGTCCACTGAGGATCTCTGCACAGTCGTCGTCGTCGAAGTCGCAGCCAGCACTAGGGTTCCCGAACACAGCAAGCTCGTTCGGGAGGGTCCGCTCCACGAGCCGAGAGGCTGATACATCAACTGACACAAGGTCCAGAGTTGATGTATCCAAAAGTTCCGTATCATCAACAGGAACTCAACGCAATAGACGACACGTCAATCGGACGCCCAGTCTGAGAGTTATTGGCTTTTTCGTTCTAGGGGCCCGGTTGGTATTTAAAGAAAAACCAACCCGACCATATCCCACCTGCGTCCTAACCTCGGGCGGAGCATTCCAAAAGATCCATCTCACTAAGAGAAACTCAACCAAGTTGACGGCACGTCAATCGGACGTCCGGAGCTCAAGATATGAGCGTTTCCGCTGCGATGGCCCAGTTGGTTTCGTGTAGGAACCATCCCAGCCGAACTCAAAGTATTCGTAAGCCTTGAGTGCGATATACCAAAACAACCGTCTCGATCCAAGGATCGCGTTGCCGCTGACAGCGCGTCAATCGGAGGTCCGTAGCCCAAGTTATAGGTGTTTGAACCAACTTAGTCCGAAAACAGGGGGTCTGGGCCCGGGGCGACCCGGCCCGACCCCCCCTGGGTCGACCCGAACCGGGTCGACCCAACCCAGGTCTGACCCAACCCAGGTCTGACCCGACTGGGCCTGACCCGGCCCGGCCCGGCTCGGTCCGGCTCGGTCCGGCCGGCCGCGGCTCGGCCAGCATGGCCGAGCCGAAACACGGAGCGGGGTGCGCGACTCCCCCGCCCGCCGCTAATTGAGGCCGGCGGCGGATCCGCCGGCCGCCAACCCTCTGGCAGCGTGCCGCCGCCGCCGGTCTCCAGCACCGCCACCTCCTTCTGCAGACCACCGGATGCGCTCTAGTGGTCCGTTTCTCCTGCCGTCTTCGCCTATGGTCCCCCCGGGACCCCACCTTCACTGCGAAGGGATTCAAACGCCATAACGGCCTGCTTCGTCGTCGCCTGTCAATCCGCACATCAAAACGAATAACGTCGTCTTTGTGGTTTTACAGCACGACCCGATGGCGCCGCGCCCCTTCGGCGCAGCCCGACTCCGACCACAGCCTTGTTCGCAATCCTCGGCGCTGCGCGACGACGTCACGTTTCTTAGTCGTGGCCCGCATCGTTCACGTCTCCTTCCGCTCAAGCGCGGTGCAACGATGCATTACCGTCTTCGCTAATCAAATGAAGAATAGCAAAGGGGGGAGGGGTATCAGCCGTGTTTGTGCGGACCGATCCCCTCCCATTATATCGATAACTGTTGGTCGAAACGTAAAACGTTTAACCTTCACAATTTTTAATTTAAATAAAAAAATTGGAACATGGCCGTCAGATTTATTTTTCATATATGAAGGAAAGAATCACCAACATAAAAAGATTCAAACCCCTACCTCGGTTCAGGAACGGTGCACGCAAGTTCTTCGCGGAAATGATCATCGCGGAGGGAGGGGATCGTCGCGTCGTCGCGGTATCCGGCATTGCGTCGACGAACTTGTCACTGCTGATCAAAGGTTGTCGCGAGGTTGGATTGTCACGGAAGAACGTCGCGGATGAAGAATCACCGGCGTCGTGGAACTTGGCGTCACGCCGTCGATTTCCGAGGGCTCGGCGTTCTTCGCGTTCTTCCCGTTCTTCGTGAAGAAGGATGAAAAACTCTTGGTTTTTGTCAAATCCTCTCAACGAAAATTTTCCCAGAAGTCATGTGTTAGTCTTATTTTATTATTCCGCCAACAGATTTCAAACATGTTAAGAAACAAATAAATTAATTCATAGAATTAATTCAATGAATAAAACCGCCCAATTAATTCAACGAATAAAACCGACCAATTAATTGGTGCGTTAAGAAAATAAGAAAACTCGTCAGTTGACTTTCATAATGACGGGTTTTCGCGGGTGCGTTTCTTAAAGGAAAGAAACGGTGGGGCTCGTACGGGCCCCACCCCACAAATATCCTACCAAATGGGTAGGATATTTTGGATTTCACCCTATCCGTTTCAACTGAGCTTAAATAGATTAAAGTGGTCTTTAAGTAGCTTTAAGTGAAATAAAAATAAAATTGTCACAAAATTTTATTTTATTTCATAACTTAAAACCCAAAAATTAAAAACCACAACTGAGGAAACGCAACTCCAGAAGAGGAGTTTCTAAGAAAATACAGGCGCTCCGATTCCATCGGTGCCCTCAGAATTCGATTCTGGGCACTGGTTCAAATGTTAGAAAAACCCGCTCGTCCGTTCACTGAACGTACCCGAGCCAAACTTCGGAAAATGATTCCGGGCACACCGGGCCTCGGAATCAGGTGCCGTTAGAAGCCGCGTTCTTGTAAAATCCAAAGAAAATTAAGAAAAAAATTTCCTAGAAATTTACAGGTCTTTAAAATTATTTATTTTTTCAAGTCCTAATTTTATCAACAAACTAATCCTTCCATTGATATAAATAATGAAATCCCACCTTTTTATTACATAAAATTTCATTTAATTGGAACAAAGAGTGGACCTTTTAAATATTATATGATTTGAAATAAGGTAAATAATACATGAAAACAAATATAATTCTTCTAATATACTAAAGATGATTCATTATTGGTCTATGGGAAGTAAATTCATGACATCTCTCATCCTGGGGACACAAATCAAAGGAAATGGTTAGCATTGGGCCTAATAAGGGAAAACAGGGGAAACCGTTCACATATAACCATGAGAAATGTCAAAAACAACATGAGGAATAAAAGAATGATCAAAGGAAAAAAAGGAATATGATAATAAAAAAACATTAATAATAACATGTATAAGTGTCTAAAACATTTAAATTAGACATTTATAAGCATATCACCACGATTTGGCGCCGAGGTTTTGAAAAACTTACCATGGTTATTCACCAAGGTATCGTAAAACATGTCACATCTAAGGATTAAATCTTATACCCAATGAATTGGATTTATATTAATAGGGTAAACAATTTATATATTTTAATTTATTATTTTCTACATATATCATAATAGAAATTTCTTAAATAACCCATGTATAATGAAATAAACAGTTTTCATATCAAAATCATGGCATTTTAAAAAGGTCTTAAATTAAATGATCTTATGTCATTCTCAACCAATAGAAAGTGATTGTCTATTTTATTTATGTCAATAACAGAATAAAACATGAAAATTTTATATCACTATGAATAAATTTTGAAATGAAATTGTTTTGGGTATTCAAAAAATGAAAATGAAAGACAATTTCTTGAAGAGAAGAGAGAAATTTTGAAAAGTAAATTTGGTAGCATAATGTGTATAAAAATGATTTTTAAAAAGTGTAAAAATTGACGGGACATGGGTATCCCATTTATAAAACAGAATTTGGATGTTTGATAATGAATACAAATGATATAAGGGATTGTGACCATAACATTTAGAAGACATATAAAAAAAGAGCTTCTTGAAATGAATAGAAAAGAAGGATATTATCCTTACCATGAAGAGTTGTTCCAAAACACGAGGATTGAGACCATGGGGGATTGAAGACACATTGGGAGGCCTCCTAGAGTAGTAAAAATACCCTAGCTTTATAGATAATGGATTTTAAGTGAATAAAAATAGATAAATTTGAGGGTATTTATTTCATAAGTTGATGATTTGTTTATTAATTTCCAAGTATAGTCATTGGAAACCTATATTGTGGAAAATAAAAACTCATGGGATTGACCATGGTATTTTCCAATGGTATAAGAAGAATGGGAAACATTTTATTCTAGTTAAAAAAATGTTTTTTCGAACATTTTATATTACTAATTTTTTCCCAGAAAATTATCGTTTCCATATTAAAATATTTTAAAAGTTAATTTTTCCATGCTAGAATTTAGAAAGTAAATTACTGGTTTGGAAATTAATAGAATATATTTAGATACTTTATTTTAATAAAATAACATATTTTAAGTTATCAAATGTGTTTAATTAGTTATTACATCATTATGGAATAATTATGATGTCATTAAACATACTAAAGAAATTATAATATATATTTACTATTCATGAAAAAATATTGTATTTTGGAAAATTTTCACAAATTCACCCTAGCCTAGTTTTGATATGATGATTTCAAAATTGATAATTATTTAATGATAATAATTTTCTAAATAATAGAATTATAAATTTTAAATAAAAAAATCTAATTTATTAAAAATAATAGCAGATTGAAAATGTAAAGTAAACTTTCTAACACTTGAAAATAATAAAATTATTTTATCATTTATATTTAAATAAGAGTGTTTTCATCAAACTATTTTATTAAAATAAGTATTAATCATAATATATTAGTATATAATAAATATTTATATCTTTTTAGAAATTAAAATTTTTGTCTGAAAAATAAATTTATCAAATTCAATCTAAATTTTACTAAGAAAAACTATTTTTTAAAAAAATTTATAGAATAGAAATTTTATTTATAAAAATTATTTATAATTTATGTAACTTATAATGAGACACAAAACCCTTTATAACACCCCCGTATGACTAAAGGGTAAGGTTTGTGATGAGGATAAATTCATTGCGCGGCTCGAAAAATTTCCCTAAGTGGTAATTTCCACTAACATGAACTTCTCTCGTATACGATTTAGTTCTAAATTCACTGGATAAAGATCACCTTAGTTTTTGTCAATAGAGAACACCAATGATGGAACCACCCTCCCATGCTATGAAATATGGCATTTATATGACATGACCCTACTTGGAGAGGCCATCATTTCCACTTTCAACATAAATTATCCTTTTTCATTTCTACATATATATACTAATTATAGCATTACAATTATTATCAATATTAAAATTTCCAATTGTCATATATAAATTTTTTCATAATTTATGAATGGTCCTATAATGGATGAAACATGATGATCCCATTTCAATTTATACTAAATTCATTATTAAAGTGATATAGTTTTTTTTGAGAAATATAACACACCTTTTATCAGGAAACAAATTTAATTTAAGAAGTATAGGTTATTTTAGTTTTCCTGTTTATTTTCCATCTCTTATATTATTGGATCATTAATTAATAATTATGCTAATATTAAGGGTTTATCATCATAGTTTTGTTTCTATGATCCATATTCCATATTCACTACATTTTTATTCATTTAGATTATATAATACCGAATAGATATTTTATATTAGTAACAATTTTATATTAATCATATTTCATGTTTTTTATGTTATATATCTCATTAGGATTATGATTTCAATTTTACATAAGTGTTAAGAGTTTTTTGTTATAATTTCAAATTTTACTAAAATTTTTTATGCAAAAAATTCTATGATGAAATTATGTGATGTATATCTCAAAAAACATATGGATTTTTATATACTATAGTTATTTCATGATGAATATATTCTTACATTCATTTTCCTCTCTTGAAATACCCAAAAGTACGAAAGAATGTTTTTTATTTTCAAAACCAACTTTATTTCTATCTTTAGTTGATAAAAGTTTTCTTCAATGCCCATGTATTTTTTTAAATGATTTCATGAATTTTATACTTGTATCAAATAATTCATCAAATTAATTTTTAACTATTTTTGAGCTTTTGTGAAATGATTTAAATGGAATTTTCATGAAATTTTAAAAACATGGTAGTTTTTATAAATGTTGTGAGAAAAATAATTTTTTAATGTTTACAACATAAACATATTTTTCTACAGTCATGATTATAATTTTTAATTGAAGACTCTTTTACATGTTTCTATGTTTATTTTAAAAGTAAAATATTTTCCTAGTATCTTGAAATCTTTTTGATTTTAAATAAGGGAGTTAAAAATTAAATGGGTATTTTCCTCTTGAAATTTTCCATTGATATTTTAAAGGTAATTTAGTTTATGAAAACATGCATTGATGTTACTTATGATGCAATAAGTCTATGATCCATTGATACCTTATTCATTATTTCTCTTGATAGTTATTTATTATATAGAAAACATATTTATTAAAATTATTTTACATTCCATGGGTCATGATATGTAAAAATATATATGTTTTAAGTTAATATGAAATTAATATGAATGGATTCTGATTATGTGATGGGTGGGTCCATTATATCACTCTAATTCATTGGGTAATGTTTAATGATGATGAGATAAATTGGTAATATAGTGGTTATCCCAAGCCTTATATATGGTATAACAGTAAATTTTCCAATCCCAATGGGGGTAAACTAGTGGTTATCCTAATCCCAATAAGTGTTGAATGAATAGGTAATTATCCTTGATAATTTATTTTTAAGATTATGATTATGCCAGAATATTTTTTTTGCTCTCTATGACACATTTTATGATTATTAAATGACCTCAGAGCTCATTATCATTGATTATTATATTATTTAATGTGTATTATATTTATAAGGCCTTAGGCCTTTATTACGATCTATTGATTTTTAGTATTACTTTCAAATTATTCTATCATGTCACCATTATATTTTTCTCATAAAATGATTATATATAATTATTGATTGATATCTGTCATGGTTACCTATATTAATTATCCGAGATCACCCTCTACTATTTTTCCATTCCCCATTTTATGAAGAAAGGTTTTTTGTTGGTTACCTCTAAGGAGTTTACAATGATAGAAGAGGATTTTTTGGATATTGAATAACATCAATAAAATAGGTTGATTATATCTCCAGTCTCGAAAGATATTAATCCATTATAGTTTTAAGAAAACATTTATTTTGAAATATATTGAATATTCATGTAAAATGATGTAATATTTATATGTATATAATTTTTGCGTCACCTTAGTATGTATTAGAGATGGTTTTCGTTATTTTAGGAGACTACGATTTTTAATCATTAGTGAGAACCCTTAGGAGAAACCTCTATATAGTAAAACATCCTATTCTATATTAAATAATAGATTGTGGTTTTTTAAGATTATACAACTCTGTATAGATATAAGAAAGTGGAAATTTCTGTGGAATATATGAACAATATGGGTAACAAATCTAAAAGTGATGGATTTGGTATTAACTCAATCATCACTAATTCATGATGATTTAACAAAATATTATACACCTAGAAAGAAACTCACCCGGTATAAGATTTGGTTAATCAAAATTTTAATTATTAACCCTTGTGATGTGTGAGAGGATAAAATATATGACAAAAAATGATAAGCTATAATGATAATAGATCATATAAAAGGGTTTATGATTGAAAATATGGTTTTTTGATTTGAAAATAAAATTAATGATTTATCATGATTATATGATTAATTAATATGATTATTGTAATTTAACATATGTTTTTTAATTTTGGATAATGACTATATTTTGAGGAATTATTTGAACATTGGATATAATGGAATATTCAGTGGTTGTCCTCATGAGAAGACAAATGAAATTGGATTTGGAATGTAAAATAATGTGATTATATCTAACCAAATATCTCATTATATGATTGAAAACCTCATCATGGGTAAGTTTCCTGGTGAATATAATAAGGAAAAATGGAGTTTCATAGGATTTCAGCTAATGAATACCATATAAGAATAATTATTCCAATTTATACATTTTTTGATTTTTTGTTGATGCACCATGGGAAATGACTTAATAGAATATTATGATGGTATATAATGAAAAATAATGGCATAAGGTAATTAATTTATATGAAAACATGATGAGTTCTAAAAAAGTAATTAATGTACAACCCAATGTAATATTTATAGTTTAATGTCTTATATACAGGGCACTAGGGAATTAAGCATGTCAATTCCCAAATCTGACAGTTTATTATTAAAAAAGGAATTCCCAATATTATATCAATCATTGATGTGAAACATGATAGGTATGGAACATTTATCTTCAAATATATATTTAGGTATATCATGTTGATGTTTTTATGAATTTTTCCTATGAAAATATTATTATAGTTCCATTAGAAGAATTTATTGTGATTTTAAGCATTGATTATATCTATCTATTAAGATATCATGTCAATTGACATAGAATGGAATAGTGATTTCACATTTTGAATAAATATAAATAACCAATTAATGTGAAGATAAAAATTAACAAAAAAATATAACTTTCATCCATTATATGGGTCTTGATTCCTATTCATAATGGGTAATTATCTTTTATGGATAGGGATAAACTCAACATTAAAGCTATACCAATTGTTTAGGAAAATGACAATGTATTTCTTAAAGACAAACCTTGTCTTATTCTAAATTATAAATTTTAGTTATCAATAAGACTCATACATGGGGATTCAAAAATTTAAAATATTCCTCATAGAATATCCATGATTTAGTTATAGAATTATATAAAAATCTCCTTCTTAATCTTGATAATGGATTTATTCATCCATGTACATCAACCAGGGTGAACCTATTTATTTCATTAAAATGAAATATGTATCAATGAGAATCTGTATTTATTATCATGCAAATGATAAAATTGCAATAAATAATAAGTATCCTTTAACATGTATTGATGGTTTTATAATCAATTTTTATGATCTTAATACTTTTCCAAGAATGGCCTTCATTAAAGAATTCTATCAATTTATGGATCACTGTGGATACATACCTATGAAATAATTCTATAGGGGGTATTCTAAAAATTAATGTATTGTAATTTATTTTTTTCCTAATAATTTCATTCATATATTAGTGGATTTAATGGATAAAAACATTAGATATTAATTCAATAGAAATGTGGTATTATATATGGATGATATTCTAATATAATATAATGGAACACTACTGGAAAACTAACCTTTACCAATGGTTTGGAACCGTTGGTATAGGCCTCCAAACCGTTGGTATAGCCTATACCAATAGTTTGGAGAACCATAGCCAAGTAAGCCGTTGGGATAGGTCTATACCAACAGTTTTCCAAAAACCGTTGGTATAGACCTATTCCAACGGTTTTGGAAACTGTTGGTATAGGTAATTTGAAATCTATACCAACGGTAATGGAACGGTTGGTATATAAATTCCAAAAATAAAACATCTGCTGGGATTTGATCCTAGGACCCCTAGTTTATAATTGAACGACTCAACCACTAACCTAACATGACTTTTGTGATCATAATTACATAATTATATATATATATATATTCTCATAAATATTTTAAATTTTTATTTATATAATGTTCTCGGTATGAAGGTCCGATAAAAAATGAAAGTACCTATACCAACGGTTTTAACAGCCGTTGGTATAGGTATTTGGTTGTGATTTTGATTTTGTGTGGGATGTTGAATGTTGGCCCACTTTTCCCAACGGTTTGGCCAAACCATTGGGAAAAGTGGCCAATTTGGGGGCCCTTCCCAACGGTTTGGCCAAACCATTGGGAAAAGTGTCCAATTTGAGGGCCTTTACCAACAGTTTGGCCAAACCGTTGGGATAGGTCTACCTTTCCCAACAGTTTGTCCAAACCATTGGTAAAAGTGGCCAATTTGGGGGCCTTTCCCAACGGTTTGGACAAACTGTTGGGAAAGGGGACCTATACCAACAGTTTTTTCAAACCGTTGGTATAGAAGCGTTGGGAAAGATCTAATTTCCAGTAGTGGGAATAACAAGAAAGAAGATCACTTGAAAATTTGATTAAAGACCCCGTGGAAAGATTAAAAAGTAGGACATATTTATAATGTTTGAATTATGTTTATAGAATGAATCTTTCATGGGAATCATGATCCTAAATGAGGGTATATGAGAATATCCATTATGATGGAATTAATTTAACATTTCCATGGATTATGAACTGTGACTAAGATCTATATTTATCTTGGATTTGATGAAAATTATAAATTATTTGAAATTATTTTATTATGGTTATGTAACCACCATAAAATGTTAACATGTAAGGGAGTAATGTTCTTTTTGAAAAATGAATGTGATTAGAATTTCACGGAGTTTGAGAGAAGGTCGGTTAGTGCACTAGTACTCATAGTAACCTATAAAAGAAAAGGGTTTGTGATTTATATTGATACATATAATAATGTATTGGGATGTGTTGTTTTTTACAAGTACACAGTTGTATCTCATGACTCTTTTAAATAAATTGTTATTTGAAAAATTACCTGACACATGGCTTTGAATTAGATAAAATATTTTTTTGAAAATAATATATAAAGGAATTATATATACAAAGAAAGGTGTGATATATATACAAATAATAAATGATTAATGCTTATATTCACCCATACATAATTGAATATGTGAAATATAATATGGTTATATATGATTAAATATTATCACTTCCTAATAAATTACCACCCTTGTAAAGTAAACAATGTAGTTCATTTTGTGAGTTGAAATAATAATTCTATCTTATCATTGTTGTAAATCGCAAAGTATCCAATATTTATGATTTTGAAAAGAATAGAATTTAAAATATTTTATTAAGTGTAAAAATACTATCTTACTGAAATTAGTGTCTATTTATCTATCTATGTGATGGTTAATGAAGAATATAAGTAATATACAGACCTATAAAAGACTAATATAAATGTTCCTTATTACATTTTTTTAGTGTGATGGAATGTTAAGGTTCAGTGTAATGACCCTTGATTTGGGATCCCAAAAAATATATTCTATGTTCTATAAAATGTGTCACAAACTATAAAAAAACATGTAAAGAAGAAGTTATTATTAATCCTATAATAAATATTAATATCATATACCAATAATAGTTGTTACGTTTAGAAGGTAAATAATAAATATGAGATAATACTGAAAAGATTATTTTTCATAAAATATTCTTTCTTTATATTGTATATTTTATTTTAATTACATAAATTTAAAAATTTTATATTTATAATTGAATTAATTTTTTAATTCATCAAAATAAATTGAATTATATTGAATTTTTATGTTTATTCCAAAATAATCGGCTATAATTGAATACTAAAAAATACAGATTTCACTATTGTTATCACATTTATGAAATTATTTTATTATATCACTATATTTATTGTTTTGAATCATTTATATATTAAATTATATTTTTATTTCATAATAAAAAATTAATATATTATTTTAAACTTATAAAACCATGCTCAACATTTTGAATATTTAAATAATGGTTTAATGAAAATTATATGTTGACTAATTTTTTAATTAAATATAAGATGATGGAATTAAGGTTTTTTTATATATCTTAATATTAAATAAATAATATTTTATTGAAAATAGTTATATTAAATTCATTGTATTCAATATAATTTATACTTCTATCATAATAATGAATATTTTTTTATTGAAAATATTTTTTAAAAATATGAGTTTTTACACACTATTGTTATGATTAATTTATCTACAAAAATAAAGTCAGTTTTATAAAATTATGATTATATATAAGATAATAATTTTAATAATATTTAATATAGAAAATTTTAATTTTTGGTATAAAATTAATATTATTAGGATCAATGATAATTAGCATGATAATTGTGAATAGATTATTTCAAAATAATTGATTTCTTAATATCGAGGAATTTAGATCAAATAAATTAAATGGGAAAAAATAAAAAATTCTTCCAATAGGATTTATAAACACATAAATAAATATCATAACAGTTATTTACATGGTAATCAATATTAAATAATATTAGTAATCAATAATGGTCGAAATGACTTTTTTGTATTTCATGAGTTTTCCTACAAATTAAATATTTTAATTTAAATGTTATTTTTTTTGTTTTATTAATTTAATTTGATTGAATATATGTAAAATTTTGTTCTAGATAATAAAAATTTGGTTACATGGGTTATGTTTTATATTTATTAAATCATAAAATCGCACGGTTAAATACTTGTTACTTAGTTTAAAAATAAAAGCATATGATGTAAATAATTAATGGAAAAAATAAAATAACATGTAAAAAAATATGTTTTTAAAGATAATTTTGATTATTTATTGACACAAATGCACCCCAAAATCTATTATTTAAAATCATTTGTCCCATTGAAGTTGGAATCATTTCATGTAATTATTAAAATATATAAGGTTTTTCCAAAAGATCAATTTATCTGTCTTATAAAAGGGGATAACTTAAACCCTTTATAACATAGACCTATACATTGAATTTATCCTTTAAAATATTATTTTTTACTCTCCATATAACCTAATCCCACAAACCTGATTCCTTAGACACTCATATTTAGTTTAATTACTTCAATTTCAAGGGGACTTCTAAGGGAAAAAGAAAGTCTCTAATATATGTATTATCTTCTCCAAAACAATATCTTCAAAATCTTACTTTTACAAATATATTATCAAAATAAAAAATTTATAAATATAGTATCATTAATATATTGATATTTTGTTATATTAATGTTAAAAACATATTTATTCATTCTATCCACTTAGAAAAAACATCAATAGTGCATTGTGAAGACTACCACCACCACAAATTAACACCACCTATTTTTCATTACATAATTTCATGGATGTTTTAATAGAGGTAATAGTGAATAAATTTTATTTATATCATATATTTATGATTCTAAAATATCAATTTAACTTCAACCTTCACCCCAAGTTTTTTTTTGAGAAACGAGACTGCAAATCACGAGTATGTGAAGATTTCCACCTCCACAATGAAGCATTTCTTGTTTTCATCTATATTTACATATGTTGTCTAAAAATATTAAAATATGATTAATGATGATAATTTCATTAAAAATTTCATTACTCTTATAATATAATAATAATATGTCAAATGAATCATCTACAAGACCATAGTCACCCATTGAGATAATGAATATTTATGAGTTCGATGGTTCAACCACCTATATGAATAACACTGTATAATTTTATAATGGATGACTGTAGGAAAATAATAATTATAATATTATATAATACATATATATTAATAATTATTATATGGTTTTGATAATGGTATATATAGGGAATAATTATTATTTAATATATCATATTTGATCATTTAAAAAACAACTGAATTATGCTATGAATTTTGGTTTCACACTATGCATCCAAAAAATTTATAGAATTTATAAGAGATTAATAACTGAATATTGGATATATATATATATATTATGGTATTATAAATTATATATTAATTATGAAATTTATATGAAATTATAGTTAATGTTATCAATATTATCTTACATCCACAAAGAATATAAATTTATTAACACCGGATAATCAGAATAAACTATATCTAATTAATGTAAAAAAGATAAAAAATTATGAATAAGTGTTATAAAAGGATAATATTTTTTAATAAGGATTTGGAATAATTTATTATCTTACCTAGTTTTGTTTTATTCATGTTTAAAGTGTCATAATATAAAAAGGATTTATTGTAAGATTTTATTTTTCTTAATTTTGAATCCCATTACACATGTTCGGTCATGAACCAAGTAAGGTCACCCTCTAGCTGATGCTCGACCCAGTTTGGGGAAAGTACAGAAGGGCGTTCTCGATCTCCACTAGATTACACAAGTGGCCAACTATCTGAAGTAAATTTTGAGAATTATTTACCAGAATTTACATAAAAATAAAACAACCAACAATATAAATAAACCAAAATTGCAAGTAAAAACCAAACATGCCTTTCACCAAAAACGAGAATTTGAGATTCATGTTTAAACAAAAAACCTAGAGAAAAAATAAAAATTATGGAGACCAAGAACCAGCTCAAAAACCACCACCTACAATGAAGACAACACCCTCAAGCCATCTATATAACACTATCCACGAAATATTGATAACAACCTGAACCACCATCTCCATAAGCTTTACCCTTACCTTTATCAAACATTAAAAAATATTTTAAAACCCAAAGGTGGAATGATGGTGTGAGATAATTACCTGTAAGATTCCTTCAAGAAAATATTCTATACATAAACATTAAACGATGAATTGTTTATTAAATTTAGGGGGATAAATGCTTAAATAGTTTTAAAGAAAATAGTTTTAATTAAAATAACTTCTAGGAAAACAAATTTAATAAAAAATACACAAACTTATATTTAAGATAACCCAAATTTCACATCGAATTCTCAAATTGAGTCCAATGGTAAAAATTATCACCAAATATGGGAGATTCCCTATAGGTACTAGCTAAATAATTGGACCCTAGAAACTGGTGTCTCATTGATAAGTGGTTTATAAACCCTGACAACCTATATTCTCATGAACAAGCCACTAGAAGGGAACACACCCATAACCAAGTGGCCTCCAGTCATCATTTAAAATATTAGTTAGTGTTGTATTCATCCAACCAGATAAGTAAAATAGGGATAATGCCACTTACGTATGACTACCACTGTAGTCTTAGTTCAACAACCTAGTTACCCAGGCTTCCCTTAGTTCTCATTGAAGATTCAGGTTTAGAAGGTACACCACATTCACCAAATACTTCCAAATAGACCCTACAAAAAACTAATGTCACCATTTATACACCCAAAACAAATTTCAATATCAAACTCACTCAATCAAAATTTTAAAATGTAACAAACTGCACATAAACTGTTAGATATATTCCGTACACCATTTATAAAAACACCTTTTCACCACTCATATAATTTAATAAACCATAAATAAATGTTTATAAAAAAATTTAAAAAAATCACTTGTCTTTACCCACTAAATGCACAAGAAACCTTCTTTCATGACCAAACAACCACAATACCATGTTAAAAACACAATTTTCACCACTTACAAAAATTAATAAACTAACTATACTATTTATTAAAACAATAAAAATCGACTAAAATTATGTTTTCAGCAAAAACAGACCCATATCAAATAAACAGAATACTAAAAAATCCCAACACATGATAAAATTCATGAAAAACTAAATTATCACCAATAATTTTTTTTAAAGAATATGCTAAATTAATTTATCAAGACAATTATTTCATTAAATAATATTTAAATGTGGAAAACCTTCCTCAAGGTAGTTTTTGGGAAACACTCAAATTTCTTTCCAATTTCACCACAACACATTCAATTTGAACCCTAAAATCAAGACATTGAACAAAATATATCAAAATATAATGCAACATAATAAGAAACCCAAATCCAAAATCCTACCAAATGGATGAGAAGGTTATTAAAGAAGATCACTAGCCAAGGGGTTGCCATCCAAGGCTTCGCTGACAAAGGGTAGGGGCGTTGATGGTGATCTGCACCAGGAAGGAGTTAGAGGGGAAGCGCCAGGAGAGGGTAAAGAGTACTAGGGATCAGTGCAAGG
This sequence comes from Viscum album, assembly GCA_963277665.1. Lineage (NCBI taxonomy): Eukaryota > Viridiplantae > Streptophyta > Magnoliopsida > Santalales > Viscaceae > Viscum > Viscum album. The sequence continues at coordinate 1,947,234,406 of OY728121.1, read as the reverse complement.
AAGGGCGCCTCGAGGCAGTAAGGGCGGTGTGATGGCTCCTCGTTAGAAGGGAGGAGGGGCACCAATCAAGATAGCCAAAGGAGAGGCGGAGCACAAGGGATAAAGGAGGGTAGTTAGTGGATATATAGGGAAGCATGTAGGGGAGGAGAACCAGGTGCACTGTAGGGTTATAGTGGTGATATAACAATATCTTAAGGAGGGTGTAAATGAAAGAGGAGGAAAAAAATAACAAAAGGAAAAATAAAAATAAAAATAAATAAAACCCTAAAAAACATAAACCAACTTAATAGTAATAATAATAATTAGAAATAATAATAAAAATAATGATATTAATAATTATATAATAATTTCAATAACCTAACAATAATTACCTAATAAAACTATTAAAAAACAATAATAATAATTGTAAAAATATTATTTGTAGTATTAATAAAACAAATCTTAAATAGTTTTATTTTTTTCTCATTTTACATTCGCATTCAGATTACTATTCATTCTGTTAATTAATTAATTAAATTCACACTGGGATGGATGCATGATGATTTCGTGAATCGAGATGGCTTCTATCATGCCCTACCTGTGCATCGTATGCAGGTTTCCAAATAAAATCATATATCATTAAAAACACAAACATCAAATCGGGCCTGACCCACACCTCAAAAAATAATTTGAAAGTGAGATAAAATTATAAAATAAAAATTATTACCGATGTTTGGGTGTGAAAATTCACCCCACCATGAAAAATTTCCACCCTCATAAGTTCTACTTGAAGCCTGATCAGAGAATAAAAATAGATACTCCTGCTCAACCCATGACTTTCGATCCCAAGTCTCGTGCTCATCATTCGCATGATGCCAAAGGATACAGACCTACAAAATATGCTTTCCATGAATAACCTTCTCTTGGTTCCACTATCCGCACTAGACTCTAAAATACTATTAAATTAGGCTCAATATCCAAATCTTTATAATTAAATACATGAGACAGATCCAGATTATACTTCTTTAATTGGGAGACAAGAAATATATAATGAATTTATGTCAACTATGATGGTAACGTTAATATTTATTCCACTATTCCAATACGTTTAGTGACCTATATAGGCCCGATATACATCATCTCCAGATTTCTGTTCTTCCCTAAGTAATGATTACACAAGCGAGGGGCCACCTTCAAGAACCCAATATCCCCCACCAAAAAACTTATGGTCTTGACATCTCTAGTTAGAATAACATTTGGGGTGACTCTGAGTTATCAAAAACCATTTCCTGATCAACATGACTTTATCAGAAGTCTCCTACAAAAGGATTAGTAAAAAAAGTGAGGTCTCACCTACCTTAGCCCAACATAAATGATATCGACATAACCGAACATAAAGAGCCTCAAAAGGATCCATTAGAATTGAGAATTGGTAACTGTTTTTATAAGATAACCTGACCAATCCTAAATTGATATACCATGATCCTTAGAAATCTATT